>CAWUFW010009620.1:0-600000 GCA_963921515.1 Calotriton arnoldi | reverse complement strand
AGAAATACTAGTATTCTTTTTGAGTTATTTGAGACATTCCCTGCTTGCAAACAACGTAGAATAGGAATATTCTCTCTTTGCAGACAGCGAAGGACAGGTAGTGCAGACTTTTGTCTAACATTAATTGAGATATTCATTTTGACCGCTAAATACGTCATGCCTGTTTTCTCTAGATTGTTTGATTGTTTTGGACCGGACCGTTTGTTAGAGGTCAGTCATCCGGCACCGCCGGAAGGCACCCCTAACAAGGACATGTACGTAAAATATGGATTAGCCACCGTAGCTTATAGCAAACTATGGCATAAGTACACTAGGAAGGACCGGGTAAATCAGTGGCTACTGACGGGATCTTTCGATCCCGCTAAAATAGAAACGTTAGAATTAGCTCTCCACAAAAAGAAAGCTAGACCAGCCATGTTTGATAGTTTTGGTTTATGGCGAAAAGAAGCAGCTCAACGAAAGAAAAGAGACGAAGCTAGACAAGATAAAGAAACGCGAAAATCAGCTTACCAAGCCTGTAAAAAGTTAGAAGAAGAACTAAAAGAAAAGGAAATCGATAAAAAGGAACAGGAATCAAAAATATCAGGTCAATGCCCTGTTAGAACGCCCTTAACTCTTTACCCCGAGTTACCAGCAAAACAGGGGGTAGATGATGATTTATTGTTAGGTCCCCCAATGATATACATGCCACCCCCTTATGCCCCTACTCATCCCGTAGTACAACGCCAGGACCCCCAAAGTATAACTGGAGATGGCACGATCGCCACAGTCTCCACCACCTCTGCTCCCACCGAGCCACCCACACCAAATGCCTCATCAAAGGAGGCAGTAGTAGAGGTAGGAACCAAGGAAATAGGAGCGCCCAGGGTCCCGCGATTAAGTAAAAATGAGCGAGCAGGCATTGATAAAATAGTTAAAACCCTCATAGATAGGAAAGAAACAGAAGAACACGTAACAGACATATGCGACTCCTATGTTGAAAACCGCAAACGATACTTTATTGTACGTCTCTGTTACCACACCCTTACTGCATATGAAGAGAAGTACCAAAACGTAGGGCCCGAGCGATTAGTGGCTCTCTACAGGAAGGTAGACATCGGAGATGAAGGCGACAACGATGTTGCAGAACTATTTTCATCCACACTAGAAGTATTGCGTCACCTCATAGAACAAGGACAGATAGATAGGGACAGGACAACTAAGGTAGCAGGACCCCCAGTGGAAAAAACAGATAGCATGATGCCAATAAAAGAAGCTGCCCCTTACTGGGTACCTCCTAGAGGACAAGGGACTAATGACGATATAAACCATCAAGACGCTAGAGGAAGGGTGGTCTACAATTGGGTGTATCAGCCATGGGACAGACAGGACATCCTGACCTTCCGTAAATCTTTGCCGGATTTACGAAAGAACCCCACCGCCTTTTACGCCGAGCTAGGTACCGCTCTGGGATCAACAAAAATGACACTTGCCGACATAGACTTGTTCTTCGGGTTATGTTTGCCAGTAGATGTGTGGAAACAGGTTAAGAAAGTAAACCATACCGAACTGTTTGGTCATACCTGGGAACAACTCGACACACTAGATAAACAGCGGAACCCTGGTCAAAAACCAGTTAAAGCAATATTAGACCTCCCTGACAAAATAGTGCAGAAAGTGAAAACGCTGATCCCAGAGAAAAAGATAGACTGGTCCATAGTAACCGCATGCCGCCAGAAACCACAAGAGGACGTCTCAGAGTACTTCTCCAGATTTGAAACTGTGTTCTCTGATTACAGTGGACAAGACATGTCCACCGCAACCGGACACCACTTATTTGTGCAGAACTACGTCAAAGGATTACTGCCAGATGTATCCCAGAAACTACAAGCCAGCGAAAGTAGTTGGGCAGCATCTAAACCGACGGCCATTCTCCAAATGGCCCAGTATTACGAGCATCAGAGAAACGAAAATGACAGGGCTACAGAAAGGAAAAAGAAGGACTTGAAGGAAAGGGTAATGATAGCACAACTCCAGGGGGCGAATACAGGAGGGGAGCAATATAGGGGAGGAAACCAGCAGAATACCCCTAGAGTACAGCCACCTAGGAACAATCCATCTACATCATATGTAGGACGCCAAGACCTAGGACAGGATCAATGTGCATTTTGCAAAAAATATGGACACTGGAAATCCCAATGCCCGGCTTTGTTAGGAGCTGCTAGGGGCAGAGGGGCGAGGGAAATAGCAAGTGGACAGAGAGGAAGAGGACGTGGGAGAGGGTACGCGAGTGAAGCAAGCGAGGAAAGGCCAGGAAGAGTGAACGCATTTGACCATCCCAGACAGAATCAGTACCAACAGACAGATTATGACAATACGTACGACTTTGCATAGGACAGCCAGGGGCAAGGGAGGGATCCAGTCGAGCTCTGCGTTGATCAGCAAGGCCCTTATGTTACCGCTGAGGTCCTGGGCACAAGGTCGCCATTTTTGGTAGACACAGGAGCAACACGTAGTGCACTATCCAAACGACTGATTCCAAGGGCACCCTTGTCAGGCTCACATGTGACCTCAATAGGATTTGACGGTACGCCCTCCACCAACCCTTTGTCCCGACCCATCCCTTTTAATCTTGACAGCAATGGCGTCGAAACGACATTCCTCCTCTCATCTAACACCCCAGACGCCATTATGGGCCTCGACCTTTTGAAACACTTCCATGCGACTATCAGATGCTCACCAGACGGAGTGCGTGTCATCCTGTATGACAACCCCAACGCCATAGAGAGAACCCTTTTCAGCACATGTTTTCCATCTCTGAGACTGACACATCCCTACTGGACACTTTGCCACCACACTTATGGGCTAGGGCTGATTCAGACGTAGGACGAATGATGATTGACCCAGTACACGTAACAATACGACAGGACGCAACCCTACCGAAGGTACCGCAGTACAAAATATCGCCAGAGGGTGAGAAAGCACTAACAGAGATCATACACTCTTTGGTAGAGGCAGGGGTGGTAGAGGAAGTAGTGAGCAACATTTGTAACAGTCCCATACTACCGATTGTAAAGAGACAGGGAGAGGGAGATGGGAAAGCCTACCGCTTCATCATTGACCTGCGGGAGGTAAACAAAATCGTAGTACCACAATACCCAGTAGTTTCCGACATCACGACAATTTTGACTTTAATCCCCTCCACTGCCACCACCTTCACTGTGATCGACCTCAAGAACGCCTTCTTTTCCATACCTATACACGAGGACAGCCGCTATCTTTTTGGATTTACCCTAAATTCCCGTTCGTATAGATTTTGTAGAGCACCTCAGGGGTACACTGAGAGCCCAAGTATGTATAGCCAGGCGCTTAAAAGACAGTTGGACGCCATACAATTGCCAGATGGAGTGGCACTAATACAATATGTAGACGACATCCTTCTAGCAGCAGACACCATACCAATAGCCGTCACAGCCACCATCAAACTACTCCATTTCCTTGCTGAGAATGGTCACAAGGTCTCCCGAAAGAAACTGCAGTTCTGTAAATCACAAGTGACCTATTTGGGTCACCTTTTATCAAAAGAAGGGAGAAAACTCACGCCTGACAGGATCCAGACAATTCTAGACATCCCTGTCCCCAAAAATCAGAAGCAAGTCCGCTCTTTGATAGGCCTCACCTCGTTTTGCAGACAGTGGTTACCGAACTTTAGCCTCATTGTCAAACCCCTTCTCTCCCTCCTAGCTAAGGACATCCCCTCACCTCTCCCCTGGACCCCCGAATGCCAGACAGCCTTTAAAGAACTACGCAATACCCTTTGCTCAGCACCAGTCCTAGGAACCCCAGATTACTCCAAACCATTCTTCCTTTACACACACGAAAGGGAGGGATGTGCATTGTCTGTCCTAACACAATCAATTGGTCACAAACAACGCCCTTGTGCATATTTTTCTGCCACCCTCGATCCAGTAGCCAGAGCACTGCCAGCGTGCCTGCGCGCTGTGGCAGCTGCAGCGGTATCATTACGCCAGAGCAAAGGAATAGTGCTCTCCAATCCAGTCACTGTTTTAGTACCCCATGCAGACGACACACTACTGAACCAGACCAAAACCCAACACTTGACTAGCGCCCGACTGACAGGATATGAGTTGACCCTGCTAGCACCGCACATTACCCTAAAGCGATGCACCACCCTCAATCCAGCCACACTGTTACCCCTACCCGAGAACGATTCTAACGTGGCTCCACTACACGACTGTGTGACACTAACCGATGAACAAACAAAAAGTAGAGTAGACCTCAGAGACACCGCCTTTCTAGAGCCAGATGGAGAACTATGGGTGGATGGTTCGTGCATCAAACTCCCCGACGGCACCACCTCAGCTGCATACGCTGTCACCACAGCCCGAACCATTCTAGAAACAGCCCGTATTGCCCAACGTTCCGCCCAGGCAGCAGAACTCATTGCCCTCACACGAGCATGTATTTTAGCAGCTGGCACGACAGTTAACATATACACCGACAGCCAATACGCCTTCGGGGTGGTTCACCATTTCGGGATTCTATGGAAAGAAAGAGGGTTCCTGACTTCACACGGTACACCCATCCTGCATGGAGATTTAGTCTCCGCCTTGACGGAAGCAGTCCTCCTCCCCAAAAGCTAGCAGTGATAAAATGCCAAGCACATAGGAAAGTGACAGATCTCATTGGACAGGGAAATGCGCTAGCAGACGTTACTGCCCGAGCCACAGCAGAAGACAGAACCATGACACGAATGTATGTGACCAGGTCACAAGCTGAACAATGGACTGATGCTAGGACCACTGTAAGGGACATACAGACTACAGGCACACAAGACGAATTGACCGAGTGGGAAAAGGTGGGACTAAAAGACGAGGAAAATTGCTGGAGAACTAAAGACGGAAATAAATGGCTGTTACCCAATGCCTACCTCATCCCCATATTGACCATGGCACATTTACCAGCACACATAGGCTCCACCCCCATGATTGAACTAATCACAAGAGTATGGCATAATGTCAAGATAACAGAATCTGCAAAGCGCCTAGTACAACAATGTATAGTATGCCTACAACACAACCCAGGGAAAGGGACAGTAGTACCACGGGGAGGGTTTGGAGTCCCTGATCACCCCTTTGAAGTCCTTCAAATGGATTACATCCAACTAGAGAGATGCCATGGTCTAAAATATGTCCTGGTGGTTGTGTGCGCTTTAGCAAATGGGTGGAGGCATATCCCACCCGCGACAATACTGCCATAGTCACTGGAAAAGTATTGTTGAAAGAATTCTTCCCCGGTACGGCCTTTGCAGAATTTTATGGAGCGACAACGGCCCACACTTCGTAGCCGAAGTGATACAGAACATACTGAAAGGGTTGGGGGTAAAACAAAAATTCCATGCCGTCTTCCACCCCCAATCAGCGGGCCTGGTAGAGAGACACAATGCAACATTGAAACTAAAGCTAGCCAAAATAGTTGCCACAACCGGGTTGAAATGGCCCGACGCCCTTCCATTGGCATTGCTATCAATGCGCTCCACCCCGACCAAACACAGACTGACCCCGTATGAAGTGGTCTTCGGCAGGCCTATGAACATTTGGGCGGCACCAAGACCCACCTCCATTAACGATGTCCCGAACATATTAATGTCAGACTATCTGCATAAATTGACAAACGAGCTAACAATTATCCACCAACAGGTGCAGCAAGCCTTGCCTGACATATCCAGGGGCCCAGGACATGTGATAAAGCCTGGGGACTTCATCCTAGTTCGCAACTTCCAAAGAACGAAGAATCTGGAGCCCAGGTGGACGGGCCCCTGGCAAGTCTTGATCACCACTCGAACTGCCCTCCGAGTGGAAGGAAAAAAAAATTGGCTGCACGCCCACCACTGCAAGAAAGTCCCTCCAACGCTGGCAACCTGTGAAAAGGTGGAGGTGCAAGAGGAAGTACTCGCAAAAGACCGACCAGCTCTGAGTTGCTACCCACAAGAAGACACCCTCCAACTGTCTGAATTTCCCGACCCCACGGTGCCATCCAAGGAAGGGTACAACCTAAGATCGACGAAAAGGGGGAGCTCCAACAACCAGGCCACTAACTGAGTCAGAGTCTCAGATCGGTAGCACAGCCAAACGACGCTACCAGGAAAAACACCAGACAAAAGTCTGTGGTCCTAACAGTTGGTGAGCTCCTCGAAGATGATGGAAGAAACGGAACACCTGCAAAGCCACCGCAAAGACACCAAGACTTTTGAACTGCACAGTACAAAGACAATTGCACTTGTAGCTGCATTTCTCACCTGCCTCCTGCTAATGGTCACACTCTGGATCATTGAAGAGAATGCACCTGCATACAGAACATTGTCACCAACCATGCAACCAATCACAAAGAAAGAACACTACCTGGTATCACTACCGCCACATCTCCGAGAACGACGCAAAGAATTCTGGAATAATTCTTTCGTACAGATGCTGCACCAGCACAATCTTGCCACCAATGCCACTAACTGTTGGGTCTGTGGGCTGCTACCACATGCCACTGAACATTCCATCCCTTTCATCCCTTCACCCTTTTCTGTTCATGGATCTTGCCTTGCCTGGATGATGCTCCTACAAGAAAGTTACAAAGACAATGCCACTTCCGATGGGACAATCGCTCAGTTCTACAACGAGTTCTGGCTAAACCAAACAGGAAGAACAGCAGCTCCCTTTTGCCCTCACACCTCCAATACGACATTCCCAATGAATGTCCCCTCCAAAGAACGAGTGGAAATACAAGTGTTCAATAATCCTGTCAGAGCCACATTTTCCTACCTAAAGAAAAGAACTGCTGCAACACTGACTGTGGCCCTATCTGTGGTGAACGTCTCTGGCCTTGTATGCATTGAAGGCCGTGGGACTAAGAATGTGGGTCACAGCACTTGTAACATTGTAAGGACTTTGAACACTGCCAATCCTCCAGCATTTGTTGCATCACCCAATATGTACTTTGTCTGTGGAACCAAAGCCTACACCTGGCTCCCAAGAAACTGGGGGGCACGTGCTACATCGCCTTTGTTTTGCCACCGACCTACACAGCCCCTGCAGAGCATCATCGAGAAAAGCGTTCTAAAGACACTGATCAAGCAGACTCTGCCGCATCACAGTTCGTTGACGCAGCAAAAGGGCTCGTCCCGCTATGGGGTCCGATGGCAAACAGCCGAGCCATCAGACATCTGTCTCAAGCGGTAGAAACCGCCCTGAACGTCACAGCTGGCATCCTCACCCACAACACTGCCCGAGCTTCAAGCGGTCCGTCTGGTGGCCCTACAAAACCGCATGGTCCTGGACGTGGTACTAGCGGATCGTGGAGGAGCATGTCGCATCATTGGTGCCAGTTGCTGCATATACATCCCTGATAATTCACCCTCTGTCTATGAAGCAATCGAACATCTCCACAGACTGTCTTCAGAAATTCATCAAGGATCAGAGACTTGGACAATTGGAAGTTGGCTTTGGGGCATCTTAAAGGACTGGGGTTGGAAAATATCAATGTTTCTCTTGGTCCCAGTATTGGCAATATGTGGTTGCTGTTTGGGTGTACACTGTATACCACCTTTGTGTTCTCTTTGCATAAGTGCCTTGCGCCCTAAGACTATGGACACTCAGTTAACAAAAATGAGAGTAATGTATGAACAAGAAATACAGGACATTATGGAGATCGAAATAGACTGACAAGATGGCTAGTTATGTTCAAAGGGGCGACTGTTAAGAACAAAACACAATCATGAACATTCTGCGCCATCTTGTCTGATGAAAGTTCCTACGTGCACATAAACTACAGTCATTCTGATTTACCACAGCCATTTTGTACTCTGTTGGTCACCTTCATTTCACCCTGTCCTCTAGCAGCCTTCTGACTCTCTGACCAAACCTGATATGTGTGCTGGGGGCTATAAACTATTTCCACGACAAACATCAACATCACCTGCTGCCTCAAACTCGTCTTTCCTCTCGTCCCTTCACAAACGGGTTACAAATACCAAACAGACTCTTGCAAACATGGTTTATTGCACTACACACAGCAAGACTGGTTTTTTGCCAACAATGGGACCTGTTCTTATCAACAGAACGGACTCTTAGATCTGGCCGGTCTCACTCGTTTTTAGACCCTGAAGCAAGGTCCAGCTGCAATTAAATTGTCTGTTTTTGACCTGGGTGGGAGGAGAGTTAATGTTGGGCTTGTGTAACCATGTTGATAAAACAATGTCAGGCTTGTGTGACAACCTGCCCGGGCGGAGACTCCAAGCTTGTAACCATGATAAAAGAAACAAATACATTGTGTAAAACTGTATAAAAGGAAGAGTCAGAAGCATTGCCAGTAGAACACCTCCCTGAAGACATCCTGGTGTCAGCAGTTGACGTGGTCTCCTCTAAGAGTAATAAACCTTTTTCTTGCCTTCCAGCTTCCAGCGCCTGCCTCGTTATTTTAGATAGTGAATCCAAAGTGGATTAAAGGTGACTTTGCGCCGGGCAGCATTGGGGATCCCAGGAGACTCGCTGCTTTTCATAATCAGCTCCACACAGAGTACAACCTAATCCCAAATTAATGTAATAATTCTTTTGTCACATTTCAAAGCTAATAATTGTATATATGGACATAGCTATTTGAATGTACTTGTAGTACTGTCTTGCATGCAATGTATTATGGGTAGGGTGGATTTACCATATCTTCTGCAGGGTGCAGTACCATATGTGACCAAAAGAGGTCTGCAGAGCTGGTGCCTTGCTCACTAGGGACCTCTAGGAGCAGTTTGCGGTACTGCACCTAGACATGCAGTGCTGGTGCCTTGCTCACTAGGGACCTCTATGAGCTGCTTGCAGTACTGCACCGAGAGATGCAGTGCTGGTGCCTTGCTCACTAGGGACCTCTAGGAGCAGCTTGCGGTACTGAACCTAGACATGCAGTGCTGGTGCCTTGCTCACTAGGGACCTTTAGGAGCAGCTTGCGGTACTGCACTGAGACATGCACTGCTGGTGCCTTGCTCACTAGGGACCTCTAGGAGCAGCTTGCGGTACGGCACCTAGACATGCAGTGCTGGTGCCTTGCTCACTAGGGACCTCTAGGAGCAGCTTGGGGTACTGCACCTAGACATGCAGTGCTGATGCCTTGCTCACTAGGGATCTCTAGGAGCAGCTTGCGGTACTGCACTGAGACATGCACTGCTGGTGCCTTGCTCACTAGGGACCTCTAGAAGCAGCTTGCGGTATGGCCCCTAGACATGCACTGCTGGTGCCTTGCTCACTAGGGACCTCTAGAAGCAGCTTGCGGTATGGCACCTAGACATGCAGTGTTGGTGCCTTGCTCACTAGGGACCTCTAGGAGCAGCTTGCGGTACTGCACTGAGACATGCACTGCTGGTGCCTTGCTCACTAGGGACCTCTAGAAGCAGCTTGCGGTATGGCACCTAGACATGCAGTGCTGGTGCCTTGCTCACTAGGGACCTCTAGGAGCAGCTTGCGGTACTGCACCTAGACATGCACTGCTGGTGCCTTGCTCACTAGGGACCTTTAGAAGCAGCTTGCGGTATGGCACGTAGACATGCAGTGCTGGTGCCTTGCTCACTAGGGACCTCTAGGAGCAGCTTGCGGTACTGCACTGAGACATGCAGTGCTGGTGCCTTACTCACTAGAGACCTCTAGGAGCAGCTTGCGGTACTGCCCCGAGACATACAATGCTGGTGCCTTGCTCATTAGAGACCTCTAGGAGCATCTTGCGGTACTGCACTGAGACATACAATGCTGGTTCCTGGCTCACTACGCAAGCATTTCCAATGCACTAGGTCTCGCATTACTGAAAGTATGAGCTATTGGCGTTGCATTATTGTTTGCAACGCCAGTACCTCAAACTATCAGTAATGCGAGACCTATTGCATTGCAAGTGCTTGTTATCTCTGTTACTCCTACTTTGGCTTAGTGTCTTATTTCTCCTTCATTTGGTTCTCCGATAGATCCTGCTCATCGCATTGAGGGGTGAAGGAAACTAGGATGTCTGTGTTGGATACCCAATGAGGACCAGGAATTGGTAACCAACTTATAAATTTGTAATCAAATTCAGATATATTACTCTGAGAATCATACTGTAAATGTACAGGATGGCAACAGGAAGTCCGAATCTCCTGCTGAAATTCAAACGGATTAGGATCACACAGACTAACAACTCTTCTACCGCTATACAAAATAGCAACAACAGAACATGATGTTCTGTAACTAATTTATGACTGTTTCTGCTATTCATTTAAATATCCCAGGCACAGTACCTGTGGAAAGAATGGTTATGTAATTTAAAAGACTAAGAAATTCAAAGAGTTTCAATTAATTTTATAATAATTAGCAATAATACTCAATGCAACAAACATCATTTAGAAAGCCCATTTAAAAGTCTTGAATAAGCCAATTACAGGTGTAGTGTAAATCTATACATTAATACGAAGTCTACAGTTCTCAAAGTCCATAGTAAAGGATGGATCAGGGAAGGAGTCTCAAATTAGCAAGTTCAAAGGGAAATCTAGACAGGACATTACGCAATATGGTTCAGCCTGGAGTCCAGGGAATGTCCGCTAAGCAAGAGGTGCTTGCCGTTTGCAAGGGCAAGGAAGAGTCCGCAAAGTTCTCGGCATAGGTAAGGGGTCTGTTCAGAAACCTCACTGACCGCACGGAAAGCAAGAAGTGGTCGCATCAAGACTCCATCAACAGACAAAAGAAAGAAGCAGCAAGCCATCCAGCAAGTAACCCCCTTTCGTCTGGGGTGCATTGATACTATAGTTCTTCAGTCCGAACAAAACACCCACTGTGCTACACCATCACCGTCAGACATCCTTGAGGCAATTTTCCACTCACAAGGTGCAAAAGCACCAATAATAGAGAATTATCCCACACCAAGCATGGGAAACGACAGTCTGTCTCAGGCACACAGGTTATATCACAAACGGCCATTCATTGCTGGACCTTTCTGGTGTACTAGTCGCAAATTTCTGGAATATGTTGGAGTATCAATATTTTTAATGCAATATGTATCAATTCTTCTTGCATCTCATGAGAAAGCACAAGAATGTTACATGAGTGAGAGCTAGAATAAAATACCTTCTCACAGACATCATGAAAAAGTGCAGGCCTAAAGAACGAAGTCAAGGTATAACCACAGGCCCTTGCACTTACAACCTTCCTGTCTGGACAATTTATATTTGAACTTGCTTTTGTCAGTGACACCTCATTTAAGGGGTACCATAGGGCAAGTCACGAGTAGTAGCTTCTATCCATAATTGACCTCCGTGGGTCTGGAAAGTATCACTTGAAAACAGTTTGCTCTGTGCGAAACGTATGTGTCCAACGCAAGATTCAGGGAAACATGGGGAATTGATCGTGGCGAAATGGGAAGACTACTTACATCATGGCATCTACATCACCAAGGGCCTGATCTTTAGCAGTTACTGGCAGCTGGTCTATTGCAGAGTGTGAGCTTGCCACTTCTATCAGTCATTGGATATTCCTCACTTCATATCTGCCCATCAGGTGAAATCTCACACTGCCAATAACCATTTTCTAATTGGTAACACTTGTCTGATCTCTGCCTGCCAGCTCATTCTCTAGCTGACCTCTGCCGTGTGGTGTGATCTAGTATTAACTGGCCACACTGTGAAGAGCTCCTCCCCAGAAAACTGCTTAGGTTTCTTATTGCCATCAATAGAAGCCATATCTGGTCACTGGTGCCCAGGACAGGAAATTCCTTTGACATCTTACACATGTGAGCCATTGGCAGCCTAGCATGAATGATCATGGCTGCATAAGCACTACTACTAGGGCCTTTTCTGTTTTAGGAGATTGCCTGCACATAGGAGGACTTTACGTCAGCGCAGCAGGAGACCCAATGTCATCTTCCCCTATAACAGTTGCTTAGACAACCAGGCTGCACTGTGAGGTCGCAGTGGTGGACTACATTGTGTTTAGCACAAAAGGCAGCAATCTTTAAAAGTAGCCTCCCATTTATTCGAGCAGTGCATGTCCACATTAGGTGCACAAAAAGGAGGCCATCCTTAGAGAGAGGCATTCTTACAAGGAACATCTTTTCCTTCTATACTCAAAGGCATAGTGTCAACTTATTGTGCATCTTCACATTCTTCGCAAAATAACTGAATGAAAAGTAAAGCCTTCCTGCCTCAAGATCCTGTAATTGAGAAGATACCCTGGCTATTGCTGCCGGCTGGCTCTCGGCTTCTCGTGATTCACATGATCTGGCTCCTTCTGCATCTTTACTCTCTGGTCCCAGAAAGGAAACATAAAACAATAAATACAAGTAATCAATATTGCAGCTGTTTAAAAAGAAGCATACCTCAGGGTTATAATATAGGCCTTCCACTATTCAGCACCCTCACTTCACCCCCACGTTGTCAGCAAGGAATTAGGAAAACTCAGGTGTTTGAATCCTTCTATTGCACATCTGCATTTCCAAATACCCAATGTCCTTTTCTTTCATGTTATTCTACCACTGCAGTTGAAAACGCTGGGGTACCTTTGCTTCACAATGCCTGTATAAGTGCCTTTCTTAGCTTAAATGCGCTTGCACTGTAGTGGGGTTTAATACCTTCCTGGGCACCCCGCTCAGATCAATCAGTTTCTATACCTCTAAGGCAGCCTCGGTGGGTGATATTGTTGGTGCCCTTTGCCAGACTTTGGATGAAACCTTTAGTTTGCCATCTTGGCTCCCATGTGACCCAGTCAGTCATTTACATTTTCTGTTCTAGAATGACACTAGAGTTGTGGATTCTGGCTTTGTCTGCTTGGTAGTAGCTGCAGTGTAGTTAATTTATGGGCACGTCAGAATTGTTATTTCTTGTGTTGCTATGGTGCTTGAATTTTATAGTGCATTTTTGTTCCTGTAGCACTTTTGGGATCAGGACGCCATTTACAGTTCTGGAATGCCCGTGAAGTGGTGTAAAAGTGCTCTATGGGCATTGAATTTGGTTGTGTTCTTAATCTTTTGATGTGAATCATGCTGGGAAATGGTCTGTAAGATTGTGGATGGGATAAAGCACTCCCTGCCATACATTATAAGGATATTGCAAGTCATGGAGGCGTTCTGTGACAATATTGGTGAATGGGGACGAGGGCTGAATTCCTCTATAAGGTTATGGAACTCCGAGAGGACCTGCAATATCCATAAAATGTATGGCAGAGGGTATTTTGTTCCTTATAGTAAATACATGCTCACACCTTCACCCTTCCCGCAAACCACTGAAATCCTTTGTGTCTAGCTCTTTCATAGGAAAGTGGTAGTATGGTTTCAGAAATAAACAATAAAGGCAGAATCTAGTGCAAACTTAAACACATCACGAAGGAGTTCGTAATTTGTTGCAAAAAGGTATTAGACTCAGTTTAATGTAAATCCGCTTTATAAAGTGCTGAGGCTCTGATTGTGGAGAAAAAGGCTGAGACATTCTTTTTTTCCTGTAATTACTTTTAGTGTGCAAAAAATAAACATGTTTCCATAAATATCTAATTTCTACTCATCACTAGTAGCGGCCAGTGTTGTGTAGGAGTGGCTGGGCGTGCGGGCGGGCGGGGGAACGGGGTCATGGGACACAATAAAAAATTCATTATTTTTTAAAAACTGACCTGCAGCCGGCCACGTTGTGTTCTTCCACTCCTCTCCTCGCAGGCACAGGCTCCCAGACTCCCCTGCGGCCAATCCTGATGCTGCTCTCATTTCATGAGAGCAGCGTCAGGATTGGCCTGATCGCTCAGATTTTGCACTGCCAGGGAGACTGGGAGCCTGTGCCTGCTCTCCCCAACCCAGCAATGCAGCTGGGGTTGGAGAAAGCTTCAGTGCATGACGGTTTGGCCGGCCTGAGACGGCTGGCCAAGCTGTCATGCGCATTGACACTACCACTCCCCCTGTGCCTGTCATCCCCCTGGCCCCACCCCCAAGACTCAGCAGGAAAGGAAATATAAAACTATAATAAAAAATGTTTATTATCATTTTATTTTTCCTTTTCTGCCGTTTTGAGGGAGGTGGGGCGACGCTCCTCTGCCATAGTGGAGGAGCCGCCGCTGGAGATCATACCAATGAAAAGCCAGTTTTTGTTGTGCTGTTTAAATTCCAGATGTAATTATGCTCTGTGGCCTGCCTTTCATCTTGGCTGCTGGCTCTGGCAGGAGGCATTAGGATGTCACAACTCAACTGTAAAGACTTATTACAGTTGAGCAGCTATGTCATTTCATTATTACAGGCAACTAGAGATGTCATGTCGCCTGCAAAAATAAACTTGTTGCCATAAATATCTCTTTTCTGCCCATCGCTTAAAAGACAGATCATACCAATGAAAAGCCAGTTTTTGTTGTGTTGTTGAAATTCCAGATGTAATTATGCTCTGTGACCTGCCTTTCATCTGGGCTGCTGGCTCTGGCAGGAAGCATTATGATGTCACAACTCAACTGTAATGACTTATTACAGTTGAGCAGCTATTTTCTTGTTTGCAATAAGGAAACTGGACCCAGGCTTTTTGTATAGGTGTTGCAGGATCCCATGTATTTTTACAGGCTGATGTATTGTTCGGTGATGGATTATCTTATTCTGTTACCAATCTTTGAAAGGTGACTATTGAATATATATAGTGTGGTTATTTTAACTCCAGGGCAACTCGTCCAGGTGTTGTATTGAAAAGAAGATGGACTTCATACAGTAGCTGAAGTTTACTGACTGGCGCTTGGATAGGGTACTGCCTTTATGGGCTAATAAAAGCATGCTGACTTTGGGGAGAGGAGTTGGCCTAACGGCTAGGGCGGTCGACCTCGAATCTGGGGAACTGGGTTTGAGTCTCAGCAATGACGCTGAACATCCTGTGATTCTGGGCAAATCACTTAATCTCCCCGTGATTAACAAAAATTAATGTGTCCTCATGTAACGCAACTGGTGCTATGTAAGGCGCTCTGATACCTGATACCTTCGGGTCAAGTTCACGCTATATAAAACTCCTTAAAATAAAAATAAAAAGATGCATGATTGGCGTATTAATTAAATTCAGATTATGATCATCTGTAGTCTGAAGATGTCTGTCCTGAGAGCTTCAATAGACATATCCAACTGCATTTTTTTTTTTTAAGTTTAAAGAGCTTTATTGAAGCAAATAAAAAACAAAGGTACAGTATTATATCAACGATTATAGAAGAATTACAAAAGATATCATATAGTATATATAAGCATGGAAAAATTAAAACTTAATACAACAACCTTTGTCAAAAAGTAAAACCAAAGGCTAAGGGCAATATTGAAGAGTTATGTACCATAGCAAATTAGCATTTTAAGTTTTATAGGGAAAGAAAGAAAAGGTAGAGAGAGAGAAAAAGAAAGAAAAAGAAATCAACAGAAGATCAACATCCTTACCAAGTATACTAAGTAGGAACATCCGATAACGAGCACTATACACTTTCAGGTAACAAAGGGGTAACAATACATTGTCTTATATGAACAGTATAAGAAAAATTAATCACAAAACTCATGGCGGCTGGAAGACAAAGGTACTGTTTTTGTTGCGTAGAGCAGAATAGGATAAATAGTTGGTGAGTGGAGACCAAAAGGCTTCTTTTCGAAGGAGTTGCTGAGAGGTAGTGGCAGAAGCTCTATCTAGCCTATGATGGTAGCAGAGAATATTCTACCAAGCAGAAAAAGTGACCTAAGTGGCACCCTTCCAGTTGGAAGTAATAACCTGAAAAGCAATAGCAAGTAACAAATCCACAAAAGTGCCCATCTTGTGAGCACCAAACCAATGTACTGAGTTACTGCCCAAAAATATGGAGTAGATATCGAAAGGAAAATTGATAGAGCAAATGGAGGTGATTAATTTACATATCTTTGTCCAAAAAAGGAAATGTTAGGACAAAGGAAAAAGGAGTGTAAGTATGTGCCAGGAGTGTTTTTACAGGACCAACAGTTGGAAAATAAGTCGGAACCGAATTTGGAGATAGATAATGGGGTTAAAAACAACCTTTGCTAAAAGTAATAAAGAGTTTGAGTGTTGCTAGCATTACAGGAACTGTGGTGTATTCGTGGTCCAGATAGAATTCCATGTGTGTACAGAGAGGGTACGCTGCAAATCAGATTCCCACAAAAGTTCAGTTTTACTCTTGGGGTGATCGGGAAGAGAAAAATGAAGATATTTGTAGATAGGAGAGGCCCGAATGGAAAGGGAAGTAGATAGTGGTTCAAATGGGGGGTCTAATGAAGAGGAGGGGGATCCAGAGAGAAGAGAAACTGTTGAGTTAGAAAGCAATCTTAAAGAGTCGTACTTAAGAAGGGAAGTGGCAGGCAGGTAAAATTTAGATTGTACTTCCTGAGGAGATAGAAAATGCGTACCGTGTACTAAGTGTTTAACCTGGATGATCCCTTTGGCCGCCCAATCTCTCCAAAAAATGGTACGGTTGGAAAGTTTAATGGACTTGTTATGCCATATAGTGGAATCCAGGAACATTTGCAGAGATGAAAGGGATTTGTTAAGGACCGGGTTAAAGGTCGATATAAATTGTGAGATGGTTGGGGACTTAAATGAGCGAGGAGGATGAGTAAAATTGGCTAACGAAGAAAAGGGAAATGGGTGAATCACGGATCCCTCCAATCTATGCCATACCGATACGAGGGGTTCGTCCGAAGGAGACAGATAAGGTAAAACTTGACTAATTAAAAAGGAGGAGTGGTACTGGCGAAGGTTGGGAATATTGACACCTCCCCGATCCTTAGGAGCAGACAAGGAAGATAAAGATATACGAGCTTTCCGGTTATTCAAGAGAAATTTACTTAATACATCATTAAGACTTTTAAAAAAAATTAATGGAAGCCTCACTGGTAACATGGACAAGTAAAAATTAATAACAGGGAGCATCATCATTTTGATTGTGTCCAATCTGCCCCACCATGACAAAAATAAGGGAGACCATTTCTCTGCCGTGCCAGATACCTTTAATAAAACATCCTCCAAATTAAGCTGAACCGTTCTAACAATTAAAGAGGAGTATTTGATCCCCAGGCATGTAATGTAATTAGTGTTCCATTTGAAATCTGTTCCTTCGAACATACTTCTTAAGTAATACTTGTTTAAAGGAAGTACTCCGGATTTAGAAATTTTTTATTTATATCCTGACAGGGCGGCATATGAAGATAAAAGTTCAGTGAAAGCAGGCAAAGCGATATGGGGATCGGAGATATATAACAAAATATCATCTGCGTAAGCAGTGAACTTGATTTCAATTGATTTGTGTGTAAAACCCCGAAATGCGGAAGAATGTCATAGAGAGTGAAGAAAAGGTTCAAGAGATAAGATAAAGAGCAAAGGTGAAAGAGGGCATCCTTGACGAGTGCCCTGTTGGAGGGTAAAATAAGGAGATTGAAATCCATTAACAAAAACCGAAGTGGTTGGGGAGGAATATAACAAACTTATAAGGGACAAGATAACAGGACCAAAACCATGCCACTTAAGTGCGCGCATCATAAAAAGCCAATGAATGCGATCCAAAGCTTTCTTAGCATCTAGGGTGATGGCTGCAACAGGGGAGGAACTCTTAGACGCAAGATGAATGATATTTTAAAAAGTTCTTGAATTATCTGCCAGCGTTCTTCCTTTAACAAACCCTGTCTGTTCAGAGCCAATCAAATCAGGAATTACCTGATTGATACGAAGGGCCAACACCTTAGCAAAAATTTTGAAATCTAAAAAGATTAAATAAATATGCGATAGTTGGCACAGGATGAGGGATCTTTATCCTTCTTTGGGATTAAACAAATCATGGCTTCAAGAAAAGAGCCACGAGCCTCATTGTGAGAAAAAAAGTGCTGAAAAAGAGATAAAAGATAGGGGAGAAGAGTCTGTGAGAAGCAGGAATAGAATTCAGCAGTAAAACCATCGGGCACGGGGCCTTATCTTTAGGTAACTGAGCTAAGGCTAACTTAATTTCAGAGAGGGACAGGTCTTTATCTAATAAAGAGCAATCAGGGGAGGAGGAGGAGCGAGGAAGCAACGATTCAAAAAATGCCTCCAAAGTAGTGTCAGAAGGAGAAGATTCAGGAGTGTATAAGGTCTTATAGAAATCCGTTAAACATTTTATTATCTCCTCATCTTTGAAGTGATTAACACCGTTATCATCAATGATATTAACTATTTTGGATCTTTGAGATTTGACTTTCAAATAGTTCGCTAGCAATTTGCCGGCTCTATTACAACCACCGTAGAATTTGGAATTAATTTTTAGTAACGTCCCAGAGGCTTCCTCCGTTGATTTCCTATTAAAATTAAATTTTGTTTGGACTAATTTCTTTAGAGTATCATCATTATTAGAAGAAAAATAGGTATGCTCAAGTTGCTTAATGGAAGATAATAAGGAAGCTGATTCTTTGAGAAGTTGTTTCTTCTTGACAGCCACATAATCGATGATAAATCCTCTGGCTGTTGCTTCAAAAGCATCCTAAATGGTGTGAAAGGATATGTCCGGACTAGCATTAATGAGAAAAAAGTCTGACAAAAAATCCTTGAAGCGCCCAATGAAAGTAGGATCTTTGAGTAGATAATTATTAAAGCGCCATTTACGGGGTTTGGAGGTTCAGAAGGAAGATCTAAATTAATAAAGAAAGGAGCGTGATCTGAAATAAGTATGGATCCAATTTCAGCATGGATTAGATTAGGGAGAAGGTGAGGACTCAAAAAAATGTACTCAATTCTAGATGTAGAATTATGTGTGGGAGAATAAAAAGTGAATTCCAAACTGTCCGGATTATATATCCTCCAAGCATCTACCAAACCTCTTGAACGAATAGTGCTCGTAAAGGTTTTTTATATTTTATTAGGGATATATCTAGAGGTGGATTTCCTGTCAGTGAAGGGATCCATGACCTGATTGCAGTCCCCACCCACTAAGAGGTTGGAAGCAGAACAGGAGTGGAGGATATGTGACATGGACTGCCAAAACTGTGAATCAATACCAGTGGGACCATAAATGTTAAGGAGAGAGATAGGGGAACCATTTATAACTAGATGAAAAAGAAGCCATCTGCCATCAGCATCCTTCTCCTCCTTTTCTATAGTAAGGGAAAGGGACTTATGAAATAATGTCACCACTCCATTTTTTCTGTCTTTAGTTGGGGAACAATTCACATGACCCAACCATTGCTTTTTAAGAGAGCTAATATCGTTTTCATTAAGATGTGTTTCTTGTAGCATCGCAATTTTACAATGTAATCTAGATAAATGGATAAGTACCCTTTGTTTCTTGACGGGATTACGCAAACCCTTCACATTCCAGGATACTATGCGAACATTATCCGTCATAATGAGAAGGGAAAAACAATAAGCAACACCATGAGCATTCTAAAATTGGAAAAACTGAGAATTCAACATGCGGAAATTTTGAGCCAACAAGTAATGTGTAATAAGAACAAATAAAGAAAAAGGATGTTAAAAGAGTAAAAAACAAGAAAAGAGAAAGAGACGATAATGATCAAAGATGATATATTAGGGAAAGAAGAAAGGAGAGAGGAGCCACAAGTCAAAGAAAAAAGAACAAGAAAAGAGAAACAAGATAGAATAGAAAAAGAAAGAAGAAAGAGAGGAAGGTATAAGTGATAAAAAGAGAGAAGCTGACAGGATGCCAAGAGACTTCAGATAAGAGGAGCAGAATACATTTCCAGATTGAAAGGGACAGCATGAGGAAGCGGGGAGCCGCGAAAGGAAGACAGACGACAGAGTCAACGAGAAACGACGAGGACCGCAAGATAAGTGAGCGGAAAAAAAGGAGAATATGATAAGGAGCAGCAGCTAGGGGAGTATAGTGAACAGAATTAACATAAAGAGATAGATACTAAAACAAGCAAACATATAATACGAGCATACTTAATGGAGGGAGTAGCACTTACCACACGTGAGGAAGAACTGTGAACACTGGGGGCAGGAAGGGAGGAACGGGAAGGAGGAAACATCGAGGAGGGATGTACATTCTGGACAAGAGACATCTGTGAAAAGAAACCACATAGTTAATAGGGAATAGCCTCCTGAGAAGGCAGACACACAATAAACACAAGTGAAATAAACGGATAACAACAAAAAAGGCAAGAACCATCAAAAACCTATAAATTAAGAGAAATTAAGCCAAAACGGAACTAAAACTTAGTGGAAAAGTCAATATTCAGGTTTTCCCAAAGTCCATTTCCGGCGCAAACCATCGGAGTCTATAAATTAGGGAAAGTTAAGCGAAAACCTGGTATAAAAATCAGTGTTTATGTTTTCCCAAAGTCCATTTCTTCTCTTTTGTGGTGAATAATAAACTGTCGTAAGTCCTCAGGGCAGTCAAATGAGTAAGTCCTTTCCTTGTAGGTGACTTTAAAAAAACAAGGATGTACAAGACCATATCTGGCGTTCATGGAACGAAGAGCAGGGCGAAATGAAAGGAACTCCTTACGACGAGTGGCGGTGGCACGAGCCAGGTCCTGAGAGAGAAAAATTCTTTGGCCAGACCACAACATCTGCTTAGCCGCAGACAGGACCATTAACAGCTCAGTATACTCCAAAAAGAGGACGATTATCCCTTTAGGGCGACTGACTGACGATGTAGAGGAAGACCCACCAAGCCTGGGTCCAATACGATGAGCACATTGCAGGTTAAGAGTGGTACTTTCCTTGAGGCCAACTATTTTAGGGATATGGATCTTAAGAAAGGCATGCATGTCAGGCCCCTCCTCCCCCTCAGGAATACCGTAAATTCTAAGGTTGTTGCGCCTATTGCGGTTTTCTAGGTCCTCCGTCTGATGTTTGAGAAGAGCTATTTCTTTAGACATCGCTTCAACTTTAGGGAGCACATCCTGAGCGTCACTGATCTTCTGCTCCACCACCGATAGATACCCTTGATTCTAAATTAGACCATTTCTCTTCAAGTCTCTGAAGAGTAGCATTGGTATCGATAACAAAGGGTTTCATAAGCTTAATTTCCTCCATAAGGTCGTCCAATGTGATGGGTAGTGGAGATTTTGTAGGAGAGCTGGGCTCCTTCTTTTGGCGTTTTGAAGCAGCATTAGTAGAATCTTTGCAAAGGGAAGACATGGTTGCAGAGGCACCCTTCTGATTGAAGAGGGAAGAAGACTCCATAAATATGTAAAAGGGATATAGCACTGTTGTACCACAACCTCAAAATTTGCTTGACTAGCAGGAGCCTAATTGTGTGGTAAACCACTTTCTTTTACGTTTGTTTACTCACTTCTCCCCTCTATTTAAAAAAAAAAAAAAAGAACAAATGAAAAGCCACTAATAATCCAGTATAGCTGAAATGCTCTGAAGATTGGATAGATTTGGCCAATGAATGTCCAGTATGCAGTAAGGAGCAGTTTTCAGTAGGGATTAAGACATTACAGGAAGCCAGGCATTAACAAATTCCTGCCGGTTAACCGCCGCCTCCCGCTGCATACAAAATGGCAGCCGGAACCGGCATCTATGAGGAGAACGCGACGCGGAGAAAAACAGGGTGAAAAACTGCTTATGGAACAGAAAAAACAACAGCTACCTGTGCCCCCGCGTGAGCGCTCCAATATTCCTCAATTCATGAGGTCTGAAGACAAAAACTGCCGCTCCGGGAAGAAAACGGTCCTGGTCGAAGCGCGGAGCCTCACAGAGTCGTGGCCATCTTGCGGTGGCTCAAGCCACGCCCCCCATCCAACTGCATTTTGGCACACATTTTTGGAGTAATGACAGCAGTGCCGCTAGCATAGGTTTTTCATAATCCATATACGCAATAAAACAATAAACAGATCCTTATAAAAAAAAAAAAAAACACTAACATGGTCAAGGGTGTCACAAGCAGCAGATATGCTCAGAGGAAATAGCAGGCATGGTCCTGTTGCATCAGATAGCCACCCAGGCATTTCAAACTACATATAGTGCTCTTTTTGTGATCACGATGTGCATACATTTCTGTTGTCTCCTCCTAAAAGATAATGTTGGTTCAGAGAGTATCTGAGAAGGACAGGATTTGTGGATATTTGGAGAGGAGATGCAGGTTAGTTGCGGGCCTGTAAAAGTCTTGAGGTCCACTCCAGATTTTCAGAGTAGAGAAGTTGTCCACACTCCCACAAGTGTAAGGAGAGTAGCAAAATTGCTATTTGCAGTTTGTACAATGAGAGTAGCAGTGCTGCACAACCGTCATTCATTAAAATAAAGTCCACATGCGTGACCATGCCTGAGAGAAGTGTACAGTACAGGATGTGTGATCAGTTCAACATTCTCTTAGATGTTTGATCTCAAATACACAAATTCCTTTTGAAATCTCAGATTGATCTTTCGAGATGGTGGGGCTGTAATACTTGCTCATGTTTTTATGCAGTGATTGTTATGGCAAATTGTTGCTATTTGATATTGTCGTATGCATTGGGTGGTGTTACTCGTTACAATGAACTCAAAAGCGTGAAAGACCAAGCAAGCCCCATCAGTACTCTGATCTGTGACCTTCAAGATGCAAAAGGATATCTGCAAAGGGCTCATTAGTTGTCTTACCTTACATACCGAAACCTAAATCACCACAGTGGTGTCAAACTGGTTAGAGCTGTTAATACAGCTACTTGGAAACATTCAGTGGTGCATTTTCTGGTTCCAAGAGCAGCCTACAAGTCTGGTTATGATTGCGAACAATGCTCACAGATCATCTTGTTTCACAATGCATATTAGTGTATTGTCTTGTGGTAGTTATTGAATTACCTAACATTGAGGAGAGCACAATTTGTCGTATCAGTTTTAGGTTTGATGGAAAATGTAGGACACATATCATTGTTAGCATGTATGTGTTTATATTCAAGTTTATGGACACCATGGGCTGTATTACACAAAGTGCCCTGGGGGCGCAACGGGCGTTTGCACCTGCTTCACGCGCCCCCGGGGCACTTTAGTATTACAGAAGGGGCCGCAATTGCTTGTGCGTCCCCCTCTGTAATACTGATAGCGCTGGTGCACATAAAGCACCAGTGCTATCTTCAGGGGGTGTTCCCTCATTTGCATAAGGGCTTGCCATGCAAATGAGGGAATCCCTTTGCCTCTGCGCCCGTTCCATATTATAGATGCTTGCGCAGAGGCAAAGAAGCTCTCAGGAGGTGCACCTACAGGGTGGTACACTGTCAATGTGCCCCCAGATTGCAGCAATACTATAGCCTCAGAGCCCAACGTAGTGGGCTCTACCGGCCATTAAAGGCCCGCTCCAGCATTAAAGGCCGAAGGCGAGGGCCTTTAACAAGGGTGCGGCCCTTTAATGGCCGGTAGAGCCTGCTATGGAGTTCTCTAAGGCTATTAGAACATTCCGCCCCTAGAGGGCAGATTGCTCTAATTTTTAAAACAAAGGCCTCACGGAGCCCTAAGGGGTTGAAATCCCCTCGGGCTCCGTGAGTCCTTTGCTCACAGCTGTTGCTGTGAACAAACATTGGAATGTTGATGCTCCAGGCTTCTACCGGCCATTAGAAGCCCGGAGCACTCCATTGTCTTCAATGGAGCGCTAAACATTCCAATGTTCTAATTACTTATAATTTCTTTTTCTCTTTTTTTCCAAGAGGAAAACATTTTCTCTGTAGAGAAACCTCTTCACCAGCACCTCCTTTAAATATGTGTGTCTTCCCTGCTCTTTCCCACCGTGCATACATACAATCATCGTGCCTGCTGACGCAGGGTGTGATCTCCTACCAGCAAATTAGTAAGGAATATCCACAGACAAGAGTTTACGGGATCACGCAGTGCCTCCTCTAGCACACCTACATCCCTCCACTGGACTTACATTTATAAAAGGGGCAGATAAGCCATGCTGTTAGTATGTGCTGCATTTCCGGATGCAATTTACAAAACACTAATTACTAATAGAACATTCCACCCATCTGACCCTGTGAATAGGTTTGTGAGATTTGCATTCCGACGTGACATTCAAGCCGCTTTGAATTCTGTGTAGTCTGAGATCATTTGAGGCGTTAAAGGACCCGATGAAAACACTAATTTACTTGCAAAATAAGAACTATTTGACCCAAATTTGCAAGCACAGCCTGTGCGTGTGGGAGTGAGAGACACAGATCTCTTGCCATGTCACTGGTTGGAGTTCCTTAAGGATATTCACATCAAACTGTTCCTGGGCAAGGAAACCGCTTCTGAGCAGGAGGAGCCAGCCTGTCCCCGAGACACCGTGCACTCCGGGCCAAGGAAGACATTTTGGAAAACAGAGTGGAGACGCACAAATGCTTCTCTCTGGGGATTCCTCTCGGGCGCAGAAATGCTTTTAGCTGAGTATTATCTCCGACACTGATGGCACTTTCTGCAAGGGCGCGGAACTTAATACTGCTCTAATCCCACTGGAGGGGATTAAATAGGCCACGGCCTCTGCGGCAGCAAGTGCGTGCGGTGCCAGCCATGATGTGGCCATTTAAAAAATTCATGCCGGTGCATTTTTGGAGCCCTTGGGTCCCTGCAACGGCAGGTCAGCCAATGGGAGCTGACGATGCGGCACGTGGCGTCCCACCTGCAATCAGCTGCAGTGACTGAAACAACCCCCAGCGTGTTAAACCCACAGCGCTGAGCTGGCTCTGTTAACATGGACTGTAGTGTGGAGTCCAGTGCATCATCCATGACGTGTGTTGCATGACTCAGGAAATCGGCGACGAACGCATGTTTAATGAAATAAGACAATCAAACATTGCTGTAAACACGATCTGCGAATGGGTCCCTCTTCATCGAAAAAACATTTATGGACTGTCACTAGCCACATTTAAGTGCTAATGCGTATTTGCAAATAGGTGTATCCAACTTAAATCCATAGAAACATACTCACGGCCATAGACAAATTTACATAAATGTATCTGAGTGCGTTGTATGAATTATTATAATGTAAAAAATAAAGAAGTGTTTTGATGTGGTAAAGAACTGTATACATATCAGCAACAGATAATAAACGAAAGTGATGATGGGTGCAATTGAATGCACTGAGGGCCACATGTAACGGAAAAATGTTGCATTCGCTAACTGTGCGAATCGGTAATTTAGGCCCTATGTGAATACAAAATAGCCTTTCAAGATATATGAAACGCTTTGTGGTCGCAATTTAAGGTAATCGCAAAAATAGGGATTACCTAAAATTACGACTACAAATAGGGAATCACAATTTGCGATTCCCTTAGCACAAGCATTTTCTAAATGCAAACTGTTCATTTAGGAAAATGCTATTACCATCGACTTCAAGTCGATGGTAACCATGTGCAAATTCGGAAAAATGCACAAAAATACATTTTTCAGATACACTGTAAGTACATAGTTAATAAAATAAGTTATTTAAAAAGCAATTTTCAATTGTTTGCAGAATACACACGGTGTTGTTGCTAAACTTGCCTTAGCATGAATTAAACTACACAGTCTTACAACATTAACAACGTACTTTGCTCCTTGTGTTTTTTTATCTCTTTGCAAGGCGGATCACAAGATGAATAACAGATTTTACTTCAAGTCGATGGTAACCATGTGTAAATTTGGAAAAATGCACAAAAATGCATTTTTCAGAGTGCAGCATACAGCGCACACATGCCCATAGGGCATGTGTGCGCTTTACATGTGCACCTAAAGGCCCATAGGAACGAATGGAATAGTATTGCCTTATATCGATTTACTATTTAAAGAATTGCTATTTGAGCAATATTAAGGAATCGCTAAATCTTTGGCGATTCCTTACATACATAGCATTCTTTGATTACTAAATAGTTATTTGGTAAAAATTGCTTTTTGGCAATCGCAAAATGATTTTTTGATGCATGTGGCCCGAGTGCAGCAGGTAACGGAAATCAAGCCGACAGTACCACCATCGAACGTCCAGCTTCATGCAACCTCAGCCTGTAAGACATTCACCATGTTTAAGTTACTGTGTTTCTGATGTAAATATTCTCATCATCCTTTTCTACCCATTATAGCTTTGCATTGACCTCACTAGAGGGTTCATCCAGGTCTTTCTCAAATCTCTGAGGCTTGATTTACGCTGGTATTGTAGCTCACTTTGTAACAGGCTGGCCTACCACCTACCTATGTGGTAGGCCCGCAGTTAGAAGGAACCTATGTCTTGTTACATAGCTGTTGTTAGGTGAGGACCACGGCAGTCGAGCTGACATCTAGACAGTAATGCAACAGTATCCACCACCACTTGAAGACCATCAACTCCCAGTGAGCTGCGCCTCTCCCTTCCTCCGTGTTAGGGATTCACAGAGCTCCACCACCTCCACTGTTGGGCATTCCTGTCGATCACTGAAGGAGTGCCAGGTACCGCCATAGTCTCAGAGTGAATTACGTCTTTGTTACCTCAACCAGATCCTGGCTGGCTGCATGTTGCCTACTGCACCAGCAGATGTCCTTGTATGCACTCCTTGTCATGACATTAATCCACATTACACCAGCTCTATGAAAATGTGTATCAAACTTTTGTGCCAACAACTGGTGGGGACAGGCATTCAGAACAGGATGACAGTTCAGCTTAGTAGCCAGGTGTACTAATCCAGGTGGTAGTGTCTCATTAGTGCCCAAGTAAAATGTTGTCCACATATGAGTGTCCTTCCACTCCCATCTACTTGATAAATTACTTCACCCATTTATCCTGCTATATAATAAGAAACATAGGTACAATACAAGGAAAGGTACAAAACAAAATTCATATGATACCTAAGGTGCTGGAATATGGTACAAAAGGTTGAAAACAATTTGTAAAACAAAAGAAAAATGTAAAAAACCTGGACTTACATAATTAAAAATCATAATTATCAATCATAGGTGCAAAATTAGAAGACAGAAGGGGTTTCAGATACACTGTAAGTACATAGTTAATAAAATAAGTTAATTAAAAAGCAATTTTCAATTGTTTGCAGAATACACACGGTGTTGTTGCTAAACTTGCCTTAGCATGAATTAAACTACACAGTCTTACAACATTAACAACGTACTTTGCTCCTTGTGTTTTTTTATCTCTTTGCAAGGCGGATCACAAGATGAATAACAGATTTTACTTCAAGTCGATGGTAACCATGTGCAAATTTGGAAAAATGCACAAAAATGCATTTTTCAAAGTGCCGTGTCGCGCACACATGCCCATAGGGCATGTGTGCGCTTTACATGTGCACCTAAAGGCCCATAGGAACGAATGGAATAGTATTGCCTTATATCGATTTACTATTTAAAGAATTGCTATTTATGAATATTAAGGAATCGCTAAATCTTTGGCGATTCCTTACATACATAGCATTCTTTGATTACTAAATAGTTATTTGGTAAAAATTGCTTTTGGCAATCGCAAAATGATTTTTTGATGCATGTGGCCCGAGTGCAGCAGGTAACGGGAAATCAAGCCGACAGTACCACCATCGAACGTCCAGCTTCATGCAACCTCAGCCTGTAAGACATTCACCATGTTTAAGTTACTGTGTTTCTGATGTAAATATTCTCATCATCCTTTTCTACCCATTATAGCTTTGCATTGACCTCACTAGAGGGTTCATCCAGGTCTTTCTCAAATCTCTGAGGCTTGATTTACGCTGGTATTGTAGCTCACTTTGTAACAGGCTGGCCTACCACCTACCTATGTGGTAGGCCCGCAGTTAGAAGGAACCTATGTCTTGTTACATAGCTGTTGTTAGGTGAGGACCACGGCAGTCGAGCTGACATCTAGACAGTAATGCAACAGTATCCACCACCACTTGAAGACCATCAACTCCCAGTGAGCTGCGCCTCTCCCTTCCTCCGTGTTAGGGATTCACAGAGCTCCACCACCTCCACTGTTGGGCATTCCTGTCGATCACTGAAGGAGTGCCAGGTACCGCCATAGTCTCAGAGTGAATTACGTCTTTGTTACCTCAACCAGATCCTGGCTGGCTGCATGTTGCCTACTGCACCAGCAGATGTCCTTGTATGCACTCCTTGTCATGACATTAATCCACATTACACCAGCTCTATGAAAATGTGTATCAAACTTTTGTGCCAACAACTGGTGGGGACAGGCATTCAGAACAGGATGACAGTTCAGCTTAGTAGCCAGGTGTACTAATCCAGGTGGTAGTGTCTCATTAGTGCCCAAGTAAAATGTTGTCCACATATGAGTGTCCTTCCACTCCCATCTACTTGATAAATTACTTCACCCATTTATCCTGCTATATAATAAGAAACATAGGTACAATACAAGGAAAGGTACAAAACAAAATTCATATGATACCTAAGGTGCTGGAATATGGTACAAAAGGTTGAAAACAATTTGTAAAACAAAAGAAAAATTTAAAAAAAACCTGGACTTACATAATTAAAAATCATAATTATCAATCATAGGTGCAAAATTAGAAGACAGAAGGGGTTTCAGATACACTGTAAGTACATAGTTAATAAAATAAGTTAATTAAAAGCAATTTTCAATTGTTTGCAGAATACACACGGTGTTGTTGCTAAACTTGCCTTAGCATGAATTAAACTACACAGTCTTACAACATTAACAACGTACTTTGCTCCTTGTGTTTTTTTTATCTCTTTGCAAGGCGGATCACAAGATGAATAACAGATTTTACTTCAAGTCGATGGTAACCATGTGCAAATTTGGAAAAATGCACAAAAATGCATTTTTCAAAGTAGCCAGAATCGCAGCACACATGCCCATAGGGCATGTGTGCGCTTTACATGTGCACCTAAAGGCCCATAGGAACGAATGGAATAGTATTGCCTTATATCGATTTACTATTTAAAGAATTGCTATTTGGCAATATTAAGGAATCGCTAAATCTTTGGCGATTCCTTACATACATAGCATTCTTTGATTACTAAATAGTTATTTGGTAAAAATTGCTTTTTGGCAATCGCAAAATGATTTTTTGATGCATGTGGCCCGAGTGCAGCAGGTAACGGGAAATCAAGCCCACAGTACCACCATCGAACGTCCAGCTTCATGCAACCTCAGCCTGTAAGACATTCACCATGTTTAAGTTACTGTGTTTCTGATGTAAATATTCTCGTCATCCTTTTCTACCCATTATAGCTTTGCATTGACCTCACTAGAGGGTTCATCCAGGTCTTTCTCAAATCTCTGAGGCTTGATTTACGCTGGTATTGTAGCTCACTTTGTAACAGGCTGGCCTACCACCTACCTATGTGGTAGGCCCGCAGTTAGAAGGAACCTATGTCTTGTTACATAGCTGTTGTTAGGTGAGGACCACGGCAGTCGAGCTGACATCTAGACAGTAATGCAACAGTATCCACCACCACTTGAAGACCATCAACTCCCAGTGAGCTGCGCCTCTCCCTTCCTCCGTGTTAGGGATTCACAGAGCTCCACCACCTCCACTGTTGGGCATTCCTGTCGATCACTGAAGGAGTGCCAGGTACCGCCATAGTCTCAGAGCGAATTACGTCTTTGTTACCTCAACCAGATCCTGGCTGGCTGCATGTTGCCTACTGCACCAGCAGATGTCCTTGTATGCACTCCTTGTCATGACATTAATCCACATTACACCAGCTCTATGAAAATGTGTATCAAACTTTTGTGCCAACAACTGGTGGGGACAGGCATTCAGAACAGGATGACAGTTCAGCTTAGTAGCCAGGTGTACTAATCCAGGTGGTAGTGTCTCATTAGTGCCCAAGTAAAATGTTGTCCACATATGAGTGTCCTTCCACTCCCATCTACTTGATAAATTACTTCACCCATTTATCCTGCTATATAATAAGAAACATAGGTACAATACAAGGAAAGGTACAAAACAAAATTCATATGATACCTAAGGTGCTGGAATATGGTACAAAAGGTTGAAAACAATTTGTAAAACAAAAGAAAAATGTAAAAAACCTGGACTTACATAATTAAAAATCATAATTATCAATCATAGGTGCAAAATTAGAAGACAGAAGGGATTTCAGATACACTGTAAGTACATAGTTAATAAAATAAGTTAATTAAAAAGCAATTTTCAATTGTTTGCAGAATACACACGGTGTTGTTGCTAAACTTACCTTAGCATGAATTAAACTACACAGTCTTACAACATTAACAACGTACTTTGCTCCTTGTGTTTTTTTTATCTCTTCGCAAGGCGGATCACAAGATGAATAACAGATTTTACTGCTTGAGGATGCTATCTCGCCAGTGATTACTATTTTATTAGCTTTATAACCCAACTGATGATAGAGAAACTCCTTATATGTAATACAGGCGTGCTTAAAAATAATACTGTCTGGACAAGTTAGTCTCTAGAGCAGCTCGTCTTAACATTTTGACATCTGTGAACCCCCACTTAATCATTACTGGAACCTGGGGACCCCCACTGAATCATTACTGGAATTCAGGGACCATGGCCAAGCATTTTCGATGATTGAAACCGCAAACAAATACACAAGAAATACTGAAACAGGCATTCATCAAACAAATGCTGAAATATTTTATTCAAATCACAAATATAAAACAAAATCAAATTTTAATTGTAATGGGACGGCTGGAGCATTTCCAAATTCAATTGAGGTCACTCCACTTCCATACTATATTCTGTTTGATGTATTTGCACTGCTCCCACAAATCAATCTGAGCATATTTACTTAATTTTTAGACTCCAATTTCACATTCCTTCACATTTACAGAACGTTTTAAAATGTTTAATTTCACATTTTGCTTCTTTATTTAACTGCAGTTTATTAATCTGTTAATATAATTTATTTTCTTCTGTTAATATAATTTATTTTCTAAGCAGTCTTAGGGGTCCCGGGACCACAGGTTAAGAACCACTGCTCCAGAGTTTATTTGGAAACAATTTTGCAAGTTGTTCATGGTATTAAAAACCATGGTGTACCAGGGTACTCAGTGGTACTATATTTGAAGCAAATAAGGACATAGAGAGACTTGGATTTTGTTGGAAATATTTTCTGAGTTGCACCTATTCAGAATGTAGGCAAGGGTACAGACTACAAATGTCCTGAAATAGAAATATGATGGTTTTCTCTATTTCGAGGTCACTGCTTTATACTTGGAATATATTTTTCCCATTGTATGTTTTTATTTATTGAGTTGGAGGGTATTGATTCTTTAAAAACAAATGTTATTTCAATGTCAAATTATAATTAACCAATGAGTTAAAAATCTTATACATCATAAGGACCTTACAGTAATAGGAAAATGTAAATCTTATATTTCAGCGTCAACATATGGAACAATATAAATCATTAGAATGTATCATAATTCAGGGAATTGTGTATTTAGGCAACATTACAACTGTTTAGACCATTCCTTATTGTATAGAATGTGTTTCTGTTATTCATTCCTATTCATTAATGTTTTGAAGAAGTCCTGAGTTGAATTACATAATCAACCAAAATATTGTTGACATGTTTATAATATGAATTTTCTAGAAATACTATTAATAATTATGTAAACTAAATATAAAATAGTGAAACCAGGAAACTGAATAAACACATTTGCATATACAATCATCAGTATACATTGACAATCTTTGTTACATATCTGTAGAATTAGTCTTACAGATCACGTGGTTTAAAGACATAGTTTAGTAAAATATCAAGTTGTATTGCACTACATGTTTAACTAAGTAATAAAGTATGCTTGAATGAAATAATTGTAATCATATTATATTATAAGGGTTACAATATATGGGATAAAATACCTCCTGCTGTACATTACATTGATATTGCAAGTCACCGAGGAGTTCCATGACCATATAGAGAAATGAGGCTGAAGGGCGCATTTCTTTATAAAGTCATCCTATTCCAATGTGACTGGAAATATCCTTAAAATGTACGGCAGAAGGTATTTTATTTCTTATAAAACATTATCAACCATACCCATTTCGGCAAACCACACAAATCCTCAGTGTCTTGCTTTGTCATATAAAAGAGGAAGTATGGTTGCAGACGTGAAGAATGAAAGCGGAATCTAGTGAAAAATTAAAGACATCAAAAAGGATTGTATGTTGGTACAATGATAGACTAAGCAATGAAAGCCTTTACAACGAAGGCTTTACAACGATAAAGTCTTAACAACGCCTGCCTTTACAACGAAAGTTTTTACTACAGATTCCTTTACCATGAAAATGTAAGTATTTGGCAGGTAGGCATAAACCCTTTTTATTATACATATTTATATAAGTATAATGGGTTTTTACTTCGTTGTAAAATACTTACATTTTCATGGTAAAGGCATGCATGGTAAATGCACGTGCGAGGTAAAAATATTATATATATATGACTGAAATATGAGAGAAAATAAATAATAATCGCACAAGCAAGAGGAGTTTGTGCATTCTTTCTCGCCGTGAAGGAGGTTAAGGAGTGCTACGCAATTGGATATGATATATATATATCTATATATATATATATATAGATATATATAGATATATATATATCCCTAACCACCCTTAACACTAAAAAAATACCCTTGCAATCCATACCCACTCTAAATCTTTAAAAAAAAAAAACTGTTCCCCAAAAACTCACCCTAAAAATACCTGTGCAACGCAAATACCTCAACCCACCCTGAACCCTTAAAATCACACTGCCACCAAAATACATGCACTCACCTTAAAAATCCCCTGCCACCCAAATACCTATACCCACCATAAACCCTTATTATTCCCTTGCCACCCAAAAACCCGTACCCACCGTAAACACTAAAAATACCCATCCCACCCAAAAACAATACCCATCCTAAACCCTAAAAATGCACTTGCCACCCAAAAACCTAAACCCTAAAAATATCCATGCCACCCAGAACAGCAGACACTATACAACAATCTAATGATTCAATATGCAGGCTGAGACATCCAACACTGGCACTTTAACTATGAAGAAATTTCAGGCACTTGCACTTCATACACCGAGCGTGAGATATTTGCATTTGCACTTTAATGACATAGGTTAGTAGGTCCTTTCATTGATTTCTCGATGAGATAGTCTATCCATACCTCTCTAGGAAAACATTTCCCAATGAGGTTTGAGCACAACACAGGAACACCATTATGCTGCTCAATATAGACCTATACCTGTGTACATGTTAACCAAATTTCTCGTAAGATGATTGAAAGAGAAAAATGCACTCTTAAGGGGCTTAAAGTTGATACGCACAAGAAAACATTTCAACACATGTGGGTTTGGTCTTAGGGAATTATAAGCAATCAGTAAATTTCACTTATATGCACAGAATGAGTTAAATAAAATACAAAAAAGAAAAACTAAAAACTGCAAAAATGAGAAAGCTGTGGGAAATGAATGGACAAAAAACAGATTAAGGTAAAATAACTGTCAAACCACTGTAATCGAAAATGTATTTTGCTTGTTTTGAAGTATGTTGTTTATGTCTATGACACCATGTGATCGTGTACTCTGACTTAAAAGCAAATGCAGTACTGTGGCTCTTTGTGTGAACAAGGCAGGGGATCCTACCGAAACACGTCACAGCCCGAAAAATTAAAATAAAACTTACCTGAAGACTGGAACTGCGGTGTCAGTGTCTGGCGTGGAGAGTGTATGTGCCAGAGTTGGTCGTGAATATATATATATATATATATATATATATATCACGCTCCTATCTCCAAAAGAAAATTCTGTGCACTCTCGGGGTTCTTTGATAGCTTTATTCAGCGAGGACGCGTTTAGCCTTCTTCCAGCTCGCATTACAATTGAAACATCGACAGCATTGCACTTTTTAAATTACAAAAATCCACCTCATTGGATGAGGGAATCATTGGAAACAAAGAGAGGACTACCATTTTTATGTATTCCAGACCAATGTCCAGTTCCCTTAGATCCGATGTATCCAGATCTCTCAGTCACTCAGCGGGACCATCGCGTTCTTCAAAATCCCCGTCTGCATGACAATAAACCTGCCCGCTGCGGCACACTCGCAGTGAATGTTTCCATAGATGGGTAAGTTTCAAGCAGTTCTCCCTTTTACTCAAAAAAGTGCACTGTTGCTCCTTAAATGTCCCAAATTGACAACCCCTCGCCAAACCACGGCAGTTTCCGAACACATGCCGCAGGAGTCAGTCATATGGCGCTGCTCCAGCAATTTAAATAATTGCCGATCCTTATCGACGGTAGTGCTCTCCATCTGCCATGGCGGTGCAATCAGCCTGTTAAACACTCTGCTCCTTGTTCCACCAAAAGGCTACGGCTGCACTCTTCAAGGCGGGTGCACTGGTACACGGTGGTGAGTCAGTGTAAATAAATCACGCTCCTATCTCCAAAAGGAAATTCCGTGCACTCTCGGGGTTCTTTGATAGCTTTATTCAGCGAGGGCGCGTTTCGGCGTTTAGCCTTCTTCCAGCTCGTATTACAATTGAAACATCGCCAGCATTGCACTTTTTAAATTACAAAAATCCACCTCATTGGATGAGGGAATCATTGGAAACAAAGAGAGGACTACCATTTTTATGTATTCCATACCAATGTCCAGTTCCCTTAGATCCGATGTATCCAGATCACTCAGTCACTCAGCGGGACCATCGCGATCTTCAAAATCCCCGTCTGCATGACAATAAACCTGCCCGCTGCGGCACACTCGCCATGAATGTTTCCATAGATGGGTAAGTTTCAAGCAGTTCTCCCTTGTACTCAAAAAAGTACACTGTTGCTCCTTAAATGTCCCAAATTGACAACCCCTCGCCAAACCACGGCAGTTTCCAAACACATGCCGCAGGAGTCAGTCATTTGGCGCTGCTCCAGCAATTTAAATAATTGCCGATCCTTATCGACGGTAGTGCTCTCCATCTGCCATGGCGGTGCAATCAGCCTGTTAAACACTCTGCTCCCTGTTCCACCACTTACCTATAATATTTTTACTATGCATGCCTTCACCACGAATATATATATATAACCCTAACCACCCTTAACACTAAAAAATACCATTACAATCCATACTTACTCTAAATCTTTAAAAAAAAACTGTTACCCAAAAAGTCACCCTAAAAATACCCGTGCAACGCAAATACCTCAACCCACCCTGAACCCTTAAAATACCACTGCCACCTAAAACATGCACTCACCCTAAAAAAACCCTGCCACCCAGATACCTATACCCACCATAAACCCTTATTATTCCCTTGCCACCCAAAAACCCGTACCCACCGTAAACCCTAAAAATACCCATCCCACCCAAAAACCCACACCCACCATAAACCCTAAAATTGCTCCTGCCACCCAAAAACCCATACTCACCCTAAACCCTATAAATACCCTTGCCACCCAAAAACCAATACCCATCCTAAACCCTAAAAATGCACTTGCCACCCAAAAACCCAAACCCACCCTAAAAATCTCCATGCCACCCAAAAACACATAGCACCCTAAATCCTAAAATTACCCTTACCACCCAAAGTCCCATACCCACCCTAAACCCTAAAATTACCCTTACCACCCAAAAACCCATACCTGCCCTAAACTCTTAAAAATACCCTAGCCTCTATATATATAAAATACACTTAATACATACCAAAATACTTCTATTTACATGTAATAATTTATACTAAGAGTAAGCCTTTACCATTCATGCTTTTACAATGAAATTATAAAGGCATCCATGGTAAAGGCATACTCGTAAAAGAATTTGTTGTAAAAACTTGCATTGTAAAGACATTGTCGTTGTAATGCCTTCGTTGTAAAGGCATCTCATTATTTAGCTTTTGTTGTAAAGACTGTTTCCCATCAAAAAGCAGTTAGTAATTTGTAGCAAAAGCACTTTAAAATTATTCTAATATAAGACAGATCAGAAAGCACTGAGGTTCAGAATGTGTTTTTTAAAAAAAACAGAGATTCTGTTTTCCTGCAATGACCTATAGTGTGCAAAAAATAAACATGTTTCCATAAATATCTAATTTTCTGCTCATCACTGGTTGTTGTAGAAAAACAGACCAGGGAAGGGAAAAGCCAGTTTAGGGTGGCGTTTAAACTGCAGCTGTAATTAGGCTCTGGCAAGCTGGCTCTGGCAAAAGGCTTTATGAAGTCACAACTCAAGTGTAATACGTTTTTACAGTTTAGCATCTATGTCATTTCCTTATTACAAGCAACTAGGTGTCTCACAAAACGCCTGTAAAAAGGAACTTAGAGACAAGCTTTTTATACAGGGTTTGCAGGCTCCCTTTTATTATATAGTCCTCTGATAATAAACATACGAACGTTCACATGGCATGGCAATATTGTTGGATTTGTATATGTGTCCAGATCCTGTTCCCTGTTAGACTCTATAATGTTCATGCATACAAGGAAAGCCTTTCATTGATCTGTTACAGATTACAATTCCTACAATTGATTACAGTTGTTACAATTGATTGTACGCCAGTCCACTGTACGCCACTCAAATCTACTCTGCACCACTGCACTCTATGCCACTGCACTCTGCACCACTGCACTCTATGCCACTGCACTCTACACCACATTACTCTATGCCATTACACTCTATGCCACTCTACGAGACTGCACTCTACCCTGCACCACTCCACTCTACTCTGAAACAATCTACTCTGCGCCACTCCACTCTATGCCACTGCATTCCACGCCACTCTACTCTTAACCACTGCACTCTATGCCAATGCACTCTACACAACTGCAGTCTGTCACTGCACTCTACTCTACATTACTGTACTCTATGCCACTCTACACCATTTCACTCTGACGCTACTCTGCAATACTGCATTCTCTGCCACTGAACTCAATACCACTCTACTCCACTCTACACCACTGCGCTCTGACACTACTCTGCAATACTGCATTCTCTGCCACTGAACTCAATACCACTCTACTCCACTCTACACCACTGCGCTCTGACGCTACTCTGCAATACTGCATTCTCTGCCACTGAACTCAATACCACTCTACTCCACTCCACTCTACACCACTGCGCTCTGACACTACTCTGCAATACTGCATTCTCTGCCACTGAACTCAATACCACTCTACTCCACTCTACACCACTGCGCTCTGACACTACTCTGCAATACTGCATTCTCTGCCACTGAACTCAATACCACTCTACTCCACTCTACAATACTGCGCTCTGACACTACTCTGCAATACTGCATTCTCTGCCACTGAACTCAATACCACTCTACTCTACACCACTGCGCTCTGACACTACTCTGCAATACTGCAATACTGCATTCTCTGCCACTGAACTCAATACCACTCTACTCCACTCTACAATACTGCGCTCTGACACTACTCTGCAATACTGCATTCTCTGCCACTGAACTCAATACCACTCTACTCTACACCACTGCGCTCTGACACTACTCTGCAATACTGCATTCTCTGCCACTGAACTCAATACCACTCTACTCCACTCTACAATACTGCGCTCTGACACTACTCTGCAATACTGCACTCTCCACCACTGAACTCGACGCCACTGTACTCTGCACTACTCCACTCTACGCCACTGCAATCTATGCCACTGCACTCTGCAGCACTATACTCTACTCCGCACCACTCTATGCTACTCTTCTCTGATTCTCTGTTTTTTATGAGAGACAAACAAGAGAGTTTAACAATCCAGCCAATGTTGTGTCTCAAAAGTAGTATCCTTTCACCAAAAGCTTGACTTTTAGGAGCCCTAGTCACAGTGCCCTGTGGCATTTACTTGCCGTTTCATCTGCTTTGTCTGGTCTCTGCCCTTTTCTTAGTCTAACTAGCGTGGGTTGAATTTGTGACCCATTAAAACATGCTCTGATTTCGGGCTTCTAACGTGCAGAGTGAGTACTGTGGGTCTGTGGATGCGCTGACAACTCGGCAGACTTATCAGGCGCTTCAGATCTGGCGTTTATTTGCTTGAGAGGCAGATGGTCGATAACTCGTCGAAATGAGACAACGTCTGATGAAAAAGGCGGGAACGAATCCCTTCGCTCTGCCTTCCATGGGCCAGTGTAGCTGCAGCGCGTGCCATCGCGTCTTCTGCAAACCAGAAGGGATGTGACCGCATGTCGCTGTCTCGCTCTCTCCGCAAGCCCCCCCGCCCCCTCCTCCTCACGGCCTAGTGCTCTTCACAGATATGTTACATCAGTTTACCAGGGAAATCTGGTTGGAGGGCGGAGATGGAGAGAGTGGGAGTTTTTTTAATGAACCTCTCACAGATGCTGCTGATTTGATTCTCCCCTGAAATTAATACGAATGTCGAGCATGTAGACAATTCACATGAAATGAAAATAAATACAGGGACCAATCACTTTTATCTTCCTAATAATTCTCTTTTCACAGTCGATGTAAAAGTTATAAAATGGCAACCTTCTCAAAAGCTCAGTACCCACACTACTTAACACATAAACTATTTGGCCCAACTAAGCACATACTTAAAGTTAAACTTGTCTACAATTGATTTCTAGAGCACTGAGTGAGGATGCTTTAAACGCTTCTCCAGAATATGAAAAGCTGTATCTTTTGTTCACTTGTAACAGTATGTCCCGCACTGTCTGGGAGGGAACTTTCATACTATGATTGGAACATGTTACATACAAGCTGCACACAGGTCTTTCTAGTAGGTGCACCGACCCTTGTATCTGTCTCACTATCATTGGAACCTGTGACTAAGATGTTATACATAAAAAACGGCAGTAGGTCTGTTAACCCACTGAGCCTTGTCACTGGGTTCTAAATCTCTGGCTTGCAGCATACAGCGAGATGTCTGCATTAGGTGTGTTTACCCATTGAGTTCTCTGACTGAAGTAGAATCTGTGATGTACAGGCTACACACATGGCTCTCTGCAGTCGTTCAGTTAACCCACTAAGCTATCTCACTTTCAACAGCTGATTATACATAATACTAAAGCATATAGCGTCTCTATATTTTCTTACAGTTTTCATTATTTCCCCAACCCCATTTCATTTAATCTCTTTTCCATTGATCTTTGTTCCCGATTTTTTCTTTTTAGTCTCTTTCTTACACTGCTGCCTTCTGCTCCACTTGACAAACTCTCTTCTCTTCATTCTATAGTTTGTATCTCTTCATGTGTTGTCTATGTTTCCTCCTCTTTCTGTCTCCCTCCACGTCTCAGCTTTTCTATTCTCCCAGGGTGCTTATATTGTATAGAGAAGAGAACAAGACGAGCATCACAAAATATGGTTGTCAAATTTTTAAGAACAGTATATATTGCAAATGACCGAGCTTCCTTCATCCTGCCCCCATGAATAATGGAGCATGTGAGTTGTACATCTAGTTTGTATACACACTGTCCTTATCAGAAGTGTGCTATTTTCAAGGCCCTCTGCATGGTCCACAATGCGGCGAACGACTCAGACCTTTTACTTAAGGCGGGATCTAACTACTTACCTGCCTTCTCGTTCCTTTCGCTCCACCTCTGCCAGGTGACTAGTCGTTCCTTGCATTTCTGAGTCACCTGGATGGGAGCCATTCTTTGTTTCTTTGGCCACCAAACTCTGGGATGACCTTCCCCTTCTGCCCCATTCATAGTTTGCCCTTCCTTAGTTCAGGAAAATCCTTAAAACGTATCTTTTTAGTTAACCTCTGCTCCCTTTCTTTCCTTTCCATTCCCTCCCCCCTCATATACCCAACATGCCTTTGGGTATTTGCAGCGCTTTACAAAATCCCTACATATCATAACACATAACATATATAGCCAATATACTCCTTTCAGGGCATTTGAAGAAATACCTCTAGGTTAACATTCGCCTGGCACCAGTTGGTATTGTATCTCAGAAGCAAACAAAACAACTGCTACTCCGCTATAAGCCACCATCTGCAGCATATGGGCTCAGTCATATGCCTAGGCAAAGAGCTGGCCTGTGGAGGGATGTAAATGCGTAAACAAGCCTACTTGTGCAATTTCTGAAGTATTCCATCACTGTATTACAGCACAGCCAGCTCCTAGTGGTGGCTCCTTCGCTAATGCGGAGCAGCGTTGCCTCACTGCTCTTAAAGCATTGAAAAGAGGAAATAAAAACAATAATAAAGTTATTATCATTTTATTTTTTTGTTTTGGCGGGGCGGGGCTGGTGGCTCAGGGATGAGGAGTGGACTGTGCACAGTAAGTGCGCATGACTGTTTGGAGGGCCATTTTGGCCGGCCAAGCAGTCATGTGCACTTTGCATATTCGCCACCACGCTGCATGACACAGCCTGGTGGGGAATATGCACAGGCTCCCTGTCCCGATCTGAGCGCCGATCCCCGGCGCTCAGACCAATCACAACGCTGCATTGCAGTGTTGTGATTGGCTCTGGGGAGCCTGTGTGCCCGGGTGCTTCCTGCAGCTTCTTCCGGACTGGAGTCAGAAAGAGCAGAGAAGCAGACGGAGGAGAGACGTGACCGTAGGAAAAGGTACGTTTTTAAAATATATATTTTAACCTCCCCCCCCCCTTTCTCCCCGCGTGACCCCACCCCTCCACCCCCGTTCCCTACCACCGCCACTGCAGCTCCCTGATGCTTGCACTCACCCATGTCTGGCATGGAGTGCATTCAGTAAAGCTTGCAACAATACTTCAGTAGATGGTCTCCTGGGATTTGTTAATCGTCCTGCCAAATACATCTACTCCTCATTTAGGAATGAGGAGAAGTGGTCAGTGGGAAGAATTGGGGTGTGAGGAAAGAATTTAATTTCTGTAGATGAGTGTCCTGTCCGTTCACGCTATAGGACACTCCTTCTCCTCCCTCAGTAGGATGGGGTCAGGACAAGCCATTGAGGAACAGTCATTTCTGCACCGAAAGGATTGGACCTGACTTTGCAAAATAAAAATGCCAAGGAATGCTGGTGCTGGTAGTTCCCGCCCACTTCGACCTCTAGGTGCAGACAGTAAGACAGTTTGCATCCATGGATGAGACTTTGATTTGCCAGCCCTAGGTCTTTGCATTCATCATATCGGCAACTGAGAATCCACGAGAAAGTCTCATCTTTCTTTAGTAATGGAAAAGGGGTTGTTTAACGTATAACACTGTAGTCAAGAACAGGACCCCCTTAGGTATATTTCACACAATGATAAACCCAAACACTCCTCTCATCCAAACTATCACCAAGGCATAACACCAAAAGGGGCTCAATATATCCGCAATATAAAGATAATTCCACAATAGAAAAATATTTTATTAAACATTTTTTCCCAAAATTCATGGACAAACAATCATTATACACAGTAAAAAAGTTAAAATTAAACAAACAAAATATATCAATTGATCATAGGGAGAATTGCTAGAAAGTTCATACTGTTTATCAGCAAAAGCAAAGCATTAGATCAAGATCATATGTGAAACACAACCCGCCTAATACATTCAATATTGTTGCTTTCACAGATGTCACCACAATCTCTAGTTTTGCCTTTTCTAGTTGGCGTAGACGCGTTTCGGTGGATAGCTGTTTTCAGAAACCACTTTCCTCAGGACAAAGATATTATTTCTCCCACATAGACAGATAGATCTAAACATTTTTATTAAAAAATACAAAAAACATCAATTAATATTTACATTGCAGAATATATATTACCCTTCAATTATATACAGCGTTCATATCCTGGTGATACAACTCAATCCCATTTACTCAATACAAATCGAACCACTTTCAAACATACAAAGATCAAGGGAATACATTTCAATAAACCTATTTAATTAGAAGGCTAAAATAACCCTTGGAGATTTATAGTTAAGTGTATTCCCAATGCATGTAAAGAGGAATACACAATAAAGACCAATTCGTTAGATAAATAATACAGGTCTCAAAAAGAAAATCATCCGCACAGGACAGAAACATATATATTATTAAGTACCTGCAGCAAGTCAGGAGGCACGTCTAATTTTAGCCACAATGCAAATAGTTAGAGGGCACAATACAGGAATTATAAGATCCCACCGTATGGCTTCCCGTTCAAACATGCAGATCAATCTGTGGAGAATAGAAATCCTTACTAAATGAACAACTTCTGCTGTAGAGTATGTTAATAGGCTAATTTTGAAACAAGTCGTAGCTTCAAATTAAAAACAATCCTTGTAATCCAGATATTGTCAGGAGTAGTCAATCCCAAACGCTGTAATAAGGGATAACACATAATGAGGCAACCAGCCCACATGACCCCACTTATATAGTTATAGAGTTCAATCTGGGTTTATTACCTTCCTTGGTACCTGTCCTCTCCTTTAATACACGATATATCGCCCAGTCAGGCAATGCGTATCATTTCTGAAAATCTTTGGGTCCCGCCTGAATTTTTAGTTGTTGTGTATATTATGTGTGCTATGGCATAGTGTCGTAAATATGAGGATATGACAGGAAGAGTTTTTCTCTCTCCTCTTTTCGCTGTGAAGTTAAGTAGGAGGTGGTTGGTCCCCACTTAGAGCGGATGGTGTAGTTTGCCATGTTACATTATTTTGCTGCTAAACTAGATTTCTGTTTAATAAATTTTCAGAAATGATACGCATTGCCTGACTGGGAGATATATCGTGCATTAAAGGAGAGGACAGGTACCAAGGAACTCATAGAGCCGCTGTGGCCTTGGATAGTATATGGACGAATATGCCATACTGCCATATTATTTGAAGGTAATAAACCCAGATTGAACTCTATAACTATATAAGTGGGGTCATGTGGGCTGGTTGCCTCATTATGTGTTATCCCTTATTACAGCGTTTGGTATTGACTACTCCTGACAATATCTGGATTACAAGGATTGTTTTTAATTTGAAGGTACGACTTGTTTCAAAATTAGCCTATTAACATACTCTACAGCAGAAGTTGTTCATTTAGTAAGGATTTCTATTCTCCACAGATTGATCTGCATGTTTGAACGGGAAGCCATACGGTGGGATCTTATAATTCCCGTATTGTGCCCTCTAACTATTTGCATTGTGGCTAAAATTAGACGTGCCTCCTGACTTGCTTCAGGTACTTAATAATATATATGTTTCTGTCCTGTGCGGATGATTTTCTTTTTGAGACCTGTATTATTTATCTAACGAATTGGTCTTTATTGTGTATTCCTCTTTTACATGCATTGGGAATACACTTAACTATAAATCTCCAAGGGTTATTTTAGCCTTCTAAATAAATAGGTTTATTGAAATTTATTCCCTTGATCTTTGTATGTTTGAAAGTGGTTCGATTTGTATTGAGTAAATGGGATTGAGTTGTATCACCAGGATATGAACGCTGTATATAATTGAAGGGTAATATATATTCTGCAATGTAAATATTAATTGATGTTTTTTGTATTTTTTAATAAAAATGTTTAGATCTATCTGTCTATGTGGGAGAAATAATATCTTTGTCCTGAGGAAGGTGGTTTCTGAAAACAGCTATCCACCAAAACGCGTCAACGCCAACTAGAAAAGGCAAAACTAGAGATTGTGGTGACATCTGTGAAAGCAACAATATTGAATGTATTAGGCGGCTTGTGTTTCACATATGATCTTGATCTAATGCTTTGCTTTTGCTGATGAACAGTATGAACTTTCTAGCAATTCTCCTATGATCAATTGATATATTTTGTTTGTTTAATTTTAACTTTTTTACTGTGTATAATGATTGTTTGTCCATGAATTTTGGAAAAAAAAATTTAATAAAATATTTTTATATTGTGGAATTATCTTTATATTGTGGATATATGGAGCCCCTTTTGGTGTTATGCCTTGGTGATAGTTTGGATGAGAGGAGTGTTTGGGTTTATCATTGTGTGAAATATACCTAAGGGGGTCCTGTTCTTGACTACGGTCTTTTTGGTGCCCTACCCCTTTGGTGGTTAAGGGGCCCCTCTCATTTACTTTGTTAACGTATAACACTGTCAGGCTGTATTCTTATACCAAGCTTGATGCTTCAGAGCAGAAATTATCAAGAAGTAAACAGTTTGTATTCATTTGGCTAAAGACCTTTAGTATATATCCTATGGCGCACTCTACAGGACCGTGCTTCCTTTATGATATATGTAGCATAGGTGAGTTACATGCTCGCTGCTGATATCTGCTGTGTTCTACATGTCACAGGAATCTTAGCAAGGCCACCTCTGCCTTCCATCTTTCCAATATCCTTAAATTGAATAACACTACTCGGGTTACACTTGTTAAACTGCTCAGAAACCAGCAGAAGTACCATTTAAGGCCATCTTATTATCATGCTGCTCAGAACATGTGTTTTCCAAGGATGCTGGTGAGTCAGCCAGAACTAACTGTAGAAATGAGTAGTCACTGAGTTTTTCAACAAAATTACACAGGCATGGTGTTTATTGGTCTTTCTGGTTAGTGATGAACGTGATATGAGGTGCTTCTCTGGCTCCTGCCAGGGTGGTATGTGCCTAGGAATTGCCATGCGCCCAGGGTATTTCTGTCTAACATCAGGAACAGATGAGGTCAGTTGGCTAGGATGCAAGTCTTTTAACTTGGAGACCTGGGTTCTGTGCCTGGCTTTGGGAGGTGACTCGAAACACTGTGTGATTGTGTGCAAAATACGATTTGTGCCTCCTACTGTTTGATTTGAGCGTCCACAGGTTCTCCAATCACATTCCACCCCTTCCCAATCGCATCCTTGGTCACGTGATCCGGCCTCAGCTCGCGCCCTCACACATCGCCGTCATATTTACACCAGCTTAAGGTTCAAGGTGTCCTTTCTAAAGTGTTCTGCAAATCCTTGGACCTAGGGCGGTGCCAAGCCCAGGCGATTTTATATGGTAATTAACCTGTGAATATTCATAAGAGACCACCCCAAATTATGGATGACCTCTAAATATTCATTGGTCAATTGGGACCTTGGAGTTTTGAAATGGTCCTTTCCCAGAGTGGTATTACCTAACTATTTTTATTATCATTAATAAGATTATTATTATTATAAGGCCCTCTTGGTGGTAGGGGGATGGGGTAGTGGGGGGTGCATGCAGGGTTGTTATTACTTTCCTATTTGGTTCAAAGAGTCCTTCTATGATGCCTGTAGCACTGTAGAAATAACAGAAGTATGTTCTGTAATTATAGAAGACCTTCCAAATTTTTGGGAAGTTCAGTGGGCTTGGGAACTCTGAAATCACCTTATAATTGAAGTGATTTAGGGCGTAAAAGTGCACCCGGCCTTAGTATGCACTATATTGAATACCCAAAAATAATAAATAAACCAGTACTATTAACTGCCTCGGAGAGCTTGTGTTTTGGAGATACTTGTGCGACTATCACCCAAAAATGTGCAACAAGAGACACACATCACACGTGTTTGCTTGTGTCATGAAGATGGGACATTTTATTTTTGTGACATTTCTTTTGGTTTTATGTTTCCTCTCCTTTGGCTGTTCTGCTATTATCAGAGTCTGAGGGTTTGGAACGCACGCCTCTCTAATTAAGGCTTTTTGAAGAGTTTGGTCAGTTTCTGGTGAATGTCTTCTTATTTCCAAGATTGCAACTAATAAAGTCGGCTAGAGGAATATTTTTTCCTTCCAGGATTATTCTTAGTTTGATTGTTTCACGACACTGCAAAGCTGTTAAAATATTCAATATAACTTACATTTGTGAATCACTACTTTATTCTCCAATTAACGTTTTTTTCCATAGTTATATTCGTTTTTTTCAATGGCTAGTATTATAACAAATATGTTTCTCTTTTTTGTTTTGTTGCTAGATTAGCCTTTTGATGAAAGTATGAGCTCTTGTCGCCTATCAGCTTGTTTCCACAACGTTCTTTTATCAACTTTTTGAGGAATGTGTATATTATAAAAAATGCAAATTTTGGATAGAATTATCCTGATTCAGATTTGGTGAATAAAACGAAAGTCCTCCGTGTCTCATTATTTTGTACTCGATCACATGCTCTGAAGTGACATCCCTCTCTTCCCATGATGCCAGTGCCATGAATTGCTATACTACAAACACATATAGCCTTTGCTCGACTACTATATAAAGAATAACATGCATAACAGGATATAGTTTGCCGTTTCATTATGTGCTCTGTACACCAACTGTTCAAAAATAATTCCAAGAACTGTATCTTCGAAGACTACAGCATGGTGGATTTCTTATTAGACATGTCTTGGCCTAGACAGCAGGACTGCGGACAAGGTTATGCGGATACAGCTATAGGTTCTTCAGGTTTAGAGACTGCAGAGGGAAGCAGTGTGTATCTGGCCAGTGAAAGACACATGGGGCAAGAGAAGCAGTGCTTAATTTGAGCTGGTGGTTTCCGGTGGTGGGCACCAGCACTTAATTATCAACACCGGCTCTTATTACCGTCTGCCACATGATGGCACTGTTTAACTGAATTAAAGATGAGTGCAACAACAATTGTTTATTAATCAAATATACTGCAAAAATAGCTAACACCTGCTGCCCAGGCCATTCTTATAGCTTTGGGGTCCTGGAATAGTCTTAATTGCCACACTTAGATGAGTGTGGTGGTTAGTAATTGTGCCCTGCAACACTGGCAGGGGCAATGTGTGGTGCAAGTTGCAGTGGCCTCCTGACGATGGCCCTGGCACTTATTTTTTTTTAAAAATTAAGCATTGAGAGAAGCTACTTAACTGCTGTAGAATACCACAGAAAAGGTGTCGTCACCGATTGATTGCTTTTAGACACAGGGGAGAGAGATATTGATCCCGGCATAAACCGTACAAAATATCTCTTTGATTCCTCTTAAAAGTAGAAGCACAGCTCTTAGTGGAAACATCCTGATGCCGTCCCCAGCCATGGCCTTTCTCAGGAGATTCTGTTCCCTACACATTTTAGCCTTTGTTTCTAATGAAATATACAAGCATCCTAAATATCCTAAAAGCATCCTAGATGACTAAATACCCTCTCCCGGCTCCCCTAGATCCGAATGTGACCATAGAATATGGCAAATTGGTCCATCCAGTCTGGCATTTTTATGCCTATTGTACCGCTTAGGGGCCCTACTAAGGTTTTAATTTAAAGTAGGTGGAAAAAGAGTGGTATTTACCACACGCGATAACCAGTTTCTGTGACGACAGTGGAAGGAAGAGGGAGTCCTCTCTGGCACTCACAAAGAGAGACAAGCATTTGCAATGCGATCGGTCTCGCCTTTGGGACCTTATATGTATTTAGTTATGTAGCACATTAGCCTGGGTGCTGAAACAGCTACTGTTCTTTAACATGGAGGGAAAGTAAGCACCAAACTGCGTGACACGCCAGGTATGGGAACACATAGAGAGAAATATTGCCTATCAGCAGGAAATGGTATAGTCCAAAGCTCTGTTTTTAATATAAAAGCAGGGCCTTTGGTGGTCATATCACTGAAAATACAAGATTTGAAAAAAATATTATTGTCTACGGGTGCTCGTGGAAGACAATTTCTATGGACTGGAATCTAGAGAATGCTAAAGTGATTCTGGTATTTTACTGACCTCTGCTGGTCGTTTTCTATCAAGAAAGTTAAATAGAGGCAGTAGCCAGAAAAATAAAAAAAATAAAGTCCCTCAGCAGAAAGCAATTCTGGTATTTTACTGACCTCTGCTGGTCGTTTTCTATCAACACAGTTAAATAGAGGCAGTTGAACAGAAAAAAAAGTTCCTAAGCGGAAGCAGACAAGTCCTAGGGCTGATCTCCAGAGCCCACAAAGTACATACACATAAGTCCTAGGGCTGATCTCCAGAGCCCACAAAGTACAGACACATATAAGTATATACTAAAGTATATATGCTAAAGTATATACTAAAGTATATACAAGAGGTCTCGAATACTCGACCTGAAAAACACCAGCTGTGCCCCCTGGTCCTCAAACCAGTCAGTGAAAAACAAAAGGACTGTGTATGTGTGGATACTCAGCTCCTACTAAAGTCATTCAGTGACAACAGCTGAATGAATGTGTGGATACTCCGGGAGCAGGCCTTGACTATTGGTTAAGGCCTGCTCCGGCTCCATTGCTTCCAATGGATTTCTGAAAGTTTGTTCTGATATTGAATGAAATACTCTGGCTTGTGAGAACACAAGTCTGTCTGTGCTAATGTTCACATATGTGTATCTACTGATCTGTTGCCTTGCTTGTTAAAGTAATTTAATGGTACAGCCTCAGTTTTGATAATTTGAAGAACAGAGACCTGTGTCTCGAGCACAGAGGGCATGTTGGCCATGGAGATGAAACTGTGAACCAACCTGACAGCACCAAAGGCCGTGAGAGTTGGTGAATCTTTATTAGGGGGAACGGCTAAGCAGGAAGCTGAACAAGAGAGTCAGTAATTGGCAGCCCTCCAAAGTAAGTCCTACTTTTCTGAAGAAGTGAGGGAGAGGAATTGTTGTTTGATGAATATGTTGCAAAACTTAGTCCACAAGGCTTTATCTCGGCTGTTTAAAATTTAGTTTGATTCGAGCAAATCAATTTATCTGCATGTGCCCTAAAATTGTAAATTTGAGTAAGTACAAAAATAAAAAATAGTACTACTGTCCAAATTATATTCGCATCACATCCTGGTTTCTGCAATATAGTATCAACTGGACTCCACGTGCAATAGTATTGTATTTATAGCACCCAAAATTGGAGCTTTTTCTACTGCATTAAAAAATGTTTCTGTAAAGCACTCCTTGGTGCATTGGAGCAGAATAAACACAATGGTACATTAATTAAATAATACTAAATATATGAAATAAAAAATAGCATCCAGTCAATGTATCACTGAGTTTTCACACAAACTGTGACAAGCGATCTCTTGCCAGTTGCGTGTGTGCACCTCGACATGCAGGCGGTGTGGGTCTCTCCCATGAAGGCATGTTTTCTAACAAGGCTGCATCCATATCCAAGAAGAAAGCACGTGTTCCTAACGGGCTTGTGCTTTATGTTTAGTTGCGCTGTCAATTAGCTTTGCAGTTGTTGTTGTGGACCTAGGCATGGGATCCACAGCTCATCATTCTTGGACAGGGTTGTAAGGACTGGCAGGGCTTGACTTCAAACGTTTTAGGCTGGTTGTCATTTAGTCTCTTTTATTATTGCATTTTTATTGCGAGTTGAAGTATGTACTCTTTAGTTTAAAATCTTCCACAAAGAAGGGCACTTCTGAGGGTTTGCTGGCTGCAGTGTAGCTGTCATTATGCTGAGCCAGACGGTCAGAAAGCAAGATGGCTGCCTGAATGGATTCATGCTTTCAGTGACTGCTGTGTCTCCACCAGAGGTCAAAGTTTCTCTGTCATCATGAGAAGCCGCAGCAGTCTTCTCATTTTTAAATGAACATAAGTACAATAATAAAACATGCAATGGTAATGTGATGTATTTATGGCATGCTTCGGCATAATGATGGATTTTTTTGACTATTGTCCTTCACTGTTTAATGGAATTAGCTTTGGAGTCGAAGACGTCGTGTCTGATTATATGAGAATCCACGTGTGTAGCTGCACCCTGCGCTTTTAGTGCCAAGAAGTGAATAGCTGCCAAGTACCATTCCAAGGAATATTGATAGCAACTTACTCTGGACTGCATTTCTGTGCATAGTAGCTCCGTGATGTAATTCCTGTCGGTTTCTGTGGTTTGTCAGCCTGTTTTTTTTACAATGTTCGTTTTTTTCAGCAGCAAATGTGTGTGGTTGTGTTTGGGCTGATGCTCTCACGGTAACTTCAATGTATGCGGGTAGCTGCATCATTCACGTCTTGCATACACTGCAGGCAGAGAAGCCCTGATGGGTGGCTCACAAGCCCATTATTCTTGCAAACAGCAGCCACACAGATTGGAACATTCGGGCCAGATGTTGACCAGCCTTCCAGACCTGAATACTTAAAGTCTCTGTAGAACTGACATCTCAAAAGCAATTATACAACAGAAGTAACCAATATAGAAAGAAAAATGCATCATAAGTGCTGAATCTCTGCAGTGCCGGAGAGCAGCAGGGAGGGAGAAAGATGGCTGCTGGCAAGTGTTAACTTTCAGCTCTTAACATTGAAAGTGACAGAAGTTTAATTGGAAAAAGGGAAACCGACAGTGTGATACTGGGGTTTTGTGATGTTGGCCATTCAATGGCCAATAAAGTGTTAGGTGCCTCCCATCCATTCTGTCCCCATCCCCAAAGTCCACTCTGTCCCCCAATTGTCATTCGACAGCAACTAGCTTTAGATGCCTTTTGGCTTTGCTTTTACATTTTCTGCCTTCTGTTTTGTATCTTTGCCTAGTTTAGCCATTGTGAGCTGTCTTCATAATTTGTGAAGTAAAGCAGGCCTTCTCCAGCTTGGATTTTCCACAGCACTGGCTCAAGGGGAGGTTACATTTGGTTTTACTTCGGCTTGCTACCAAGTCCGACCACTTTCCGGTTTGATGTGCCTGTAGCCTGTGATTTACATCGTCAGTACAACAAAGGCGCATGCACACATCTGTTCTCAATTCCATCTCCCATAAATCTACAGGGTTGAAATGAACTGTACTTTTCATGGTCGTACACACTGGATGGAAAAGGAATGCATTTTAGTACTTTCTCCATCATATGGCTGTGGTCTCTTTTCATTAACGCAACAATGAAGAGTACAGGCGTGAGGAATGAGAATTTGTTACGAAGCAATCTCATCTGGTTATAATATTCCCTCTTTCCTCCTTACCACATCCATTGCTTTGCACTCTAAATTAGACAAATTTGTGTTCTACTTATTGAGTAGTTTCACGCAGAGCTGCACATTATCCGAGTCATCTTCAAATTTCTGCACTAGCATACAGTTTTTGGTAGCTTTTGACCATTGAGTTTGCAGAACACTAAGGAAGATATATGCGTCTTCGTTAGCAATGGCTGAAATCCCCGACTGTTGGAGCCCAATGAGGACGAATGTTCATTTTTACCAGCATTCTTCACTAGCAAATCCTGGGGCCGTCTATTGTAAGAGTCCAATTTTGACTTGAAAGTCGGTGGGTTTGGCTTGAAGTTGTGGATCCAGGGCATTGGAAGGTTTTGTAACCGGCACCACCAAGGAATGACCTCTCTGTTTCTGGCGGATGAAGTGGTGAAACGGAATCCGGTATGATGCCGCGGATCAAAGATTTCATGCAGGGATTTAACAGGGTCCAGCTTTTGTGAGTATGCCAGGAATAGCACTCGTTACTTAGCATGCGTTTAGTCGCATGCCATTTCAACGCGGTCGTTAGAACGACCGCGTTGTTAGTTCGCATACCTTTACTACGCAATTCGGAACAACGTATTGCAGTAAGGGGCGCTGGATGTTGGAATAGTATAATTTACTATTCCAACTCCAGTCTGTGCGGACCCTAGGGAAGGTGTTGGATTTTAAATCCAACACCTTCTCCCCCCTAACGCAAGTCGTTGTTCCGACTTGCGTAGTAAAGGTATGCGAACTAACAACGCAGTCGTTGTAACAACCGCGTTGTAATGGCATGCGAAGTATCGCATGCGAAGTAAACGCTGTTTACCATACCAGGTGTTATGTCACTTATCGAAGATTCCTTGAAGGGATTTAATTGGATCCGACTTTTGTAAGTATTCCAGACCTTTGTTGGAAGAGTCGTGGTGGATTGTGCCAGGCGACTTCAACATACTGTGCTGACACGCAAGAAGTCTCAGAACTCTGAAGGTCATTGCTATTGTGAGTGTGTATACCAGGCCATGCAGTAGCGACGGCTCCTCCGATAAGGCGGAGGAGCGTCGCCCCACTGCTCTGTGAGCAGTTCAAAAAGGAAAAATAAAATGATAATAACCTATTGTTATTATCATTTTATTTTTCAGTAGTGGCTTAGGTGTGGGGCAGGGCGAGGCTGGGTTGGCCAGAGCAGGGGCCAGGGGGAAGAGTGGTGGGCACTCTCTAAGTGCGCATGATGATTTGGCCGGTCGTCTTGGGCCGGCCAAACAGTCATGTGCACTTTGCATGTTCTCCACCGGCTGTATTTCACAGCCTGGGTGGAGAACATGCACAGGCTCACATTCCCTGTCTGAGCGCCAAACCACGGCGCTCAGACCAATCACGACGCTGCTGTCATGCAGGTGACAGCAGTGTCATGATTGGCTAGGGGAGCCTGTGTGCTTCCTGCTTCCTGCGTGGAGGACCGAGAGGCGGCGGCTGGCCTGCAGGTAAGTGGATTTTTTTTTCATTCTCCCCCCTACCCTGCCACCCTTGTTAAGCAGCAGCCGCCACTGCCATGCAGTCATATTACAGGTTTTGTTTGGTTAGGCAAACCTTATTCATATAGCTTGTTTAGACCATATATTAATGTAGTAATACAGCACATTATGTCTAATATCCTTTTCTGGAATGATGCCATTGACCTATCAACATGAGAACCCTATTAAAAGGTTCTAACTTAATACAAAAACCTGTGGTGGGAAAATGGTTCCCTTTGTTGTTTTAATGTGAAAACGTATTCAAGTTGGGGTGATCAACCTTTGCAGTGTATTTATTTATTTCGGTGTTTTATATAGCGACAACATACTGCCTTTTGCACACTTACAAGCAGCCTACAGACAATAATGAGAAAGAAAGAGGTGGTAAATCACATTTAAGGTACACTGTGTCAAGTACCTCTAGCACCCTGAATTCACACTCAATCACCCTACAAGCTATGAAGCAGCTGGAACACATATTTGGAGCCCTGGGAGTCCAGAACCTAGTTGTGCATTGAGCCCAACGCAGAGTGCTCAGTGGAGCTACATGTGGTTCATAAGACATGAGAAAACAGATCTTTTCAAACTTGCTTTTAATTGACACTGAACAGGGGGTTGTGCCTGAAGACCATCAGAGAAGGTTGCTATTTCACCTAGGATTCCTACGTCCCTACATCGTGTAGATTTTTCCTTTAAACTTTCAGAGCTCTGAAGAAAGTTAAAGGCAGTATAAAACTGCAAGATATGTAAATTCATTAAGTAATTATTAGTATGCTCAGTTGCATATGACATTCAGTTGCATAAAACATCATTAGTGGTGCTTAGAGCTTGCTTTGCTATAATAATGCAAACCGTGTTTGCGTCAACCATCCCCACCATCCAACGGGTCCTTTGCAGCCTGATTCTTCAGACTTTTAACATTTTTACAAGAGGTCCATTGTGGTCAATACAATAAGGGATTGATCACATTACTTAATTTGGCTTGGATTTACCACCTGTTGCTTTAGTGTTAGCGGATACATAGCTGTTGTATGTAGCTCCACTCAAGGCTACTATATGATTAAAAATGCGTATAAACAAAAAGTATATTTACTTGTAAATCAACCAGTGTTATGAGACAAGACTAGGTGCTAAGTCGGTAGAACTCGATGGATCAATGCATAACAGAGTACAATAGAGTCACTGTCACTACAGAAAGCAAAGGTGGATCAACAAAGTGAGTTAAGCTTATTAAACACCAAATGATTACTTAGTGCCCTTTGAAAAGGAGGCAAAGCTTTTGCCTCCCAAAGATCTTTTGGCAGTCTCTTTAGTAAATTGAGACCAGCTATTCTGCTCCTCTGCCCATCCTTTCCCTCCTCTGTCTTTGATACAGTTCCCCAGCCACTCAGAGAGTTTATTTCATGAAATGGCAGTCTGAGTCCGAGCACACATACGCTTGATTGCGTCTGCCTAGGTGATGTCACATTTTTATTGTGGTCAATTTCTGTTTGGCATTGGATAGAGGGATCCTAACTTGGTCCATGATCATGAATGATGTGATCATGAATGGGTACAATGCAGATATTGAACAGGTTGTAATTGCAGCTATGAAGGTTCTTGCCATATCATCTCTCATTTATTTCCCTGCCTTTGATGATCCCGCGGCTCCTACTCAGTCTTCAGCTCATCTGTTGCTTTCACAATAGGGATACTCTCTCCCTACCTTAACGTTTACTACTTAGCTGTCGTACATGTTTTCTAAAACTGTAAAGCTATATTGTCACTGCATTGTTCTGAGCAATACAGAGCCCCCGGTTCTCTGCCACCCACCGAACAGTAAGTATTCATTATAAATGCCAAAGCGTTCGTCAACATCTAATGATGTAAACCCCAGTAGCGGCTGGTGTTGTGGAAGGGTGGAAGGCCGGGGGGGTCACAAGACGGGAAAAAACCCCCAAAATAAAAACTTACCTGCAGCCGGCCACATCGCGCTATTCTGCTCCTTTTCTCGCAGTCACAGGCCCCCACACTCCACTGCGGCCAATCCTGATGCTGTTCTCATGTTATGAGAGCAGCATCAGGATTGGCCTTAGCGCTCTGAATTTGCACTCCCAGTGAGACTGGGAGCCTGTGCCTGCTGTCTCCAACTCGGCAAAACACAGGTCAAGGTTGGAGACATCTTCAGTGCGCATGACAGTTTGGCCGTCCTGAGACAGCCGGCCAAATCATAATGTGCTCTGACAACTGTGCCCACCACTCCACTCCTCCTGCAGCCTGTCATCCCCCATGGCTCCGCCCCAAAGACTCAGCAGGAAAGGAAAAATAAACAAGAATAAAACGTGTTTATTATCTTTTATTTTTCCTTTCCTGCCGTTTTGAGGCAACTGGCAGGGGGAGCGAGCGCCGCCGCTGGAAACCCTTGCTCAAAACTACAGAGTCAAGGCTAGTGGAAAAGCTCTACAATTAGATTAGTTTAATTACATTTAAAATTCTGTTAATTTCTTGTGGATGCTTGATGTATTTTATACTGCTCTTCTAATTCTGATTTAGTAATCACGTGTTTTAGATTTATCTGTGCACACATTTCACATATTCTGTGGCACCTGGGAGGAGCAATTAATATACAGAGTGCATCGAAATATGAATTGTTACCTGTTCTGAGCTGCAGAAGAGTGTCCCAAGGAACCCAGGGCTCATTTGACAATGATAATAGCAAAAATGGGATAAATCCATTTGAACGTGACCTTTTGCAGTTTAAAATTGGCAAGCACACAAACAGCTTGTCACGGGTAGAAAAGGTGCCACAGTCTGCCCACAGCCCTATTCTTTTTTTTTTTAGTTCCTTCCAGCGAACAAATATAAAGTGTGTAAAAAAAAAAAGTGATCAGGCTCCAGTAAACATAAATAAGGGAAATTAAGTTATAAAATCAGATAGGTTGTTCAGCCTTCCTCTTCAAGGGGTTCTCCTCCTAGTGCTTAACTGCGGAATGGGGTAACTGTGCCTAGTTGTAATTTGGCAATTTAAAATACAGGCCGTTTGAGATTTACATGAATCATCATATGGGTGATTTGTGAATTGTGCTTTGTGGCAACGGAAGAGGTGTTGAGAATTAAGACAACGGTGTAATGGGTCAACAAGGAATCACACATCAGTTACAAGGAAGATAATGTGTGAAATTGGACTGAGAGGCAAAAGGAGAGAAGGAGGGAAAAGAGTTTATGACATCGATGTAACATTTATTTGCACTGTGTGGGCCTTGGCATTTAACTCATGTTGAGAAGTCTACATTTATAGCAGCATGCCGCTTGGTATTTCCCACTATTATGTGCATCATTCTGCAATTAATAATCCATTCATCAGCAATGACTGGTCTGATAAAAACGTCCTCTTTCGCCAGCTACCTAAAATCAGTTTTACTGAAATGTTCACATCCAGCTTGATTGTGTCTCTCTGATATGTTCTCTCAAAAAAGGTCACTGGGATAAACCTGCAGGTGGCTCCTTTCAGAGACTGCCTTATGATCAGCATCTGAATCTGAGTTTGCAGTTAGAAAGCACCATTGAGATATTGAATGTATTGGTGTGGTGAGATGGAGTATTGATGCGTAGAGTGGGTTCAGGAGCTTCTGATGGTGAAGTCTAACTTCACAGTGTAAGATTAGACCAGGCTGACAGGTTGGGATTCCTCAACATGGCTGACAGGTGCTCAGTGGTATGGATGTGAGACCTGCCTAATAAAATGGTGTGCATGTTTGTTGCAAAGCCTCATTTACACCACTCCACACCACTGCACTCTGCACCGCTGCACTCCACTCCACTCTGCACCACTTCACTCTACGCCTCTTTACTCTACTCTGCACCAGTCTACTCTATGCCAACACACTCTGTGCCACTCTACTCTAAACCACTGCGCTGTACGCCACTGCACTCTATGCCAATGCACTCTACACATCTGCACTCCACTTAACTGCACCCTACTCTGCACCACTGCTCCCTACAAGACTGCACTGTTCGCCAATGCACTCTACGCCACTCTACACCACTGCACACTAGGACACACTACTCTGCAACACTGCACTCTCCGCTACTGAACTCTAAGCCATTTGGCTCTGCACTACTGCGCTCTATGCCAATGCACTCTATGCCACTCTACTCTGTATCATCGCACTCTATGCCACTGCACTCTGCATCACTCTATGCCACTTCACTCTCTGCCACTGCACACTTTGTCACTCTACTCTACGCCACTGCACTCTATGCCACTCTACTCTGCACCAGTCCACTCTGCATCACTGCACTCTACTAAACACCACTTCATTCATATGCCATGAGATTCTACAATGCTGCATTGTACGCCTCTGAATTCTGTGCCACTGCACTCTGTCTACTCTGCAACACTCTACGCCAATGCACTCTACACCAGTCCACTCTACTTTGTGCCACTCCACTCAACAGCACTCTGCTCTATGCCACCGCACTCTAATCTGCACCCCTGCACTCAGCGCCACTCTACTTAACACCACTTTACTCTACACCACTGAACTATACACCAATGTACTCTACTCCACTGCATCTACAACAGTGGACTCTGCAGCACTGCATTCTACTCCACTCTACTCTGCATCACTCCACTCTGCATCACTCCACTCTATGCCACTGCACTGTATGGCACTATATTCTACTCTTCACAACTCTACACCACTGCATTCTACGCCACCCTACGCCACTGTACTTCTACGCCACTCTACTCTGCAACATTCTACGCCAGTGCATTCTACACCAGGCCATTTCACTGTACGCCACTCTACGTGACTCCACTCTATACCACTCCAATACATGACAATCTCTGCCACTCTACAACAGCCTACTCCACTCTTCACCATTCCACTCTCCAGCACTCAATGCCACTCTCCTCTACGCCATTAACTTTTATCCATGCTGAACAGCAGCCACCCTGGTGAACAACATGGCTAAAACACATTGGCAAGGCCAATAACTCGTGCATAGGAGAGGCCTTTTGGCTTTGCCCATGCTTGTTCAAGTCTTCGGGCTTGGCGGGTGCTCGGTGCTGGCAGTTCGGTGTCTGGGCCTTGGGTGGCAATGATCCAAGGGGTCCTCGTAACATTTTGCCTTCTCACACCGCTACCTTCTATGTCTTTGAAATATGAGGGTCTACTTTGATTAACTGAAATGTGGAGTCGTATGTCGTCGTTTTCTACATGGTCAGCAAGGCGAGCCCCCAAGCAACCTAGAGGATGCACTGTGTGCGGCAAACAAACAACATGAGTGAGAACACTGAGGTCCAACGTGGCCAGGCTGTGACATTTAGCCTTTTTTGTGGGAGACCGACCTTGCTTTTTATAGCTCTGGAAACGTGTCTGTTTGTGGCTTTGGGGTCTCTGAAGACGTTATGTTTATACCGTTCTGATTGTTCTCGGGCAGCTGTGTGAAGGAAACCTCCACTATTTCAAACATTGCAAAGTTATGTAAACAGCTTTAATTGTGTATGATAAATGTTATTTCCTCTGCGTCTTCCCCCGTCCTCGCTTGTGACTTCTTTTCTGCTTTGTCTTGTGTTGTTCTTGTAGTGCAGGCCTTCGAGCTTAGAACTCGTGCACATGCAGGCTGCAGCTCCATTGCCAGTCATTCACTCACCCACGAATTACATGTCGAAACGTAGAAAAAAAGCAAAATCTACTTTATCTTTGAAGTTTGCTTTTTATTACCAGAAGTGTATTATTTATTTACACCAGAGTATATAATATGAAATCAGGAATTGTTGTTCACATTGAAGTATCACCCGTGTGCCTGGTGTTGGTCAAAACGGTAGTGCATATAAAACCTGTAATTAAAGCCAGTTCAAATTTGCTGAAAATACTGGAAAAATCTGCCAAAATGAAGCAAAATCTGCAGAAACTGTTGTGAAAAATCACATTAATGTTGCTTAGACAAATGGCGAAAATTATCAAAAATGTACAGGAAACTGCACTCTTTTATTTTCAAAATGTCCTAATGTTTAGAAAACAAGCTACTGACATATATGCATCGTCTCTACCTTTCTTCAGCTTTACTCTGTGAGTCCTGGTGACAAGGACCTCTCCCTCACACGTGTGTACACCCACCACACACATCTCAGCAGCATTTCTTGTTAGGCAGCTGCACCCACATGCACATTGCCCCAGACCCTGCTTTACATGCGCTTGCTGCATTCAGTTGTGGGGAATAGGAGTCAGTTGGTGACTGACTGACTTGTACAGAGTACCTTTCCTGCAAAGGCTCACAACGCAAGTGGTCACTGCTCAGATGAACTGCTGATAAAGTTGAGTAACACACTCACTGAGTGCAGTGTCACAGAAGCTCTGTCTCTTTGGCCCTGGTACTCCTTCCTTTCTACAGATCTCATTCATTTTGTCCCTGCCTGCACATTCAGCCAGAGATTAAAAATCTGTGGGTAATTTTGAAAGTTAAAAATCTATGGAAAATGTCCTGAATCTACCAGGAGCTAATAAATTTGTATTTTGCAAAGAAAACTGATCCACAGAATTGGGTTGTCCCTGCCTATAATTCAGAAACTGAATTGTACATTTCAACCAATGGGAAGCCTAAAGATGCATATTTTAAATGTAAAATGGAAAGCATAACAGGTAATGTGTATTATGTCATCTTGAAGTCCTGGTGCCCATTTTGAACCACGTGGCCTGCTGCTTGTGATATCACGTCACTCTACCCCTTGATGGCTTTACTGGACCATAATTCACTGTCCTGTACCCACTATGACTAGAACGAGCAATGTGTACCGACTTAGACTTAACCTTTCTTTTCTCAGTGTTTCCCAGTGTTTACAAACATCTACTTGTGAAAAGCGGGGGTAGCACAACGCCGGTCCCTGTCAACAATAATTGAGCAGGGTGGAATCGTTCAACCAGAGCAGAGATGCATGCAACGCGAGAGTGTAAAATCTGGGAGAAGCTGGAAATGCAGAGATTGCTTGGAGAAATGTGAATGCATGATACGCAGTCAGACTGAGCATAAAGTGATGGATGGTATGCTTGCAATAATCTCAGCCTCTACTGCTTTCCACACCATCTTTTTAACTGATCTAAGCCAATACAGACAGGGACCAACTATATACAAAGAGATCTTGGCAGCGCCTTAAAAGGGATGATTCAGTCAAGTGCTAGGCCATGTTCCCTCTGAATGGGAACACAGGCTTCGTTCCCCCCATCTTGTTTTGTTCTTGGGCGCAGGTTAAGCCCTGTTGCACAACAATCTCGAGAATCATCTCTGGCCATTCGCCTCTTGTTTTGAAGGACTTAGCAGAAAAAGGGTTGGGTGGAGCGCTTGCATAAGCTCTACCACTGGTTTTCTTTGGCATGCTTTCCATACCATACATTTCAGCTCCTCTGTGCCCTCACAGACAGGGAACCAACAATATGCAAATTATTCTTGTCACTTAATTGAAAAGGGCAGTAAGGCCGAACATGTTGGGCCATGTCTCATACTCAATGAGTTCTCCACAACACAGTACGTGAGATGAAAGATTCGAAGTGGAAGTGGTCCAGTACCCTCATCTTAGGAGTCTGTTCATTCCCTCTTAAATCTTTTTATGGGGCTTGCCTTATTTGGTTTACCTGGATCTTGCCCTAGAATAAAGATCCCCTATGGAGTTCAGCCTTTCTTTACTGCTGCAGTGCAACATCAGTTTTTAAAATAATGAGGTGATGTGTCCTAGTGGCTAAGTTGGGAACCAGGAGTTTGAATCCAATTTTCTTCTTCATTCGATCAAATTGACTGATCCTCTGCAAATCAATTTACCTCCCTTTGACTCTGATCTCTTATTTATTCCCCAAAACCTGAGAGCTTCTTAAGGTGACTCAGTTTGCAGCATTTCTTACATATTAAAATTCATTTTTATTCTATATTTGCTCCAGGAATGTTTAAGATAAATATAAATCATACAAGGGATCCTGCTGACTGATATGCCGGCTTTTTGCTAACATAAAATCTCTATTATCTTTACAAAGGTATATATGATTGCAATCCATGCGAGGTTTTGGACTGGCCATCCCCTACCCCGTGCTGCTCCTGCATTGTCTTTTCTTTTTCTCTTTTTCACTGTATCCCCTCCACTCCCACTAAACACACACAACCTGTTTGCAGAAGTGTCCTGAACATGGCTCTGATAAGAGATGTAAGGTAACCACTGCTTGCGCTAATATGAAATGCACATATGGCGCAAGGAAGTGAGAGGTGGGCATTCATGCAGGGACGGACATATTGTTCCACTTATTGTTGCATTGGGCCCTTTTTCTTCTTCCTGGTTACATTTGTGTTGCAGATGAAAGGGAGCACTTGTTTTTCACATATCGAAACGCGGATCTGCATATGTCCCATGTATGGACGATTCGCCATAGTGGTCAAACAAGCGATCATAGTTGAGTGATCACAAACAATGGCTCCTGCCTTCAGAGAGGTGTAGCCCACGCCCACATTGGAAGCCAATATTGGTACTTCTTTTGTGTTGATGAGGAGCTTGCTTGCACAGTGACACTTGGGACTGCCAGCGTCATTCAACACTATGTATACACCCTGATCCGAGTACATGTGTTTAGTAAACTAATTGACTCAGGAATAGTGTTTATGTTGTTATGTTCGTGGTATTCTCTATCTAATGTATAACACAGGCATAAGCTAAACAACACAACATAATACTTTGCAGTTCAAATATTATCATTGCTTATTTTTTATTTTTATTTTATTTAATAAATGAAGGGGCCCACTTTTTTTCTCAGCAGCCCACCACCAGCAAATGCCAGTGTTGCAGAGCGCCAAAGCGGTCTAGTTTTGATTTCATAGTTGCACAAATGAAGCATTTGCAGTTATCCATTATTAATGATGGATTCTAAGGTTTACAGGAAGCATTATGAAAAGGGGGGCATGTAGGTTGAAAGCTGAGACAGAACGACGCATGCTCATCTTTGGGGCTGTTTGTTGGTACATGTTCATATGGCCTGAAATCCTGTGTTCCTTCAATCCTGTGCTCATCATGGCTAGAGTGAAAATCATTCTGGCTCATCCAGAGATAAATGCCGTGTCTACTAAGCGTCTACCTATGATTCCATTATCAGGTCCTGTTAAGAACTCTACAAGCATTTCATTCATTTAGTTGGTGATAGGAACAAAGAGAGGGGCTAAAATGAAAATGTTGTCCTTTTAATTATATAGAATAAATTACACCCAACCTGTGCATAATACTGTTTGCAAAAAAGGCACTGCCACACAGTCACTAGGTGCATCTACTTTTCCCTCTAATCTCACAGAATAATCATAATTGTTAGGAGTGGTTTCTGTTACTTGCTATATTATTGTTGGTAAATCATAGCAAACTGTATGTACAGAACTGTGTGAATAGTTGAATACATCCCATGCACAGGCTATATGTGACGAAGCATTGACACAAAATATTGAAGGTTTTGGATTTCAGAAAGTATGAGCCTAGGGAAGATAAAGTAGTCACTTGTTTGGATCTGTTCAGTTTTGTTACGGAGTAATTTTCATAGGGATGCATTTCTCCATCCAAGGCATCTACAGTGCTTTTTACCAGCAGTGGCTCCTCTGCTATGGCGGAGGAGCGTAGCCCCACCTGCCAGTAGCCAAAAAAAAAACACGATAATAAACCCTTGTTTATTATCATTTTATGTTTGCTCTGGAGTCGAGGTTAGGGGGCGGGGCCAGGGGGATGACACGCTGGTGGAGGAGTGTTTTGCTCTGCTATTCAGTGCGCGTGACGGTCTGACCAGCCTTCTCAGGCCAGCCAAACCGCCATGCGCACTGAAGCTCTCTCCAACCCGAGCTGTGTTCCCAGGTTGGAGAGAGCAGGCACAGGCTCCTTGTCTAACTAGGAGCGCAAATCATCGGCGCTCAAAGCCAATCCTGATGCAGCATGAAAGCAACGTCAGGATTGGCCGCAGTGCAATCTGGGAGCCTGTGCCTGCAGTGGAGAGGGGCACGATGCAGCAGGTACGTGTTTTTTAAAATTAATTTTATGTGTTTCTGTCATCCGTCCATCCATCCCCCCCATCCCCCCTTCCCCTCCACTCTATCCACACACCAGAAGCTACTGCATTTTAAGGTGGACTTATTTAGTGTATTAGACACGCAGATGACTTGAACACTGTAGGATTTGATTAAGGATCCAATATGCAGCATAACACAATTCTTTTCAGGCAAATAGAGTAATATCTGACAAAATGTAATTCTAAAAAATGAAGGGAATTGAATACATGACACTACATTGAAAGTTTACTAGCCCAAGCAAGATCAATTTCACACAAGCATCCAGCAGGATCGATCTAAAGTTAGATCTTTAGCATACAACTCAATTTTTGATGGCCAAAAAGTGAAGGGGCACTTTCAGAATGTCTTAAGAAGACCAAAGGCTGTTGTGCTAAGTAGAGGTGTTTTGAAGCACAGAGTGGGTTGAGCTGCCATCTTGTCCTATGCGGCCCGTGGCTGCAGCTGACTCCAGACGTGGATATGCATGTCAGCATGTGGGAATGCCTTGTGCAAATCCACCCCTCACCCCCCCTGCTGCCAGCTGCTTCCAGTGCAGATGGACAATTAAATAACTATTCCAAGCTTAAGTGAGGGGGCTCTTTGCTTAGAACACATAGTTTTGTTTTACCTGCTCTGCTGCATTGGGTTGAAGTCCATACCAGAGATGCGCAGGCTTCTCTCACAACGATTACTGTAAACATATTTATTTTAATAATATATGGTGACTAAGGTAAAATTAATGGCTTGTCAGTGGTGTATGAAAATGTAACTGTCATGAACTGGCTGCTTTGAATGATATGATATCTAAATCCTTATTGGATTTGATATTATGGAGCTGGAATATTTGTAATGATAAACTCTTCCCTTGTACCTTAAGAAAAACTACAGTGGATGTCTATTGCTAATTGTTTCTGAAGGTCAACATCAAATCCTTAAGAACGTGACTGTGAAACGTGTTCAATTAATGATCCTGCAAGTGGTGTGTGTGTTGGTCATGATGATGCTAGCATTCTTAATTCAGATTGCTTCAGGACATATTCCATGGGCCAAGGCATGGACACTGCCAGCTCTCCAGGCAGCCAGTTATTGGACAAGACAATGGGTGTGCAGTCAAATTAATTCCTTTTCCACTCTAGTTTTAATATGGTGTGGTTAATATGACAGGTTGAAAAGGTACTGCAAGGCCTCCTAACCAGGTAGAGTGAATCTATCCTGGTCCAAAGACTACCGGTGCAATGCGCCTTCTGGAACTATTGATCCTTCCTTTTTGTGCGCATCCCATAGAATGTCTGAATGTGAGGCAGAGAGTGCTAATGGTATATTTACTACCAATTCCCATGCGGCTTGGCACAGCTGATCAGGAGTGTTGTGATGCAAGAGCTGTATCTCTCTCTGGATGGAAGACGAGCCCTCTAGCCTGAATGAAGGGTGTTTGTTCTTTCTACTAAATTAGTGAAAACCTAAGCCCACGTCTGAATGTTGCACATTCTTAATCTCTCATTGTTTGTGATTCTCTGCCCCACTAATCCAGCCTGTGAGTTGGCTTGTTCACTAGTGATTGATCTTTTAAATACAATTCTTCTCAAGGGTCTGGAACATTATTACTCAAAAGTCTTACTATTTATATAATTAAGAAAACAATAATAAATACTCGTTCTGCCCACTAATCTGTAATGAGCTAAAAACACCCAAGGAACAATTGTGAAAGTGGTGTATTTCTGTTTGTCTTCTGGCTTCACCTGGCCTCTTTGAAAACAAACTAAACAGTCAATACTTGTCCCGTAGCCATAAATAGTCAGATTTTAGTATCTAATAATATGACCAATAACTGTAGCAATTTGCTCTGCATCAGATATTTATTCCTCAACACAGGAAAGTTGTATAGACACCTGCAACACATTCAGTAGCTTCTAAAATTGTTGAACCTCTTTGTATCACAATGACATATCTGTATGACTTCCAGAACCTGCCAAGACACATATTTTTTTAGTTCTCTGTTCAAACACTCAAAAGGTTTTCTCTTTCAGGATACCAATGAAGTTATAATCACTTTGGAGAGAGACACCTATCTCAGAGATAGAGGCAGTGGATGTTCTGATTAGGCTCTAGTGTGCTTTTTGACAGTAAAATTACCTTCTCAGACTAAGTCTGTCCAACTTTTAGGGTGTTGGAATTGCATGTCCTTGGGGGCAAGGACAAGATGTGAGTAAAAGTTCTTTATTTATTTACCAATGTAATTTCTCTGGACATCAAAGTCAATATTACAGGCAAACACCAATGTACTTATTAGTTTAACCTTTGGTAGACTTTGGAATTTATATGTATATCACATTGAACCCCTCAAATGCACCCAGGCTAATATTGAGACACGCTTCTTCACTCAAATACTGTTAATCATGTGAAAGTTAGCATGTAAATTCACAAATACTCTCACCCAGCTGATTATGTGACCTCAGAGAGTTAGTAATATGCATTGTTGGCGTGCCTCATCAGCTTTCCACGTGAGTATGTGGATAGTTTTTTTTCTGAGGACACAATACATGCTGAGCTAGCCAAATGTTTTTGATGCTTTTGGTCACAGACTTACCCAAAACATTGTCAGATAATCACTGCTTGTACCCACATCTGAATTCCTAATAATTGGGTGTTGCATCAGTGCCAACTTGGTCACTGGATCCTGTGGTATCAAAACAATACAAATCTGAACTGAAATTGGTCTTGAGTAAATGGTGGCTGGCCAAATGTATCATACAATTCACTTCCTGGCTGACAGCTCAAGCTATAGATGTCAGAGGTTTGGGAAGTTACAGAAAAATTCAGCCACCAATGACATATGATTTCGGCTGCTTCTCAGCATCATGGCATGTAGTGATTTGGCTCCTTGGTGATTTAGCTGCAAATGGAAAGCCCTCGTGCTATAGCAATATTGCATTTTGCTTGAAATAGTCTAATCAATGGGCTGTGGAAGAAAGCTTGTCTTGTTATGCAATAATCTGAGCCATTATAATGACTCTTGACAAAGACCTTGCATAAAGCAGCATGGTGAATTTAACACCATAAAATAATTCATTTTGGAGTCACATGTATTCAGACGTGAGCTTCAAGATTTGTGGATGTTTCTGTCCTTAAGGGGAAACCTGCTTGTACAGACCAATCATCGACAAAGCAATTCCTAAAAAGATGCCCCCACCACATCACTCCCTCTCCCAATCAGACACCTTCTTGAGCTACCACAAGGGATGCAATGGGTTGTATTGACTCCAGACCACCTCTCTCCTCCCTAACCAGTGGCAGAGATCACCTAAGAGATCACTTCATACTCATTCAAGCTATAGGTCAAGGTACAACTGAACACAAAATGTATTCTGGTTACTGTCGTCTTAAAATGATTGCTTTTCTGTTGGAACTACATGTGTTGAGGATTTAAAAATTGGTTTATCCTTAGCAGATACACATATGATATTGTTAACCCGCCTCACTCTCCTTTGTTCTCATTTTATTTTTTCACAGACAATAGCCAAAATGGTCATTGTTGAAATAAGCCATTGAGACATGGCTACACATCAAAAACAAATGATAAACAGAAACAGTGGCGTCACAGTGAGCTGGAGATGCCACATCCCTGTCACAGGTTGCAGTCAATTGTCATAGAAAAGGCGGCACCTGCACCGGCAAGGACACAACCAATGGGAGCGTGGCAGGAGGCCTGGGGGGTGGGGAGATCCCACTCGGAAGGGACACCCACTCGCCGCCAAGTAAACGTCTCCTGACAATAGCAAGGAGTCTTATATGCCAGCGTGCGTGTGTAACCCAGGCAGGGGCACTAAACCCAGGGCGAGTGAGGGTAAGTTTCAAACTAGATGTTGAGCCCCTGAAGGGGCACAGTGCTCGCCTCCCTCACTCAATTACAACCCAATATGTGCACTGCAGGGTGGGATCCAGGTATCTAGGGTAGCGCTCAAGGTGGACGTGTGTCATTTTTCGTCTCCAGGTTGCTAATATAGTTGTCCCAGCTCCGACCCCTAGCAGTCCCTCCCCCACGCTTACATGCCACTGTGAGGACATCCAACTCAGAGGTGTATGTTGGGGCATGTGTGCGCTTTCCAGGACATCGGGATCTGTTGCTTGAAGAGCACAAAAGCGAGGGCAATGAACCTGTGCAAGTATTTGTCCCCTTTAGCCTTAGGGTGATGCACGAGGAGGCATGACTCAGGTGAAGGCAGGAGTAAATGTTCCACCACTGCAGCAGTTATAACCGTGACCTCCACCCAGGCCCTCTGCACCACCAGACACTCCCAGACCATATGATAAAAACCCTTCTCTGGCACTTTACATCTGGGACATTCAGGGTATGTCACGGTAAACATGTGTTTGATGCTCTGCAGTGTGAGGTAGGCCTGATGTAAATAATGAAATTGCGTGTAGTGGCAGCATGAGTTGCGCAAAACCTCCTTGACATGTTGGAGCGCCTGGGACAAATGACTATCCGTGATTTTCTGTCATTAGTTTACTATCGCCACCAGCAAATAAAACATTGCTAGGTATGGGCATTTTTTAACACGTTGATAGTGTGTATGGGACAAATTTTAAATTCAAATTTTAATTCAAATCAAAGTTCATACCTATATGTTTAGGTAAGAATTTATTTGAACTTTATTCCTACAAAATTACATTGGGAATTGGGGACATTTTTTGTCTAGATAAATAGTCATGTGTTCTCTTTTATCACAGTAGATGGCTTACCATAGCCATTGCAGAAGGACAAAAATCCAAAGTCGTTTTGCTAGTTAGGTATTGTGTTCAAAGATTGAGTCAGCAATAAACTGGACTTTCTATTCCACTTGTTTACAGTGATGTAGAGAAGATCACATCTGATCCATGTTTTTTTGAGCTAGAGAACATCCACCCCCACGTCATTGTGTAATCAGCGGTGTCAGATGCTACCAACTAGACCAGCACTGCGAGTTTGTTGGACACCTATGATATCGGCAACAGTAACCCACCATTACAGGAAAATGTGATTGGAAAATTAATCCTTTTACAGTTTGAACTCCATGTTGCTGTAAGCAAGGACTTTGCCAAGAGTCTTTGTAATGGTACAGATTATTGCATAGTATAACAAGCTTTCTTCCACAGCACATTGATTAGACTAATTCAACCATAATGCAATATAATATTGCTATAGTACAGGGGTTTCCATTTCAAGTGAAGTTACCAGGGAATGATGCAGAAGACACTGAATCAGCCTAAATCATACGTCATTGGTGGCTAAAATGTTCTGCAACTTCTCAAACCTTTGACGTCTACAGCTTGAGCTGTTGTGCAGGAAGTGAATGGTATGATACATTCGGCCATCCAACATTTACTCAAGACCAATTCCAGTTCTGATATCTATGGTTTTGACACCACACCATCCAGTGACCAAGTGGGCACTGATGCAACTCCCAATTTTTGGGAATTCAGATGTGGATCTAAGCAGTGATTATCTCACAATGTTTTGGGTACATCTGGAGCCAAAAGCATCAAAAACCTCATTTTGGCTCACTCAGTATGTATTGTGTCTTCAGAAAGAAAACATATCCACATACTCGAAGTGAAATTATTACTGCAAATCTGGGACTTGCAATCCAGAGCAAGAAACAACTATTCCTTTTTCTGATTTGAACCTATTGTTGAATTGACCCAAGGACACTGCATCACCACCAGACACCATCTGCATCTATTCATAATCAAATGCCATTCAAGACTCAAAAGTAATGTCCACTTACAAAGGGATTAGAGAAGGATTTCTGTCTTCATCTAGACAGGTCCAGAAAAGGCCTGAGATGTCTGTTTTCCTGCCCACTCTATGTAGAACTAACTGATCCGGTGGAAGGTTTTCTGCATAGCTGTGGGGCAGTGGGGAGGTAGCATGTAGTGTACCCTTCATGAGAGGGCTATTGAGGACACCTCCTTTGGGCTGCGTGAAGTCCGTTCTTTCGAAATCCTCTCGCAACATGCCATATCCATGAAGAGTGCACACTTTTTAGGTCTTGCCTGAGCCAGCGCATGCACTGCTCTGGCGAGACTTTTAGTAAGTGGGCTTCAAAAAGCCGACCACAGCTTTTTGTGTGGCCTAGAGCGTGCGGTTACGCGCACAGTTACGAGCACAGGTGCCCTCTGGCTTTCCTGTCTCGTCATGGCTCATTAAGTGCATCGCTCGCGGGCACCCTTACAGCCCGTGATTGCGATCACTTTCACTTTCGCGGCCGCGCGGCCACGTCACTTTCACGGCCGCGCGGCCAATGCTTCTTTTTTTAAAAAAACTTTTAGCGCGAGGCGCGCGCACGCACCCACCACTGGCGTGCTTGTTTTCTCCCGCTTTCTATTTTCTCAGTGATTCTGCGCTTCTCTCGCTCATTCACTTTCTGTTTCTCCTTCGCCTCCCACCCCTACATTTTGTGGTTCTGTCACTCTCGCTCTATTTTTATCCCCCTCTTTCTTCTCCGGCCACTTTAAATCTCTCCTTTCTTCCCTCATCTCTCTTGCCCAAGCCTTCCCTTTCCTCTATTGTGCTCCGTTTTTTCTTTGCACCTCTGAATTCATGTCTCCAAACTGTCTAGCTTGTCTTTTTATCACTCTCTATCTCTTTTTCTCCCCAGCCTCCTTGGTTAATCCTCTTCGAACTCTCTCCTTTCTTTCTGCTGCTGCTTCTCTTTGGCTGACTCTAGACCTCTCTCTGATTGTCCTCGCCATCTCTCGCACTCCCTCATTTTTCCTTGAGTTTATCCCTCTCTTTCTCGCGCCTCATCTCTTTCTCTTCCCACTCTTTCTTCATTTCCCTCCCTCTCTTTCCCTCCTGACTTTCCTTCTCCATGCTCTTTCCTTCGCAACCCTACTCTCGTTAGTTTTCCCTTTCTACCCTTCTCTAGCTGTCTCCTTTCTTGCCTCGCATTCTCTTTCTCTATATTTTCTTTTTCTCCTGCTCCCTTCTCTCACCCTGTATATCCTCGATGTATATTTGTCGTCCACTCTCTCCTACAGCCCACTCCCTTTCCAGCATGCCTTCCACCTCTCTCACAGTTTCTTCCGAGTTCTCGCCTTGGCCACGCCTCTTTTCTGATTCTGTCCCTGCAGTGGACCAGACCCTTTTCTCCCCCGCACAGTCAGCTCCGCTGCTTCCTATTTGCTTCCGATCTGTAGCACCTATCCAGCCCTAGCCAGTCTCTTTTCGGTCATTTATTCATTCTATGTCTCTTTCGCTTTCTAAGTCTTATTAAGGCTTCGGTCTCGCGCCCTGCACTTTTTTATTTCCCACTTCTTTTCTTCTCTCTATAGCTCTTCTCTTACTTGCTTCTTTATTTCCTGACGAGGGCCCCGTTTGTTCTTGTTTTCTAATGCCCTTCTTTTCATGCAGCCTTTTTTTCTTTTCTCACTATTCTTTCCAGTGTTTTCGAGTCTTCTCCTCTAACATTTCCTCCCTTCTTTTTTCTGAAGTCCATCTGTGGCTCCTCTTAATCTCGTCCATCTTCCCTTTCTTTCCCTTGCCTTCGATCCCTTCATGCCCTCTCTCCTCTTCCCACCACTTTGCCTCCCCTCCCTTCTTCTCTCCTCCTTTCTCGCCTCCTTTTACACCCCTGCCGTTCAGCTTGCTTCCTTCCCTTCCCATGCACGTTTTCCTTCTTTTCCCATGACTCACTGCAGCGTTTCATTCGTACTTTTCTGCATTAATTCCTCCGTTCACTCTCTTTGCTATATTTCTTTGTTCCACTGTCCCGACCTCCCTTCTAACACCCTGTGGCCCTGTGTATTTTGTCGCTGGCATTCTTTAGTGAAATGTAGCGCACATTGCCCCAATATATTTCATCTTGTGTGTATGGCGTCTTCCCAGCTCTTATTCTGTTGTTCTCGTTCTTGCTTTTCCTCTGCAGCCTCTTCCCCTCTACGTTTCTATATTATACTGAGGCACATCTGTTTACCAGGCACATGCACTTTTGTCACTTAGGTAGCATGCAGTACCGAGCAGGGCGTTTGCAATGCGTATGTTTGCTTGTTTGTTGCTGGGATATAACTGTGTGTTAAAGAGTCAGAAACACGTGTGAGTGCACATGAGATTTGTGTGCGTCAGTGTTGCCGGTAAATGTAGGAGTGGCCATTAAAAGTAGAGACAAAGGAGCATCAGTGTGTGAGGGCTTACGTGCAATGTGTGTGTCTGTGTAGATTGCTTCTAAGTGTACAATGTATGCGAGCCTGTGTATGACTGTCTACGTCTGTAAAATGTGTATTTCTTTGTATTCTATATGTGTGCTTGCGTAGAGGAGCATGTTTTTCTGTGTGTACCCCACTGCACGTTACTTGTGAGCTTGTGCACGAGTCATTGTGTATGTAAACGCTCGTCCGTGTTTGCTTGTGCAATAAATGTGTACAATGATGTGTGTATCACATTTTATGGCGTGTGTGTGCTGTGCAAATGTTGTGCTTGTGCCTTTGTGCATGCCTGTGTGTTTGTGTAGATTGTGTACGTCTTTGTACTTGGTATATAGCTCCGTAGTAGTGCTACTATGTGTAAAGTATGACTGTGACTTTGAGCTGTGCGTTTGTGCATGTATACAAAAGCTTCTCTAACGCCTTTGCATGGTGCGAATTATTATTATTTTTTATGTAGGAATGACTGTGTTTATAGATAAGTATGCGTGTGTAATATGTGTATGCACTGCGTGTTTGTATTCCGTGCTTGGCTACGAACTCTGTTGTTTTGTGTGCCTTTCAGCGTATGTATGTCTTTTTTGCGAGTACATGTCTGTGTGCATTTGTGTAATGTATGTGCCTTTGTGTGGTGTATGACTGCTCCCTGTTTTTTGTATGATATAATATGTGTGCTTTCTATGTAGTTTTTCGTAAGTGTGGGGCATTGTGTTTGCTTGTGTGCGTGTTTTTGCTTTTGTTCAGAAAGATGACGTACGCATTTAGTATATAAAAGTATGCAGATGCATTTGCATAAAATATTCCCGATTGTGTGCGTTTGCAATATGTGTGAGATGAGCAAGACATTGGGAAATAGAAACATCAAGGAATTGTATTTCCAGTGATTGGTTGGAATACGCCATTTTATTTTCCGTACGAATAAAGAGATGTGCGTGGTAGGTGCGTTTTGTTTGCTGCAGGGCTACGTGACACGCATGCACGCCAAGACTCTGCATGTAGAAACAACAGGGCGCTCTTGTTTCCACAGAAATGTGGACACATTCAAATGTTTACAATTCACCATTTTAACATATAACATATTATTGGCAATCAGTTGGCAAACAGATTTCGCTATTTTTAATCTGCAAAGGTCTGGAGCTCGGCCTTTGCTATACTAGCCATACATGTGGCAAACATCCACAAAAATGTGTGCTATCCATAGTGGGGAAGAGCTCTGTTTTATGTAGGGGTTAAAAGCCACACAGAAGACAACAATTCAAAATGTACTCCATGCTCATTCAGGAAGGCATCGCTCACAGATACCATCCCATCTCAAGAGCATATCCAAACAAGATTGGCATAGCCAATAGGTCTCGCTTTGGGACCTTATAAGTGTTTAGTTATCCAGCACAATATCCTTGGTGCAACAACATCAACTGTTGCATGGCTAAACACTTATAAGGTGCCAAAGGCGAGACCTATTGGCTATGCCAATGCTTGTTTTTTTATGCGTCCTTTCTCAATTCTAATATATTCGGTTGGTTTTATAGAGCTGGAATAACACTGAAGCAATGGAAAAAAGACCTTAGTTTGCATTTTACTTGTGTAACACACTGTTTTGAAGAACAAAATTGTTTTACCTTTTATAGTATTCCTGTTATTTATTTTAATTGTTATTTGAGTAATTAATCGGGGTTTGGTGTTAATTAGGAACAGGAAAAACCCATGATGAATTGACATGAAAACTGAACTATGCTTCACAGCCTTTGTAATCCCAAATCCTTTTCTCCTCCTGTCATAAGTTTATCTTCTTGATGAAATTCGAGTTTAGGACCAGGAATCGTGCTTGCTTTTCTTCCAACCTTGCATGGAAGAAGTATCAAGAAAGAAGAAGAAAAAGTGAGGATGAAAGTCACTAGGTACATCTGTACCATGCAATAATCCTCTGGTGCCACGGCTTGCTTGGCTAATAGAGGATGGGGCACTTTCTAATGCACAGGAGATGTACGTGCACAGGATTATTTAGTTCAGGGAACAGTCTGGGCAGGAGGATATAGAGGAGGAGCTAGAAAAAAATCACTTCATGATAACACCCATTGTTTTTACTTCACACTAATGGTATACAGGTCTAAATTACATGTTGATAAATGAAGCACATTTTTTACTTCATTTGTTACTCTTTCCATCAATGGAGAGTAAATGCATCACACACAGAGCTGATCTGATAGCATTCCTTACATTTTCCGTTTTGAAAACCGATCCTTATATCTTTATGTATCAAACTGCAAACATAATTCAGATCATCAGCAATGTTTTAGGAGCCATAACAGATCAAACATGATATTTGAAATAAATGGCTTTTTGATCTTATGTTTCCCTCAGTACTGTTCAGGTAAACTCCTAAAATGTGGTCAGCAGATGTATTCAGGGCTCTATGTGCCAAGGACAAATTATTAGGTTTGAAATTGCAGACACTGTTAGCCACAGAGTCTGCCTCCGTAAGCAACTAAACATCTAAAAAGGGCAGTTTTCCTGCTAGATTTCCACAAACATCATCAGAAAAGTGAAAGCCAATCCTGATTTTAAAAAATTCTCAATTTTCTGCGCTGAACCCTGGTGTTTTTAAACTGCTCAACTATGGAAGAAGAGTGATATTGTCATTCAAGCAACACCTTGTGCTCCTCACTGCAGGAGAATATTGTGACCCGTGGACAGAACACGCCTGTCCCTGTGTCTGCTGATAGTCAGTTGGAGAGCTCTAGTTTAGGGATTTCTATATAATTGGTCAGTCTCATCTTAGTTAATACTGAGCTGTACAAATTGCCCTCTCACTTTTAATGGGTCAACCAGTTCCAGTTGTCCATTTAATACTACATTATGGTGATTTCTAGGAATATGTTTTATAAAGAAGCAGGAAAAGGGATGATGATGAAGTGACTTGTAAGGCACTCATCTACTCCGAGGAATGCCCCGGTGCCAAGCGCTGGTCAGAGTTGAAAGTAAATCTGGTTGTTTTAATCCTGAACAAAAAGCCAGGTTTTCAGTCTCTTTTTAAAAACTGTTATGTTGCTAACAGTGCGGAGCTCAAGAGGGTATTTGTTCCAGGCTGTAGGTCCAAGATGGGCCAGAGACCTTCCTCCAGCTCTTGCATGCTGAATTCTGGGCATCTCTGCTAAAGGTTTATTTACCGACCTCAGGTTTCTTGCTGGAACATGAAAATTAAACCTAGTTCTGAAGTAGACTGCACCAGTCTGATACAGGGCTTTGTGAATTAGCTGCAAAGCCTTAAACAGGATTCTTTTCCTGATAGGAAGCCAGTGAAGAGCGTGCAGATGAGGGGCCATGTGCGTTCTAACTGCCAAATTCAAAAGAAAGCGAGCTGCTGCATTTTGGACCACCTGAAGCTTCTCCAGCAGCTACTCCGGCAGACCAAGGTAGTGGGCATTGCCATAGTCCATCCTCGATGTTATCAAGGCCTGGATAACCGTCTTTTTTTCTCTGAAGGACAAATAGTGAAGGAACGTTTTCGCAGACCTCAGTACACCAAAGTAAGTGTCCACCACAGACTTAATTTATGGTCTGAGTATGGATGTAAACACTGTGCATGAAATGGATTTAGGGTTTATTTGTGTGTATGTTGATAACACTCTAAAAGACTATGGGTGGATGATCTCTGTGAAACAGGGTTGAATATCTATCCGCACTCCATGCGCATTATTTTTCACTTTCAACCATGGCCTGAGTAAACCAGTGCCCCATAACCAGATCAAATTCTCCTGCCATGAGGGAAATGCAGGTACTGTTGACTTCTCTGCACTGTGTCCCTGCACATTTGACCAGTTTTCTAGTGGGTATTATTAAAACCTCTGCTGAATAGCTGTGCTAAATGAGCACTACACAATATGTGGTATTTGTTGACTCGCAAAAAAACATGTTGAAAACTCTTAACCTGCCCTTGTACATTACATTACATAGAGGAAGACAACCTCTGTCACCATCGTCCAGGAGCAGTCTTTCTTGAACGGAACTCACAGATCGTTCAGTTTTAGGCATAAATCATTATGCACTGCTGTTTATAATTGTCTTACATTACTTTATAACCTGAAGAAGATGGAGTACCTTAAAAAGTGTGTTCTTTTCTTGGTCATATAGAAGAAATATTTTCTTGCAACATGCATGTACTGTGGGAGCGCAGATTCAGGGTCATATGGGTACACATTATCTCAACCCCTGTGCTTTGACACAAGCAATATCAAGGCATGGCCATTGGTAAAAAAGAGAGACCCCTTTGAATTCCCTATAGGTTTCCAGCCCCTGTTACCTATTATTGCCCATGCAAGTCCTCTGTAGGGTCTCAACCAGCTTCCCTTCAGTGTTCTGCCTTGTTTCCCTTCCCAGCACTTTACGTCTACATGGATCGTCTGACTCCAGTTCACTGTCACAGACAGAGTACCGCACTCCGTCTTGTGACTGTCAGTACCCAAACATTAAGTTGTACTTCTATTTTAATTTTCAAAATCACAAGGAGTTATGTGGTATTTGCCACACCGCATTTTGTACACCGCTACTTTGTATGCTTGTAGGTATGGATCATCAGTGTCTCCATTCCATTACTATGTCATGTGTTGCCATGTTCATAGTTGTTTCTTGCATGCCTTCCAAAATCCACAGCAGTTACTCTCTACTGGCTCGCTTAATAGCCCCTGCAGCCCCCGCGGTGCAGTGGAGCCCCGAGTTCCAAGGGGCCCCCTCTGGCAGTGTGCATAGGCAGCGGGCCCCTGGCCTGAGAGCTTCTTACTGGGTCCAGAGCGGGGGGGGCTCCCTCCATGTACTTTGCCGGGGCGACACCCTCAGGTTTCGTTCCACTGGTGTAAGCTCCTTATTAAAGGCTTCTACTCACTATGGTGTCAACTTTATTTCACCACAAGTTATATTTGTTTCAATGTGTGGCATAACCTTTTCGTGTGAATTACCCATCAAGACTTTGTTTGCTTCCATCTTTGCCATATTCTAGTGCAATATAATCACTCTGTCCTTGCAGGTTCCAGGTTCTCTCTCCCATAAAGTCTTGTCTGTAAGAAGTAAGGCCATCCAATATTCATGTCTTGGACTTTGGAGACTAGGATTTTCCAATCTCCTGTTGTTAATCACCGAGGTTCTGGGATTGATGTTGCAGTTTAAAAACAATGGATTTGGTAGTGACCCGAGCGATTGCCAGTGGCTGAGATTAATTCAAGTATTACTTCCATCACCTTGTTGTTGTTGCAGTTGACGCCCTTAGTGCGACATGTATGCCCAGACGTGGGCCCCAAGCTCACTGTGCCACTGGAATCAAGTTATACCTGGCTGACGAGCCCTTATCAGGCCAAAACCGGTCCAAGTTTGCTGGCATTCCGGTTCAGCGAGAACCTGGCTTTGCAGTTCGGGCTGGACTGTTCCCACGGGGGTAGGGTCAAGACTGATTTGCATATGGCTGGGCCCAAACTGAGGAGGCATGGTGGGCAAAAAACAATGGCTTGGAATGCAGCCCCAGGCGATTGCCAGTGGCTGAGATTACTTCAAGCATTTCATCCATCACCTAGTTGTTGTTGCAGTTTAAAAACGGACAGTGTATTAGATGACCAGGATCCTATGAAGACTCTGTTCATAAGCTAGATCTTGTTGTATCCGAAGTCGACTTAGCTTGGAAGGAGCCTGCATTGCTTTGTAAGAAGTACTGAGAACCAGTGAAAGGAATCCGAATTATCACAGTTACATTGTGCCTTCTGGTCAAGTTGGGGTCCGTGGAGGTCTTGGCCCCACTCATGTGGAGCCCAGTTTGAAGTGAGAGATCTTTTTAGCTCCACATTGACACTATGCTTTGATAAAATCAGCTGAACACTGTCTTGGACAAATATGGACTCTCTGTGAATTGAAGGCTGTATTCTGAAAGCACTTCATTCCAACAATTGGGTAGGGTATGTATGGATAAGGGCAGGCCGTACACCAAGTAATTTCCAACCCATAACAGTTGAAAACAATGCTGCACCCTGGCACCCACCCTTATTAATTGGTACCTTCCATATTTCCATACCTGTGTAACTAGACCAAAGTTATTTCCTCATAAAATACCTAGCCTATATGTTTGCATTCCAATATACACTGATGATTGAATCTTGGTATGTCAGACTCTCATTGGTCTTCAGTGCCCGCTAGAATGTTTATCAGTTTATAATAGGAGAAAAAATGTAATAGTAAACCTGAATAAAACATAAATTATTAGGTTCAAAAGATGTAGGTGCAATTTTACCTGGAGAGTGAATGGTAATGTGGTTGATGTAATGCAAATTTTGTACATTTAGGTGTTGCCCTAAATTGTAACCTAAGCTGAGGCCCTCCTATGGATAGAGCTAAACTGAAGGTTATGGTACCTTGTAGTGGATTAAAATACTTCAATAATCATTATTGTGGACTTTCTGCATTATTCTAATGACGGCCTTTTTATGCAAAAATAACATCTACTGTGCTGTATCCTTCCCAGTTTTTGAAGAAAGGAAATATGATAAGTTAAAAACTACTGTTCCTAGGCGATTATCTAACCTAAGGCAGGCTAGTCCGCATGCTCTTCGGAGGCTCGAGCTTGGTTTAATTAGCTGTGGTGTATTGGCTGAGAAAGCTAGTCTTCAATATTGCTTACGCCTGGAAAGGGCCCTCCCTGGATCATTATTGCATTTTTCAGGAATGATTCCCAAAGGAATAAGGATTAATCCAAATAACCAAATATCTTTTTTGAGTATGCACAAGAATGTATTAAAAATAATGTTCAATCTGGAATATTTGGGTTTAGAAGGCAACTAGCAAAAATATGTTGAAAAACATTTTAAAAGCAAGCATAAAGATTGTTAATTTTTCGGATAGTTGTGCTAAATGGAAACGCTTGAATTAATATTGTTCTCTTAGAATCAGTTATGTTCCTTTTGATCCCAAGTGATATTTAATTCAGCCACAGAACCATAGTAACCGTGCTATTTGTACGAGATTTAGGTTAAAGCATCTTTGCATGCTCAGTTATATTAAACATTGATGTTCTATTAGGGCTCAAAATAACCTTTCCAGGCTTTTTAATTCAATTGCAGAATGCTTGATTCATTTAACATGTATTTGCTCAGAGGTAAGCGGCTTGAGAAAACGCATTCTGAAGAAAATCTTAATCCTAAATCAGGTTAGGATGGTGACTGGGGTAATGGAATTATGATGCTGGAATTTCGAAGACGCAATTTTCCTGTATTGCATATTTAGTTTATCAATTTATTAGTAAATAGAATGGAAACAAAAAGCAGAATACTGATTCAAGTTAATAGTAAGCGTGTGAAGTATTGTACTGCAGTGACTAAGGGTATTTTAGTTTCGGTCGAGAATACCTGCATGTTTGTTTGTAATTATATCACATATGTTTTTGTAGGATACTTATTTAATTTAAAATGGTTTTCTTATATTAATACTAAGTTTGGGATTTTACTCAGAAGGTCAAAATCTGGAATTTGAATTTGCCACTGTTCTTGCTGAGATGCACAGTACGACATTATTAGGCCATTACTTGTGGTCACTCTGCCTGTGAGGTGGACGCATTCAGTGCTTTAATCCAAGGATGTTTTGCAGAAGGAAATGTAACACAACATAGGCCTAGGAGCCGGGATGGAAGATTCATAGCAAATAAGCGTGCACTTACCCGTTTTATGTTAATGGTAACAATTTCATAATTTTGGAGGAATGAGAAAACAATTTTAGATTTTTAAAAAGGCAAATGGGACACAAGCAATAGATTGGGTCTAGAATTTGTTAGAGACTCTAGAAATAACAGTCATGTAAATGGCAAGAGTGTTACACATTTGAAGAAAATATGCAAGAAATGAATATGCATATCAAAACAAATGAGGGTTCCAAGAGAAGTTACTGCAATTATGGAGAGAAGTGACTCCATAAGGAATACAGATTGATAGCTAGGAAGACAAATGTAAATTGTGAGGCAGTAAATATGAAATGAAAGTGTCAGGTTTTGAAAAATCAGTTTCAGGGAGACGAGAAGAAAATTTTACAGTTTCTGTTAAATGTTAGATAGGTGTTTATTGCCTGAACCATGAAGAATAATTATTCTAAAATGGGAGATTAATTCAAGAAAAAAACAGGTTACAAGCAGAGCAGGTTCACAGAGAGAGGAAAGGCCACAAAGTCAAAATGCTACTGAGATTTTATAGCATTGTGATTAGCAGGAAGAAATTATCTTCACAACTCCCCTCCAGGCTCTCACCTTGAGTGGGAGGTGTCCCGTGGTTAGGTCCACAAAGTGACGGGTGGAGGAAGAAGACCTCTGCAGGTCACCACACTAACAGGTTGATGAGCCCCAAGTGAAGATAAAGCAACAAGCCGTCACAGCATCTGTGAGTAAGGTAGCAGACGTTTCTGGGATGACCCTTAGGACCCCATGTCAGATTTGAAGTGAATCACTCCTACAGGCCAATCCTCGAAAAGGAGAACAACCCTAGATGCCAACAAACCAGCATGCTATCTACATGCCCATGAATGAAGGAGAGGTAGGGGTCGGGTTGTGCTGCAGTGCCACTAAAATGATGGGTTGGCAGCAGGACCCAGTACCCAGCATGGCACCATGCCAAAAGTAGCCGCAGATTCCTTTTAAAGCAGCGTTGCTAATTTTTAGGTGTATGTTTTTGAAAAACCTGAGTCCATCTTTGGTTCTTTAAAAACGTGTCAGAGACCTTTGGGGTCCAATATTTTATTCTCTACAGAGGATTACGATGGAGAAGGTAGGACAACCCTCCTATGTGTGAGCTGGCTCAGCAGTAACTTGTTATTATCGCAAATTGCTCAGTGCTTAGACGCAGAACATGAACTTGACCTTAAATTGTATTGTTTTTGCTTGTTTTTTGGCATCATAACTATTATTCTTGTTAGGGAGTCTGAAGATCTGTGTCTTAAAATTCACTCCTCCTTTTACTAGGACTCCCCAAGTCTATCGCACTTTTAACCTCTGTTCACGAAAATTGTGCCTGAAGCAGCGCTATGGCAGGAGTAGGCACTTTCTTTAACAATGATGCTGACCTGTGTACACAGTCAAGCATTGGTCAAGTCTGAATAGTTGGCACATTTATCACATAGTGCATATACTGCTTTCCCATGTGTTCGTGGCAAATAAATATATATATCTCATAGTATTTACGTACACTCCCATTCAGTGATGTATAGAGGTGAGGTGAATGGCATGAGTTGCCTACACTAGTAACCTGTCTGGTTAGGGATGATTTCAAGCCCTGTTTTCTTAACGCTGACAGTCAGGAACTAGTCAGAGCTTAACTATATTTGCAGACTGATGTTCAGAGGAATAAGAGGCGTGTGCTGCGTCTGCACCTGGGTGGTAGATATTAAAGACGTGCGATAGGCTTGCCACTGTCGTTCTACGTGGTGCTCAGATACCGTAGTTTGCAGACGGTGCCTAAATGAATATGGACTGTGTTTGGTTAGCATGCTGCAAGTCCCCGCCCCACCTCCTGCTCGTCTCTTCTCCCTCTCCTCTGCAAACCTCTGGGATGTTTAAAGAACGTGAACAGTCACTCTTCCGTCGGTGCCAGGCGCTGCCTGGCCCATCTCTAGCCTACATTACTGTCAGGGGTCTGTAGTTCCGCTTAGAAGCTTTCAGATCATTCTTATTATTGTCGTGTTATTTCTCGGATTATGTAATGCCACAAAACGCCCCCTTTTCTCTTGTTTGTTTTACCTGATCTGGAGGCAAATGCGTATCCTGTTTCACCGTGCCCAGAGGGACCTTTGCAGTTTTGCAAATTCTATTGAATAAGTAGCATGGACGATTCAAAAACACAATGGGTGGCCCTGATCTGTGCTCACTCATGCCATATGACTTCATTTCATCCTTCTTCCACACTCTTACAGTGAATCCAAATGTCCAGTAAATAAATGTTTGTATTTTTTTATAATTCAGTTGGTGTGGGGGTCAACAGGGCATCATGTGTTTCCCTGGGCAGCTGGAAAGGTGGGGGCCGGTTTTGTTACTGAGGGCCAGTTTTGCAGCTGCGCTGCATTCACCCCCCCCCCACCCCCCTCCCCCAAGTAACAAGAGCAGCAAGCAAAAGTTTCCAGCCTCCCTGAGCCAGGCTGTGCTTTCCCTGAGGCTGGTCTGAAATAATTGCCAGGGCTGCTTTGGGTTTCCAGTCCGGCCCTGGGAGTCAAGAGCGTAGCTAACAATATGATTGGCCAACAGGTTCAGTAGCACTCTGTCCCCGAGGTGTTAGGTGCACAGTTCATCACCTCAATTGGTGTTTTTTTTGCACTAAGAAATGAGGGCATGGAGGGAGGGCCCTGTTTTCCTTACTTGCTATAGGGTCCCTGGGACCCTTACTACGCCAGTGAAGGGGGTACTGTTGTAATGCTGCTTTGGTTTGTATATTGATTGCTTCCAAGTTACTCTAAGTGTGACACCTTCAGCAAACCCTGCCTTATTAACCAGAATGGGATCAAAAACCACAACATGCAATATGCGGTGGACTAAGAAAACACATTTGGCTGAAGGTATCTCACCTGGTTTTGGGGCACTTGTCAGCCTTGAATTCCACTGTGACATTGTTCTGGTATGTGGAGAGTGGTGTGTTCTGCTCACGACTCTCTGTGCACGTTACAGACACTTTTCACAAGTACAGTTAAATTAATCGCCCAAGTTTATGTTGATTGTTGTGTGGCCCCTTTTGTTGGCTTCCTTTGCAACTGGAAATGTGGTTGAGGATGTCAGAATAATTGTGTATGTTCACCTGGTTCTGCTTGAGAAGCTGTGCCAAAGGGTGCACATAGAAGTTGAAAAGCGAGGAGATTAGAAATGCCCACTGGGGGCACTGTGCATGGACTTGTATATTTTAGGCAAATTAGTACATCGGTTGTTCTCCAAAAGGTGGAAACAACACAATCTGGAATCTTGTTATTTCTTTTAATAAAAAGTCCTGTTCATTGATGAAAGTCCATAAATCTTGATCTTGGTTTGCATAACTTCATAAAAACAATTTGTGACAAACTAAAAGCTAATGTGTGTTTCACGACAACAGTCGCTTTTTCAGGGCTAATAAATCAATCGTCCTGTTCGTGCAACAAATATTACAAAGAAAACATCCGGCAAAGTCACCCAAAAGAATACAATGTATTGTTTGTAGCGATAACTTGATAATTTCTCAAATTGAATTATATTTCATGTTCATCTCCATAAAAAGGGTAACAAATTGATTGAGTGCAGTAACAATCTCAGCTCTCATGATAAATTCAGAAAATGCACATGTATTTTAATATACTTATACATGATTTTGTTTATGTTGACGAAAATGTTGACTGTTTTTGAGAGGAAGGATTAGATGCTTGGCAGGTCTTTGCTGGTTTTGATAGTCCCAGAATCCTGCTTCTTTTATAGTGCTGTGGCCAAATGGATGTGATTCAAGCAACTCTATGCAAAAGGGGTTGTACTGCAGCCACTGATCCCCCATTTGCCATGTCTCCCTAAGAGGATTGTATCTCTGATGTTAAGCAGTGCAGATTCTATTCTGCAATTTGAAAAACACACAACTAATGTAGATTGCGTAGACTGTAATGCTTAATGTGGCTTTAGAAAAATTGTCATATAACACTCATCATCACTTACCAATTATGGCCAAAATAGAGATGGCACAGTAACATGAAAGCTATTGAAAGCAATGCACGTGGCCATTTGCCAATCCCATTGTGGTCTCGGTTGGGGTTTGAGACTAGTTTTCAGAACTATAAATGCCACTATCATTTTTAAAAATGTAGGTATTTAATTTAATTAGGTTGGTTAAAATGATCCCTATTCAGTATTTTAGTATTTAAGTTTCTACCGCCTCAACCTTTCTACAAAAGAGCCTTTTTTACACCGGGGATAAATGTTATCAGCACATGCTCTGATTTTTTTGAGTGCTTTATTGTTCTCATCTTTCCAAGAATTCTTCTATCTTCTTCCCCTTTTCTTGATTTCCCTTCTCACCTTTCCGATTTCCTGTTAAAATGGTTTATTTTGTTTATGGGGTTTTGATGCACATGTTCTTGGATGAGGGTAGTATAAAGCTATCAAAACTGTGCCAGTGGGGATTTCACATGGTTAACATAGCTTCCCTGGTGCCATTAAAATTCCCAAGATCCAAAAATTCTGAGTCTTGTTCCGTAACAACTTCAGAGATCACAACTACCATTCCTTATGATTTTCAGTTATTTATGACTAGCAGTGGGCTTTGCAGGTGGTGGTGGGAATAGCGGTGAGAAATATTGATTAAAAAGACACTCGGAGGAACTAGACAGGATATTGGGACCCAGGCTGGGAGAGGGTTATGCTCCTAAGAAGGCGTTTTCATTTGTTAATGAAATCTAAGACGTTTCACCACCTTGAGGACTCTATGAACATAGGTCTTTTACCCATTCTTCCTCTAAGGTAAATTCCCCCTCAATAATTATTCGTCTAACGCTTGAGTTATATCCAAGAAACCTGTGAAGCTCTTTATGGAGGAGTTATGTATATCCCACGGGCCATAGAATTTACAGCTTAGAGGTTAGTGATTGACAAGCTGTCCTCATTCATTAAAGAGAGAGCTCCTAGTTGTAGCATTAAAGTGACCTGAAAAACAAACAATGTCACCTTCAAGTGGCATTTTTGTGCTAAGAAAGCACCAGTAAATAAATTGATGAAAATGAATAAATATTGACTGAGCATATTAAGCACAGGTATTCCGTCAGGCCAAAGAATCTGCCCAGTTCCATGTCTGGGCATCACCTTAAACTCGACTGACTCACCAGCGCATTCATTCGGGTGACCTTGAGTGCCTGTCAAGCGGACTATGCACCTGCAAAAGTCTTCAGGTTGGATTCTCAAAATGTATTTTCCAGCCTTTATTCATTCATCTTCCCTTTACTTGTAGTCATAACATATGTTATCCCAGCCAATGCGTTTTGTCACTAACATGGGACTTCATTAGGGAATAATTCATAGAAATGTTCCAATATGCACATCACTTGTTATTTCCAAGTATCAATCCAACATTCCACTTCACACATTCATTTCGGTGTGTCCATATCTCTGTAGCGTTCTCGAGGCACTCGCTAAACCAGTAGCAAAATGCTGTCTCAAAATGGCATGGCCAGCTCAGATTTTCATCCATTTGAGGTTAATGACATGAGTTTCACTGAGTTTCCTTAGAAAGAATCATTATAATTATTACTATTACATACATTTAATCTAGTGTTCGTTTGACTTGCACTGTTATATCTTGCAACAAACACTAACCAAATGCAGTGAGTGTGTTCCCCGCTGTATATGTCATCTCCAGTGACCAAAGCCATGAACAAGGCAAAAGGATATTTAAAGTTAAAGGAAGAGTCAGACCTCTGTAGCAGGGATCCTGAAGGAAACAGAACGGTTCATCTCATGGCGAAGGGAGGGCTGTGCTGCATAAACTGGCTTTCAGTGCCTGGCAGTGGCCTTTATATAAACATCTCAATGATCTCACGCTGCCTGCTACCCGAGCAATAACGAGATTGTTGAAAAACACCCTGGGCTGGCGAAAGCCAGCACAAACCGAACAGAAAAACATGTTGCGAGTAAACACATTGCTTCAAGCACATTAACTCATTTTCTCCATCAACTAAAATTACCAATGCCTGAAACTCACATGACATAATATTGAATTTAAATTATGGTTGTAATAACGCTAATGGTGGACGTGTGTAATAAACACCATCATTTAATCGTCTTTTGCCTTGGCATTAAATCTTTTAATCATCTTTTTGGGTCATTCGGCTCTTGAAAAAACAAGCTGTTACATGGCAGTGCCAGAGGGCGCCCGGCCTGTGGCACGTGCCATGGCTGGGGATGTGGTGTCCCTGCCAGCAGGGCCGCGTGGCGGACATGGTAAGTTCTCGCGAGAGGGCGCGTGTCATGTCACTGAGACAGCTGACATAGCCCTGCAAACCTATTCACACTGTGAAAAGCAGACATTTAAATCTTCGGGTTTCCACAAACTTTTGGAATACTTGTCTGACTTTTAAGTTCGTCATTTCTTAAGCATGCCTTGAAAAATATGTCTTTTTTTCTCGCACAGATCCTGAACCCTGCACTCTCCAATCATTTTAATGGTGGCATGGCCCCTTCCCAGAGATAAAAGTGATTTATTTACTCCTGTCCTTGACAAGAGAAACTCTAGGCTAGGAATTCGCAGAGAAAAACAATTGCAACTGTCCATAAACTCACAGGTTTCTTCTGATTGTGTGTACTGGAATGCCCAGTGTGGTGTAACATAACTAATACGTGACTAAGAGGGTTTACAGGTGTAAAATCATATTTATTGAATAGAAAACATGAATTTGCACTTGTCAATAAAACCATCTGCATGTGTAGAATGAACTCACATGGACAAAGCCTTTGGAAACTGGCCCTACGTGCCTGTTTTTGTAGGTGAAATGAGACATTCTGGAACCAACGCATGTGGCAAAAAGCCAACAGCATTTCATATGTGGGAATATTTGCATAGAATTGCTTATATTCGCTTTATGGAAGAAATATTAAGTCACTTATTTACTGACCCAATTCAAGAAGTAACTCACGACCTGGCTATTGGAATGATCCTTCCCCCACCCCCAGGGCCTTGAGACCTCTACTGGTGAGTAGACGCGCTATGCAAGCCCCTGATTGATTGACTGACTTGGTATAAAACTATAATACATAATAAGTTGGGATATACTAGCTGTGTAGACCTTCACATGCTATCATTCACCATTACATAACTCAGTCGCGCTCCCCGTTACAGAGCTATTGAGTTGTTACAGTCTGACCTTGAAGTTGGCTTATAGATATTAATAACATTAAAAACCATTTGCTACTCATGCTACTGCATTCTGCACTTGTAGCTATGTGAATAACAGGTTTACTAGATGCAATACAATTAGTGAATTATCCCATTGAGGTATCTATGTGGCTTAGCAGTCAATAACAGTGAAAGTCAAATAGTTTTATCCCTTCTACATGTCCTTGTTATTGTATATATTTACAGTCTGTTTACAATCTCTATTGTGGCACTTCAGTGCAATTTGTAAGTGTATATGTGTCACACGTGCAAATCAAGACATTTGGGGTTCGATTCACAAAGCTATCTCAACTTAGGTGCCCAAATAAAGGCATATGTGATGGTAAAATCTTGTTGCCGTTTCGCGAAATCAGAAATTGTGGAATTTGCTGCTAAGGAAATTCTGTCAGTCTAATTAAGTTTCAGTTGTGAACAAATCTAGTTGTAGGGTCAGGTTTGTGTGCATTCCTGGATGGGTCTAGCAGTTAAACCTGGTAACCCCCCAAGAATTGTTGATTCGTGGGCATTCACCAAGCACTTGTACTAGTGTTGTAGCAAGGCCTAATGCAAGAGGTTCTACGTGAATTGTATGCATTAAATTAGTTTTCTGCAAAATGACAGAATTAATCTAATGAGTTCCTGGTGAATCCCTGTTTTGTTTTATACTCCCAGATTCCCACTACTGTAAGGGCAGCTCTTGTGAACTATAATAACTTAATGCACACAAGGCATATGAGCCACTAAATCTCTGTTGGGTAGTAAAAGACAGCTTAACTTGGGGTGCAGATGGTCCCCTTGGGCCCCTGGTCCCTAGTGCCATTGCACCTGAAGCACCATGCAAAGCTATGCCTGTGATTTGTGTGTAGGTTGCTGCCATGAATATTCCTGTGCCTTTGCATCTGCCAAGCACAGGGGTAGTTGTGTTTTTAGGGTGTGAAAGGGCATTAACTCCCCATAATGCAGGAGGACATGGGAACGGATTTCCTCACTGGAAAAATATTTTGCATGTGCAGAAAAATCAAGATATTTCTATAAGTGCAAACGCACTGTGCATTGCACAAAACGTATAATTATACCTATATTTATGTTGTAATATTTACACGTTGAGTGCTTATAATTCTGTATCCGCGACTTCATGTAGCTATCCAGGAGTACGTCTGAAATGCTTCCTGAAATCTATTTAAGCCAGAAACGTACGACAATCATAGGAGTAACTCAATGAGAGTAAGTTTATGGCTTTTCTCTTTTTGTGTCTCTGTTTACATCCAGCATGTCGTGGCACTTGAGGTTGACATAGGGCCTTTTGTGCACATTTGGATCTGGTGTCTGAGGTCTGGAGACTACTCTCTAGTGTTTGCACTTCAGTTCCACGGGTGATCCGACAGGGCTGTGAGTTGTCAGACCTTGGCTGTCGAGGTGGAACTCTGGCCTAGCACCAGCGAGGCACCGCTGCACCTTCAGCTGGCAGGCTTCTCATACTGTCATATCCTGCATCTTCCAGGACTTGGTGGGAAGATACTGCCACAATTTAGTTTGCACTTTGTGGCCCGAGTGGCAGCAGGTGGATGATGTTCAGCAAAATGAAGGGTTTGAATGTTCTCAGGGACATATGGTTTTCTTTAGTCCTTTATGTGAAAGTGTCCAACATTTTTGCGTTCTTAACAGTGAATTACTCATCTCTTTTCTTTACTGTTGATGGAAATATGCTGGTGATTTTTCCCCGCAAGATTTATAATTTGTGTTTCAAGGTTATATCCAGCGGTGGCTCCTCCACTAAGGGTGCGGTGCATTGCGCCACTGCTTTTCGGCAGTGCAAAAAAGGAAAAAAAAAATGATAACATGATGTTATTATCATTTTTTTCCTTACTGAAGCCAGTTTTGGGGTGGGGGGGGGGCTTGGCTGTCATCACAGCCAGCAGGGAGAGGGGTGGTTGGTGCACTTAAGTGCGAATGACGGTTTGGCCTGCTCTTTGGCTGGCCGAACAGTCCTGTGCACTTAGCATGTTCTCCACCCGGCTGTATTGCATAGCTGGGTGGAGGACATGCACAGGGCTCTCACTTCCTGTCTGAGTGCTGAACCAGGCCACTCAGACCAATCGCAGCGCTGCTATCATGCTGAGTCTGGGAGCTTGTGCGCTTCCGGTAGACAGAAGAGGACGGAGGCGAGCTAGCGGCCGGCCAGCCGGCAGGTAAGTGATATTTTCTTTTTGTCTTTTAATTTTTTTTAAACCCCCTTTCCTCTTCCCACCCCACCACTACTGCCACGGAGCAGCTGCCACTGGTTATGGCACATACACACGGCCTCATGATGTCACAAGCCTGAATTTTGAGTAAATAAGCAAGCTGATATGTAGTAGAAATATCCAGGTGGAGATACAGTTTGTTACTGAGACGTGAGAACTCCTCACAAAATACCTACTGCTCAACACAGACATAGTGTGAAGGTCTGCACTACTAGAAAGTTAGTAACCAGGATCCTTGTTAGAAAATACATAGATCACTGGTATGCCCTGAGATTAACCCTGGTAGCTCTGGCACAAAGCAGTAAGCCCAGAGACATGGGTATTTAGTATTTAGTCAGCACCAAAATACAATGAAACTAAAAAATCAAGTAAAATTCTCAAATCAATATAGGTAAAAGAAGATAAACCTAACCGTCAAAATTAGATATGGTGATCATGAGACATGACAAAAGCTCAGAGCTTTTTGTCCCACTTATGAAATCCAACCTCCGGAAAGGTTTCTTAGTGGAAATGCAAACCAAGAGAGAGGGACAAGGCACTAAAGGGTACCCTACGATGGCACGACCACAGTACCTAAGATTTTAAGATTTGTCCCACTTTGTGCTTTTTGCTGCACCACGTGGTGCTTCAACGGGAACACAGAACTAGCTTATCTTACCTTATGCAGCCCGTCTTGACCATAGCTTTCTGAATTGTCCACTGATATACTTTGACTTCTCACTGTAAGAAAAAAAAAATATGTGCACATTTTTCTTAGGTGACTGCTGCCCACTTTCACCACTGATACCACCCACTTCACTGCTGGCATTACCCAATGCCGGCATGCACAACCTCCAAAGCAAGTGCTGCATGCAAACCTTTCTTTAGGGGCTTCGATGATGTACTCTTAAGAACATTTTGAAAATATTAAGGTTTTCCACATTTCTATAATATTTCATTAGACTGTTCATTTTGCCCGGCCCATGCACAGTGAGGGGCACATAGCTGCCTGTGATGAATTAGCTCATGAATGGAATGACTCTGATTTGAAGATCTCAAATATGTCACCTGAAGAGGGAACTTCACTTGGTGGAGAATAATGGAAGTGGAACTGAACAGGGAAGAGTCACCATGAGGCCAGAGCATACTGGGGCTGACAAGACACCTAGGGGTTGATTGCGAGTCTGGCGGTCCGAGGACCGCTAGACTTGTGGGGACGCAACGGTCTCCCCCCTGCCCTATTATGAGTTGGGTGGTGGGACCGCCACAGCCCTGCCCCAGTTGCCAGGGAACAGCGGTTCCCTGGTGGTGTTGCAGCGGTGTAGGGCATCCATGTGCTTGGCACAGGACCTCTGCGGTCCTGCCAAGCATATTAGGAGTTTCCCATCTGCCAGTGTTTTCATGGCGGTTCCTCCTCCATGAAAACCCTGGTGAAGAGGATACAAAGGGGGCCCTTGTGCCTCTGCGTCCTGCGGATGTACAATGTGTGCCCCTTGTATGCATGCACACCAGATCCTGCACGGCATAGACTTTTCACTTCATGCCATGCAGGAACTGTTTTTGGCGTTCCCATTGTGGAGCCCGTTTTTAGAAGCACTGCCGTGGGAACGCCAAAAAAAACCTTGCCTGAGAGGAGGAAACTCCTAATCTGGCGGGTGGCCTCACTACTGATTTGGCGGTGTGGCGATTGGTCGACCCAGCGCCGCACCGCCAAACTTGTAACCGGGCGCTTAGTGGTCAATTCATCATCAAAGTGCTGCCTGCTTTGCAAAGAGATTAACAAGCCATGAAAGACTGCTGCTAGACTTTGTGGAGGGGGCATGACAGTTATCAAGGGGGCTCTGCTGAAAACCTTTCTGGACCTGTGATGTAAGCTACCAGGAATATTGTAAAGGACTCCAATAAGGCGCTAGACACACTCTGGATCAGACCGACTCCTCAGATGGATACTGTGATTCCTGACAGTAAGTGCTAAAGATACTTCAATGTATGTAATGTGGCCCCTGGCAGACAGGTGCAGTGTCTGCACCCTTTGGTTTGCTCTGCTTCTTCAAGAGCTCGACAAATCACAGAATGCATTAGTATGTCACATGCTTACTAACCCACCCTGACTGCATGCGTCCTAGGACAGTGGAATATTCTGAGCTCTTTACCTGTGGTGTCCTTTTCGCATCCTTAGCTGAGACAAAGGCGAGACATTTCTAATCCCTCACAGCTTGTGACAGACGTCATGGGCCAACCTACATCTTGCAACTCAACTAACATATTCACTGTTGGCTGCTAGCCAGGAAAAAATTGGTGGCAAAAGTAGAACCAGGGAGAGTGGTATTTAAGAGGGAGACTTTAAATTCAGGGAGAATGTAGCCATTTTCCCAATACATGCACGCTTGTCCTTTTTATATGCTTAGCCATAGGGTTCGGTCAAGGACACAAACGTTTCTGTTTAGGTTCTGATCCCATTATATACAACTGGCAAATGTTATAAAACTGATTTTTGTATTTTTTATGAAGCATGATTTGGATCAATCGTGGTTCTGCACGAATAATAGTTTTAACCCTCTGTCATGCTTAGCATGGGAAGCTCCAGCCAAAGTAAATTAACTAACGTTTTTATAATTTACATTTGTAGCATAGGGTTGCTGGGTATTTGTAATGCAAAAAACGGGTGTGTAAGTAATCAAACATGAACGTCCCTTAAACCACGGGGAAGTCAGTTTACCACCCACTGTAAACAAAAGAAAATGCAGAACAACCATCTTGGACTTGTGTTGCTAAGAAATGCACATTTGACCCTCATTTTGTCAGTTTTAATTGCTCAAACATACCTGGCAACCTTAAGCATGTCATACCTGAGGATTTTATTTTTGCTGAGTGGGAATCTAAAAACATTCTTGAACACCTCCAGCCTCGTCCCCAGGCTCAGGAAGCCAAACTAACCATTACTCATTTGCTGTGTTTCATTGGCCAGAAAGCCGCCTAGGAAGTGATATAATTTTTTGCAAGAAAGACGTCATGAGTTTGGAAAACTGGTTTCTGAAGTGCTGTGTTTTTAAAATAGCTCATAGACATTGAAACATAAACTTTTTTTTAGGAAGAATGTGAAGAAACATGATATGATATCAAGGGGCGTGAACAAGAGGGTCCCATGATAAAGTGCCTGAAACATTTATTTGGGGGTCTGTAAGTGTAAACACTCTGAAATGAAAATCCTGCCTACAGCCATACCACCCTGAAAGCACCTGATCTCGTCTGATCTCAGAAGTTAAGCGGGGCTGGGCCTGGTTAGTACCTGGATAGAAATGAAAATCCATCTCCCTCAGTGTAAGGGAAAGGACGAGGCAGAATGATTTATGAGAGTGCTTGTGTGTGGAGAGAGAGAGTGAGAGAGAGTCAGTGGTGGCTCCTCCACAGTGAAAAGAGGAAAAATAAAATGATAATTACAAGGTTATTATCGTTTTATTTTTGGTTACTACTGGCTGGGTTAGGGTGGAGCGGAGCTGGTGGCTCAGGGTGGGAGGAGGAGTGGACTGTCCACACACCGTTTCGACCGGGCAAGCAGTCATGCATACTTTGCATATTCCCCAGCCTGGTGGGGAATATGCACGGGCTCCCTGTCCCGATCTGAGTGCCAATCCACGGCGCTCAGACCAATCACAAAGCTGCATTGCAGTGTTGTGATTGGCTCAGGGGAGCCTGTGTGCTGGATGCTTCCTACAGCTTCTTCCGAACTGGAGTCAGGAAGAGCAGAGAAGCGGCCGTCGGAAAAGGTTTTTTTTAATTATATTTTCAAACCACCCCCCCCTTCCTTACCCCCTTCTCCACCCCCCGTTCCCTACCAGCCGCCACTGGAGAGGGAGGAAAAAGAAAGAAACTCAGGCTGACTTCAGTGGATTGCTGAATTTAATTAATGGGTGTTGCATGTGTCCTGATAGTAGTCAGTGCTTAATTTGAGCCGGTGGTTTCCGGTGCTTGGCACCGGCACTAAACAGTCAGCACTGGTGCTTGTGACAGTCTGCCACAAGGTGGCACTGTCTGGCTAATTTAGAGATTAACACAACAGTTAATTGTTAATTCAATATACATAACAAAATGACTATTACCTGCCGTCCAAACCATTTTTATAGCTTTGGAGGCCTGAAATAGTCCGAATTGTCACACTTCTAGGAGTGTGAGAGTTAGTATTTGGTTTGGTACTGTCATTGGCAGCGCTGGCAGGGCAATGGGAGGAGCAAGCTGCAGTGGCCTCCTGCCAAGAGCCCTGGCACTTATTTTTTTGCAAATTAAGCACTGATAGTAGTATGCAACCTTGCCAACTTTTCATACGTGAAGTCATGTACTGCAGTTAATTGTTCAAGAGATGAATACACCAAGCAGTATTTAGGAAGTAGCTTTTAATTACATTTGCTTTTAACTATTATTTGAAAACATTGTTATCCATGTATCGCTATTCTGTATTACTGAGCTTTACCGAATACGGTTCTAGTCCCATTCATTTGTTGCCAAATTGCATGTTGAGAGATCATGACTCACAAAAGACACCAACAGTGAAAATGTGTCATATACGTGCTACTATTTTTATGCACATTGTCAATTACTAGGGGCCATTTTGGGCGTCCACTACTGACTGGATTTGATCCGAATGGCCACAAAACAGCTAGTGCTTTTCAGAGCCTCTTGAAATCCGATGCTGCAGCATGTGCGGAGCGGGTGCACAATCACTGCTGATATGAAGCAATTTCACAAAGACGTCTTGTAGAAGCAGGTACTCCCTTACCACTGGGTAAGCAGTAAACTCCATTTTATGGAGAACAAAATCAGTTACTGTGTGTAGAAATAAAACTGATGTTAACCTTGTAGGAAGACAGATTCCCAGCCAGTGCTGTTAGACTCATGCCACCATTCTCCTGGCTGGATATTGGCCTAGCAGAGACAATGAACAAGCCAAGAGTCATGAGAGAGAAAAAGCAGGGGCATTAAAGCAACCAACCAATCAATCAGGGTTTGTAAAGTGTGGCTACTCATGCGTGAGGTGCTAAAGGCGCTGCAATAAAAGCAGTGGCGGCTGGTGAAATGTGAAAGTGGTGTGGCGTAAAAGCTGGGACTGAGTGTTGTCCCGCGAATGATCGAAATGTGTGCTCCTGGGCAGAGACTGCAACTATGTGTCAATTAAATTAAATTAAATTAAATTGTGTAATGATTCAGTTGCACGTGACAACAGCTGTTATTAACAAATCATCTGCTTTACTGTGCAGGCTCATGCTGAATACTTTTTTCATTGCAAAATGGTTTGTTTTTACACCATACTAAAATGCAAATAAAGACGCTAGGAAAAAAAATCTGTTTTAGACTCTTAGTGATCACAAGTGTTACAGCTTTAGCCATGCCCACTATTATAATTTCGGACAGAAGACCGGGTTAAGGAGGCAATATGTGATTATGGCAGAGCCTCAATCTCCCGGTGGCGATCCTCCCGCCATCATAATGAGCCCCTATGTTCTCATAGTGCTGATATGAAAACATTACATGTAGTCTGGCCTATTTCATCTAACTGATTGAGAGAGTAGAAGAATTTAGCTTAAATAAATGTCATCATTTACACTAGACAGTAACACGAAATTGCTTATTAGAATGAAACGTAGGAAAATGTGCCTTTTCTTAAGTGTGCAAAATAGTGTGGCATGATTTTCACAGTAAGCACTCATTTCTATTGTTATTACACTACCAGGCCAGAGTAGGCCTTCATCCGTTTTCTTTCAGTTAATTTTCTTCTTCAATAAATAAATGCTTTTAGGAAATGCTGAACTATCCAATATGATTTGATAAATGATTCACACTCGACTTGCTTAAACAGGTCATCTCTGTGGAATGTGCTGACTTTAGAAATTTATTTCTTCATTTCCTAAGCTATATGTTCTCCTTGTATTTAGTTAGTTTTCTAGCTGCCACATATTCACAATGCTGAATGCTGAATAGTGTATTAAAACAATAATGCTTACATAAAGACGTGAATCTCATGACTTAATATCGTAGGTTACAACTAGAATGTTTCTGCTTTTAGAATAGTTCATTGTTACGCAGTGGAATATTGAACAGCTAATCGTTTAGACTGCAGGGTTCTCGTGGGAACTCAGAGTGAAGCTAATGCACATGAATGTTTAGCAACTAATTTGACACTTGTATATAGCACCTTGCCCACTTCGTACATTTACCGTGGGAATGAAGGAAGAAGCAGCAGACTATCGGACGATCCTTCCTCATTGGCTCAAGACAGCCTAACATCTGCATGGATTGTTACATATGTTTTTGTGTTTTATAATACACGTGTTCCTAGTTAGAATTAAGTCGGTGCAGTCCAGTCTGGTCCGGGCCATTCTTCTGCGACCATCTCTTTTTCCCTTAGCACTTTTTACCGCAGTCGCTGTGAGCTACTGCTGATGGTGATTTATGTCGGCTATTACTTTGTTGGGGTCTGTTTTCTGTAACGGTTATGGCTACTGCTGGGACTATTTTCTTAGCCTAACTTTAAATAGTTGTTACAGCTACTGTTTGCTGATGCTGATTTTAGAGAACAGACTCAGACAAATTTCTTGAACTACTCATCATGAGGACTTTGGCTTCAATCTGATTCTATTACAATGCTCCTTTAAATCTTGCTCTTTTCCAAAAGGACTCTTGATGGGTTCGGGTAGGTTAGGATCTGCTTAGAGTAGAATAGGGATTCATTTCCTTTATGGAACATGCTGTAATTTACTTGATTGATTCTAACTATGACTTTTCTTGATATTTCTGTAAACAGATTTATCTGATTTACTAATCTAAATAAAAAGACAAAACAAATACTAAACAGTTATCGATAAATAAAGGTTTTCGAACTCATCTAAAACTCTCGATATTGACTGAACTAAATTGATGTTGTCTATTGAAATGTTTTTTATTGATGCTCCATTCTGAAATGGTGGCAAAGATCCATTGCAGAAAAGAAGATTTCAGTGCGGAGTTGAAAGACCCCTATTGTAAGTTACGGGTTGAACTGAAATTATTAAAGAAAAATGTTTCCATGCCATCACGTTTATCAATGTAAGTGTGGCTGAACTGCATAAAAGGTTGGATTTGCAAATGCAGACTCGAAGAATCGGGATTTGCAGTGGGTTTTTTTTTACACAAAGACAAATCATCTTACTTGCCGGGAAAAGTTTGATTACTTGTCTTGTTATACATGTTACTGCGGGCGGGGAGGAGGGGAGAATGTTATGGCTTTGAAAACTGTTGTGGACACTTAAAGGAGAGCTGAGTTCGTATATTCAAAATGGTAGTTGGCTCTACACTTCACTATTGTGAGACAATCTTTGTCAGCACGTCAAAAAAGATTCTGTGATAATTGTGAGTAATTTTAAATTTTGCATCATGAGAGGTGGCCAGTTTGGATCACTACAAACACCTTGCAGAATTTACTGGCCCCCTGTAGCAAAGTAACCTGCATAAATTCAGTGGTTTATTACAACTTTGGCTGACCTTCAAACCCTATATTCCAGAAGACGTCTTAAGGTCCTCAGACTATGGCCAGCTCAATGACACAAAGTCAGGAAATGTCAAGGGGGAAAATGTTCAAGGTCAACACTGCCCAGTAGTGGCAATGAGCTTCCAAAAGAACTGAGGTAGGTACATATCTAGGTTGGTTGAGACAGGCTAACAACTCTGCTCTTTTAGTTACTTCTGATGGGCCAAAGTGGCATAGGGTCATTTTGTAGATTTTATGCAAACACCTGCATATCTTCAGGTTTTGGCACCTAATACATTTCTATAATTATGATTAAGACAGAGTCAGAACCTTTGGTGTATTCACAACAGTTTCTCATTTCGTTTACCACTCTATATGCACAGACAAATGTACTGCAAAATGCAGGAGTAAATAAGATTCCAATGAGGGAAAGGGCAGAGGATACACACATATCTTAAAGGGTGTGAGGGAAGGAGTTTCTCCACTGAGAAAAATGTGCCCCTGTGGGCAGTGGCATAGCTAGACGTATTGCCACCCGGGTGGCCCCTAAGTTTGCCGCCTGGGTGCAGGTAAGAGCGGGGGGAGGGGTGACGGACAACTTATTCGCGGGTTGGTGGTAGTCGACAGACAAATCCCGCCACCCCCAAAAACAGTGCCACCTGGGGCGGAACGCCACTCCCGACACCTCTAGCTACGCCACTGCCTGTGGGAGGAAAAATTATGCGTTTATTTCTGCACATTCATGCTTTACTAATCACTGCAGTTGAGACTTGCAACAAAGTGCACCTGGATCAGTAGCGGCTGCTACTGCTCATCAGTGGTGGGGCGGGCATGGGGGGGGAGGGTTAAAAAAGAAAAACGGAGAAAAAAAATAAACTTACCTTGCCAGCGGCCGCCTCTCCTCCGTTCTTCTTCCACGACTGCAGGAACAGGAAGCACCCAGGCTTCCAGAGTCCTCTAGCCAATCATGATGCTGCTGATAGCAGTGTCATGATTGTTCGGGACTGGGGGCCTGGGCATGTTCCTCACTAGGCTGTGCATTGGAACCTGGTGAGGAACATGCACAGTGCGCATGACTGTTTGGCCACCCCGAGACGGCCGGTCAAGCAGTTATGGGCACTTGAGGAGTGCCTACCACTCCTTCCCTGCTCTTTGGGCAAAGCAGCCCACCCCGCGCCTGGAGATCCGCTAGGGAAAAATAAAATGATAATAACCTTGTGTTATTATCATTTTATTTTATCATTTTATTTTTCTTGTGGGGCGACGCTCCTTCGCCTTCGCCACTGGCCTGGATACCTTTATTGTGGTGCACATTACAAGGAGTAAATGACCATTCCCAAGCAAGTCAGCAGTCAATCTGACAAGAGAGGAACACCATGAGGACACGTGAAATGTCAGATGTCATCACGTTCTGATGTCATCGCGTTCTATAAACACTGCAGCCTACGATACATATTCATGAGGAACTAAATCCGCATGAGTAAGGGGGAGCCAGCAGGAGTCTTCAAGAACATGCACGACGGCTACTGTAGATGTCCCTCAGTATGTAAAGGGATTTTTATGAATCAAATAAAAGTTGAAAACTTATTCTAAACATAAGAGGAAATCTACGTATCGATTTGCGATTTTTAAACAACGGTCCTGGGAATTTGCTCAATGGTGGTTTCTTCACGTTGGGGGGCTCCCTGATTTACCGTCCACCTGGTTCTTCCGGCGCCTTTTTGAAGGCTATAGATGAAGTTATTGTGCCGAGGGCCCTGCACTACTCGAATTTCTTACTACTAGGGGACTTCAACATCCATTTGGACTGTGGTGAGGCCATCGACACGAGGGAATTTTGTGACTCGCTGAACCTGGCTCAACTATCCCAATGGATTAGTTCCCCATCTCATAGGGGGGGGGGGCATATTTTAGATGCAGTCTGCTCCAACTTCCCTCTAGGTGTTCAGGAACCGCTTCCTGTTTCCTGGTCGGATCACTTTTTAATTCATTTTTCATGGACCATTCAAGCGCCCTATCCTGCCAAAAGGTCCCCTAAGGACAGACCATCTCAACGAATAGAGCCCGCTGCACTTTGCAGAGTCCTGGCCGACACCCGCCCTATCGCTTCCACGGATTTGACTGACGCTGCTGTGAGCTTCAATAACTGGATCTCACAGGCTGTGGAACATCTTTCCCCACCTCTGGCTAACAAGCGAGTGAGAAACACCCCGTCTAAACCCTGGTTCTCCAGTGAGCTCAAGGAGCTAAAGCATTCATGTAAAAAGCTAGAGTGCAGCTGGAGACAGGCCTACTGCCCATTGGCTAAAATAGTACTAAGGAAATCCCAGAAAGAGTACTACGAAGCTATCAAGAAGGCTAAAGGCAATTTTTATATGGAGCGCATTGTTCAGTCCAAAAATAACTCTAAAGAAATCTTTTCTATCGTCCAGAGTTTTCTGAAGCCTTGCGCGGAACGTATTACCTTCCCTGCCTCTAATCCCTGGTGTGAGAAGCTGTCCGGTTTCTTTACAGACAAGATCCAAATGATCCAGGACAGTTTCAAGATGAGTATTCAAGGGCAGGCGGTGCGCGCTATTCAGACTGCCCCGGTCTCTGACTCAGTCCTCACCTCTCTGATGGGTTTCTCACCCATTTCCCTGTTGGATTCACTGACCATTCTCAAATCCCTCAAATCGGGTTCTCCAGCCGATCCATGTTTAGCTAGGCAGTTAGCAGCAGTTGCGGAGGTGGTCAACCCTGAAGTCAATAATATTATTAATATATCGCTTCAGACTGCCACTGTTCCACTTGAGTGGAAACAGGCTAAACTGCTCCCGCTGCTAAAAAAGCCATCCTTAAATCCTGCGACGCTAGCAAGCTACCGGCCCATTTCACTCCTCCCGGCTGTGGCGAAGGTGTGTGAGAAGGCAGTGCACAAACAACTCTCCTACTTTGTTGAGACCTCCGGTGCTCTCCACCCAGCCCAGTCAGGATTTAGGGCCACATACAGCACTGAGACTGCCCTTGTTGAGATGTCGGAGGCGATTAGAGAATGCCTGGATGCAGGCGGCAGAGCAGCCCTGATTTTATTGTATCTCTCTGCCGCCTTCAATACAGTGCCCCATCGTCAACTGTTGGCCCGTCTCTCTAATATTGGAATCTCAGGCTTTGCATGGGATTGGATTAAATCGTTTTTAGAGGGCAGAACACAGCAGGTATGGCTGCCCCCGTTTTCTTCTGCACCAAGAAAGGTGACCACGGGAGTCCCGCAAGGTTCCACATTGAGCCCTCTTCTCTTCAACGTATATATTACACCTTTAATCTATTTGGCGGAAGAGCTGGGAGCTAAGATCATACTGATCTCAGCTCCTCTTTACGTGGAAGGAAAAAGATCTGTCCCCAGACTTAGCGAGAAATTGTCTGTCAGCCGTTTTTAACTGGCTCGCTAGGGCTCAGCTCAAATGCAATGAGGACAAGTCCGAGGTTCTCCTATATGGGTCCTTCCCTCCCCATTTCTGGGAAGATCTTTGGCCCGCCGACTATCCCAGGCCTAACTCTACGGGCAGTCCGGTGAAGAATTTGGGGGTCTGGTTCAGTGAGGACCTCAGATTCTTACCACAGATAAAAAAATTAGCGGGAGTGTGCTTTGGCACACTGAAATCACTTAGAAAATTCCTGCCTCTGCTGCCCAGATCGGCTAAGGAAATGGTGACTCGTGCCCTCATCCTGTCATGCATTGATTACATCAATGCATTATATATTGGCCTCCCCCGATACCAGCTGAAAAAGCTGCAAATCATTCAAAACGCGGCCGCAAGAGTGCTGCTTGGTATCCCCGGTAGATCAAGTATAAAACAACATCTTCGGGATCTGCATTGGCTCCCTGTGGGAGACCGTGTTCTGTTTAAGGCCCTCACCCTTGCCCATGGAGCCCTATACAAGTCTGGGCCGCCCTATCTAAGGAGACGTTTTAACTTTTATGTGCCCCAAAGACATTTGCGATCAGCAGCCCAATGCCTCGCAGTTATCCCCCGTTTTCGCCTAGCTCGAACAGGGGGTAGCTCTCTTTCTTTTAAGGCGGCCAAAGCTTGGAACGCCCTCCCTTACGAACTGCAAAACACTAAAGACCTCAGGCTGTTTAAAAAGCAGTTAAAGACCTTGCTTTTTAATTAACATTCAGCTCCTGCTCTCGCCCCCCTTTCTGTCTCCTGAGTTGGCTTCCGCACCGGGACACTCTTGAGTATCCGTGTGCGTTATAAGTGCGGCCTAACATAACAACATAACATAGGTGTAACGTGAAGGAATCTTCAAATAAGCACGTACTGCTGTAGGAATCTAGTATTTTCATACTCTCACCCGCCCCCCCCGTGTAGCCCCTTCATGAGATCTACCCCCTAAATGTGAGTGTGAGGAGGTAACTCTTCCACAGAAATACGGAATCCGTTCAGCTAATCCACAAATTAATATAATTTTCCTTTCTTGAGTTTTTTGGGCCACCTACTTTCCACTGTAGGATTTATGTTTGAAATGGATGAGAGCTTACTTTGTTTTTGTTAAATGCAGTCGACTAAAATATTAAGGAGAATGGAATAAATGTACGGCACTCTGCTAGCTCCTAAATGTTAATAAATTAAGTTAGAAAGACTTGCCACAAACACAGTTTGAAGCTAAACGAGGCAGCATGACTTTGCATGAAGTAATTGGTATGATAAATACTTCACTTTTGAGAAGGCCATCCCATGCCAAGCTAAAGTGCATACCCAGAGCCATGCCTTTTAAAGGCATGTGTGCGGAACTGGTGGAGTGCCTCCCTGGGTAGGCCGGAGCACTGCCCATTAACAACTGTGTGATATGCTCTGTGCCACTTTATGCTGCACGTGCATGGAGTTTGTGCCACACTGCACATGAAATGTCATGAAGAGGAGGAGCTCTTGGCAAAACACTTTTAAACACAGAAAGGGCCTGCCTTAGCCACCTCATCGGCACAATTTATTCCCCATTGTTAAGCCTATTGCATTTTTAGGTCTGGTTTGACAGCGCCCCTTTGTGCATTAGATATTGTTGTCAAATCTTTAAAATGTACATAGAATGGGATTTGACTCCTCCCAGAGAAATTTTTCTCTCTCACCTAATGCTATTGGCTGTTCGAAGTATCATACCCGCCAGGGGCGGCTCCTCTGTTATGGCGGAGGAGTGTCGCCCCACTGCTTTCTCGCAGTGCGAGAAGCCAAAACATAAAATAGTAATAACTTTTAGTTATTACCGTTTTATGTTTGCTTTGCGGGCGGGCAGGAAGGCCGCGCTGCTCTACTATCCGAGAAGGGCAGGGGAGGAGTGGTTTACCCACTTTTGAGTGCGCAAAGACTGTTTAGTCGGCCCTCTCGGTACACCCAAATCATTCATGCACACTTTGCCCATCTCCATGCAGGCTGCATTGCAGCCTGCATGGAGAACATGCCCACCCCTCTAGCCCCTAGCTGAGTGCCGTGTGACGACGCTCCAGAACAATCGCAATGCTGTATGCAGCATTGTGATTGGCTATGGGGAGGGAGCCTGGCTGCCTGCTTCCTGTTCCTGTCGGAGGCAGGAGAGCAGGAGCAGAGAAGACGCGGGACCCGGCGGAAAGGTAGGTTTTTAATTTTTTATTATGACACCCCAGCGCATCATCTGTGACAGTGATACAGGTTGCCTGATGTCTGGTGTCCTGAGAAGCAGGTGCTATTATTTTGTGATTGTGGTGGCTTTTCAAGTTCTATCCATTGTTAAATCCACAAGTAACATAATTAGGGCTCCTGGTTTTATGGCATTTATTTTTTGGGACATTTCAGTCTGAATTTATCCATATTTATTTGTTACTAATCTTATTTGTATTTATCCATATTTAGTTTGGGTTTTCTGAAAAAATGAAGCTGAAACTAGTATATTTCCACATTTATTTAACCAATAAATGGTACACTCCTACTTGAATGCCTCACAGGTTTCAATGACATGAACAACCGCCGAGGATAAATCAAGACACGTATGTGAAAACATGAAACTTTTAGTGTCAACTTTGTGCATATCTGCTGCTTTTTGATCCTCATTACTAAAATTTCTTTAATTTTCATCCCCCTTATCTGTCAAGCCGCACAGCTGTTGGACTGGCAGTCATTTAGTCAGTGCTTAATTCGTAAAAGAAAAAAAAAAAATTAAAGTGCCCAGGACCCTTGTTAGGAGGCCACTGCAGCTTGCGTCACCCCATTGCCCCTGCCAGAGCTGCCAATGACAGTACCAACATAACTACTAACCAATATACTCTTACAGGTTTGACAATTCAGACTATTTCAGACCCCCCAAAGCTATAAGAATGGCTTGGGCAGCAGGTATTAGTCATTTTTAATGTATATTGAATAAATAGACAACTCTTGTTGTCCTCTTCTCTAAATTAGATAGACAGTGCCACCATGTGGCAGTCTGTTGTAAGTGCCAGTGTTCACAATTGCGTGCCAGTGCCGAGCACCAGAAACCACTGCCTCAAATTAAGCACTAGAATTACTCAAAAACAACTTAATTTCCATTTTTTGTCCACATTTAAAAATAAATATAGACAGGAAAATAAACTGTTTTCTGTCTGTTTTTATCTGTAAAAATAAGTAAAAACTGAAACTGGAAGCCTATAACATAATTGAAATCTAGGCAGAGGTGTTGTCCTTATTTAATCACTCCATGAAGTCATCCTGACTCCCCACGGATAATACTGTCAGCTCCAGCCCCTAATGATCCACCCACCTCGTTTGTACTCTGTGTTCTTTGTCCATGACATAAACTACTGGCTATCAGTGTACAAATATAGGGGTTGACATTGACCATTTCCAATCTTTACATGGAAATTACAACCTTCTACATTTAATCCAATGACAATATGTATTCAGTGAGCTAGCTTTTTCATCATGTGTTATTTATAATGTTGTTGTTGCCATTTTTAAATAAAGCTGTCAAATTGCGAGGACTGTAAGAATGAATCTTTTGTCAAACATCATGGCCGTGTATTCACATCTCCTACTCGCGTTTCGGCTAAACAGTCTTCATCAGGAAGCCATGTACAATTGAAAAAGTCCTAGGATTCACCTATTCTGTGTGGATGGATCCGGGACACTACTGGCAATACCATGGTTTAGCTGTCCTGCGCATCTTTCTTTGGGATGTCCAGCTTCTCATGTTTGTGAGAGGGTAATCCTTCCCGCCACACAGTCCCATCTTTTTCTTACCATGACATCCCCTCTTCATCCCCCTTATGATGCTCAGGTAGCAGAAATCCATTGGAGAACCGCACAGCTGCATTTACTACAGTGCTTTAACGAGCTTCATATTAAGGTATGCTGGGAGTTCTGCTTAAAAAACTGTGAAGATGAGGGTGTGATAGAAAAGCATTCATGTTCGTCATTTCTTTTCAGTCCATTACAACAACTTCAGTTTCCTTGTCCTCAAAACCTTTGTGAGACTCGAGAAGCAATTCACTGCTGCTGTCTCTAAGGTCAGCTCACTCACCCCATTTTTATCAAATGACTTCCATTATAACATTTGTCCCCCACACAGAAATTAAACTCACTGATCCATACCAGTGCCATATCCCCTTTTCTTGTTTGTTATTGCTTATTTTTCTCCTTCTCTCCAATTCAACATGTTCTGCCGCATCCACTATCTTTTCCAATCCAAGTAACAGACTCGCATGTCCACAGCTCAAATTAATTTCCATATTTCCCTATACTAATTCACCACTAATCCTTTTTGGGTTCCGGAGTAGCATGCTACTTGCTGAAAAGTGCTTTGACGCCTCCTAATGGGTAGTAAGCACTATATAAATGCAATTACAATCTGCGTCAAGACTCTCACTCTACTCTACTGCTCTAATTCCACTGGCAGACCTGTGCTCACCCACTTGAAGTCAGAACTCATTTCTGTCCAACCCTACAGACCAGTCTTCCTGTGACATTGCCTACTTCCTCCATGCATCAGCTGCAGGATTTCATTCCGTTGACCATGCCATTTCGAATCACAACCTCCTTAACCACCCCTTGCTATCACCGTTTTCCCCTCTTTACTGCTCTTGGACTTATTGTGCTTTTGCGGCTAACGTTTGGGTATCCTCGTACTATATACAGTCGTTTGTTTGTTTTTTAAATGCACACCAGTGAGTCATATGTTTCTAGGCGCTTGCTGCTGCTGTTAAATCTGTAATGAGCTAAATGTTCCAGCTTAGTGCACGCATTGGCAAAGTCCATCAGTCTGGGTTCAATGTGCTAGCTGGGTTAGCATATTAGAGTGAGACATGAGGGAGGTAGACAGCGGGAGTAAAGAGAAAATTAAACAGAAAGGGCTATATAAGCAAAGTAGTCAGTCAAACAGTTCAATGCAAGTACTAGAGCGAAAAAAAATCCACAATTTTGTGTCACAAGGGTTGAAAGCATCAATCTCCTTGGCCAATGATGTTAGTTCATGGAAGAAGCTATATGTTTCAATTTGCTAAGTGTAGATTTCTCTTAGGCTGCTATTTTTTTAATGTTTTCTTCTAGGTGAAAATCTAAGCATCTAGAAGCTGAGGGGATCTCAACATGACAGAAATGGTTTATGGTTTGGGCAAGCATTTGATAAGTCTTCTTGCCACATTTTGAACTTTTGTAGTCCATTAATTTGACCACTGGAACACAAATGCTGGTAGAAATAAAATGCAGAATCCTACTTAGGGCTGTGACTGAAAATGGATGGCGTCAAGGATTTCATGTATTTCTCAAGTAGTTTGCTAGGACCCAATAATAAATGCCAAGTTTTACTACCATCCAATAGCGTACTGTTTTGAAACATCTTTGATTCTCTTTCCTCAAGAGCATGGGCTGTTGTTGAGTCTGTATTGATGTGTTCGTTCATATTTGTTTTACTCTATGGAACTTATTTTTAAGTCGGATGTTTTTTGGGGCCTACATCGCACCATCAAGCACAAGTACACCACTTTCTAAGATAGTGTACTCTAATAGTGTATGCACTATTTGAAGGTTCAAGTGAATTGAACTTATTGGGTCCTTATTTGCAGAAGTAGTATGCTTCTATGTATATATGTATGTGTTGGTGCTTGTAGAGCATGAACCTAGATCAAGAACAACAGGATGCCAAACAGGGGGGGTGGCCCCCAAGAAGATACAATTATTGGGGGAAGGTAAACTCCATGGTCAGGGTAGTGCTCCGTTTCAGCTTCTTTCTAAATTGTAGGTGACTTGGTTCTGATCTGATGTTAATGGTGATGCTGTTCCAGGTACTGGGTTCTTCTTTCTTGCAACTGCAGTAAATCAGTTGATGATGCATTAACACATGTTCCTTAAGGGGAAATGTTTCATCTATTGGAAGAATGGTTGGGAAAATGTACAATGAAGCTGCTGGATTTACATGTTTGTTTTCTTTCAATTTCAGATTGATTTGGAGCCAGAAGGAAGAGTATACGTAGTGATTGATCTTTCAGGCTCATCAGGTGAAGAAGGTAACATTTCTCAGTGTTTCACCTTATACGTTTTGAGGAACTAAAATTATGTATGGAACACAAACACAATGTATCTGATCTCTGTAGGAAACTTTCTGTCAATCCAAAGATCAAAGGTTTTTGAGGGGCTGAGCTCATAAGACCAAGTTTGTCGCTGTGATTTAATTCTTATGGGTGTGTTCCGAGACAGAGTATCTGACATGTATTACCCAGAAATCAGTGGCCACAGGACCAGAATGGGAATTTGACTCATGCCTTAAAAGCTACAGTGACTATTCTACAATATCATCTTACAGCACAACCATGATTTGTTACCAGAGCAAATGAAGCGAGTTGCATTTTTTTAAGTACCACATGTTATGGACACATAGTTGACAAATTAAGACCAACTAAATAGCAGTATGTACAACTAATGTGGAATCATTTCTGATGTTGGGTGTTCCTTTTCGCGTTATCTCAATTTTTAAAGACATCCTGTATTCTCTCAGGTGAGTGCAAGGGGAGATGCGTCAATATGCAAATTAATCAGCAAGTTTGTGGACCAACTTGTACAATGGTAGATCTTCTCAAACCACATACATTTAGTGCAATGTGAATATGGCTTAGTAAGGGTAACATTTTCTATAGGAGAGAAAACTGAAACCCCTTCTCAGGGACATTGTAACCCAGATTTTGATGGGGCTATTGCTCTGTGAAATGGGAGGAGGGGCAGAAGTACTTTACTCTGGGGGGGGTAGGTACAACATATTATGTACTTCCACCCTTCCTGTACTTACAGTGCTGCTCTCTGTGGTGCAGAATGTGCAGTTCTGTGGCTGTGCATTTGTTTTCAGGCCACCATACTAATTGTTCAATTTCACCTGTCTGCGTTGCAATCTAAAAGAGGGCTGCGGATGTTGGGGCTGTTCGAAACCAGTTTTAAGAATATATAGAGACTCTGAGCATATTATGTATAGAACACATTGCTCCTGTTTATGCCTGTGTGAACTCTGCTTGTGTGTTCCTGTTACTGACTAAGACGAGCATCTGATTACAAATGAAACTGTACTTTTCTCACTCCATTGACTGTCTCTGACAGTTAGCACATACGCTGGAAAGTTAGCAGAGAAGCGCAGAGCACTGGCTCAAAATTCCATTTGATGTTGTTTTTGCAGGTGGACACCCCAATCTGTTGAAGGGGGCCATTGAGACTGCACTCACCTACGTGGCATTGATCAGAGCCCCTTAGAGAGCCTGGGATACTGTGTGCGCCTGCAGCGACACTTCCTGTGCCATTGTTAATGTATTTCCAGCTGCAGCCCTCTCTGCCTTTGGATAGTGGTGATAGACACTCCCTGCCTCCTTCCTTAGGCTATCAAATACACCAAAAGTGATGGGAGGAATGCTTGCAAATTTGTCCGACCACTGGAATTTGGTCTGGGTAGCATTCCAGCCCATGTTCTTTTGCTCTCCATGCCACCTTAGTTTGGACCCAGCCAAATGCAAATCAGTTTTGACCCTGCTCCAATAAGAAGAGTCCATTCCGAACTACCAGGGCAGACCTCACTAAACCAGAACACAAGACCAGTTTCGCTCTGATCGGGGCTCTTCAGTCGGGTGTAGCTTGGTTCCAGTGGCCCAATGAGTACGGGACCCACGTCAGGGCATATCCCTCCCACTTAGTATGGTACATCAAACACAATAATGGTAATGGGAGGAACGCTTGCAATTTTTCTACCCACTGGCAATTGCTTGGGTTAGCATTCCAACCCATTGTTCTCTTGTTCACCATCCCACCTCCGTTTGGACCCAGCCATATGCAAATCAGTCTTGACCCTCCTACCATAAGAAAAGTCCAGTCTGAACTGCCAGGTCAGGTCCTCCCTGTACCAGTATACAAGCAACCCAAGACCGGTTTTGCCCTGATTGGGGCTCTTCAGTCAGGTGTAGTTTGGTTCCAGTGGCACCGTGAGCCCGGGACCCACGCCTGAGAATCCCCTTTCCACTTAGGCCGGTACATCAAACACACAAAAGGTGATGGGAGGGTTAATTCCATATTTTTGCGTCCTTCTATAGGTCGCCTTTTAGGATTCACTATTAGCGTGCCGGTTACTAAGGGGCCGATTCCGATCTCGGCCGGTAGTGCTCCGAATCGGATTCGGATTTACCGGATCCGATTCGGAGCCCTGTTTCCCGACCGAATCGTACGCGGGTCCGGCCGAGCGAGTACGATGCAAGCGCCCGCGAAATCGCCGACCGACTCGTACGCGGCTTCAACACGCTCCGACCGACTCGCACGGACACGACTCGCACCGCGCTATGGAGACGTTTCCAGGCCGGGTAAGTACGATGCGCGCTGCGAGCAGTCCGACCGACTCGCACCGTCCGGCTCGAAAGAGCTGTCGGAGCCGGACTTTGGGGGTCCGCGTCGGAACCCCCTGTACGCGTAGGCGCGCGAGTCGCACACAGGGGGTACCTGTGCATGTACGCTGCGATGCGCATGGACGCGTACCCACTGTAGGGGGCGCCCTTGTTCGCCTCGCACCCATTGAGTCAATGGGAGCCCGCGTACGCGTTGTACGACCGGCTCCCATTGACTTCAATGGGAGTCCGACCGAATCGAGTCCGATAGCATGCGAATGCATCGTACTCGTCCGGTCGGACTGCTAGGGTCCGATTCGGTCGGAATTCTCTCTAGGTCCGGCTCGGTCGGAGAGATTTCCGGCCGGAATCGGAATCGGCCCCTAAGTGTGCCTAGTTAATGTCTTCTGTGAGAGCCTTTTGTTAGTGCATCTACAATATGCTGCAGTCACAAGGGCAGAGGTGTTGCATCATTTGCATTAGGGCATGCATCCATGAAAATAAGAGAACAAGGATTCAACATATGCACCGAATGTGCCGCTGCTCAGAAAATGAAAGTACCTGCGAGGATTCACAAATTCCAGCTTCGCTTGGGTGGCACTATGGTGATCTATCATAAATGACGCTTCTCCAGGGTTCAGAGTTGTGCAGGGAGCAGCAATAAGGGTGAGGCCTGGTGCTAGCCTACGCTTTAGGCATACAACGCAGATTCACTAAATGAAATGGACCTTTGTGTGAAATATCACAAGCGCATATGAGCAGCATACTAAGAATAATAGGTATCAGCAAAGTTGTAGAGTTCGCTTAACATCTTCCCGTAGTTCTGACGAATAGTAGGTACAACGACACCGTGTAGTTTGCAAAGTTTCCGGCATGTGGTTGTTCACTTAAAAATATTGACTTATGCAGCCCTGGTAAGTTTTCGCGAGGGCAAAATATTGTTGACATCTACCCAGTTTCAAAGCTATGAGGAAAGCGAATGTTAAAGGTAACTTTCAATAAAACAGCACTGTTATTTTTAGGGCCTACGAGCACTTGCGAGGAAGTAAGGCGCTCTTGAGAGTCAGCTCGCAAGGAAACAAAAAAATACATGAGTACGAAATTGAGAAATACACCAGTTATTGGCAGGCTAGTCTGGAACTATGTATAAATGTTATACTACACTAATTTTAAATAAAGTACAGTTGGGCAAAGCAGCTGTTGCAGTAATTAGGCTACAGCGTTAGTCTTGGCACTTTGTACGTCCGTTTTTCATGCCTGCTTTGTGTTGTTTTTTCCTGCATAGTTTCTCATGCAAATACGGGCGTTGTGTTACATTCTTTCTTGCCTCGGCTTGCTGGAGACACCTGTCCTCAGACACCGAACGGGACAACCCCTCAGTACAAGCAGCGCTGTGTCTCAAGGCGTTATCAACCAGTCAGAAAAAACAGAGGGTATTTGAACGCAGTGAGAGGGTCGGGGGCATAATTGAAATAATGCTACTAATATTAATAATAAAGTTAACACTAATAATAATACAAGTAATAACATTTTACCTCATACAGCTCACATGACTTTCTAGGCGCTGTAAATAAGCGCTATAAATAACAGATGTCATATTTTCAAGGCCTAGCAATTTGAATAGCTTCTCGGGGAATGATGGGGGCGGGGCTCTTGAACTGCACCCTCACTATCTATCTGTGCGAGAAATTGGACATATCCTTTCCCCTGTGGAGAGGCAGAGGCTGAGCAATCAATACCAGCCATGAGCACCTTCACATGGGTGGTTGAAAAGTGCCTTGTGGGGTGCTGTGAGGGCACAAAGGGCGCGCAGTACAATGGCCGAGGCTGCCTGACGCCATATTCTCACTCAATTAGGGAGTAGCCTTTTCAGCGGGGATTAGTACCTGTTTAAAGGGCTCACTTGTATTTCAGCGGTGGGGATAAAATAAGCCGCGCGGCGCTTTGCTAAGCGCACGTGATTGATTGTGACCAGGGACGTGTTGTTTGCTGGTGGCTCTGTGCTTTTATTTTTAGCGCTACAATTCGAAAGCGAGGCATAGGCTCTGTGCATCAGCGAGCACCACCTCGCCTTGTGGGCGCTAGTCCAAAACAGCAAGTGTTAATGCTGCGCTTTGAACCAGTGCCACGGAGCACTAAACGCGTCAGGAGTGTTTTGTTCTGGGGATTTTCTTTCTGATTATGATTTCAGAGCGTTTTGAAAAGGAATTGTGCTCTCTGTTGTCGCTGTTTTCCCGACGAGGAGTAGCTTGTTGGGCCAGGGGGGCGGGGCGTACGCACAGGCAGCTCTCGAGTGGCTGGCGAGCAGATGGCGGGAAGCGGAGCGTGGCTCGTGAAGCTGTTCTTTGTAGTGATTGCATTTCACTATCCCGTGACGACAATATGGAACCGCAGGGGAGATATGGTGGCTTTGTAAATGTCTATCTAGCAGAATAAATTGTCTCTTAAGAGCTTAACTAATAATAAGTAGTTATGATCCCAGAATCACATTTATTGGGTCTTTGGGGAATATTTTCAGAAACATATAGGCTAATGTCTCTGCTTCTGCCTGAATTTATTTTCCGACTTTCTTCTGTTCACACGCATTCCCAAAAGCGCAGGTGGAAAGCTGAGACATGCACAGGTTTCCAGACTTTTTTTTTAGGGTAAGTCATGTGACTTGCCCATCACGGCCCACTTCTCCCTGTCTGGAGTCGTACTACTCTGCACAGGGGGAATATGATGCTCTGTGCAATTGCAGATTTTTGTATCCACAGGTGACCTGTGTTTCTCCAGGGAGAAACTCCTTCCCTTGCAGCCCAGCACATTTTAGAATGATTCATTCCTGTTCCCACCATGTAAAAAGAGACTTACACCGACCCTTTGCTCAAGTAAAAATCCTAGTTTCCAGGGTGGGAAGAAAAATGAGAGAAGTTTCTGTATGACCAGGAAAGTAAATGTTTGTGTGGGTGTTCCCAAACTTCCTTAGAATGCCCTTTTCCACTCCTTGACTGGGATTTATACTTGCCAGGAATCCCTTTTTAAATTCATGATAGGTGTAAAAATAAGGTAAATTTGTTTGTAAACTTACATTTATGACCAAATTTACCATTGTGAGTGGGGCCATTTTCTCAATTTATGTGTAAATAAGTTTGCCAAATTCCTTCATGATTGTGAAGGGCAGTTGGATAACTTAACGTCATTATTTATTTATAAGGTTTATATAGCGCTAGCTAGACCCGAAGGTATCGGAGCGCTTTACATAAAAAGAAAGAAAATAGCATAACGTAGCTTTACATAGGATTCAGAAAATTAGAAGTCAACTAACATAGCTTGGTGTATGATGCTCAACACAGAGATTCAAGATCAAGCCTAAAATAGAGATGAGGAGAGTAGGTGAGCAGGAAAGGTGTGAATACAGTATGCAGATTAATTTAGGACAGCCTAGGTTAAATGAGTCATCAGTGAACAGATGTTCTAGTTCTTGTTTTTCACTTCTCAAACTGTTGTTAGCTGGCAGTGTGGTCCAGCTGGAACAAGCGAGCAAAACAAAACTGAAGTTCCCACTGACCCAGCGAAAGCGGTTTTCTAATTTTACTCCCTTATCTCTAACCATACTCGGCCCTCTACGATTTGTCAACTCCTCATTACTTCACCTTACCACAGAGGCAATAGTCCTCTGATGGATCTTTCTCTGCCGATAGGAGGGGGGGAGAATTCGGGTATCCAGATCCACGTTGGCCACCCAATGAGGACCATTAAATTAGCAGCCAACTCACAAATTTGAGATCAGGTTCAAATACACCACTCTTAGGACCATAATATAGAAATAAAGTATTGCAATAGGCAGACCAACCTCCTGAAGAAGTTTAGCCTAGCCAGAATTATACACACTAAGAGTTCTGCGGTGGCAACACAGAATAGAAGCAGCAGATGGTCTGAAAATGATATGTGACTCTCTCTATTACACATCTAGAATCAAAACTAAATAGCACAGTTTTAAACAAAGGAAATCAGGACACAATAACAGAGTCAGGCACATTTAGTTAAATTGGTTATTGTATTAATAATTCAAAATCAAGGCATATAAGTTTCATTTTAAGCATTTCAGTCGAGAATCTTACAGCATGCAGTATGAAACCACACATTTAGTCAAAAATTCGAATCCAGAAGAGGATGGTTCGAAAGGTTACAGATTCCTGCCACCATTAAAAGACAGAGGATGGTTTCTTTACAGAATAAACTCACAGCAAATATAAATTACAGAATCCTCCCACCATCAAAGGCAGAGGATGGTTTTAAGATTCCCATCAAATAGAAGTTACAGGTTCCAACCACCATCAAGGGCAGAAGGATGGGTTGTTTTCTTAACAGCATTCCAAAGGGTTTAAATCAAAGGGCAAGAGGATCAAGTTTAAAGTCCTCTAGGGGTGAGTCCATAACATGAGCTAAAAGGGAGAGGCAAATCTGGTTGCTCATCAGAGAGTCCAAAAAAGTTCAGCAGACAAAGTCATTGGCAAAGGCAAAAACATGGGGCATAGAAAAATCTGGCTTGCTCTCCAAAGAAGAATTTAAATCAGTGTGCCAAAGGTAGCAGCATCAGCAAATTAATCCAAAAGCAAAAGGATGATTCTTTAAAGCATAGGTCTCCATGCATAGGGGAAAACTCGAGCATGTGCCGCTGTCAAAAAATGTGCTGCCATGCCCCTTCTTTGGGGTCTCTCCTTTTATAAGCATTATGACGCTTCATATGGTCTGTCATTGCACCATAATGGAGCAACCACAACGGCGGACTGTGGAAGCCGTACTTCACTCTCTGTTTCTTTTTGTTCAATACATATGTGCACAACAATTCCTGTACCTGCCGTCGTTCGGTACAACTGCAACGCAGAATAGAAACTTGAGTTTACTATGGAATGGTACACCAACAAACTTCTTATCCACAAATGAAGAGAGTAGACGTAAGGATAAGCATTCCTTTTTATTCTTTATTTTTTCAATTACAATCTTTTGAGTCCATACAAAACATCCAGCCAACGCGTTTCGTTCAATCAAAACTTGAACTTCATCAGGGCTTTGAAATAATATATCAGTGGATTGTCCAGATAACCACAATAGGCTTCATATGAATAATTCCCGAGATTCCTCCTTCACGTCCAGGAAGGTCAAAATTCAAAGGGACCTTACTGCTATCATGACCCATTGATAAGGCTGCAGGTTTGATAGCCCGTCAAATATGCTGCAAGTCCGAGGCAAACTGTCACAATGTTGGCGTTTTGACGGTTTGCCACTGACTTGCGGCATATTTGACATTTTTATAAAGCATATTTGATGTTTTTATAAAGCACCAATCTAATGTTTCAGCTGCTTCAGATCTCTAGGCGTGGGGGGAGAAAGGGCTGCCAGCACACCAGCACAGGGAAGGAAACAGTTCAGTCTTAGTGGCATGGCAGTTAGCCTGTCGTATAGTTTCCACTTTTCTAGTAGGAACTGCACGTTTGTTGGATAACATAAACATTTGGATGGTGCCTGACTGATTCCGTGAACTCCGGCAAGATATGCTGTCCTGTATACCAGCTACCTAACAGTGCCACCATAAGAACCCCTAAACCAAGATAGGTAGCAAATAGTTTTGGCAACAACAGAACATGACAACCCTGATCCCCTCCCAGGAATCATGGTAACAGATCTAGAACCCTTTCGCTCAGTCACACGTGCTCTCTTGGAGAAATATACAAGGAATACCTAGAGGGGCGTTTTCAATATTTATTGAACCATTTTGATTCTTGTATAGAATATATGTGCTGCAATGATCAATAGATAGAAGCAGATAAAAGTAATTAGCAGTATAAGGACAGTGAACAAATCATTCTTGCTAAAACAATGTATATATGCAAGCATTTAAAACAATATACAGATAAAAAGTGTACTCCTAACTTAAGTGTCTAGGGTGTGTGTGCATTCTGCCAAGAATCCCCTATTGGATGATCCAACCCCCATTACCTGAAGGGAAAGTATGTAGGTCCCCGACTTGGCCACAGGTTCGACATCCCTCCTCGCAAAGGCATCAGCATGCACCGGGGCTGAGGTTTCAGCATGTAGTGACCTCTCAATGACAGCACGTGTTCCTCTGCCTAAACCCGGAAATGCTTGTTTATTTATTACAAAAAGCATCCTTGCTCCGAGCCGAGACCTTAGTCAGGGCCCCATTGTTTATGTTCTATAGAAAGCTGCGTCGCCACATGGATGAACAACAAACAATCACATTTGCACAATGTATGTTCAGACCTTGTATGAGATGTTCAAGGTGTTGTGATAGTGTTCCTACAAAGTGGAATCTGTAAGCAATGCAGTTTCAGAGAAACTAATCCTACACTGCCATGCATGCAAATGTGTGTTAAAAGTCATTATGTGAAAGAGAAGGCAATGTAGGAAACGTGTATACATTTAAAATGGCAGCATTTCTCTCCGGGCCTAACCAAGACACATGATGAAATCGGCCTGGGGAGGGGGTCACGTGGCTCCTCCCCCATTGAATTTTGACTGGGCCCCGGGAATGCAGTCCCTGGGGCCAAAATCGGTCTGGGGATGGGGGCTGTGCGGCCCCCCTCCCTTTGTGTAAAAAAAAAAAGGATCCTAACTTTTTGGGCTTGGGGAAGGCAAAGCAAGTGTGCTTCCTCTTGTATTCCATTTTGGAAAACAAGATGCTTAATGGAGGTGACTGCATCATTGATTTATTGGAGCGCAATCTGATCTGGGGTGACTGTGACGAGCGATATCTTTCTTGTTGTTTCCTGGTGAGAGCAGAGCCCATGATTCTCCCTTTTAATTACCCTGAGCATGCAAAAGCTCAAAATCCTCTTGAAGCTCTGCCTGTTTGTCCATGCCCTGTTTTCCTTAGCAGAATGCAAAGATTTTCCTGGCTTTTCCCACGTTGATGGGCAGCTTAACAAAAGGCCCTTGAGCGCTTTTCCAGCCAATTCTGGTGACGCATAATTGATGCAGAGAAATTCGAGGACATCTCCACCAAACAAAGAAACACTTACTTAATTTAGTTAAGGGGACGTACCCCTGTGTGGTGGAGATTCAGCTCTTTTTAGTCTTGGCGTCTTCTCTTGCCGAGGATTCACGTTATCACAGATTTGTGAATGAGGGAGCTCGAGGAACAATCACATTGCAGAAATTACATGCACACCTCATTGACCTTTACACAGCTGTAGTGTAGAATATGCACAGACATTTACCCAATGAGATAGCACTTACTAATTAACCAAATAAAAGTACTCCAGTTGGCTAGACTGGAGCCTCTTCTTGGAAAAAATGAGGATCGATTCTGGCCCTGGTGCTGAATTCAGAGAACCACAGGAAGCACTTACAAATATAAATATAGCAGGTGCCCCAGTTGAAGCTCCAAAAATATAGCGCAAACTTGACCCGAAGGTATCAGGTATCAAAGCGTTTTACATGAGCACCAGTTGCGTTTCATAAGGACACATTCAAGTGCGTTTCTTCTTGTATTCCACATTGAAAAACAATATGAAATCCTTAATGGAGGTGAATTCATCGTTGATCTATTGGAGCACAATCTGATGTGTAGTGACTGTGATGAGTGGTTTCTTTTCTAATTGTCTCCTTGTGAGAGCAGAGTTCACGGTTCTCCCTTTTAAATACCCTGAGTATGCAAATGCCCAAAATGCATAGCACCACTCACACACCTACTCACAGACATTCACAGGCACTCACATACCCACTTACAGACCCACACAGGTACTCACACACCCACTCAGATACTCACACAGGTACTCACATACCCACTCACTCACACAGTCACACACCCACACACAGATCTACACAGCCATTCACACACCCACTCTCAAAGGTGACAGGTTACAGTTATGATTAAAAAGCTAAAAACCATAGAAATTCACTGAAAAACCCAAATGTTACAGGGAACTTTTAGTGAGGAAATAGAATTTGAAACAAAACTTACATTCAATGAAAAACCAAAGGTTACAGGGACATTATAGTTAGGCTCCGATTTCTCTTGCGCAAAACCATTGAAATTCAACAGTTATGCCCCTGCAGTGCACTGCTTATGACCGCACATATTACATCACTCATTACATGGTCAGTGACATCACCGATGCCATCTCAAATGACATCCCTGATGACATCATCCACAGAACCACCCACACACCCACAAAACCACTCACATACCCATTCACAAAGCCATTCAATGATTCACACCCACTCACTCACATAGCCAAAATCACCCACCCATACAGTCACTTACACACCACTGGCATAACAAAGGCCCCCGCAGCTCTAACGGTGCAGTGGGCCCGAGCTCCAGGAAGCCCTTCAGCACAGTACCCTGACCTGACAGCTCCTTACTGAACCGGAGGGGGGGCCCTCGATGTAGTTTGCAGGGGGGGCCCTTCAAGTTTCTTTAAGCTAGTGTTACACACCTTCTCACTCACCCATACAGCCACTCGCACTAGCATTCACTCACCCATAAAGCCACTCACTCACTAATACAGCCACTCACACACCCACTCACTCACCCACACAGCCACTCACACTAGCACTCACTCACCAAAACAGCTACTCACAGAGCCACTCATTTACCAATACAGCTACTTACACATCCATTCACTAATCCAATTAACCACTTACATACCCATTCACACATCCATACAAGCAGTCACACACTTACTCACTCACCTATACAACCAGTCACACGACACATACAGCCACTCATTTACCCATACATCAATTCAAACAGCCACTAACTTACCCATGCAGCCACTAATACACCCACTCACCCACCCACCCACCCATAGAGCCACTCACACAGCCACACAGTCACCAGAACAGCCACTCATGCACTCCCCCATCCATATATCCACTAAGGCAGCCACTCACTCACCCACAGAGCCACTCACACTCAGTCACCAATACAGCCACTCGCAGTCACTCACACACCCATACAGATACTTACACAACCCCTTATTCATCTATACATTCACTCACCCACCCCCCCACCCACTCACACACATACAGCACACTCAGACACCCACTCCCACACTGATACAGAAAGTGACACAGCCACTCAGATGGCATATATTAGAAACAGTATCATTTATTAGTATTAGAAAAAGAATAGTAATTTAACTTATGCACTAGCTTAGTGTATATCTCTACGTTTATGAAACACTTACACTCACTGGACGATGTCATCAGTGATGTCATTTGAGATGGCATCAGTGATGTCATCAGTGATGTCACTGACCATGTCATGAGTGTTGCAATATGTGAGGTCATAAGCAGTGTATTGTGGGGCGTAATTTATAGTTAGCTCAGGTAACTATAACTGCTGAATTTCAATGGTTTTGTATGAGTGAAATCTGAGCCTAACTATAACATCCCTGTAACCTTTGGTGTGTATAAATATATATATATATATATATATATATATATATATATATATATATATATATATATATATTTAAATGCTTTCTACTTACCTGCAAAATATTTATGTTTACCACAATTTCCGTGGTAAAATGCACCTGTGGTAAAGGAATATGTTATACCTGCTGCTCAGCCAGTGTGACGAATGTTGGTGAGTGTGTGAGTCAATTGGTGGATGGGCTGAGCAGCAGGAAGGCTGCTCCTGGTGGGGCTCTACGCTGTAACATCTATCTTAAATAAATCTACATGAAGAGACATTCCTTTATTCACCACAGAATATTCGTTGGAAAAAAAATTGTTGTTATAGACTTTTGTTGTAAAGCCTTCGTTGTTAAGGCTGTTTCCCATTTGGATCTACCGCTAATGTTATCACCTCGATTTTAGTGTAATTAAAATAGAACCAGTTACTGTGCATCTATTGTTGGACATAATGAGGTCAATCCTTGACCTGCTACTAAATCTGAGGATCACTGGAGGTTCTAATTTTTAGCTATGTATCATCTTTATACATTTGATAGCCAGTCACCTGGTTGTCCGAAATATGTGTAAATGGCATGATGTAGGTGTTGCAGATGATCAATGACAGTGTAAACCCTTGAGTTACAACACCAGTAATGAGGAAGAAGTGCGATAAGAAAGAACACAATAGAATCTGGTGGGTGCAAGTCAGACACAAAGGACTACAACCAGATGGCGGCTGTTTCATCTATTCCATGAGCTTTGTGAAGTTGCCTAGAATTGTGACCCATTGTATTGCAAGTCATGGAAAGATTGAAAAGGGCCAGGGTTCAAGCTTTTCCATGGTTCCTCTTTGTTAGAAGTCATTCCATGATCATTATGAGGGCTCCTGAACGTTGATGGAAGCTTACCTGCATATCTTTGAAAAATACATTATTCTTTTAATACACTGAGAACCATCACCTTCGTTTCAAGGGTCTGTGCCATACCTGTGAATTAATAGACTGGATGATATTTTGAGAGTGGCATCCTATACTCGGGGAAAACTCTTGGGGATCAAAAACCTTTGAGAAAATACTGGGACACTAACATCACTGGAATAAACATTCATTTGGAAGTGCAGTAGGTTTTGCAGTGCCCAACCCTGGAATGTGCATTGATTCACCTGTCCTAGGTTTTGCGGAGAGCGTTGTCTACGCTTGTACACTAGCGCACAGCTTATAATGTCACTTGCATTGGTTCCTGCCTTCTCTGAGACTGAACTGTAATGTATTTCAAGTGATTTACATTCATTGTTTCGCACAATCATATCTTGGCTGTCCACAACATGTCAGGCATTGCCATCATTAAGCAAAGGCCAACATTATGCTAATGTGGGCACCATCATTCTATGCATACCAAAAGTGTATGCCATAAATGAACACCATTATGCATGGAGGTGGCATTAAAGCAGGTGTGGGTGCCCACAGCATGTCAAGATTGATCACAGTTCTGCCATGGATGTCGAGAATATGGCAAGGACTACCTTCATATTGCCAGGTGTGCCATGCATGACCATAATATGCCAGGAATTAACATTGTTGTACCATGTAGCATATTATGCCAAGGAGGAGCACATGGGTCCTAAATGTATTGACAAGCTGAGGATGAAAGGCTGAGCCAGTGTTACAGGTTGTTGGATTCATACCCTACTGGCTGTACAGGGATATTTTAAGCAGTAGCATTAAAGGGGGCATCCGGTGAATAACGTCACATTACATCTCAAAACCCAAGATGACATCATCAAACAAAGCACCACTCTGCAATGTATATTGTTGGTGTTTGTGTGTGATGCAGACTCTGTAAAGAGAGCAATTTCTTTTCTCTACTCTAGACGCCCCTCTAACACTGTGTTAATAAGTATTATATGGTTGTTAACCCTCCCACAACCTGCCCTATCTTTTCCTTTGCCCGTGTTCCTCTTCCACAATTCTCATAAGTGCCCTCTAACTAAATTATGCACACCCATTAGCCCGCGACGCCCTGCTGTTTTGAATAACACATTCGTTTAAAGTGACCTGCTGTGGCAAGCTCTGTCTCGGGCCTGCATCGTGCACCTACAACATGCCTTTTAATTTTCTGTCTGCAGCCCGAGTTCCAGATTTTTGATTGCATTATCACACATCTGCAAGCAATTACGTGCTGAGAAATAAATGTAGCTGTAAGTGAGCTGTTAGAGCGCAGGGCACTTCGACGTCTCCCTGTGGAGCCCGGGTACCCACAGGCTGGGCACCGACTTTTACAGTAGATATGAATATTGTGACTGTGGCTACCAAGTGCACTTGTAATTGCTGACAAAAGGCTGTGCTTTTCGCTGCTGTGGGAGAACATTAATTATATTTGTCTTATGACATCAATTCCGTGACAATCACGTGAGTAAAAAAAATGATTATTATGCGCTGTCTCTTGTACCTGCTATGCTTACATACTTAGTTCCTTTTATAACAGTTTTTTTCCTGCTGAAGCAATAGTTCAGCTCTACCTTTTGTGAATGCACCAGTTACAGCTTATATATATATTTTTTACATTGTCTTCCTTGGGTGAGGGAGTCAGCGATACATCTGACAAGCGACAAAATAGTTTGTGTTTTTTCTTAAACCACCAGCAGGGCATTAGATGTTTCCCAGAGCTGTCATAGAGAGAGAGCGTAAGTTAGAGTGCAACATTTTGACACTAGAAATGTCTTGAATTTCTTGAATTTTGCCTTTCTTAAATTCCTTGCTATTTGGACCCACCCACTGTTACAGAGCTGCTTTTGCTCCAAAATACTGAGGAAAAATGTGATGGGTGGAATGGTTGAATTAGTAACAGTTACTGGTAATTGCGCGAGGCAGCATCTCAGTATGTTACTGCAAGAATTGGGGACCCCCACTCAGGAAAATTAATTTAAGGCCAGGGAGAAGAGGGGAAAACCAAACATACAATAAACACACTCCCTCAGGGCCTATATTTCTTTTGTTGTCAACATTAAATTCAGCACGGGCTCAACAATCTGTTAAATCATTTCAATAACATTAACATGTTTAATTTCACCATCACTGTTTATTTAATTTCTTTATATATTTCATAACAGTACATTTTCTTTCATTTTTAAAGCTTTTTTTGGAGTATATGATACAATAAAATAGAACAATCTTTCTACATGAAATTCAGAAAATATTTACACTATAATATTTAACAAAAGAAAAGAACACACGGAAAAAATCACATACATGTGTCGCAAAAACGAAACTCATCCAAACACATAGTGACTCATACAACATTCACACAAAATGCATCTGGGAAAGAGAGGAGATTACAGATAACAAAGTCTCCACGACCAAGGTTGATATATATGTTCAAAGGGAACTGAACATGGGGTCGAGGTTGACGCACGTTTCGGTGGCTTGCAGAGTGTAGATTAACCACCTTCTTCAGGACCTTTCCAGATACCCACAAAAATCAAACAAAAACCGGGGGACCTAGGGAAGCATAAAACAATAAGTATTATGAGCCCATGACCAAAATTTTGTTCATTGATTGGACCAAGAAAAGAAATATAAAGTTATTTACATAAATCACACACTAATAATTGATGAAGTACTCATCACCAAGGCGGGTGTGAAACTTATTGTTTTATGCTTCCCTAGGTCCCCCGGTTTTCGTTTGATTTTTGTGGGTATCTGGAAAGGTCCTGAAGAAGGTGGTTAATCTACACTCTGCAGGCCACCGAAACGCGCGTCGACCTCGACCCCATGTTCAGTTCCCTTTGAACATATATATCAACCTTGGTCGGGGAGACTTTGTTATCTGTAGTCTCCTCTCTTTCCCAGATGCATTTTGTGTGAATGTTGTATGAGTCAGTATGTGTTTGGATGAGTTTCGTTTTGCGACACATGTATGTGATTTTTCCGGGGGTTCTTTTCTTTGTTAAATATTATAGTGTAAATATTTTCTGAATTTCATGTAGAAAGATTGTTCTATTTTATTGTATCATATACTCCAAAAAAGCTTTAAAAATGAAAGAAAATGTACTAATATTATAGTGTAAATATTTTCTGAATTTCATGTAAAAGATTGTTCTATTTTATTGTATCATATGCTCCAAAAAAAGCTTTAAAAATAAAAGAAAATGTACTGTTATGAAATATATAAAGAAATTAAATAAACAGTGATGGTGAAATTAAACATGTTAATGTTATTGAAATGATTTAACAGATTGTTGAGCCCGTGCTGAATTTAATGTTGACAACAAAAGAAATATAGGCCCTGAGGGAGTGTGTTTATTGTATAGCATCTCAGTATGTTACATTTTTTTGTCCACCATACCAACTTAGACAGGAACTAGCCATCTCAAACAGGAACCAGCCTTATTCAAATCAGCTTTGGTCCTGCTCCAATAGAAACAGCCCAACCCGCACTGCCAGGCCAGGTCCACACTGAACGAGAACACAAACAACTACATATGGTTTCAGCCTATTTGGTGTGTCCGCTGTAAGGTGCAGCTTGTGTCTTATGGCACAGTGAACAAGCGTTCCACTTCGGGGCATACCTGTCACACTTAAGACATAGGGTCTGTCTCACCTATAGGGCAAACAGGCAATGCCCGATGGGCTGGTCTGACAGGTCAGTGAGTGGGCTGATTTTTTGCCTGTTTGTGGGCCTGTTTTATGGTCTGCTGGGTCGGTTTTTACTGTTGGCTTCCCTAATATTAAAACAAACATTGCCTGCTGCAAGCTCAAATCCATGCAATCTTCCACATCTAGCAAAGCACTTATACAGTGAGTCTTTCTAAGTTAAACACTACCAATTTGCAAACATGAGCCACTTTTGTAGTTATCAAATTCACTAGTGGGGTCCACTTTTATTTTGGTGCCCGGCAGCTGCGGCTCGTTGATTAGCGCGCCGGTGCTCCGCCCCCTTTAATTTTTCATCCAAATAGCTTTTTCTCTTTTATTAAATTGAAATTTTTCGAAAAATTTGATAAAAATGTAAAAGTTGCTAGGCAGGTAGTGCAAAACACTCACCGCAAATTCACATTCCTTTTTGTCTTCTTATGTACTTTATTTAATGCATGCAAAAAGACTTTGCAGGTTGCCTTCAATTAACATTTCCGGGGCTGATGATCTCACAGCCCTGAGGCCTGTGAGGTCATCAACCTGGCAAAGACAGAGTGTCCAACTCTGTGGACCTCCCCTCCAAACAAAGAAGTAAACTTAGCCCAGGGCGCCCCAGTCTGCACCCCTGTAGCACCAGGGGCTAAGTGTCAATAAAACACTGGCGCTATATTACCCCACTTTTCATAGCTCGTCACGAGGTGGTGTGAGGTGAGAAAGCCTCGCTGACCCCTCCCACCATGACGAGCTGTGAAGGGGTCGTATAGAGACTAGAGCAGGCTGGTCATTGCGTATTGAATCCTGCACAGCAGTTAATCTCCACAAGGTTTTAATACATGCTGCATGCATGTGATTTACATTAAATGCTTTGCCATAGCCACTGTCTCGATAGAGATAGAGAAGCAAGCTGTGGGGCAGGAGCACAAGGAAGCAGTGGCAGCTGGTATCAGGGCAGAATGCTGGGGGGGACGAAAGAATAAAATAAATAAAAAATAAAACCACTTACCTGCCGCTCGCCGACTCGGTGCTCTTCTGCTGCTGCACTACACAGGCTTCCAGACTCCCCTGCAGCCAATCCTGACGCTGCTCTCATGCATGAGAACAGCATCAGGATTGGCCTGTGCACCCTGGATTTGCACTCCCAGGGAGACGGAGAGCTTGTGCTTTCTGTCGCCAAACCCGCAATGCAGCTGGATTGGAGACTGCTTCAGTGCGCATGTCGGCGGGGACGTCCTGAGATGGCCGGCCAAACCAACATGCACACTCAAAGCAGTGCTGCCCACCACCCCCCTCTAGCCTGTCATCGTCTGCCCCGCCCCCTAGACTCGTTCATGCTCAAATGAAACTAATAAATAAATAATAAACCTGTGTTATTATTGTTTTCTTTTTTGAAGTTTTGCGGCTGCTGGAGGGGGGGAGCCGCTGCTACAATGAAGAGCAGTTAGTTGTATTTATTTATTTTAAATAGAAGCCAGCAAATCCTACTGCGCCACTAACAATGATTGAACAGCAGGCCCAGGGTCAGATATGAAACAAGCTATGTTCAGATTGCAATTCTTAACGCCTTGATTGAGGTGCTATCTGTCTCCAGCTGCATTCTTATGGGAAATGTGTTTTCTGGAGATAGTGTATTCAGGAGAGAAAAGTAAGGAAAAATCCTGTCAATGAAAGAATGTTTTTAACTTAAGTAGGCTGTGCAGGTATAACCCCCTTCTTTGGGACTAATGTGCTTGAATCTTAGGCCCCATGACTTTGAAACTTCACCAGCCGCCACTGGTGCCTGGGCCTATTTTCTGTCCCAGTCTGACCCTGTTAGGGCATCACTCTGAGGAAAACAAAAAAAGAGATGGGGGCCACTCTTAAATTAATCTTAGTCACTGGTAATTTACTTGGGGCTGCCTCCCACTACATCATTCTTTTGCCCACCATGTCATCTCAGACAAGAAGCAGCCATCTGCAAATTACCCTTTAGTCCTAAATGTGGCAGGCAGACCAATCACGAGGAAAACAAAATGGAACATATTTGGCATGCATAACCACCTCCTCTGGCTGCCCATCAAATTTTGGTCAGTGTTCAAATGTGTGTGTTTTGTACACATTGTTCTTTACAGCAGACAGCTCACCTTCCCAGTGGATGACTGATCCATTTTGGCCTTTTCTTGCTCCCTAAGAGCTGCATCCCAAGTCATAACTGCAACTCTATAGGTATGTGCTCTTATTGGGCCTCCCATACAACTGTGGAATGACGTCCCTGCTGCTCTGTCTAGTGAAAGACTGTCTCCACTTCTTGAGCATTTTCAAAGTCTTCCTCTTCTTACTCATCTCCTCATCTTTGCAAGTACCGATAGCTACTACTGACTCACTAAGAGATTGACAAGTTCAGCTACTAATTATATCACTGAACCAGGACTATATATAGCCAGCTGGTGTGATAGAAAACGTGTGTTGTTACTGCCCAAAATGCACTATGTATATTTATAGTTCTGTATATAAAAGAATTCGGGCGATCCCAGGCCCTAGAAGCTGATGTCCAATTTAGGCGACCTTGCAGAAAAGAGCCCATACCTTGCAGCCCTGCACTTCGGGAGGATCAGACCTGGGAAACTTGTTTTTATCTCTGTGCACAGAAATTAAGCTGGACACAAAATAAGAACCAAGGGGTGAAATACAGCAACAGGAGAGACTTTGAAGCTGAGGAACCATCAGGGTTAAGAAGTATAAATTACAGGGGCTGAAGGATTTCTTTAGGAGCCCGCCTATGGCTCTGTCGAATATCAGGGTTGCTGCTTAGTTTTGATTCCATCTCATGCCCCTTTCTTCCATCTTATCCTATTCTTGTAAGGTCATTTTATCCCTGCTGTCGCCCTTTGTCAGTATTTCCGCTTTCTCTTCCTCCTTTCTCCCTTTTCTGCCGGTCTCTTGCTTGCTCTGAGCCAAAGTCTGATGATGAAAAATAAGCCCGCTCTCCAAACATGAGTGCAGGCGCCCACTACCTATATCCACTGGCACTATTAAGCATTTAAACTCTGCAAAAACTGTTGTTTATTGCTCATGAACTTTCACAAGCTGTGTACTCATTTGTGCTGAGTACAAGGCTATTGCAGTGTAGCTCGTGAGCCCCAGTGATTTATATGGTTTTAATAACTGTTCCATGACTTATTTGTATGTACCACTGTGCCTAGGCCCAGTCACCGGTCCCAGGATGCTTGTTCGCGGTCTAGGGAGGACCTATCCTGGTAGTTTGGACTGGACTGTTCCCATTGGGCGCAGGGTCAAGACTGATTTGCATATAGCTGGGTTTAAACTGGAATGGGATGGGGAGCAAAAAAACGATGGATTTAGGCCCAGATCTCTGTACTGGGGTGAATGTATGACATTGTTCAGCATTCTGTCCATCCATTGTTCTTTTTGCATTGAGGCCCAGTCCCCATGACATCCAACACACTGCAAAACTACCATCACCTCTGAGCCATCCTGTGACCTCCGCAAGGGACGGTATTGTGAATACTCACCTTCCACCTAAAGAACAGCCACTTCTGAAATACCATTGCACCACTTATGATTATATTCACTTTAACTGTTGCTGTGGTCATAGAACCATTGACTGCCATCACTACAGAGGGGTTTGGGGTCACAGTGAGAAATCCGTCTTGCGTTAGAATTGACTTGCAACCAACTCAGTATTTTTCTATCGTAGTCCCTCATTATAATGTCGGGTGGACCGCCACAGACAGGCCGTCGGTGGCGGTTCACCCAACACCCAGGCCATCAGTCCAATCGCCGGATTACAATAACAGCGGTCAGAATTTTAATGGCAGGGGAAAGACCGCCTCCTCCGACAGGCTCAAGGAACCCGTCGGGGCAGCGATCGGACTCTAATCTCTACAGTGGAGGTGGTGCCTGCACAGACACCGCCGTTGGGATTAGGATGTTCATTTCAGACTGCCTTTTCATGGCAGTCCCACCACCATGAAAAGAAACAGACTTTGTGGGCCCCAAGCAGGGTCCCCGGCCCCATGGGCCACTGCTAAGTGGCCAGGGGGGCACATGTGGTGCCCCCCCACACGTCCATGCACCACATGGTGCCTGGCACACGGTGCATGGATGTGCACAAAATGCTTTTTTCTAGTGCTGCGGCCCTTTTCTTGGGCCACAGCACAAGCCGCAGTAGAAAAGAGCATTTTATGACTGCCTGCACGGCGGTCATATCCTAATAGGGTTGGCGGAACCGCCGACTCATTATCGAATGGTTCCTGCCCGCGGCGATGACGGTCGGATCATAAGGAGGCCCATAGCTGTGAGCAGGCAGCATTGCTCCAGAAATCAACATTTTGCTTCGTCTCATCCTTCTGATGGCCTCTGTTTTGTACTTCTTCCTCTCGTAAATCAGTTCAGCTGTGGATCTGCTGATGGTGCTCTGAGGGGCATCTCTACAGTCTCAAGGCGTTTGGTATGGTGCTCGAGAGATCAGCTTCCAGGTGAAATGATTATTGGACATGGAATTTTTGTTAATGTGTAGTCAGTTATGCCCTGTGCGTTCGTCTTGGTTTGATTTTAACATGAAAGTAGGAATCACTATCTATACTTTCTTATTGACAACGATGTTTCTCTGCTGATACTTCTAAGATGATCGGGTGCCAGAAACAAATCCCTCTCCGTTTTCTGAATACCCATTGCTGGATAGATAGGAAGACACTGGCCTCAATCACTTGCACAAATGTGGAAGCTATGTTCCTCCTATACATCTACACTGGTGACAAAAATATTGCTTCCTTTCCTAAGTCAGCATCCAAGTCAAAGTACAGAAAAGTTGCTTCCTGTGCAGAACCTGTGCTTCCTAATGGTCATGTAATGCACTTTCGCCTCTGTGTGATGGCTAGTCATCCATCTTGAATGAAAACCCACCACCAAAGTCCCCCCTTCCATATTATAATATCTTTATTCATTTAGCTTGCTATTCACCTCTTAGAGTGCCTTTAATGTATCAGATGTTACAGTTCAGCTTGACATGTTTACTGGCTAATATCTTAGTGTATTGAGACTGGTACAGTTGTTTGAGTAAGACATTTACCATATTATATCTTGACCTTATCTGTGAGATACAACTGCTTGCACTAGTGCTGTCCATCCAATCTAAAATCTTCACTGCTAGCAGACAGTCTTTATCTCAGCAGATGGCTAAACTTAGTCTCTTTATTCTGGTACTTAATAGAAGAGGCATGCATGTCCTTTGGGCTGCACCTCATATAAGAGGCATGCATGCCCCAAGAGCTGCACCTCATGGCAGAGGCATGCATGTCCCAAGAGCTGCACCTCATAGAAGACGCATGCAGAGGCATGCATGTCCCAAGATCAGCACCTCATAGAAGAGGCATGTAAAGGCCTGCATGTCCTACGAGCTGCACCTCATAGAATAGGCATGCATGTCCCAAGAGCTGCACCTCATAGAAGAGGTATACAGAGGCATGCATGTCCTACGAGCTGCACCTCATAGAATAGGCATGCATGTCCCAAGAGCTGCACCTCATAGAAGAGGCATACAGAGGCATGCATGTCCCAAGAGCTGCACCTCATAGAAGAGGCATGCAGAGGCATGCATGTCCCAAGATCAGCACCTCATAGAAGAGGCATGCAAAGGCATGCATGTCCTATGAGCTGCACCTCATAGAAGAGGCATACAGAGGCATGCATGTCCCAAGAGCTGCACCTCATAGAAGAGGCATGCAAAGGCATGCATGTCCTATGAGCTGCACCTCATAGAATATCAATGCATGCATGTCCCAAGAGCTGCACCTCATAGAAGAGGCATACAGAGGCATGCATGTCCTACGAGCTGCACCTCATAGAATAGGCATACATGTCCCAAGAGCTGCACCTCATAGAATAGACATGCATGTTCCAAGAGCTGCACCTCATAGAAGAGGCATGCATGTCTCAAGAGCTGCACCTCATAGAAGAGACATGCATGTCCCAAGAGCTACACCTCATAGAAGAGGCATGCATGTCCCAAGAGATGCACCTCATAGAAGATGCATGCATGTCCTAAAGAGCTGCACCTCATAGAATAAGCATGCATGTCCCAAGAGCTGCACCTCATAGAAGACGCATACATGTCCCAAAATCTGCATCTCATAGAAAAGGCATGCATGTCCTAAAGAGCTGCACCTCATAGAATAGGCATGCATGTCCCAAGAGTTTCACCTCATAGAATAGGCATGCATGTCCCAAGAGCTACACCTCATAGAAGAGGCATGCATGTCCCAAGAGATGCATTTCATAGAAGAGGCATGCATGTCCTAAAGAGCTGCACCTCATAGAATAGGCATACATGTCCAAAGAGCTGCACCTCATAAAATAGGCATACATGTCCCAAGAGCTGCACCTCATAGAAGAGGCATGCAGAGGCATACATGTCTCAAGAGCTGCACCTCATAGAAGAAGCATGCATGTCCCAAGAGCTGCACCTCATAGAAGAGGCTTGAATGTTGCAAGAGCTGCACCTCATAGAAGAGGCATGCAGAGGCATACATGTCCAAAGAGCTGCTCCTCATAGAAGAGGCATGCATGTCCCAAGAGCTGCACCTCATAGAAGAGGCATGCATGTCCCAAGAGCTGCACCGCATAGAAGAGGCATACATGTCCCAAAATCTGCACCTCATAGAAGAGGCTTGCATGTCCCAAGAGCTGTACCTCATAGAAGAGGCATGCAAAGGCATGCTTGTCCTAAAGAGCTGCACCTCATAGAATAGGCATACATGTCCAAAGAGCTGCACCTCATAAAATAGGCATACATGTCCCAAGAGCTGCACCTCATAGAAGAGGCATGCAGAGGCATACATGTCTCAAGAGCTGCACCTCATAGAAGAAGCATGCATGTCCCAAGAGCTGCACCTCATAGAAGAGGCTTGAATGTTGCAAGAGCTGCACCTCATAGAAGAGGCATGCAGAGGCATGCATGTCCCAAAATCTGCACCTCATAGAAGAGGCATGCATGTCCCAAGAGCTGCACCGCATAGAAGAGGCATACATGTCCCAAAATCTGCACCTCATAGAAGAGGCTTGCATGTCCCAAGAGCTGCACCTCATAGAAGAGGCATGCATGTCCCAAGAGCTGCACCGCATAGAAGAGGCATACATGTCCCAAAATCTGCACCTCATAGAAGAGGCTTGCATGTCCCAAAATCTGCACCTCATAGAAGAGACATGCATATCTCAAGAGCTGCACCTAATAGAAGAAGCATGCATCTGCCAAGAGCTCCACCTCATAGAAAAGGCATGCATGTCCCAAGAGCCGCAACTCATAGAAAAGACATGCATGTCCCAAGAGCTGCACCTCATAGAAGAGGCATGAATGTCCCAAAAGCTGCACTTCATAGAAGAGGCCTGCATGTCCCAAGAGCTGCACCTCATAGAAGAGGCATGTATGTGCCAAGAGCTACACCTCATAGAAGAGGCATGCATGCCCCAAGAGCTTCACCTCATAGAAGAGGCATTCATGCCCAAGATCTGCAACTCATATGCATGCATGTCCCAAGAGCTGCACCTCATAGAATAGGCATGCATGTCCCAAGAGATGCACCTTATGGAAGAGGCATGGATGTCCCAAGTGCTGCACCTCATAGAAGAGGCATGCATGTCCCAGGAGATACACCTCATTGAAAAAGCATGCAGAGGCATGCATGTCCCAAGAGCTTCACCTCATAGAAGAGGCATGCATGTCCCAAGAGCTGCACCTCATAGAAGAGGCATGCATGTCCCAAAGGCTGCACCTCATAGCAGAGGCATGCATTTTCCAAGAGCTGCACCTCATAGAAGAGAATTGCATGTCCCAAGAGCTGCACCTCACAGAAGAGGCATGCACGTTTCAAGATCTGCACCTCATAGAAGAGGCATGCAAATGCATGCATGTCCCACGAGCTGAGCCTCATAGAATAGGCATGCATGTCCCAAGAGCTGCACCTCATAGAAAAGGCATGCAGAGGCATGCATGTTCCAAGATCAGCACCTCATAGAAGAGGCATGCAAAGGCATGTATGTCCTATGAGATGCACCTCATAGAATAGGCATGCATGTCCCAAGAGCTGCACCTCATAGAAGAGGCATACAGAGGCATGCATGTCCTACGAGCTGCACCTCATAGAATAGGCATGCATGTCCCAAGAGCTGCACCTCATAGAAGAGGCATACACAGGCATGCATGTCCTACGAGCTGCACCTCATAGAATAGGCATGCATGTCCCAAGAGCTGCACCTCATAGAATAGACATGCATGTTCCAAGAGCTGCACCTCATAGAAGAGGCATGCATGTCCCAAGAGCTGCACCTCATAGAAGAGACATGCATGTCCCAAGAGCTACACCTCATAGAAGAGGCATGCATGTCCCAAGAGATGCACCTCATAGAAGATGCATGCATGTCCTAAAGAGCTGCACCTCATAGAATAGGCATGCATGTCCCAAGAGCTGCACCTCATAGAAGACGCATACATGTCCCAAAATCTGCATCTCATGGAAAAAGCATGCATGTCCTAAAGAGCTGCACCTCATAGAATAGGCATGCATGTCCCAAGAGTTGCACCTCATAGAATAGGCATGCATGTCCCAAGAGCTACACCTCATAGAAGAGGCATGCATGTCCCAAGAGATGCACCTCATAGAAGAGGCATGCATGTCCTAAAGAGCTGCACCTCATAGAATAGGCATACATGTCAAAAGAGCTGCACCTCATAGAAGAGGCATGCAGAGGCATACATGTCTCAAGAGCTGCACCTCATAGAAGAAGCATGCATGTCCCAAGAGCTGCACCTCATAGAAGAGGCTTGAATGTTGCAAGAGCTGCACCTCATAGAAGAGGCATGCAGAGGCATACATGTCCAAAGAGCTGCTCCTCATAGAAGAGGCATGCATGTCCCAAGAGCTGCACCTCATAGAAGAGGCATGCATGTCCCAAGAGCTGCACCGCATAGAAGAGGCATACATGTCCCAAAATCTGCACCTCATAGAAGAGGCTTGCATGTCCCAAGAGCTGCACCTCATAGAAGAGGCATACAGAGGCATGCATGTTCCAAGTGCTGTACCTCATAGAAGAGGCATGCTTGTCTGAAGAGCTGCACCTTATAGAAGAGACATACATATCTCAAGAGCTGCACCTCATAGAAGAGGCATGCATGTCCCAAAAGCTGCACTTCATAGAAGAGGCATGCATGTGCCAAGAGCTACACCTCATAGAAGAGGCATGCATGCCCCAAGAGCTTCACCTCATAGAAGAGGCATTCATGCCCAAGAGCTGCAACTCATATGCATGCATGTCCCAAGAGCTGCACCTCATAGAATAGGCATGCATGTCCCAAGAGATGCACCTTATGGAAGAGGCATGCATTTCCCAAGTGCTGCACCTTATAGAAGAGGCATGCATGTCCCAAGAGCTTCACCTCATAGAAGAAGCATTCATGCCCCAGAGCTGCACCTCAAATGCGTGCATGTCCCAAGAGCTGCACCTCATAGAAGAGGCATGCATGTCCCAGGAGATACACCTCATTGAAAAAGCATGCAGAGGCATGCATGTCCCAAGAGCTTCACCTCATAGAAGAGGCATGCATGTCCCAAGAGATGCACCTCATAGAAGAGGCATGCATGTCCCAAGAGCTGCACCTCATAGAAGAGGCATGCAAAGGCATGCATGTCCCAAGAGCTGCACCTCATAGAAGAGGCATGGATGTCCCAAGAGCTGCCCCTCATAGAAGAGGCATACATGTCCCAAAAGATGCACCTCAATTAAGAGGCCTGCATTTCCCAAGAACTGCACCTCATAGAAGAGGCAACATGCCCCAAGAGCTGCATCTCATAGAACAGGCATGCAAAGGCATGCATGTCCCAAGAGCTGCACCTTATAGCCGAGGCATGCATGTCCCTACAGATGCACCTCATTGAAGAGGCATGCATGTCCTAAAGAGCTGCACCTCATAGAATAGGCATGAATGTCCCAAGAGCTGCAACTCGTAGAATAGGCATACATGTCCCAAGAGCTGCACCTCATAGAAGAGGCATGCAGAGGCATACATGTCTCAAGAGAAGCACCTCATAGAAGAAGCATGCATGTCCCAAGAGCTACACCTCATAGAAGAGGCTTGGATGCCGCAAGAGCTGCACCTCATAGAAGAGGCATGCAGAGGCATACATGTCTCAAGAGCAGCACCTCATAGAAGAAGCATGCATGTCCAAAGAGCTGCTCCTCATAGAAGAGGCATGCATATCCCAAGAGCTGCACCTCATAGAAAAGGCATGCATGTCCCAAGAGCTGCACCGCATAGAAGAGGCATACATGTCCCAAGAGCTGCACCTCATAGAAGAGGCATATAGAGGCATGCATGTCACAAGTGCTGTACCTCATTGAAGAGGCATGCATATCTCAAGAGCTGCACCTAATATAAGAAGCATGCATGTGCCAAGAGCTACACCTCATAGAAAAGGCATGCATGTCCCAAGAGCCACACCTCATAGAAAAGGCATGCATGTCCCAAGAGCTGCACCTCATAGAAGAGGCATGCATGTCCCAAGAGCTGAACCTCATAGAAGAGGCATGCAGAGGCATACATGTCTCAAGAGAAGCACCTCATAGAAGAAGCATGCATGTCCCAAGAGCTACACCTCATAGAAGAGGCTTGGATGCCGCAAGAGCTGCACCTCATAGAAGAGGCATGCAGAGGCATACATGTCCCAAGAGCTGCACCTCATAGAAGAGGCATATAGAGGCATGCATGTCACAAGTGCTGTACCTCATTGAAGAGGCATGCATATCTCAAGAGCTGTACCTAATATAAGAAGCATGCATGTGCCAAGAGCTACACCTCATAGAAAAGGCATGCATGTCCCAAGAGCCACACCTCATAGAAAAGGCATGCATGTCCCAAGAGCTGCACCTCAAAGAAAAGGCATGCATGTCCCAAGAGCCACACCTCATAGAAAAGGCATGCATGCTCCAAGAGCTGCACCTCATAGAAGGGAATCATATGTCCCAGGAGCTGCACCTCATAGAAGAGGCATGCAGAGGCATGCATATCCCAAGATCTGCACCTCATAGAAGAGGCATGCATGTCCCAAGATCTGCAACTCATAGAAGATGCATGCAAAGGCATACATGTCCCACAAGCTGCACCTCATAGAATAGGCATGCATGTCTCAAGAGCTGCACTGCAAAGAATAGGCATGCATGTCCCAAGAGCTGCACCTCATAGAAGAGGCATGCATGTCCCGAGAGTTGCACCTCATAGAAGAGGCATGCATGTCCCAAGGGCTGCACCTCATAGAAGAGGCATGCATGTCCCGAGAGTTGCACCTCATAGAAGAGGCATGCATGTCCCAAGATCTGCAACTCATAGAAGATGCATGCAAAGGCATACATGTCCCACAAGCTGCACCTCATAGAATAGGCATGCATGTCTCAAGAGCTGCACTGCAAAGAATAGGCATGCATGTCCCAAGAGCTGCACCTCATAGAAGAGGCATGCATGTCCCGAGAGTTGCACCTCATAGAAGAGGCATGCATGTCCCAAGGGCTGCACCTCATAGAAGAGGCATGCTTGTCCCAAGAGCTGCACCTCATAGAAGAGGCATGCATGTCCCAAGAGATGCACCTCAAAGAAGAGGCATGCATGCCCCAAGAGCTGCACCTCATAGAAGAGGCATGCAGAGACATGCATGCATGTCCCAAGAGCTGCACCTCATAAAAGAGGCATGCATGCCCCAAGAGCTGCACCTCATAGAAGAGGCATGCAGAGACATGCATGCATGCTCCAAGAGCTGCACCTCATAGAAGGGAATCATATGTCCCAGGAGCTGCACCTCATAGAAGAGGCATGCAGAGGCATGCATATCCCAAGATCTGCACCTCATAGAAGAGGCATGCATGTCCCAAGATCTGCAACTCATAGAAGATGCATGCAAAGGCATACATGTCCCACAAGCTGCACCTCATAGAATAGGCATGCATGTCTCAAGAGCTGCACTGCAAAGAATAGGCATGCATGTCCCAAGAGCTGCACCTCATAAAAGAGGCATGCATGCCCCAAGAGCTGCACCTCATAGAAGAGGCATGCAGAGACATGCATGCATGCTCCAAGAGCTGCACCTCATAGAAGGGAATCATATGTCCCAGGAGCTGCACCTCATAGAAGAGGCATGCAGAGGCATGCATATCCCAAGATCTGCACCTCATAGAAGAGGCATGCATGTCCCAAGATCTGCAACTCATAGAAGATGCATGCAAAGGCATACATGTCCCACAAGCTGCACCTCATAGAATAGGCATGCATGTCTCAAGAGCTGCACTGCAAAGAATAGGCATGCATGTCCCAAGAGCTGCACCTCATAGAAGAGGCATGCATGTCCCGAGAGTTGCACCTCATAGAAGAGGCATGCATGTCCCAAGGGCTGCACCTCATAGAAGAGGCATGCATGTCCCGAGAGTTGCACCTCATAGAAGAGGCATGCATGTCCCAAGATCTGCAACTCATAGAAGATGCATGCAAAGGCATACATGTCCCACAAGCTGCACCTCATAGAATAGGCATGCATGTCTCAAGAGCTGCACTGCAAAGAATAGGCATGCATGTCCCAAGAGCTGCACCTCATAGAAGAGGCATGCATGTCCCGAGAGTTGCACCTCATAGAAGAGGCATGCATGTCCCAAGGGCTGCACCTCATAGAAGAGGCATGCTTGTCCCAAGAGCTGCACCTCATAGAAGAGGCATGCATGTCCCAAGAGATGCACCTCAAAGAAGAGGCATGCATGCCCCAAGAGCTGCACCTCATAGAAGAGGCATGCAGAGACATGCATGCATGTCCCAAGAGCTGCACCTCATAGAAGAGGCATGCAGAGACATGCATGCTTGTCCCAAGAGCTGGTTACCTGTTTTTTATGGTTGATGATAATGAACCTGACTCAAACTTCACCACTTTGACAGAACATCAGAGATGACATGTAATGGAAAATAAAGAAACGTAACAAAAAGCATATACTTAAATTATTATTAACAAAGTGCTGTAATTATGTTTACAACAGTGATGTCAGTATTACAGCAGGTAATAACTACTTAAGAAAGTATATACATCATTGATGCTGCGAGGGAACATATGCCAAAGAATATGAAGTGGAAAACTAGGAATAACTGAAAAACATGGTGCTAAATATACCCCATAGACTCCTTGCCCACACTGCATGAGAGCCTGCGTGCATGATGTGAGTGGGTGGGACTTGACTCAGATGAGATGCCAGGGAGCTAAACTTAAGAGGCTGTCGGTAACACAGCATCAGTCAAAGCCTGGAGGACAGGAAGAGCTGATAAAATTAGACCTGCAAATGAATTCAAGCGAGGATGTGACTATTGCGGTTTTGATCAATATAGGGAAGTCATGGTTTAATGAAAGGATTGTAAGCAGGGTAGGTATAAGAACAGAATGTGCTGCAAACTGAAGATGATTGATCATTGTACAGTTTTGTGCATGTCTTATAATAGCGCTGTGGCTTCATAGCAGAAGGAAGCGCAGCAGACCGTGCTTGCTTTAAGCTATCAAGGGCAATTGTTCTGTGCTCTCCTAAAGATTGAGTAAAGATATTTACACTGGGTCACAGGCCAGAGTTACATAATATGAGATGGCATTTACCATGATAATGCCTGTGTGGAATTGTCTAACATTGGCAGACATCACTTGGTTTCCTAAAATATTGGACATTCAATCAATCAATCAATCAATCAGGGTTGGTAAGGCGCAGCTACTCACCCACAAGGGTCTCATGGCGCTGGGAGTGCTGGGGTCATCCGAAGAGCCAGGTCTTGAGGTCCTTCCTGAACGGGAGCAGTGTAGGAACTTGCCAGAGGTGGAAGAGGAGGTCGTTCCAGGCCTTGACTGGGAGGTAGGAGAAGGACTTTTCTCCCTTTCTGGTATTGTTGATGGGTGGAATGGTGGCCAGAGAGAGGTCAGCTGATCGGAGGTGTCTCTTGGATGCGTGGAAGGAGAGGCGGTTGTTCAGGTATGCTGGTCCGATGTTGTGGAGGGCCTTGTATGCATGAGTGAGGAGCATGAAGGTTTTTCTTCTTTTGATGGGGGGACACACCAGTTGTCCCATGTGGATGGGGTGGAGCCAAGGTTGAGGACTTCTGCTTTCTCGGAGTTGAGTTTCAGGCAGCTCTTCCTCATCCAGGTGGTGACGGCTTTCATCCCTTCTTGGAAGTTGTGTCTGGTGGTGTTGGGTTCTTTGGTGAGGGAGAGGATGAGCTGGGTGTCGTCAGTGTAGGAGACAATGTTGAGCCCGTGGTTTCGGACGATGGTTGCGAGATGTCGGAGAGGGTGGGGCTAAGGGAGGATTTCTGGGGCCCTTCTCATCTGGTCTCTGTTGGTTCCGAGAGGTAGGGCGGGAGTCGGACTTGCTGCATTCTGCCTGTGAGAAATGAGCATATCCAGTCAAGGGCCTTTCCGCGGATGCCGATGTTTTGGAGTCTGGTGGCTAGTGTGCGGTGGGAGACAGTGTCGAAGGCAGCTGAGAGGTCCAGGTGGATGAGGGCTGCATTTTTGCCCCGGTCGGGGAGGAAGTGGATGTGATCAGTGGCGGCGAGTAGGGCGGTCTCGTGCTGTGGTTGATGCAGAATCTGTATTGGGAGATGTCCAGGACATTGTTCGCTTCGATGAAATTTGCTAGCTGGGTGTTGACGGCCTTGGCTGCAAACGGAAGCAGGGAGATGGGCCTGAAGTTCTTGAGGTCCGTCAGGTTAGCAGAGGGTTTCTTAAGGCGTGTTTCCAGTCATCGGGGAACGTGGCGGTTTCAAGGGAGCAAATGATAGTTCAGTGTAGTTTGGGTGCATTGGCTGTGGTGGCTCTGTGGAAGATTTGGGGTGGGTAGGGGTCTGAGGGTGCTCCGGAGTAGATGCTCTTCATGGTCTTTTAGGTGTTTTCTGTTGTGAGTGGGGTCCAAGTGAGCAGGGTCTGTTGGGTTGCGTCACTGGGGGGTGGTCTTGGTTGTCAAAGTTGTCGTAGATCATCTTAACCTTGTGGTGACAGTCTTAGCAGAGTGAAAGAATGGGCCTTTAGTCTAACATAGACGTTTTGAAATCACAGTTTGAGTACTCACACCCACACCCATCCACCCCTTACTAACTGGACAACTGGTTTCATGTTTTTCTTTGCTTATTATCATGGATTATAATTAACATAATGTTCGAGGCATATGAGCTGCAGATCGTACACTGTGCATGAGATCGCCATCTGGTGTTGGGCTCGGATGCTTGCACTTTGTTGTTGTCTTGGAAGAGTCTTTTGTAGTCACGAGATAGGTGACTCCTCCTTTGGACGATAGTGCGCATGGGCATCGACTCCATGGTTAGATTGTTTTTTCCGCCATCGGGTTCGGATGTACCTTGCTGCGCTCCGGATCCACATCGATCGGTTCCCCTCTCGACGCGCAGAAGAACCTCCTACCGTTCGACGGTATTGTTTTCGATCGCGATCCCCTCATCGCGTCTCCACTCCAACACTGTTTCGAGTCCGGTCGCCGACGTTGGTCCGTTGGGCGTGTCGGCGCCATCATCCAGCATATGGAAAGGACTCCATTTAAAAAATGCAGGTGTGGGGCTAAATTCCCACACACAGATCTCCACGAGATCTGTAATCTTTGCCTCTCTCCAGAACACGAGAGCCAACACTGCCAAGCCTGTGACTCCTTTCGGTCCAAAAAGACCATCCGTGATCGCCGGGCCCGACGACACGAAATGTCCAGGTCAGCCGCTCCCGCACCGGACGACATCTTTGACACAGGCTCCGACAACCCGGACACCGGAGATTTACAAATCGACACCTCCGGAGCCGAAGACTCAGGGTCCGACGACCAACTCATCACACCACACCAACGTACTGTGAGTACTGACGTCGATGCCCCTGCCCCCAAGAAACAAAAGGCTTCGGTCACACCTTCGCCTTCGGGCCTAGGTCTGCACCATCACAAAGCTTCAGGAGCCCCGCCTTCCGGCTCGACTCCCAAGCACCTAAAGCCTTCTGGCAGCTCGGGACCGAGCCAGCCACGTCCCGGAGCCGAAAAACACTCATCGGCACCGAAACACAAGACTAAGGTCTCGGCACCAACAGACCCTTCGGCGCCAAAGTCCAAGGTCCCAGACACCTCGACACCGAAGCATACCAAACCTTCGGAGTCGACAAAAAAACCCTCGGTGTCGAAAACTTCACCAAAGGACACCAAACAACCTCGCAAGCCCAAACAACACTCGGAGCCGAAATCTTCGATGCCGACCAAACACGCCAGCTCAGAAGAACTCTTGGTTCCCATCGACCCAAAGCAGAAAACTCTGCACATTGACCCTATTACCGGACAGGTACAATCAGTAATACCTCACAAGAGGAAGATACAGGAACCAACCACACCTGAGCCACCTCATAAGAAGAAAGACTCTTCCACATCACCTATAAGGTCTTTCTCTCCACCTCCACAACACCTCAGCCCTCTACACTCCCCGCCTCACTCTCCTCCACCTTGTTTTTCACCACAAGGGGATACAGACAGGGAGGATCATGATGATGACATGCAGTCACCTCACAACACCTACACTGATGACGACCTTCACAGTATCCCACCACAAGACCCCTGGGACAGTTATGACCTCCCAGATATACCTGTCCCTGAACCATACCCATCAAAAGCCTCACCTCCAGATGATGCTATAGGGTTTTCACAGGTGATAAACAGGGCAGCACAATACCATGGTGTCAAGTTACACTCAGACCCCCTGGAAGAAGACTTTTACTAGAAACTTTTAGCCAGCCTCAAAAGTCTACCCATACTCTACCTATGCTTAAAGGCATTATTAAACATGCCCCTGAGGTCTTCAGAGACCCAGTTAGGGCTAGGGTTCTTAACCCAAGGATCGAGAAAAATATAAACCTGCCCCTTCTGACCCAGCTTATATTAAAGGCCAACTCCCTCTAGACTCATTAGTAGTTGCTAATGCACGGAAAAGGGCAAACTCCCAGACTACTGGTGAGACACCACCACCAGACAAGGAGTCCAAATTACTCGACGCATCGGGAAAAAGAGTTGCGTCTCAAGCAGCAAACATGTGGCGCATCGCCAATTCCCAAGCCTTACTGGCGAGATATGACAGAGCCCATTACGACGAGCTTGAAAAGCTCATTGAGCACCTTCCAGATCAGTATAAGACCAAGGCCAATGATCTAATACAAGAAGGCAAGATTGTCACAAACACCTCAATAAAGTGCGCCCTTGACGCAGCAGATACAGCAGCACGCACAATAAACTCAAGCGTTTTGCTGCGCAGACACGCATGGCTACGAATATCTGGCTTCAAGCAGGAGGTACAATCTACCATCCTCAATCAACCCTTAGACCAGGAACACCTGTTTGGGCCTAATGTGGACACTTCTCTAGAAAAAATGAAGAAGGACACAGACACAGCCAAAGCTATGGGAGCTCTACAAGCCACACCTAGCAGAGGTTCCTTTCGTCGCTCCTTATATAGAGGCGGCTCCAAAACTACAGCCACAGACACCACCTCTGCTAACTACAAAAACACCACTCAAACCTCCTCTAATAGAGGTTACTCCAGAGGTAATTACAGAGGTAATAACAACAGGGGTAGAGGACGCGGGTTTAACACACGCACCTCCCCTACCACCAAACAGTGACTTCCCTCCGTTTCCCCCGATCATTCCACTCCCGTCGGGGGAAGACTGTCAAAGTTCCTACCTGCGTGGAATTCCATCACCACCGACAGGTGGGTAATACAAATTATCCAGTATGGTTACTGCCTCGAACTCACTTCTACTCCCCCAACATACCACCCAGGCAGCGTCCCATGTCCACGGAACATCTAACGCTCCTCAATCAAGAGGTTCTCTCTATGCTCCAAAAGCACGCAATAGAACCAGTCCCTCTACAACATCAGGGCACAGGGGTTTACTCACTATACTTTCTAATCCCCAAAAGGACGGTTCCCTCAGGCCCATACTGGACCTCAGACCCCTCAACTATTACATTCACTCAGATCATTTTCACATGATCACTCTTCAACAAATACTTCCACTACTCCAACAAGGCGACTTCCTTGCCACACTAGATCTCAAGGACGCCTATTTCCATATTCCCATTCACCCTGCGCACAGGAAATACCTAAGGTTCATAGTGGACGGACAACATTATCAGTTCAAAGTCCTCCCATTCGGGGTGGCAACAGCACCAAGGGTTTTCACCAAGTGCCTAGCAGTAGTAGCTGCGCACTTACGAAGACAACACATTCACGTGTTTCCGTATCTAGACGACTGGCTAATAAAAGCCAAGTCACACAACCAATGTGTACAGCACACACTCCAAACAGTTCGGCTACTACACAATTTGGGGTTCACAATAAACCATACCAAATCGCATCTCCATCCCTCCTACATACATCAGTACCTAGGAGCCACAATCGATACCTCCAGGGCCCTTGCATACCCCAATCCTTCCAGGATAACAAGTATGCAAGCCCTCATCAACAAATTCCTACCTCAACACTACCTTCCAGCTCGAGTGTTTATGCAACTCGTAGGAATGATGGCCTCGTGCATCTTTATTGTCCCTCACGCACGACTTCAAATGCGGCCCCTGCAAGAATGCTTAGCACGTCAGTGGAACCAAGCTCAGGGCCAGCTTACAGATCTGGTGTTGGTAGACAGCCGCACTCATCGCTCTCTGCAATGGTGGAACATACAAAACATTTCCAAAGGGCGGCCGTTCCTAGAGCCAGTTCCACAAATAGTGCTCACAACAGACGCATCTCTCACCGGGTGGGGAGCTCACCTCCTTACCCACACAACGCAGGGCAGCTGGACCAAGTCACAAAAACTGCTCCACATCAACCACCTAGAATTATTAGCAATATTTCTAGCGCTAAAGTCATTCCAACCGCATCTTACTCACAAGACTGTCTTAGTCAAAACAGACAACATGACAGCAATGTACTATGTACAAAAACAGGGGGGACACACTCTCTACAGCTGTCTCGCCTGGCGCAAGCCATATGGAGATGGGCCATTCCTCAAAACATTTACCTCCTTGCAGAACACCTTCCAGGAGTTCACAATCACATTGCGGATCTGTTAAGTCGACAGACACAACAGATTCACGAATGGGAACTGCATCCGCAAGTTCTACAACCTTTTTCCAAATGTGGGGCCATCCACAAATAGACCTGTTCGCCACACAAGAAAACACAAAATGCCCAACCTTCGCCGCCAGGTTCCCACACCCGTCGTCCAAGGGCAATGCAATATGGATGAACTGGTCAGGCAGATTTGCATACGCTTTTCCGCCTCTCCCACTCATTCCCCTAGTAGTACGCAAACTCAGACAACAGTCTCTAACAATGATCCTAGTTGCTCCCACATGGGCAAGACAACCATGGTTCACAACACTTCTCGAACTCTCAGTAGTTCCACACCACAAACTGCACCTCTCTCCACACCTCTTAACTCAGAACCATGGAGAGATCAGACACCCCGATCCAGGTCAACTGAATCTGGCAATATGGCTCCTGAAGTCCTAGAGTTCGGTTACCTTAACCTTCCACCTGAGTGTATGCAGGTCATTAAAGAAGCCAGACGTCCCACTACCAGGGCTTGTTATGCAGCAAAATGGAAAAGGTTTGCTATTTATTGCAATAACAACAATATCAACCCACTAGATGCCTCCATACAAAACATTATCTGTTACTTGCTGCATCTGCAAACATGTAACCTAGCATACTCATCCATAAGATTACATCTTGCCGCTCTAGCCGCATACTTACAAAACAGACAGCATTTGTCACTGTTTCGAGTACCTGCAATTAAAGCCTTTATGGAAGGCCTTAAAAGAATCATTCCCCCTAGATTGCCACCCTCTCCAGCATGGAATCTAAATATTGTCCTCACCAGGCTCATGGGTCCCCCATTTGAACCTCTGCACAAATGTGAGTTACAATTTCTTACATGGAAAGTAGCCTTCCTAATTGCAATAACCTCTCTCAGAAGAGTGAGTGAGATTCAGGCTTTAACCATACAAGAACCTTTTTACAAATCCATCGTAATAAAGTAGTTCTCAGACCAAACCCCAAATTCCTACCTAAAGTAATTTCTGCTTTTCACCTTAACCAATCAATACAGTTACCCGTCTTTTTCCAAGACCCAGACTCTGTAGCAGAAAGAGCTCTACACACACTAGATGTCAGAAGAGCCCTACTTTACTACATTGACAGGACCAAACCTTTCAGAAAGACAAAACAATTATTTGTAGCTTTCTCCCCACCACATAAAGGTAATCCCATCTCAAAGGCTGGCATTGCTAGATGGATAGTCAAATGCATTCAAATTTGCTACCAAAAGGCTAAACGCACCTTAATAATTCCCCCTAGGGCACATTCCACACGTAAACTAGGGGCTTCTATGGCATTTTTAGGGAACATCCCCTAAATGACATATGTAAGGCAACAACATGGTCTACGCCACATACCTTTACCAAACACTACTGTGTTGATGTACACGCAAAGCAGCAAGCTGCTGTGGGCCAAGCTGTTCTTAAAACACTTTTTCAGACTACTGCAACTGATACAGGTGACCACCGCTAGGGAGACACTGCTATACAGTCTATGCACAGTGTACGATCTGCAGCTCATATGCCTCGAACGGTAAATGCTACTTACCAGTATGCATCTGTTCTTGGCATGTAGAGCTGCAGAGTCGTACTACGCCCACCCACCTCCCGGAACCTGTATCCGTTCCAGTATAATCTTAATTAGATATATTCACATGGACATCTTTTTCTTCTTACTGACTCCATCTTTTCCCATCATGGCGAAAAACAATCTAACCATGGAGTCGATGCCCATGCGCACTATCGTCCAAAGGAGGAGTCACCTATCTCGTGACTACAAAAGACTCTTCCAAGACAACAACAAAGTGCAAGCATCCGAGCCCAACACCAGATGGCGATCTCATGCACAGTGTACGACTCTGCAGCTCTACATGCCAAGAACAGATGCATACTGGTAAGTAGCATTTACCTTTCCAGTATTTAATGTAAAATAATGCAGTATTATTATGTAGTAGCTGAGAAGTATTCCTTGCTATGGCGTTCAGGTAACTTAGGCAAAATGGCTTACGCAATATGGCTAAACTCAGTGGGAATGTGAGCATGTTGCAGTGTCACATCTAACATTATTGTAGTCAAAATCTGCAAAGAACTTTAATATCTAAGGCCAGTTATATATTAAAAGATACATCTATAAAAGAGTTGTGCAGAAATAGCTATCAAAATCAAATGTGTATCAGAGAATAAAGATTCACTAATCACATAAAAAATTGTTCCTAGATTAAACTTGGAAAGAGTTCAACAAAAAAGGAGATGGAGCTAGTGCTGCAAATGACAGAGTTGCTGAAAATAGTATTTGGACTCAGGTTCAAATTAATAGTTTTACGTGGTGAGCTCTACTTGACCCAGGCAAGGAAGATCCTGTGATAAAGCACATTGGAAGCTAAAGTGAGGTGTCATGTCAAATTAGTCGCAGAATCTGTTGGTGATATCAAATTGCTATGAAATACAGAGATTCAAGGGACGTGAAATTAGAATGGCTGAGTCAAATCTGCATCTGTAGCTATCAAGCTATGTTTAAAGACAGAAGTACCTGCACGAGTCCTTGTCGATTTTTCTAATCTTTCAGATGGTGTTCTGACTCCTTAATATATGGTTGCAGGCATCTCCTGACAAAACATTGGCAGTTAAGCTCTCACCAACACCAAGAAGTCCTACAGGACAGCTGGACCTCAGTGTCAATCAAGTCCAAAAGCCCCAAAGACATCGATCATGCAGTACTTAATTTGTAAAAGAATAAGTGCCGGGGCACTATGATTTGCTCAGATCACTCCGACTGATGCTGTCTACTGCCAGGTCTGGATAATACTAAGGCTGCGTTGTCTTGATTCCACTTCATGCCATTGTCATCCATCAGCAGACACTCCCTGCCCCTTGATCTCTTATTGCAGGTTTTTTTTCTATCCCTGTTTTCTCTTTGTCATTGTTTTTCCATCTTTTGTTTTCTCCTCTTTCCGCCTTTGTGTATTTTTCTCTCCCTTACTCTGGGTCAGTCTGATTAGGAAAATAAGTGCTGGTCCCCAAATATGAGTGCCAGTGTATCCAATCTGCAACCACCAGCTCACATTAAACACTGTTTCCATGCAGTAAATATCTCACATGTCACAGTGCTTTCAGCACTGCTGGATTTTTATGCTTCTGAGAGTCCAAAGAAATGGATTTTGTCAGGGACAACCCACAGAGTCAGCTCATAGGGTTTGAACTTCTTCATTCAAATCTCAATGGATACCCTAGAAAGCTCCCTGACCCTGAATCCCCCTGAGACTAACAGTGACCCTAATACAGCAGCAGTTGCATTCGAGCAATGGCTCCGCAGTTCAATTGATAATGTATTACCAGAAAAGATTACTACCAACTGTAGATCAAGGTGCTCTGAACCCTGGTATACTGTACACCTTAAACTTCAAAAACAAAAGTGCCACCGTCTCGAAAGGAGATGGAGATATCGCTATGATGTCAGTGATAGAGTAGCCTATAAACAATGTCTGCTATATTACAAAAAATTAATGCATGATGAGAAAACAAGCTATTTCACCACAGCTATAGCAAATAAATTAATCTAAAGAACTTTTTGCCACAGTAAGATAGCTAGCCAAACCCCCTGAAATAGCAAATACACCGGCAAGCCAAGCTTTTTTGTAACTCTCTGGCCACCTTCTTTCAGGACAAAGTTAAGTCAGTTTACAGTGGTTTTTCTATGTCCCTGCCCCTCCCTCCCAATGTGCATCAGTCAACCTTGACACGCCTAAGGAGGCCTTCTCAGCCACCATAGAATCTCTCAAACCTCCAGGATTACTTCACTTCGCACCTTTAACCCTTGATCAGGTCTCCAAGCTACTTCTGTCTACAAAATCCGGCTCCCCATTGGATCCCTGCCCCCTAAGATCTTTCATCTTTTACCAGAAGTATTTGCAACTCATTTGTCTCCCATCTTCAACCAAATGTTCATCTCAGGCATCTTTCCCAAGACTCCCTCTGCCTGCTAAAATGGTCGAGAAGGCCATGAATATGGTAATATCTGACTACATTGAGGAACATGCATTCCTGGATGCCACCCAGTTTGGCTACAGAAAGCACCATAGCACGGAATTGGCACTGATCTCAGCATCTAAACAGATCAGGCAGACAGTCGATGCGGGGGGCAATGCTGCTTGACCTCTCCGCTGCATTTGATACTGTTAATCACAAAAAACTACTGGAATGCCTTGACGGGATAGGCATAAAAGGAAAAGCTCTGAACTTACTCGGATCATGTCTGTCTGGTTGAGAACAGTTCGTAGCTCTTTCCGAATTCAAATCACCCAATTTTACACTGCCTTGTGGGGTACCCAAGGGTTCATTATTGAGCCCCACCCTTTTTAATATCTACGTTACCCCCCTGGCGCAGTTGATTCGATCTCTGGGTTTCTCAGTAATTTCCTATGCTGACGATACCCAAATTGTGGTGTCGGTGACAAGTACTCCTTCTGATACAGCCTCACAGTTCTATACCTGTCTTCATCAAGTCGGTGAGTGGATGTCCACTAACTGTCTAAAGTTAAATTCCAACAAAACAGAGGTTCTACTTTTTAGCAACAACACTACATTTTGGTCTCCAGCTTTCTGGCCCTCGGAACTGGGTTCTTTGCCCATTCCAACAAGTAAAGTGAAAAATCTAGGAGTCACTTTTGATTCCAAGCTCACATTTGAAGGTCATGTGAACAATGTCACCTCTGCATCCTTCTATACATTAAAATTACTCAGGAAAATCTTTCCATTCATACCTGTCAATATTCGCAAGCTTGTAATCTCTGCTCTGGTCCTGTCTAGAGCCGATTACTGCAATGGTCTTTTTGCCAACCTCAGGACGAAATGCCTAACTAAACTACAGATTGTACAAAATGCTGCAGCGCACATTCTGCTGGATATCCCGAAGCACAAATCTGCCACCTCTGCATGAAGAGATTTACACTGGCTACCTGTGAAAAGACGCATTGAGTTCAAAGCTCTCTTCATAGCATTTAAAGCAGTACACAATTTAGGACCAGTCTTTTTCAAGCAGAATTTGCCACAATATGTTCCTACTCGACATCTACGCTCTGCCCATTCTCATAATCTGGTGATTCCCAGGTTCAAGAAAAGCTCCTGGGGTGGCAGAGCTTTTTGGTTGGTACTACCAGACTCTGGAACTCTCTCCCCCCGATGTTAAAAGGTGAAACGCAATTGCTGGCTTTCAGGAAAGCCTTAAAAACGTGGCTGTTTAATCTCTGAACGCCTAACTAGACTTTATGGCATAGTTGCTCGACGAGCTAGCGCCTTGACACCTCCGGGTAATTGCTTGCGCTTTAGAAATTTCTTTTTCATTAATTTCATTTAATTCTTTATTAATGTGCCTGACTAGTGCTTATGTATTTTGTTCCTGGCAGGGGTATTTAATTTATTCAATTGTGTCATTGGTAGAGGGATATAATCCATCCCTAAATTCCCATACCAGACCATACCCCCTCTGACTGCAGACTAATTTATTCACTCGCTTGGGAGTGAGCATTGTGTCATAAACTCATAGAGGTCTGTGTGCAGAGAAATATTAAACATGAAGAAGACAGAGTGGAGTGAATTCCAGGCTTAAGATCTCCCAGTATTTGTCTATCCTGGACACCCGAAGTTCCTTGGCAAAAGCAGCCAGCACCCATATAGTTTTCCTGGCATATGAAGGCCTGGTCTCAGTTTGTAGCATGAATGGACAAGTCAGGAACTTCATGATGCAGTGTGTATGATAAACAACACATTCCTGAGCCATTCCCTCTTACTTTCAAAGGTAATTAATTTTAATGGGTCTTCCAGGAAGAGGCTGATTGTTCTACTTCCACCATTTGCATTTTATATTTATGCTCTCTCTGACAAACGTAATTGTGGAAGGTGTAGAATTACCAAAAGTGGATTTGAACATGGTTACTTTTCATCTTTGTTTTCTTCAGTGCAAAAGTTTTTCCCCATGTGGAATCACCTTTTCCTATGCCTCCAACCTTTTTAGGGGATCCCTTTCCCATTTAGACCCTGAAAAGGGATTTGCTGTTGTCATTGACAGGAGTAAATGTTGGATCATGTTTAGATGGCGATGGATCATTAAAAAGTATGTGAATAGCCACCTATTCATAGGTTTTTGAGTGTTTATCTGATTTTGATTGCATTCTAACTCTAGAATACCTACTCCCACCATGGAAGCGGCCTTACTCACATTTAATCCAGTTTGTCTGACTAATACAAAAACTGCTTTGTCTGCAGTATCAAAAACCAATAATTGTAACTTCAATTCAAATAATGAGTTGATTCCAGACCACAGTGAGGGCTCGTCACAGGCTGTCTTGAAAAACATAACAGAAGATATTTCAGTAATTTTGAAAAAGCTTGCTGTTCTAACAGATAAATCTTTTAAAGAATCATGAGAAATAGATCTTAGTTGCTCTAATGCAGTTCAGCTTTCACCTTAGGTCAATGCTCAAAACTCTGCTTTCGTCACTAATCATTCGGTTTAAACTTCATCTTTAACACCTTTGCATGATTCTAACCTGCTTACAAGCCCCCCTTGTTACTAGTTTCACTTTCTGATTCCATAACTTCTAGGTGCCGTTCTGACTGCCTTATTACAAATAGATTTTTGCCCACAGTATCAAAATCAAGGCAGACGTGGCATTTTAAATAGGCAAAATATTGTAATATTACTGCGTGAATTTGAGAACTTTTCTCATTCAAGTCAGAGAACCGTCAAACTGTTGATTACTGACCCAGGGGCTGGGAAAGAGGTCACATTAACAAGTTGGTCATAAGTACTATTGATGAATCACATTTGAGAGATATAAAAAGCACTTGCTCAGTGTGGAATCATTTTACATAAAGTACAAAGTGAAAAATACCCAACAATATTATGGGATTTAAAAAATAGAAATCAAAATTCAGTTGTGTTTTTAAGGACAATTGTAATGGTCCTGAAACTTCAATCATGAATGAATATAAAAACCTAAAAATCAGCCTATCTAACCCATCTTCGGTATTTAGGAATATTACTTTGGAGGATATCCTAGGCAAGGAAGAAACAGTGATCAGCCCTTATATATTTTGAGTTGTCTTGAACCCAAAAAAAGGAAGCAGTATTCTTAATAAGCCATTGAATTTCACTGCTCATCTTATTAATATCTGTTCTTGGAGTATTGCTGGTCTCAATCAACACCTAAAAACCAGTGGCATGTACTTGCTCACATTTTTCACTTCTAATCTTATTGTCTGTCTTCAGGAACTGTGGAGAACTGACCCTTATCTTATATCTAACTTCTAGGTTTTTGAAGTTAAATCAATAAAGAATGCAATGGGTAGGCCCAGTGGAGGGCTGATTACCCTTGTCAACCTTAATCTAAAATCAAGTAGAACATTGCTGTTATTATAAATCTGTTGTACTTTCTGTGCCTGTTGAATTTCAAGACAAATCACACCTTTTGATAATTAATGTTTATTTTTCCCTCAAATATCAAAAGATTACAATTGTCTTTCCTCTTATTTTTACTTTTTGAAGATCAAATTGATAATGTTAATCACAAAATAATTATTATTATGGGTGATTTTAATGTTAACCTTTTATTTGAAAATCCTTCCTTTAAAGCAGAGGATTCAGAAGATAGATACTTTGGCATTCCTATGTTAAATTACAATGTTTCTTAACAGAATTCCATAGATAAATATATCAGGACCTTCCTTGATGAGCTTGGCTTTCGAACATTAAATGGGAGCTCTCCAACTGATCAACCCGCAAATTATTCATTCCACTCGGACGGCAATAAATACAATGTAGATTATACATATATGTGTATTACAGATTTTAATAAATGTAAAATGTTTGTTATTGGGAATAGGAGGGAAAGTGATCATTACCTGCAGTCAATAAATCCCAATTGGTCTCATAAAGAGCACTTTTTTGCCAAACAGCTTGGTCATTTATACATTAAAGAGATAGCACCAATAACGATCAAGTGGAATTGTAAATTACTAAACAAAATAGAATAACTTTGGAAGTCCCCTTTTATTAAATCCATTATGTCCAATCTCTCCAAGGCTAGCTATAACCAAATTGGAAAAGAATGTGAAGCTCTAGTTACCAAAATGTTTAATTTTCTCTCAACAGGAGTGAACAAAAAGTTTATATCTCAAAATAAGTTAATAATAAAATCTCAAACCAAGAAACACGACAAATTGAAAAAAGAATTATGGTCAGTGTTAAGAGAAATATGACTTAAACATCAACAGCAATTATGGACTGAAATACATGAATCCATAATCAATACAAACTTAAAGAAGTTTGGTCACTAATTGATATTGGCCATGACAAGAAACATAAGTTAGGAAGTATCACATAAATAACAACAAGTGAGAAATATATCTTACAGTGTTGTATGGTTCCGGTGCTCAATCATCTGCTACGCAAGTCACTGTTTCATCTAGTCTTAGTTTGAAATAATAATAGAGGAGATAAGTACTTTCATAGCAGAAGCAAACACCTCTTGTGCTTCCAGTCCTAATGGGATTTCAAATGCCATAATAAAGAAAAGTGCAGCAAATTCGTCCATACTTAACTTGTAACTTTAATTCCATTCTCTCTACGGGCACTATTCCTTTGTACTGGAAAGGATCTATTTCTCAACCCTTGTATTAACGGGGTCCTAAATCGGAACCCAGTAGCTATCGTTTGATAGCTTTACTTGATACGGATGGAAACATTTTTAGTAAACTATTATTAACAACATTTTCAGATTAAGGAGCAAGTTCTTTACTAATTACTCCTCATCAAATCGGTTTCAAGTCGGTTTGTTCAACCATGGATAACATATTTACCACAAATTACATTGTCAGTAATACTCTTTAAAAATGATGTGCCTGTTTGATTGATTGTTCTAATGCATTTGACAGGTTAGATCACAATAAACTTTGGTCAAAGCTGGCACTTTGGGTGATTGATAGCACCCTTTTAAATGGTGATATTCAGTTACATTCGGACATCTTGGTCCAGGTTAAATTGAGTGATGGTAGGGGTTTGCCATCGTGTAAAAACAATTGGCCTAAAACAAGGGTGCATTTGAGCCCCTTTCTTATTTTCATTAGATCTTGCAGATCTTTTTGCAACTTAAATAATGAGAGAGATTGTCTGAAACTTGGTCATCGCAGTATACCATTTCTCACTAATGCAGATGATCTGGTTTTGTTTTCTAAAACGCAACTAGGCCTCCAGAGGCAGTTACTTTGTCTCAACCATTATAATCAAGTAAATATTAAAAAAATTATTTAAAAAACTAAAATATGTGCATCTGGAAATCAAAGCTGCCTTTTAAGCTGCTGATCAATCAATAAAAAATTTAAACTGTGAGCAGCTACTCCTATCTGGGAATAGAATTACACGGTACCCTAAATTGGTCTCAGCACATTGTGAGCTTGAAAAATGAATATAGCATGTCAGTAATGGCATTTAGGCGTTTTACTACTAAGTATGGAGGAGGTGCCATCGGTCCAGCAATTATTGTCATTAAATCTAAAATAGTTTAATCATTAACGTATGGATCAATTATAATGAATTCTGATTCTTTAAGGTGACTAGATATTATCTTGTACAATTATGTAAGGAAGTTACTTAATCTTAGACAATCCACACCCAATGCCAGACTGCGACTGGAACTAGGGATGCCGTCTATTCTTTCTCAGAGTGACATCAATCTGTTAAATTACATCTGTGATTGTGTGTCTTCCATAGATCACACCAGTAAAAAATATGATAAACACAGAAATATTTACCATTAGTAGGACAAAAACACATTTTTAATCATCAAGTTTCTGTTTTATTCAAAAACTATCATTTACTATCACCAATCAATCTTGCAAATATGAAGAGATTGAAATGTAAAAAAGTAATTAAACAAGCAATAAATATAGTTCAATTTGAAGATCTGGAGAAAAACTTGGAGCAAAAAAATAGTTGTTCTGTACAAGACTCTTATAAGCACATACAACAGGATTATTTAGATCACCATTAAATTTATCAGCGATTAAAAGATTCTTAAGGATTCGTCTTCTTTATATACCGCTTGTCCAATGTGAGGGTTCATGGAACATATCAATGAATCCTATGAGGCTATGTCGTCTGTGCCATGTAAGTAAAGAAACAATTGAATACGTTTTCTGCATTTGTTCTAAATTGCTTGATATTTGGAAAATGTTTAAAAACCATTGTTTAGGCTGTGTGGAATGAGAAGACTTAAAGATGCAACTAGATTTTGTTAAAAGGGATTATGGAAAAAAGCAATTGGATGTGTGATGAAATGTATGGCAATTATGTAAGAGCATATTAAACATGCCATCTGATTATTTTTTCATGAATGTTTGTCAACAACACACTGTTTATGTCAACAATTAATGTTTTAATGTTTTTTTAACAGTTTTGTGTTTTATCTGCTGTGTGCTGAATTTTGTTTATTTGTGTGCACTATTGTAAATGAATTTAAGAAATCTAAACAATAAACAATGTTAAATACTCTCACTTAATAATTCACCACACTGGTGTAATATTATATGTGAGTTTATTAATTTGCAATTGATATTCATGTTTTGTGAATTGCAGAAATGAATTGGCACCCATAAATCAAGTAGTTTTCACATCTAAGTTAAACTTAAAGGGACAAATTGTTTTGTGAAAACTGTGATTTGAATTCAACTTTTTTGTTCTTGAGCTGTAAAATAGATAATTCTGGTTTCTCTAATAGTTCTCAAAGTTTTAAAAACCTGAACATAATTTCAGGCTCCCCCTGCTGAATTGTATCTTTGGACACAATTATATTGTTAAGTGCACAGAATAACGGGTCAGATTACTCTATAAGTGATCAACAAAGCAGTGGCAGATTGCATACCAGATTTGTGTGACCAATATTTTGTCTTACAAACTGATCTATGTACTAATAGGCCAGTTCTCAAAATAATGAATTGTAAGGGGTCACAGAATGAACTCCCAAATGTATATTCTTTAGACTGGGCGCATTTTATGACCCTTTGTGATTTGCTACTATCACAGGAATGGTGGCAGGGACAGTATACTACCGTACCTGTTATTGTATTTCAAAACTGAAATTTGTTTTAAAGCAGCCTGAGTTTCTTAAAGGAATTAGCTGCTGTAAATAAAAAGATTTCTATTTTCGAGCACTTAATCGCACTTAATCTCCACTAGTCCATTATCTGTTCTCCCTGAAGCTGCCACCCTGATTTGCAAAGGGAAAGGGGTCTATATAGGAACCCTTTTCCTTTGCAAATCAGTTACAGTATTACAGCTTGTGAGTTGGTAACTGGTAAATGCTTTGTAATTGGAATTACAGGCCCTGCTCCTGGTTAGGTGTAGAACAGCGATCTTCAAACAGTGGAGTATGAAATCTCAGCCCTTGGGGGCAGTGAAGAGGTGTCCAAGTGTGTGAGAGCCCGAGGCACAGTATTTTGCCAATGTAAACATTAAAATATGCATTGTGAAGGTAAAAATGATCATCCTTTCAGTGTTTCAAACTTTACAATCGTAATATATGAAATAAAGGTGACAATAAACATAATTTTTCTGTATTTCTTGGATCATATATACCTCGTACCCAGCTGGCCTCCCTAGACACTCCAGCTCTCTGGCTTGCAACATTATTTTAATTTCATATACTGGATTTAAAACAAAAAGTTAAACAGAACATAGCTTTTGTATTTTCTATCAAGATACCCGCTTCGTTACTAATTCAAATATTTGGTTAACTTAAACTTGCTGTGTTTCACTTGGCACATATTCATTGTGATAAATTAAAAGTAATTACAGAATGTCTCCAAACCCTATTGCAACGGTCCGCTTCTTTGCTGTGTTGAATATTTTACATAATATTTGCAGAAGAATGTTATTTTTGATTTTGGTGAATCCTGGATAAATTATTTGACAGAAGGGCGAAGAACACTGGTATAGTGGGTGGCAAGCTGTAAAAAGTATCCAGCACAACATGTTTTGGGGACTTTCTGAATACATCACCATTGTCTTTGAGTAATTGAATATCCGTTTAAGAAGCCTTATGTATTCAGGTTATGTGTTTAGGACTCTTTTTAGAGCAAAGGCAACCTACAACTACAGCACAGGAACATGTGCATATATAAGTAGGAGTAGTGATAACAATTACTTCTTAGGGATCAGAGACTTCACCTTGCCTAAAGACAGGGTGACATGCATTATAAAAATTAAAGCTCAATGGCGCAGGTATGCACCCTTGCTTTTGCCAATTTTAACCAAGTATCTAGTTTGTGCATTGCTAGTGTTTACAAATTTCACTGTAACCTATGTGTGTTAGTAGAGGAAACATACGTTTTCCTCCACCTTCAATCCTCCACACCAACAGTTTGGTCACGGGAAGTCCTTGATTCCGTGGGTTACATCAGATCCGACAGCCACAGATCTGCAATACCTTCAATTGCATGTGGTATGAATAGCTGACGAGCACAACGCAGTTCAACACAGCTAGCAGACTTTTTAAAACCCAAACCCATATTGCATAATAGGAATAATTCCCTTATATTCTACTCACGTTTGAAGATAGGTTAGCATCAACTTAACAAATATGTTGCTGGTTTGCTAAAAATATCCTGTAATTAGAGGATTGCTCTTTTTGTCCCTTTTTGAAAATCCAGAGCATGACTAAAACGTAGATTCACAATTTGAAAGCTTTTAACCATAAGTCAGACACTGTCTTTAATGCCATAGTGGTAGTCATCCTGACCTTCGGCTCTTGATTTTTTACCACCCTGGATCACTAACTCAACCTGGGAAGTCATTTCAAAAGACACCATGTTATTGCCTTCAACTTTATGGCATGTGTGTTTGCTGTTGTACAAGTACTTGAAAGTCTATTGTACTATGTCTGCTAAGAGCTATAAATCGCATCAGGGAGGGCAAATGGCTTTATCCGTGCATAGTTTCACCATTTTGTTTCTGTTGTTTGCATGATGATGTACACATTGCCATACAGAGTCCCAGGAGCTACCTTTTGTCTTAAGTAAAGCTTGCCTCTAGACTCCCTACATACAGCTCTCACACGACATCTAGAACCTTTCCCTATCTCTCAGAGACATTTGTAGTTCTGCTGTCCTTTGAGGTGGTTTACTGCAGTAGTCCTTCCAGCATATGGGAAGTCCTCTGCCACGCCCTGTGGGGCTCCTCTTTAACATCTCTCCAACTGGCATTTGACAGGACAGATAATTAAATGGTTCCCAATCAGCACCTGAAAAATCGTCATGCATGCCCTGATAACAAACAAGCTAGACTAGGAACACCCTCTGTGCCAGGATCAACAAAAAACTCACCAGAAGGCTGCAGACCATTTAGAACTCGGTGGCCAGAATCACTCTCAACTTCCCACGCAGCACTCACATCACACCACACCTGAAGGAGCTTCACTGGCTTCTACTTCACAAATGAGCACAATTCAGACTCATCACACCAACTTTCAAGGCACTACATAACACTAGCTTCACAATCACATCTGCTTTCACAAACCTTTCAGACAACTTCGCTCGTCCGATCTCTTACTTGCACAAATACCACGTATATGGAAAACCAGATCCGGCGGTCAAGCCTTCACCTACATCGCTCTTAAAGCATGGAACGACCTTCCGCTACACATAAGAGCCTCCTTCTCATTTCATGAATTCTGAAAGAAGCTGAAGATTTGGCTTTTTGAGTAGTCCCAATAGGCCCTAAGTGTGGCTGTACTTACACCTACTCAGCGCCAGGATAATCTCCCGGGTGACAGTGTGCTCTGCAAATCTACTTAACATAACAGTGGTATTATTGGAAAAGTCTGGAGCGAGTTCTCCAGAACTGACTATATATATGCAGGTGACGGCTGTCACCACCCGTGAGACCGTTGCCAGGTGATGGGTGCAGACTCTATTCAATACAAGCAGGGAAAATTCAGGCATTCAGGTGTTACTTCAAATGCATTTCATGCAGAGAGCACATTTCGGCAGAAGGCGTTTCTCCAGACAATAAAAGCTGCCACATCCATCATGAAAATAAATAACAAAACGTGATCATATATCATCAAGATAATGAAAGGACTCAGAACCCCTGGTCTGTACAAGGTAATGGAATCCACACTATTGTCATCATACCCTGGCAATTTAAATCACAAATAATTTTCGGTGCATCTGAAATTGCCCCAAATTGTCATAATAGACACAATGAATATAAATATTATAGAAAGGAATGATCGGATACATGAAATAATTGTGGAGACATGTTCAAGACAGCTTAAATAAAAATAGGGCAGCACCCAACATTTTGTTGCCATGTGTTCATGAGGGTGAACATAATAAAAGTGGGAGAAAGATTCAGATCCACTGGTTGATACATGATATGAATTATTAAGCAAGGTACCCATGTTATCAATCTTCTAAGTGACTGTTCAGTTGCTCAGAGAAGTTATTTATTATATAATTAATGTACATCTTGAACAGTAGAAACTTCAGTTCTCTTCCCATGTGTGGCCAAACAGATTCACAATGAGTACATGTTATTGCCAACATACTCTTATCTCAACTTAGTAGGATCTGGTCGCCAAGGAAAATTGGGTGGTGTATTTGTAGTCATAAATTAGGGAGACTGAGCCCACCGACATTCATAGTGTATTTTAACATAAACTCTGGGAACTAAAGTGCAGTTAAATAGAAATGTAAAAATAGAAAAAATATACAGCAGGAGGAATAACTATGTAAACTGGCATGTGTTCAGGGTGGGGCCCTTTTCTGGCTTAGATTGGCACATAAATTATGAAAAAAAGCAGGAAACCCTGGTTAGATTCCAAGTTTCAGGTGGAGAGCAGCTCCATTATGAGGAACACTCTGCAACACCACAGACAGGCCAAATCTGTTCACCTAAAATGTCTGTTTTTCTAACAGGGTTTTAAAGCATATGTGGGCTAGAAAGTGTCAAAGCCTTTTGCCATATTTACAGCACAGTCTTTAAGCATAAAATTAGCAAGTGCTATCCACGCCAAGCTGAAACAATTATATAAGCCTTTTACCATTCCAGGCACAGTATTAGAGCTTTAGATTAGTAAAATACCATCCAAGCCAACATGGAATAAATAAAAGCAACCCAACACATGTTTTTTGCTCTTATAGGAGCTCGTCAAAGAGGTACACATAAAGCAAAGTTCTATTTCACAAACGGAGTATGTTGTACTGCTGCTGGAGCCGGACACGGGAGTTAACAAATGCCAATTTAAATATATCTTCGCCATCGGAGACAACGTATGAACTTTTTGGATTGATGAGATCTGGGTACTTATTACTGGCATTAGGCCTCTTGTTTGGAAAACAACGTCCAAGAACGGGGACGGCCCACTATTACTTTTTGCTGGATTGTACATACGGATACACAACCTTGGCCATCTTACCCTTGCCCTGAAGAAGCCCTTGTGAAGGGTGAAACGCATTGGCTGTTTTCTACTTATATACAAAGGAACTTTTGGAAAATAAAGATTCTCTACAAAACATACTCCGTTTGTGAAATAGAACTTTGCTTTATGTGTACTGCAATTTGATGATTTTGTGTATTGCCTCTCATCAGTCTTTGTCTTGAAACTATTTATGATCATGTGGCAGCTGGCCATTTGAGGTGGGCAATATAAGTTGAGAGTACCCTTAATGACTAGCCTAGGTAGTGTAGTTGCCATATACCCTGCTGCCCTTTGCCTTCTCTGAAACTCGTCAAAGAGGTATAGCTTTCTCCAGACACTAGAAAGCAACCAGTATAAGTCAAAACAATGCCCGTTCAGGCTTAGAGTGCTGCATAAATTATGTAAAAAAGAGAAGTTTTAAAAAAAATCACTGGTAGTGCCCTTGCCCCTCTTTAGGGCACCTTAACAAACAAAACATGCTACAACAAAGCCCACGCATGGCATTAAGAGGAGTGAATATGTAATGAGCGGCAAAGCTGCTGTAGTTTTTCTGTTTGCCACTGCCCCCCACAAGGCCCAGGGGTCAAGGGAACCATAGCCATATCCCACATTCTATATGTTATTTTCATATTTTTCAGGACACGAGGATTGAGTCCCCGAGTCTTAAAATGGCTGCCAAACATCTTTGTTGATGTGAGGCAGCCTGTCAGATCTTATTTTTTGATCTGCAGGTACTCCCACATCTCTAGATATCTGTAAATTTGTAACCTTAATTTCTTAAAAACAACTGAACAGATTTACAGTAAATCAAAAAAGCTCACTTTCTGGGTAAAGATCAAAGTCTCTGCCAAATTTGTCGTAACTCCGTTCAGCCATTTGAGTTATTGCATTGTCTAAAGTTTCTAAGGGACCTTGCATGGGGAAAATACTTTTTGGAACCACCCCTTTATTTCAGCCCCTGCTTGGCAGGCCACCCTGAAGAACTTTCCAGGAAGGAGCTGAGGCGGATGATTCTTTTTTTTTTTTTAGAAAGTTTCATGAAGATGCGTGAAAGGATGCCAAAGTTATTATCAAACCAAAAAATCAATTTCGTATGGAAACCTGGTCCAAGCTGTGTCTACACAGTGACAACTGCCACTGTGTTATATATATATAAGACACATACGCATGGTGATGCACTGTGTAGCGGTGTACATAAACAAGTGTTTTGGAGAGGATTTATTATTGTGTACACCATCGTAGTGTTACTTTTTTTTTTACCTTAGATTATATATATATGCATAGTCTGAGAGAGATTGAGGACTATTTCACATGAGTAAACCAATAAATGCACTTGCAAAGGCAAAATCATAATCAAAGGATCAGGATTGTTGGGATTACAATTCGGCAATTGCGTTTTTTTTTTAATACAGAAATTCCGCTAGTATTGTGGAATTTATACATTTGTAAATTTAGGGAACGGTGGGTTTGTGGGCATTCCACTGAGATCCTATCTGCAAAGTATGTGAATATCTACAAATGTATTTTGTATTCACATACCCCTTGCAATTAGTTCCTGTGCCTCAAAACACCCAAAAAGTACTTCTGCTTAGGATTTGAATCATTTCACTTACAGTTTGCAAAAGAGAGGTAACATACCCAAAATCCATGAGAGTGTAGAAGAAGCGGTTTGCCAAAGGAAGAATATTTTCATGCTGAGGGAAGAAAAAAAGTTACATGTAAAAATGTACATTTACGTAAAATTTCCCTATGTTGATATTTTTATTGTTAGAAATTGAGCATGTGTAAGAGTGAGTAGTCCTTGAATACTTAGGCTCACATCGCTTTACAGAAATACTCGTGGAGTCAATTTGCAAATTTGCTCCAAGCACAGCAGTTATACTTAATGACTAGGGCTCCCGGTTTTATTGTATTTATTTTTTCAACATTTCCATCTGTATATAACCATATTTATTTTTTGCTCATATTTTCGGTTTTTGTCCATTTTTATTTTGTGTTTTCTGTATAAATAAAGCTGCAATGGGTATTTTTTTCACATTCATTTGACTGATAAATGTATACTCGCATTTCAATGTCCAAAAGGTTTCAGCAGTACACAGTGCAATAGTGGTATCTGGAAACAATTTCATTGTGGAATAGTATAAATAACTGTAGATCTGCACTTAATTAAGCTTAATTAGGAAATCTATTGTCTTTTTTCATCTCCCCTACCTCATAATCTGTACACGTACTGACCTGGCACTCATGATTGACAGTAGAAAAATCATCCAAAGAAGACGTATTTTCCATATTTTTCTGTATTTAAAAATAAAAACAGACAGGAAAATGAATAGTTTTCTGTCTGTTTTTATCTGTAAAAATCAGTAAAAACGGAAAACTGGGAGCCCTGTTTATGACCAATTTTCAGACTTTTTTCTCTACATTTGTGAATTGGTCCCTATTGTGATTTGCCCAGAATTACACAATTTTCAGACAAGTTTTAAGACTGGGACTAGAACCCAGTCCTCCAACGTCCAAGGTCAGCAATGTAGTCAGTGGAGCACATCATTACCCTGAGACTCACGTGCCTGAATATCCAGTCCATGCTATCATGATTCATAATATCAGCATTATGTGGTATTATGCGTAAATATTGCAATTTATAGCATACTCCTGGAGTCCTAGTCCACCTCAAAGTCTATTTGTTTAAAGGTTACTGGCACCAACAGTAGATGTTGTACATCCCTAGAAGCATACTCTCACAAACAATTCAATTGTACCAATCATTATTAGAACATTGGAATGTTGGGAGATCCATTGAAAACAATGGAGTGCTCCGGGCTTCTAATGGCTGGTAGAAGCCCGTAGCATCAAAATTCCAATTTTTGCTCACAGCTGTTGCTGTGAACAAAGGCCTCACAAGAGGATTTCAACCCCCTTGGGCTCTGTGAGGCCTTCGGTAAAAAAATTGGAATATTATTCCCTCTAGGGGGTGGAATGTTCTAAGACCCTTAGAGTCCTCTGTAGCAGGCTCTACCCGCCATTAAAGGCCCGCTCCCATGTTAACGCCGGAGCGGGCCTTTAATGGCCTGTAGAGCCCACTACAGCGGTCTCTAAGGTTACAATAGTGTTTCTGTTCTCCTCATTCTCCATCAGCAGAGACGTTGGGGAACTTCTAATTCCCTTGATGTAGAGAGAAAAATACTCTCAGTTTCTTCATGCACATCGCTGTCTGAAAAAGACTGTCGGAGGAAATATAAGGCGTATTACTATCTGAAGCTCTGCTCTATCTAAGACACAGACGACCATCAGTATTCTCAATGTGAAATACCAAAAAATGTGCAACCTATTCCCCAGATTCAAAGATGCAAGTATGTATTTTGTATTTTGTTTGCAACCACTGTTTTTTCAAAATGTAATATGCTCTGACATCGACAAAGCTTCTAATTTGCTATAACCGTGGTTTCAAAATCGGCCTTGTTTTCGTTCATTGTTGCTTCACAATCTGAAGCCCTCAGATGTCAACAAAGACACGGTCTGCTATATTGAAATCTGCAAATAAATAAATCCTAGTACATTGTTTTTTTAAAAGTTAGCGTTAGTGTTTTTAGGTGAAAGGACGGCTGTGCAGATTTTGAGAATTCCCACAAACCTATACTTTGGAGGGTGGTCCATGTATTTTGCATGACTACCTCGACCCTTCCAAAACGTTTCCTTTGTAACAGTGGTGCCTAACCTCCACCCCCCCACCCCCAATAATGCCAGATTCTCTGCTATCATAAATCCACTTTAAAATCTTACAATGCGATTGCGATTTCTTGTCATGTTGTGAATCAGGATGTGGAATTTGTGGTAAATCAGCCCCTTGCCGTTTTGCACTCTTGCTTGTCTAGTAGAACTCATTTTATCTAAACAGGGGGGTGGGGAAGCTACACCTCAATACTTCTGAAACAGCATTTTCCTTCTTTGCATTGATACAAATCACATGCATAAAATATGTCTCTTCACCTGATGATAACACCAAAGGTAAAGACATTATGGCATGCCGTGGTGAACATCTAAATGGAAAACTGAATAGTTCAGCGCTTTTTGATGTACTGCAAGAAGAGCAGTCTGTTCTTTTTATCTGCAGATGCTCTCTTAATAAAAGCTTGCAGTGCAGTCCTCTTTGATGTCCCAGCGCAGAACCTTGTATGTTTTATTGAACACTTTAGAGTACTTCACCCTTGGTGTTGACAATAGATTCAGTGCTTTTGATGTCTGCGGTGAGTTTGGATTTCAATTTGTGTTTTAGTTTCGGGGCTTTTGCTTCCCTTTAGCCCCCAGTTGGCTCTGAGTAACACTGGTGTGATAAATTACATTTTTCGAGGCCTGATGGAAAGATCTGAGGCATCCTTCCCATCGTCCTCATATGGTATTTATTTTGTATTTTGGGGGTAAATGGAAAAAGTGGGGCATTGGACACCTGCACTTGGCCAAGGGCTCTGTGCAGTTGTCCCAGAAATGTAACATTCTATACCAACTCTGCACAGGTCAAGGCTGTTCACAACAAGAGAGGTATTAAAGGGTAGCAGGGATGTGAGTGACTAAACCCCAAACCTTGCATTCTGGTCCCACCACCAGTGACTGAAAGCCGCACAGCGAGCTAGTTCGGTGTGCTTCTGATTTTTTGGTGCCATAGCTCTTGTCTCACGCTTCTTTTCGAGCATCCGCTGCGCATAGTACTGGGCTATGTTAATTTCCTTGATGATACTGAGTGTGATCTTCAACCATTGTTTGCTCTCTTGTCTTGTATACACATGCATAGTATCTGAAGGCCATATGCAGCTACATAGAAACTTTACATCGCAAACAGGCTGCATATGGCGAAGGCTGTGCTCACCAGCCTCTGGAGGAAGGGATGCTGGGTGCAGGTGTGGCCAGAGGCCATAACCTCTGTAATTCCCTGCTGCACAGGGCTGAGGGTCTGCACAGGAGGTGTGTGCAATCCTGATTCTGGGAGTGTCATTAGGTGGTTTCGCCCCATCCACCCAGGATCAACTGCACATAGCCGTGGGTCATGGTCATGACTTCGTAGAGTGTGGTCTACAACCGTTTGTTGCGCTCTCCTCAAGCCATGCACGCTGCATCGGAGTTTATCCTTGTTCATACATTGATGTTATCAGAGATTAATGATAGCAAAGTAAAAATCATCTTTATTTTGGATATATTTTATAATCCATAAAAAGATACAGTAAAAAGAGTCTGAATATCACATTCTAAATGCATCTTTAAAAAAAGTTCATAATAAAAGAATTAAAAGAAGCTCTAACTGTCAATATATATAATATGTATAATGAGCTTTGTATTGAATAAGCTTGGAGCAATAACTAATAGGTCCTTAAAATGCCTCAAGAGATAAGTATGCACTTCCTTGCAAATGCTTTACATATCCAAAATATGTACAATATATCACCGTAGACATCTCTTACCTTGTCAATCTAAAAATAAATTAGCGCAATGATTCTGGACCTTAGATGCCTGGGCAAGAAAAAATATATATTTTTTTCATTTTGTGTTACAAAACAAGGAAAAGGAAAAAGAACACAAGGTATGCAGTCATCACACGTTTCCCAATATGATTGCCACATTTCGCCATAGGAAATCCCTCATAACCATCTCATGCTTATTTAGTCTGTTAATCCAGCCTACGATGAGTGGTCTGAGTCTGAAGACAGCTCATGAAGGCCTGCCTTGCATCCAAGTTCCGGTACCCTTCCTGGGTCGTGGTTATCGACCCATTCACGTTTCATGAATGTCTTAAAGGGGAGCCATACGGCCACAAACTTCTCCATTCTGTCATGGATGATCGTGGTTAGCCGCTCGAGGGTGTAGATGGACCACACCTTTCCCCTCCAAACATGAAGTGGGGGCGCTATGGGTTGTTTTCAGAATCGGACTAACGCCAGCCGAGCAGCTATCAGGAGATGAGTGATAAGTTTGCCCTTGATCATGGTTTATGGGTACTCGCTGTGTTCCCCTACATCACCAAGTACTATCATCAGGGGTTGCATTGGTAGGGTGACTCCCAGAATCAATTACCGGCCCAGTAGGTGAGTTGAGTTAGTCCATAACCTTCTCGTTGGCCCAGGTGAAACTCCTCCTGGATGTCCTCTTGAGATTTCATTATCACAGAACAGTTCACCCAGGGTCAGTGGAGACCAATTATTCCAGAGTTGAAAGTGTGGCTCGTGATGCCTGGAGGGAAATCAGGGTAATTAGTTATCGGTGACTTGAGGGAGGGGAATGTAGTGGCGCCCGTTTTGCATGTGATTTGAAGTCATGTTCAATAGAATCTGAGTAGCAATAAGCATTTGAGATCTTCCTCTATAAGCTCAGCATGACAACCAGAGAAGGTTGCATAGGGGGATTGGAGAATGTTGTTGTTCTACTTACACCCAAGCTTTATTTGGTTATGGTTAAAGTCTAGGGCCGGGCAGATTTGGGCTACCTTGGAGTTATGACTACATGTTCGGGAAACCCAAACCCCCTTTGGTTGTGCGTTGGTGAAGGGTGGCTCTAGCGACCCTAGAGATTGGTTTCACCAAATAAATGAGAGCAGTCATTCTTGGAGTTGTGCAATAGTGACGTGTGGAAAGCATAGGCGGAGTGTCTGTGCACTGTACAATAGCCACGGTAAGAAGTTCATCTTTACCGTAGTCATTCGGCCAAACCAGGAGATTTTTAGTCTGCCCCATCTATACATGTCTGTGTATAGCCCTTGTAGCATTGCTGGTAGAGGTGTGCTATAGAGTGGGGAAGGGGAGACACTCCGGGCCTAGAGCCTCAGCAAAGTGATTGTGTTCTAGGGCAGTTTGTGAGATATTGAGATTAGCTGAAAGTCTCATGCCACAGGATTTAGAATAATTTACCATGAAGCCCACATCTTGCGCGAAGCTATCTAATTCTTGTTTCAGGCCTGGAAGGGAGGACTAGTGGTCCATTAAGAAGCAGAGTACATCGTTGGCGTATAGGGTTAACTTACAGGAACAAATATTTTGAGATTGCAAAAATTGCAAACAAACTGATGTCACATTTACATATCTTGAAAGCAGTCTCTAACTTCCTTATCAAACATCAACCATAGTGAAAAATATTTTCTCCTAGACTTCTTATAATAAGGAAAGCAAACATACCCTTCGCTTTCTAGAGCGGGAGGGCAGAACAGGCAGTAGGCAGCTACCTTAGAGTATTGTTGCAAAGCCCATGACGTTGATGTTTATTTCCAGTCTCTTAGCATGTTGCATGTAGCATGTTGAGGTTTCACACGATCTAAATAGTGCTCGAAATAGTATTTTGAGCTGTTGGTCGACTCAAGTTTGTGCATCTTAAAATCAAGCACTCCCTCCACAATTTATGTGTAAATTTTAAAATATTCACTGCTCTTTATCAGTACTCATCAAGATTAGTCCAGCGGTTACCCAGTCCCCAACAACCACAAGTAGCGACAAACCAATCTAGGCCACTTTAGAGTCTCATTGCCCTTTATCAATAGAACATTTTAATGCTGCTCTATATCTTTCAAGGTTCACATTCCTCCTTGAATGACCCAATATAGTAAGGACTTGAGACAGATGACAGTTTCATTTGGTGTTAACCCCGAATGAAATTGGAAGGGCACATTAGATATCCTCGGTGGGAGTCCCATTAGTGCTATGATAAATCTATTCACGGTAATAGATAACATACAGGTATTTGTGTACCCCCAAATTTATCCTCCATAGGGGTTGCTATAAGGACCTTACCTTTGTATACTAACATAGCTGATATCATGGCTAGACCTCCTAGCTTTTTGTAAAAAGAACCACTGGGCCTGCTTTTTGGGAAAAGATAGTATTGCTCTTGAGAACCTGATTGCCCCACTTCCAATTATGGATGAATCTTATAACAATGTAATCAATATACAACATCCATTTGAAATGTGTAGTATTACATGAAATAAATCTTTCATGAAAAGCGAAAGTTGAAGGCACCAAAGACACATTGATGTCAAATTCTAGAGCTATCTTAGTTTGTAGAACAGCATTGGCTGAGCTTGACAACATCGGTCTTGTTGTTGACAAGGAGAAGGACAAGTTCACATATTGAAGCGCTGCATCAGTGGGATCCAAGAAGAAGAATTGTTTTGTGGTCTGACTCTTGCCAGAGCAGGTGTTGTTGGCATTGATGTCCCATTAAATACTGCATTCTTTAGAAAGGCTAACTAACTGCATTGCAGTGCATTATGCCGGGTGCACTATTATTAGTCAAATTACTTCCCTCATATTAAAGTATGTGATGGGTGGCAATTCCAAGGGAACGCACGGGGCAGATGTTGCAACAAACTACGGCTCAATCCTGGCATAAGCTCTGTGCAGAGTGATGGAATTGCAGAGGATTGAGTGTCCTCGAGGAGTAGTACATCCAATTGTTCTTATGCTTGCTAGATTGTCTTTGGTAAAGCAATGGAATTCAAACGGAATTTTCATGTATGATAAACAAAGATATTGCACATTTGTTCATACCAACCCAAGGAGCTGTGTTTTTGACAATCATAGAAATGCTAAAGAGATTACTCCATGTAGGAGCTATGTGATATGTAGATTTTCTGTCACAGAAAAAGGGGTGCTTTCTATCACTTCAATACTTAGGAGAATTCGATGCTTCCTTTTTAGCCATTGTTCTTTGTGTTGTAGTCAGGTTATAAGGTTCATACACGACACACTCATTTATGAGCTGCCATGGCAATTTGCCAGCTTTCAAGGTCTCTAATGACCAATTTGATTGTCTGTTGTATGAAGGATTCAAATCTACTTTAAGAAGAAGCAGGCTGGATGACTTAATAGTGCTGATTTTGTACACTTGTTTTAAGAGCACTGTTGATGCTTTATTTTGGTGTCTACTTGTCTAATTCTTTCTGCAGCTTCCCTTTCTGAATATGTCTGTTCTTCCTTAATAACTATATATGTATGTGGATGCAAATCATTTATTTTTTACTGGATGTGGACACGGAAGGAAGTTATTAAAATCCATAGCGTTACTAATTTTGGACAACTGCTCCTTCACAGCAGTTAAGCTGGAGTGTGCTAGCCAATACCGACATAGTTTACCCACACTATATGTGGTTACTGTTATAGGACTGTATGTGTTATACCTGTGCTCTAGTCTTTTTGCTAAGGACTGGGAGCTTTGGTAAGACATCTGTTTATGCACTCATTAACATCTATGGGCCATAGGGCAACTCCATCTAAATCACATATAGTCAAATTATGTGTCCCATTCTGAATCATAATGTTCAACTCATTAGCTTCAATGTTTTCCTTCTACCGCAAACCTGAAAACTGTGTCAACTTAACTTTTGGAATAGATGGTCTCTTTACATACCTGGTGGAAGAGAACACCATACAGACTGCTGAATTCTTTTGTTTAAAAACATCATCTCCCTGTGTACCATGCATGCTCTAAATAAAGCTCCTGTTGCTTTAATCTGCCAAAATTTGGCAGATTCTCATTCAAGTTTTCATTCCAATATTCATAACCTTGGCTAGTGAGTGTTTAAATAAATTGTGCAGAGTATATAGATCTATGATTGGTAATCAGATGTTTCTGGAATTTCTGTGGTTTCTGGGAATAATAAAAAGCAGATGGGTCTGACCTGCCATCACTGTTGAAATAAGGGAATCTTTTCTGGAAGTGTTTGTAACTATTTATGGGTGGGGTCCTACAAAGCTCCCACTGTGTTTAATTATATATTTCTCAGAGACTACTGGTTGAGTGACTGTAGTGATGACTATAATGATGAAAACAAATCAATTCTTGATGATTTCAGCATTCAAATATGAATCTTCATTATCTAATGTAGTATATGAGGGTAAGGCAGACATTAACTGTTAAACCGTATATGTCCCATGAACCTGGAATAGGACCAGAAGTTATGACATCATCTAAACATGCTTTCAAAAACTAAGGAATTTGTATCTTTTTTGTTGGACCCTTAATCTGATAGGGAAGCTTTTCCCAATCCAACACTTATTCCCCTGTCGTCCTTGTCTGTGTTGCTTCTTCCCATCCCACCCTCCCAGTGTCCGTGTTGCTTCTTCCCATCCCACCCTCCCAGTGTCCACATTGCTTTTTCCTCTTCCACCCTCCCAGTGTCCACACTGCTTTTTCCCTTCCCAGTGTCCACACTACTTCTTCCCCTCCCAGTGTCCACACTGCTTCTTCCCCTCCCACCCTCCCACTGTCCACATTGCTTTTTCCCCTACCCTTTCAGTGTACACACTACTTCTTCCCCTCCCAGTGTCCACACTGCTTCTTCCCCTCCCACCCTCCCACTGTCCACATTGCTTTTTCCCCTACCCTCTCAGTGTCCACACTGCTTCTTCTCCTCCCACCCTCCCAGTGTCCACTTTTCTTCTTCCTCTCCCCCTTCCATTCCGTTGCCCAAAGTCCTTGTCCGTGTTGCCCCCCCCCCCACCTGCCTTAGGGAAAAAAACGATATGACGCAGCCATATGCATCCTATCATTTTTAGGTTGAGCCTGGGCAGCGCATGCGCTGCTCTGCGAGGCATGCTGTATTGAGGAAAGGAATAAAAGCTCCGCCCATTTCCCCGCCCATCTTTTCAATTGGCTACTGTTACAGTCCTTTCAAAAGCATTGCTTTTCATTCGTGAATAGGCTTCCTAGTCCCTCCTTGTTACCGCCTTGTCTGCAACTGTAACCTCCCATAATGACTGGACTTTTTACTTGTGTTCTTACACGATCTGCTTTATCTTGCCAAAAAAGCGTTTCAACACCCCATCGGGGGTAACAAGCGCTATATAAATGCAAACCTTTTTTCCCTTTTCTATCCCTCCGCTATCCTTCTCAATCCAAATAACTGACTAATACCCCACACTCAAATTATTTTCATATTTCACTATACTGATTCACCACTAATCCTTTATGGGTTTCGGTGTAGCGTGCTACTCGCCAAAATAAAAAAGCGCTTTAACACCCCATCAGGGGTAACAAGCGCTATATAAATGCAAACCTTTTTCCCTCTTCTATCCCTTTGTTATCCTTCTGAATCCAAATAACTGACTAACCTATCCACCACTCAAATTACTTTCATTTCACTATACTAATTCAACACTAATCCTTTATGGGTTCTGGAGTAGCGTGCTACTTGCCGAAAAAGTGATTCGACGCCTCGTCAGGGGTAGTAAGCGCTATATAAATGCAATTACAATACAATACAATACAATCTAGTCTGTGAGCACTATTTTCTTTAATGTCTATTTTAGCAGCCGCGACAGGCTCTCCCTAACTCACCCTGTTTCCTGACAGCGCAGCGCTCGATCATGGATGCTGTGCTTTATTTAAAAAATGCTCCCTGCACAGCGCTGCACTTTTGCACGTGCTGTGCTGCTTAACAAATGCTTATTATTTTTTTAAAGCGCCCATGCGGTGCTTTCACTTTAATATCAGACACACACCTCTCTTTACACAAGCCACGTCTAAAGAAAGGGGCGTGGCCGACATTAAAGTGAAAGTGCGGCATTGGGCACTTTAACCAAAAAAAACAATCGTTTGTCAACGTCTAGGGTCAATTCATTAACAGGAATGTGCTTGAGTTGCGTCACACGACAGTGAACAAGCCTCAGACGTAGTCTTTGGACCCAACAGTAGAGGTCGTTGTACCAAATCTACATTCTAGCTTTGATCTCTGCTCTATGGTTGTGTGCTTCTGTAGCCTGCCCCTCAGCCCGGTTTTCTCCAACTCAAACCCGAAGGCTGCATGACATCATTGAATAGACAAGCATTTGCAATGCAATAGGTCTCGCATTTGCGAGAGTTTAAGCTATTAGCATTGTAAATAACAATGCCTTTTATTTATGTTTTAAAAACAAAAACATAAATAAAAGGTATTGTCATTTACAATGCCAGTAGCTAAAACTCGCGTAAATGCAAGACCTATTGCATTGCACATGCTTTTTTTTTTTACAGTCCTGCTGCCCTTTCCCTCCCACTATGCCTTCTGTTGTCCATATTGCCCATTCCCTATCCACCCTCCCTCCCGTTGTCCCTGTTGCCCACCCGCCAGAAGTGAAGCAGCCACGCCTCAGCCAATTAGAGGCAGCAAATAAGAGTGACAGAGAAGCTAAGGAATGGTAGCCAATGGGCGGGCTACAAAACTCTCGTGGTAAACAGTAGCTCTCGCATGCGCGCTGTCTTAGGTGAGACCAAATAACAGGCATTTAGTTCATTAGGCCAAGAATGCTGGACTGACCTGGCCTGACCCCTTCAGTGCTCTGATGTGCCGCGGACCAGCCTGCCCTTGGCCCGGGCTTTGCTCGGACACAGCCAGTGCTCCAGGGAGTAGGGCGGATTGAACTCGGCCTGTGGCTGCAGTGCCATGCCTATGGATGGCAGGGATTCTGGATACCATAGTCCCACAGCTCAGCATTCTCTGTAGCCCCCTCCTCTGCTATGCGCTTCCCCGATGTTGTCGTATGATATGTCCCTAATGATTTAATTGATGATGTCAGTGGTTCAGATGTCATATATGAGGTCATGAGCAGCTCATGGCGGCGGCATGAGTTATGGTTTGCGCAGCTTACCATGACTGGGGAATTTTAGGTTTTGCATTGCTACCTTAATATTGAACTAGCGTTAGATTTTTTTTAAGGCTGTATATATGTGTATATTTTTATTTAAACATCAACTTAAAGGGTTAACCTGCCGTAGCCATGTATCCTTTTTATGCATCAGGCACATTGGTAAATGAATATGCATTCACCTGTCAGAGCCATGTTCCCAGTGGGGCCACGGCTCAGTGCACTGCAGGCGCAGCCGTCCTCGTGCTGTCGTCTCACTGCCCCAGAAGGCTTCCTTTGAGTGCCACAGAGCAGATGGCAACATGTGAGTTGGACTTAGTTCACTGTCTGCCTGGCACTGTGTCTGCCGAGAGCTGTCCGTCCTGATGTGTCAGGGCTCACACATAGCTGCCAAGGTTTCAGATTGCTTATGTGTGACATTTTCATAATTGCAGTGTAATTATGAGTGACATTCAACGACTATGAGTGACACTTTCTCGCAAGCAAAATCAAGCAATGAAGAAGTGCAAAACATATAAATAACAGACATTACACCCATTTGGGCAACGAAAAACTCAGATCTTAAAACTGCTGTAAAGTGCTAGAAATGGAAGGGCACTACCCTAGTAAAAGCAGTAGCTCACAGATAATCCTCATAAAATACAGTTTTGTGAAGGCGTGGTTCATGTTCTTTCTTTCCTTCTCCCCTTTTCTCCTCTTTCTTGCTTTTTCCCTCCTTCCCATTGTCTCATTTTCCATTTCCCTCTCTAGTACTCTTTTTCTTCCTCTTTCCTCACTCAAAAGGTAACAGTGGTAAAACGGGTTAGCCATGTGGCATCATTTGGGATCAAAGCGTGCATGATGTTACTTCCGCTACCCCAGGCGTTTGGACTGACACTTTATAAAACTTCCTCTGTATGCTAATAGCACCAGGAGGCCTTATTGATCCAGAGCTCCTGTGCAGGCATCCCTGGAGGGCGAAAGGGCGCCGTAAGCTGCCATTGACCCTGGGTGACTTTAGCACCCCGTTCGGGACACACGCACAGCTGTCCACGTGCAGTTATTAATGTAGCATTGCTCTAATTACTGTCAGACACGGTGATCAGGAAGGTGCAGCTAAACCTGCTCGAGCAATGTACTGTAAAAAAAAAACGTCTCTGGAGCCTCCTGGCCAAGGAAGCACTTTCCTGGCTCCATTCATTAACTGTATTGCCCCTTTTCTGCAGTCTTGGCCACGGTGCCCTGCATCACTTAAAGTACAGGTAGGTCAGTTGCCCTCGCCGCCTGCACCCTCCGACCGCTGGGGTGTGAAAGCTGCCGCCCGCCATAGCATACGCTCTAATTATGTTTTGCAAGGTACGGGTGATGGTGATTGTGCATTTAAACTTGTAGCGCAGCAAATAAAACAAAATGCACAACCATTCAAAGTGCCACCAAACAGCGGCCACTTTGGTGTAATATCGGCGAAATCACCATCCTGTGCACAAGACCCAACAAGGCCTGCAGGCAGCCAAAACAAACTAAAGCAGCACACACTGACCTGCACAGCTATCTGCCCCTCGGAACGCCGGCCGGGTAATACCGCGCCCTCAGCACAGCGCAGAGTCTCGCAAGTTAACTCCAGTCCACGCCGAGTCACCGGACGCCGCTTCTGACTGACCTCACTTCCATCCTGTAAAGGACGTGAGGTCATGATTCCACCACACGGCGCTGGCGCCACAGCTAACGCAACGTTACGACTGAGAGGGCAGGCCCCGCTGTGGAATTGTGTTTCAATTATGCAGGCAGAAGCAGCAGCCTCCTGCTGCCTGGCAGTTTGTAGCACTGTCAGACTCTCACCCAGAGCACGATCTGATCTTTAATTAAGTGTAATTAAGTGCCTCCTGCTGGCAAGTCTGCAGGGAGCTGAGCAGCAGCCAGCGCACACAGGTGTCAGAGGCGCCGGCGTGCGCGCTAGCACCCTGGCGTTACGTTGCCAGTTTCAGCCGGCGCTGTCAGCAGAGTGCAGTCAGTGGCATTAAAATGCGTGACAATGCATTTCAGTGCGGTGATGCGGAACACCACACTGAAATGCGTTAGAGTCACGTCTGGTGCGTGATACTTGGCAGGACTGCTCACATCACGTGGTGCCTCTTGTGTCGCTGCAAGCAGGTGAGAAGTGCTTTCCACGTCTGTTTTATATCAGTGTAGTTATTTAGAATTTTTTTTAAAAAGCGCTGAAAACTCCAGAAAGTGTATCTGTCATACTTCCTCCTTAAATAGTTGCCTCGCCTGAGTTTCATAAGTAAGACACGTGTTTTATGTGGGAGGCAGAAGATGGCCGCAGTGCGATTTCCTACAATACCCTTCATTTAAGCTAGTATTTATTGTATTCTATTGTAAATCAAAATTAGCTTTTCCTTTGACTGAGGCTTGTTTTTAATTTTTAATGTGTATTTGTGTTCTAGTTTTTGCTTTTCTGAATTCTGAATTTGAGAGCACGCATTGTTTTTCTAGCTTGCATTGCTGCTGTTCATTTTATGTCAAGAGCCTCAATATCTTACAGGCTCGACGACTGGATTTATTCGATTCTCCAGCCGCAGCATTTTCCTCATAATTATGGATTTGCCACATAATCCTTCACCTGCTACGTAATATTCAGAATTTAACAAAAAAAATTGTTTCTAGCTCAAATGGAGCAAACGTTCTAAAACATGCAGTGTTAGGTGTAGCCGCACTGTGCAAGTTCCTTAGGTAAAGTTGACTGATCACCTTTCATACACAGAACAAATGAATCATACATGTGTAAATCAGTCTATAGGAAAGATTTTATAAAACAATGAGGATTACAAGGTGTAGGAGTCATGTGTCACCAATACTAGGAGGTAAGAAAATATTTCTACCCAGATAAACCCTTTTTAGGGACATTAGGCTTATGAAACACTGGAGGAAACATAACATTCTAACCTGTACCATGCAGTTTGCATGCAGCTCTTTGATGACAATTCATAGCTCACTCTGCTTTATTAGTGTTATAACTTATGAACTGCAAGTACCACAGGCATTTGCATTGCAATAGGTCTCACATTTACGAGAGTTTGAGCTATTGGCATTGTAAATGACAATGCCTTTTATTTATCTGTTTTGAAAACTACACATAATTAAAAGGCATTGACATTTACAATGCCAATAGCTCAAACTCTTGTAAATGCGAGACCTATTGCATTGCAAATGCTTGTTGTCTGTGTCATTGGAGTGAAGCCTGCTGGCTCTCTCATTTAAAGTTCTACTGCTGTGTGAAAAACTCACCCTTGCCCTCCATAGGATTGTTCCGTAGTGCTGCGCAGTGCACGTGTGTTATACATGTGCTTGGGTGTATGTGTGCCTGTGAATGCTACAGTACAGGGATAGTGCAGTGCTATGCAGTGCGTTTATGTTTTATGCATGTGCTGGGTGTATGTGTGCCTGTGAATGGTTCAATACATGAAGGATGTAGTCCTGTGCAGTGCATGTTTTATATATGCATGTGCCGGGTGTACGTGTGCCTGTGGATGGTACAATACATGGAAGATTTTGGTTCCATTTTGGAAGAACGAGGGCAGAGAAGAGGGCACTTTAAAAGAAAGCTGACGCCCAACATAAACTTCAAATTTCTGAACCTCCTCACAGCATGGACCCATTCTTTATAGTCCAAATAGAATGCAAAAGTCCAAAGCAGGACGTTTCAATATTTTTTTTTATCTCGTTAGACATCCAAAACATCTCCATGAAGAGTGGTCCTTTTAATATACTATAGGTGAACCACACTGATAGCAGGCTTCTTCGAGTAAAACATAGGTATCTCTTAATGAGCCATGCCGCACAGTGGCCTGGCACTTGCCTGGGACATGATAGCCACTCATGAGTTGAGCACTATCTTGCTCTCTGTCCAGGTTTCTCTCCCTGTACTTTCACAGGATAGTTGTTGCAATGTGTGGACGAATGCAGCAGTAGCCCTGTTTGAAATTCATTGTAGTGCTCAGAAATGAGAAAGGACATTTGTCAAAGTGTAAAGTATGCAGGGAGAGGAATGGAACAATGGGTGTAAAATTATGTTGCCCTTTCTCTTAGTTTGATGAGAGACTTACTTTCCCTGTACTAACTCACATGAAGCTTGGGGAAACTGATACATATTTAGCTAATTGTTTAGAATATTGCCATGTCCCTCCCCCAAAGAATGTGGTTTGAGCCGGGCCAGTTTTATACCGCAGTGCCCATCTCTGAAAACATTTCATTCTTTGTATCAAATATTAGTTAACTGGAAATTTCAAAGAAAGGCTTTCTTGACTGCTCCAGATTGTGCACTATTTTTTGTTTTTTTTATAAGAGTTTTATATAGCGCGAACTAGACCCGAAGATATCCTGTATCAGTGCGCTTTACATGAGCACCAGTTTCGTTACAGATGGGCACATTCATTTTTGTTAGGCACTGTTGAGCTTGGGGGCATCAGTTTGACGTGCGGAGATCTGCACATGCCAAGGGTATATATTTGACTCAACACAAGATGCTACATCATGACTATGCATAGACTGAAGGGAATATGATATGGATATGCATGGACATCAACATTCACTAAGGAAATAAATACAGTTGGATTTTCTGTGCATTCATATAAGCAAAGGTCTGTAGAAAGGAGCGGGAGGCACACAGCTTCTGGTTGCAAGCGTAGTGACAAACTTGGAACACAATTATTAAGCTTAAGCGAGACAAGGACGTGAGAAGACATGTAAGCTATTGGTGGAAGCTCTGAATTATGATCCACTGTGTTACTTGGGGATGTGAATTGGCATACTCATTATATTCAATGGCTTCTGATTCTTAGTTTGTGTTTCTCTAGGATCACATCTGTAGTTGAAAACGAAATCACTTCAGTAAACATTTAGAAATGTACATACCCTCGAGCCAACGGCCAGTAATACACTGATAAAGGGTGAGGTGAACAGTGTTTTTTGGAAATGAACCTACTATGGATGAATGAGTTAAAAAGCATATCTAACAAGTGACCAAGGTTCCTGTCAGTTAAACAAGACCTTCAATGACTCCATTATGTGTTTAAGCTGCATTTTGTAACTTGCGAAATAAAGGGCAGTGGTTTAGAGTATAGGAATAATGGCGCCACTCAGGAGAATACCATCCAAATCAGTATAGGGTTGTCTATATCGGTGACGGTGCTGAAAGGTGAGGAGCACCACTAGTCTCCCCAAGCTATCGGCCTGTGCCAATTGGGTAAACAGAAGAAATGTCCCCAGCACACGTAAGCAGTAATGCAATAGTTAAAATGCACGTTGTGAGCATAAATATACACAAGTGAGTGGATTCTTGTAATTTTCTTTCTTTTATTCTCTGGTTCCTCAGACAGCCGACACGTGTTTCGTCGCAAACAGGGTAATAATCCCGCGACTTTATCAAGGCTATGATCTCCTTGTAGTCAACTTTATTTTGTGGTGATAATTCCAACCCACAAAAGGGGGTTCCGTTCCTATTTCATATCCCAGCGGTGTAGCGTAAACAGTCTGCTATCCCCCTAAGGTCCACGGACAGTGGAGAGCCTGATAACTTTCTCGCAGAACTCCACCCCTCCTTACCGGTATGTCGTGTATCAAATTTCAAGACGTCGCTCAGCGTGCCATTCCGAGTACTCGCTGAGCGACGTCTTGAAATTTGATACACGACATACCGGTCAGGAGGGGTGGAGTTCTGCGAGAAAGTTATCAGGCTCTCCACTGTCCGTGGACCTTAGGGGGATAGCAGACTGTTTACGCTACACCGCTGGGATATGAAATAGGAACGGAACCCCCTTTTGTGGGTTGGAATTATCACCACAAAATAAAGTTGACTACAAGGAGATCATAGCCTTGATAAAGTCGCGGGATTATTACCCTGTTTGCGACGAAACACGTGTCGGCTGTCTGAGGAACCAGAGAATAAAAGAAAGAAAATTACAAGAATCCACTCACTTGTGTATATTTATGCTCACAACGTGCATTTTAACTATTGCATTACTGCTTACGTGTGCTGGGGACATTTCTTCTTGCATTTTGTAACTTATTGACTCCTGTGAACCCCCAGTTTGCAGAGACAAGGCATCCAGTGAACAATGAAGCATACGAGAAAACCCTTCCCTCTCTCACATGAAAAAGTGCAGTTGTATGCAGCTTTACAGCGTCACACCTCTGAGGCAAAAGAGGGCCACAAAGAGGTAGCACAAGTCTGCTAATTCGACCCAAAAATAATTACGTTTTTGTCTGCACTTACCACATGGCCTTTGAACAAAATATGCATTTTTTAGGTGGAGACACCAGAGAGTTGTATTGTGGGCTTACCAAGAACATACAAGGGCTTGGATCCCGCCCATTGCTTAACACTGATTGGCTTTATTATCTCTCTCATTTGCTTGCTTTTTATTTGATGGCTTGCCTTACTCTTCTTGTGCTTGTCCCTCCCCTGGAGCATAGCCTCTTTACCATCCATTTGATTGGATGAGTTGCATTCTTCCAAGGCTCCACACCAGGGTGCTAAAGTTTTGAGTTTTCAGCACTCCATCGGTGTGCATGTGTATTTTTTGTCCTACCCTCCTGGTGCAGGTTTCCCCTCACTTTTTCTTTTTTTTATTTAAAAAGAAATATATATTTTTATTGCATTTTCAAACAACAACAATAGAGCAGCAGTACATCATATGACAATTATGTGTGCCAACTCTGGGTAGAACCCCTTACAAGTGAGATATGCACAGCATCATAGCATAAAGAGATTGAGTGGAGCTCACACCCTGTATGAATTTTCCCAGTGTTAAGGGGAGCCCTCATCATGATCACCATGGTCCAAGTCGGGTTCAGTGTTCAGGCGTCTGTGAGATTGCCATCCGGCCCAGACCTGCTCCCATTTGCCTGGACATCCCCTCACATTTTCAACCCTCCCTTCCAAAGGTCCGCTGATGCTCATGCCCATCCCCTGCACCCTCCATCCCTTCCCCAGTGGCTTCCGCCGGATAGCTGAAACCCAAGCCTGACATGATACCAAGCAGTACAACTATAAATAATGTTACATGATAATTGGCTAACAGCAGCCATTTTGGTTTGGATACAGCAGGAAAATGGGTTTTCTGCCTTGCCAACCATTGTGCACGTGTTAGAGCTTTTCTTTTTGTGCAAATTTCTGGGCCTATAAAGTGCTATCAGATAAATCAAATTTCCCAACTGAGCTTGATCAACAAAACAATACATTTAATAAATATAAAGCACATTAGGCTCCAGAAGAAAATTATTTTGTTTTCAAACCATGAAGGTTTATTAAATATTAAAGGTTTCCAAAAGGAAAAATCAGATTATTATAATTTAATGATCAAAATGCGTATGCTCGATTAATATGCAATTCAAATTTAAATCAAAAGAATATATAATAAAAGACCAACCCGCATGGAGTTGCTGCTAGAGGAAAGACAAAGGAAATTCAGTTCTCTCACTTGTGCGCGATTGTATATAAGAAGAAATGGGCCGTGTTGTTTTTGTTTCTGGATACACACTCTTGATCACTTATTGTTACGTGTGTTTCACCTTCATAAGAGCACGAAGCATGTTTTTCACCAAACACCCACTGCACCGTCACAAATGTTTTTAAAATATCTATCTAAATGAGATTGATTAAAGTAACCATTTTGTATCTGTATATTATTTGTGACTTTTTTTTTGGTCGAGGGACCATTGTTTTTCTTACATAAGTTCACCCAAAGTCCCAGAAGACACTTGTGTTCCCTTGTTACTTACATCTAAATATAAGATGTGAGGTATCAGCAGCCCATCATTACTGGCGGAGGGTGCTTGCACCTCCACCTTTTTCTGATGTATGAAGAGGGTCTATCAGGCTAAGCAAAGGTCCGCCTGACAGACACTCTTCATGTGTGGGCCAGGCAGCCAGGCGCTGTACATGCAGCAAATGCTCAGGGCCTGACTGCCTGAGTTGAATTTGCCGGCCTGAAGAATTCAGAGTTTGGAGTGCGTGACCTCCTCAGCCCAGCAAAATCTACTTTGAGCCTCCCCCTCATGACAGGGGGGTAATGTCACTGATAGACTCGGACCTGGACGCTTCAGTTTTAAGCCTTGAAGTGTCCAGGGCCGAGTTTCCATCAGTGACAGGTAGGGTCATCAACTCTAACTGACCCCATCCCACTCTGTGAGGCACTTATATTTACCAGTGACTGCTAGCAACTGTGCTTATTAAAATGATATCACAGATGTTCCATAGTGATGAAGACATTTATTGAAAATTGCAGCATTGACTCATCATCATTATCCATCTTTGGCATGTCTAGATATCCTATAGAAAACAAGCACAATTCATTAGAGTATCAAATGTGTATATATATATATATACCATCCAATTAGTGTATGTGTTTTCTAAGAATGTATGAGTGTTAAACATGTATGCTAAGCTACTTCAATGTTTAATTAGAATTCTAGGTGTGCTACTAATGAGTGATAATACTTTTAACATATGTGATTGGCTGTGTGTATCCGTGTGTTAGTGGGTCTCTGAGTAGCTAAATGGGTGTGTGAGTGACTGTATCAGTGTATAAGTGGGTGTGTGAGTAGCTGGGTGGGTGACTGACTGGGTGCATAAGTGTACTGTATGGGTGAGTGAGTGGCTCTGAGTGGGAGTTTGGTTAAGTGAGTTGTTGCGTGAGTGGTTGTATTGGAGAGCATGTGTCTGTATGAATGAGTGACTGAGCAGATGTGTGAGTGCTTGTATGGATGTGTGAATGGGTATGTAAGTGGTTGTGTGGGTGTGTGAGTGAGTGTGTGATTGGGTGAGTGAGTGAGTGAGTGGGTACATCAGTGGCTCTATGGATGAGTAAGTGGATGTATGAATACTTGTATGGGTCTATGAATAGGTATGTGACTGGTTATGTGGGTGCATGGGTGGGCATACAAGAGGTTCTATGGGGGTGTGAGTGGGTGTGTGAGTGGTTCTGTGGATGATGTCATCAGTGATGTCATTTGAGATGTCATCAGTGATGTCACTGACCATGTCATGAGTGATGTTATATGTGAGGTCATAAGCAGTGCATTACGACGCGTAAGTTATAGTTAGCTCTGATAACTATAACTGCTGAATTTTACTGTTTTTGTACAAGTGAAATCTGAGCCTAACTATAATGTCCCTGTAACCTTTGTTTTTTTAAGTGAATTTCTATGGTTTTTAACTAGTACTCACATTTGCAGAGTGGTGTAGAAAGGGGCGAGGCCTCCGACCAGTTCTCAGCAGTCCCTCTGTGTGGGACTTATTGGATGTAACAGAAGGGGTTATTGGCCCCCTTGGACCATCAGCATCCAAGGGGACTTCATCCCCCAACCAGTAGTGCGCTAGGAGGTGCGCTTGCAGAGTGGGGACAAAGGGGGCGGGCCTCCAATGACCTCTCAGCAGTCCCACTGTGTGGGAATTACTGGAGGTAATAGGATAGGCTCCTGACCCCCAAAGACCCTCCGCATCCAAGGGGACTTCATCCCCCAACCAGTAATGTGCCAGGAGGTGCATTTGCAGAGTGGTGTAGAAAGGGGGCGGGACTTCCGACCAGCTATCAACAATCCCGCTGTGTGGGACTTACTGGAGGTAACAGGACGGGTTCTTTGGCCCCAATGACCAACAGCATCCAAGGGAACTTTATCCCCCAACCAATAATGCTCCAGGAGGTGTGTTTGCAGAGTGGTGGAGAAAGGGGGGGAGCTTCCTCCCAGCTCTCAGCAATACCGCTGTGTGGGACTTACTGGAGGAAACAGGAGGGGTTTTTAACTCACAAGGACCCTCAGCATATAAGGGGACTTCATCCTCCAACCAGTAGTGCGCTAGGAGGCGCGTTTGCATAGTGGTGGAGAAAGGAGGCGTGGCCTCAGATGACCTCTCAGCAATCCTGCTGCGTGAGACTTACTGGAGGTAACAGGAGGGGTTTTTGGCCCCCAAGGGCCCTCACTAGCAAAGGGGACTTCATCCCCCAACAGGTTGTGTGCCAGGAGGCCCCTTTGCAGAGTGGTTGAAAAAGGGGGCGTGTCCTCTGGTGACATCCCCCGGGCTGGCCTTTTTAAAAACATTTTCCGTTTATTAGGGGGAGTGTGTGTGGCCCCTCTCTCGCCAGGACGATTTCAGCCTCGAGACCCCATCCCCTGGGACCAGGCCTTTTTGCATTGGGGGAGGGGAGCTGTGTGGTTCCCCTCCATGGGCTGATTTCAGTCTGGGGGACCACATCCCCCACGGCCCAGCCTTTCTACTTACATTTTTTTTTTTGTAAAAGGGGAGGGTGAGGGGAGGGGGGGGCTACGTGGCCTCCCTCCCGGCCCGATTTCGATCCCTGGGGATCCCATCCCCTGGGGCCTGGCCTATTTGTAATAGGGGAGGGGTGCCGTGTAGCCACCTTTCTTGGGCCGATTTCAGCCCCGGGTATCCCATTCGGCCCAGCCTTTATTACATTATATTTGTCCTACGGGAGGGGGGAACAAGGTCACCCTCCCCCGGCTGATTTTGGCCCTGGGAACCCCATCCCCTGGGGACCTGGCCATTTACAAATGGGGGAGGGGGTGCTGGCGGGCCCCCTCCCCGGACCAATTTTGGCCCCGGGGACCTCATCACCCGAGGACTGGCCATTAGTACTGGGTGCCTCCAGGTCACCCAGTTTGCATTGGGACAGCGGGGGGAGCCTCAAGGCCCCCACGGTCGATGCTGGTTCCCTGCCTCCTGCAAGAGACGGCATTGCTTTGAGAAACAGGGAGGTGCTAAACATGCAGCTCCCTGTGTCTGAAAGCAATTCACCTGTTTCCCTGCTCGCTTGATAGCAGGCAGAGATTATTCCCCTTTAAGATAACTCTAGACACAAAGTAACTCTATGGCCATTTGCAGGCTTCGGCAGAAATGCGTCGCCACACGTGTGTGCCCGCACTTGGGTGGATGTAAATTTAGAAAAAGAAAATAAAGACGATTTGCAGTACCTTACCTAGTTGTGCTGTCTGTTCTTAGAACTGCGCCGAAGAACTGGGATCGGAATTGGTGTGGAGAGAGACAGCAGTGGAAATATATATATATATTATCTTATTCAAGAGGGACATCTTGTAATGCATTGAGTTACTGCAGCTATGTGAAGACTTCGAGTAGTTGGATTTGACTCGATAAGTACATTTATTTACAACTTTAGGTAATGCAGCTTTGTGATAGACTTGTTACTCGGTTGAGTCTGACTCAAGAGACATATCTAGTAAAGTCTTGAAGGACAGCAGCCTTGTTAAAGACTTCAAACTGTTGCGTCTGACTAGAGAGTGACATTAATAATGACTTGAGGTACTGCAGCTATGAGATAAGGTCTGATGTATTGGCTTTACCAACGCTTCTTTATATTGCTGGAGTGGATTATTATGTACTGATATGTGATCTCATAGGTGCTTCTGATTCCACGTTCAAAAGCCGATAAACACAGAAGTATGTCCTTGCTGCAGGCCACATCCCAGCCTTCATTGGACGACCAAAGGTTCCTGAGTCTGGGATGACCTTTATGATCATGCCCAATTTAGGAATATATTGTAGGCGCATTCATCCTTGCTTTGTAAATCAGCTCCCCTTTTAATCATGCATACACAAAAATCAAACATATCTTTAGAACTATTTTCTCTATAAGAAATGAGAATAGCAGGGGTCGTTTGTAGTATCAAATAAAAGCGGAATGTTCTATTGGTTCAGAAAATCTATGCTCAGATTGATTATTTGTCTTAATTGCTTGTCGTCATCTGACAAGTGCATGGCCAAAACCAGGGAATGCCTTTGCATCGCCCCAAGTGATTTTCCAGGCTGCAAAGCTGCAGTGAATGGCATATGGTTTTTACTGTGTGAAATGTTACTAGCATTTGTAGAGTGTTCGCCTGCCGCTGGTGTGACCTCTTAGCGCTTGCATGCTGCCCAAGTTGCATAGCATCACTTGTTCGAAGCTGTCTGGGAGGTGAATGAAATGAAATGACCATTTATTAAACGCGATAGCTACCCTCAGGCGTCCTAGCGCTACGAACAACGCATACAGAAAAAACAATTGAAGGTTATTCAGGTTTATTAAAAAGCAGGGTTTTTAAGTGTTTACAGAACAGTAGTAAGTTGGGCTCTGATTGAAGATGAAAGGGGAGGGAGTTCCAAAGTTTGGCTGAGTTATAGGAGAACGACCGGCCCCCACATCTGGCTCTCTTGATCCTGGGTACTGTCGTGAGGAAAGAGGATGCTGATCTGAGCTGTCTGTTCGGGTGGTAGGGGGTGATCAGTGAATGATTGATAACAGCACCTGTTTTCCAGAAGGCTCGATGGGCAATGCACAGGGTCTTAAATTCGATTCTTTCCCTGACTGGGAGCCAATGAAGGCTCTTTAGTCCGGGTTTGACTGGAAGTCGACGAGGGATCTGAAACAGTGTTCGGGCAGCGCAGTTTTGTATGATCTGGAACTTGCGCAAGGTGGTTTGGGGGGTCCCTAAGTAGAGGGCGTTCCCGAAATCCAGACGAGACAGAATGAGACCCTGGACCATAATCTGTCTTGCTTGGAAAGGCAGTAAGGGGAGAATCTTCCGCAGAAGCCTGAGTAGACCAAAGCAAGTGGCTGATAGTTTGGCTGCTTGACAATTGAAATTAAGGGACTTATCCAACCAGATGCCCAGGCTCTTGATTGTGTCCTTTGGCGTGGGAGCAGGGCCAACGCAGGTGGGCCACAATGAGTTGATCGTGAGCGTGGGGGGGTTGCCTAAGAGCATCAGCTCGGTTTTGTCTCCGTTCAATTTGAGACATGACGATGTCATCCATTTGGTCACTTCTTCTAAGCAGTCCCTCAGGCTGTTATGCGCGGTGTGTGACTAATTGAGAGCCACCACTAGCTGAGTGTCGTCGGCATAGGTGATGATTTTTATCCCGAACGGACGGACTATCTCAGCTAGTGGGCTAATGTAAATATTAAATAGCGTAGGGCTCAAAGAAGAGCCCTGTGGCACACTGCAGCCAAGAGGCTTGCTGGGGGAGGTGATGTCACCCTCAAAAACCTGGAAGGAGCGGTCTGAAAGGAAGGATTCAAACCAAGCTATTGCTTTTCCTGAGACTCCTAAACTGGTGAGTCGATGTAATAAGATGTTGTGGCTTACAGTGTCGAAGGCGGCACTTAGGTCAAGGAGGATGATTGCTGCAGATCCTCCCTGATACAAGATCTTCCTGGCCTCCTCCGTCACTGCAACCAGAGTGGTTTCGGTCCCATGCATGGGACGGAATCCCGTCTGGGAGGGGTCGAGCAGGTGGTTGATCTCGATGAACTCCGCCAACACTATGTTGGCATGTTTCTCCAAAATCTTGCTCAGCCAGGGCAACAGGGAGATCGGTCGATAGTTACTAGGGTTATCTTGGTCTAGGTTGGGTTTTTTAAGGAGGGCTTTAACCATGGCCTGCTTCCAAGGAAGCGGGACAGTGCCTGCGGACAGGGAGGCATTAAGCAAGTCAAGTATGATGGGAAGGACGTTGATAGTGGCTGACAGCAGGGTGCGCGGTGGTGCCGGGTCATTGGGGGAGCCGGATTTCACCTGATGCATAATGGATTCTAACATGGTGGGATTAAGTGGGGGGAGAGATTCGAGTGTTACCAGGGGCTGGGTCCCTGATTCAAATGATTTGGTGAGCGGAAGGTCAGTCTGAGTGAAGGAAAAGGAGGTATAAATGGTTTGTATTTTTGGGAAAAAGAACTCTGCCAGGTTGTTGCAGCGGGTTTGCGCATTGATGAAATTTGCCCCATGAGTCTGGGGTCCCTCAATGAACGGCGCCACCTGGCTCTGGGAGGGTTGTAAAGCAGTCCCATGTAGCAGGAGTTGTTTAGTAGTACCTACTTTTGTAAAAATGCAGAACATACTGTTGTAGATGGTGGTAGGGTTTCTGCAGATGTGAGACATGAAGCGTTGAGTTGTAGAAGTGTGGTGTTGACATAAGAACATTGGCAGTTGATTGACATTTGGTGTTGTGGTGGGTGTGTATAGGCACTCAGGTTTGGTAAGGCGGGGTTGGAATCAGACTGGGGCATGCAGAATTGATGGGCGTGGGAGAGTAGGGTAGGTGAGTGGTCTGGAGTGAGGCATAACAGATGTGGTATACATTTACATTGTGGTGAAAGTTTTATGGGCACAGTTACAACTTTGTGGGTGTTTCGTACATTTCCGGTGGTCACACCCTGCTACTCCTCTGGGAATAACAGCTTTTCATGGGGTCGGTTTTGTTCTACTTATACTTAGTGTTCATAAACTTCCCCTAAGGACGTTATATTTAAAAACATAAATGCATTTCATACCTGTGATATTGTTGCAGGGATTCTGCACATACACAGAACTATGTGCAGGAAGACGGGACCTCGGTGTATAGGGGCTGAGCCTTCCTACCACCTCAGTACCCTAAATCATAGAACCGACTAGCTATAGTGTCTCATTCGCTCTCCTACATAATCACGAAGCTTCCAATGATTAGTCAACCCAGAACACAACACTCTCGACTCTCTCAGGAATCACGGTAGCAAGACGTACCCTTTCGCTCACTCACTCGTACCTGTCCACAATAAGAATTGACAGTCACTGTTATAGTTCAAAATGTTTATTTTAACTATAGTGCTCTATAATGCAGTATACGAGCCACTACCAGCAGCAAAAAGCATAAACCTAAAACAGTTAGCATTGTAGCAAGTCCATAGATTATAAAAGGGGATGTCATCATATACAGACAGTGGATATTTTACTATAAGCCTAACCATCCTCCCCTTGGTAAGAAGAAGTTTTATTATATAAAAGAAGATCTCTGGGCTTTGTCAGCAGACCCCATACTTTAGTGCCTAGATGGTATTTTAACATCATAGGAACAGCATAGCTCTTCTCCCTGGAAAGGTCCCTCTCCAAGTGTTTGTTAGAACAACATGCATCCCCATAATATCAAAGCACGAGTTTCCAGCAATAGCAGCTGTGTTAGTATGTTTTGTCTAGGTGCTAGGGACTGACCAGAACAGAATAACAACGGGCATTGTTTATCGACCTTGCACACCGTGTTCAGACTAAACTCCAGGAACAGGCAGAGAACGCAGAAAGCAGACGGTTCTCATGTGAAAGACACAAACAGAGTCTTGCAAAATAAAGTCATGTAGTAACGTACGCAAAAGCAGCATCATGGCAGCAGAGCTCAGGCTAACTTAGCAATGTCGACAATGACCCTAACGGCCATATGACAGTACCTAGAGTCTAATTCTGACTTCAGGCCAATTACATGCAGTAATTTCACCAAAGGGTATATTCGTTATTGTACCTTTTGTAATTGTGAATTCACTGCGCAGTTCTGAGTTTTCATGATTCTGTTTAGAACGAGTTATGGCACCATATCCCATGATAATTTCCCTCTTTATAGCTTTATACTCATGAAAATGTCACCAGGTGTTATCTGTATGCCTGGTAAAAGTCGTGGGTGTGAGGTATTACTACACAATTCGAAATGCTGGAATCAAGCCACAATTAATTTAGCACCTGATACTGGTTTTAAATTCCGACCTCCTGAAAATGAGGCCTTTAGGATTGCATAAACCTGTGTGGATAGGGCCAATTACTGTAGTTGGTATCAATGATGCTCATTTTATTGAACTTGAAAAGATAAAAGGCTGAGGAGGCTCCATCAGGGATGGAGTTTGGGGCTTGAATGTGCACCGGTTAAAGCCGCTCCTCTTCAAATACATTAGTAGAAGTGGAAGAAAGACTTGCTCGATTGGGCATTGAAGGCTGATGGACCCTCCCAATAATAGCCCGCAGGCTACAGCCGGCTAGTTGGAAGGGGACACAAAGGAGTTTTAGTATTGGGTTAGATACTAGTTGTAGGATAAGACGAGCAGTCTTTGCATGATGCTGAAAATGGTATATTAGTGCTTACTGAAATTGTCGATGAAAGGATGTACTGTAAATGGTGAAAAACCTATAATTATTTTGGTGTTACCTGTGCTCCTGATAAAACTATTTTTTTTAAAAATTAGTAGAAGTAAAAGAGTGTCCTATCTTGGTGGACTATTGGCACCTCCATGCCCACCTTAACCCCTTGCATTGTATTATGTAATTGAAACTTTTAACAATCTATGCCGGCAACTCATATTTTCTGTAATCCTTTCTTGCTTTCCTTTGTAAAATTGCCATTTTTTTCTGAATGGATCCATTGTCTGAGCCTTGTTCTGTAAACGTCAAAATGAGGCATAAAAACTTGAAAACGCGCTTCCTTGAATTATACAAATGCAAAGCAGATGCAAAAGATGTGTGACTGGGCCTTTTCTCCGGATGGTGATGTCCTGAAGCCGCGCACTCTGTGTGAACTTGTGTTTTAAATCCCTAACTTGGAGCCCGAGGTCGGCCACGTTCCCAGTGGCTCCTTGCGCTAAGATCAGTTTCACTTTGTTTTCCAAAAAGTCTAAAAGTTTGAAGTGTTTTTGTAAATGGTGGCCTGAGTGGTTGCTTCTGGAATGTTCTGTCCATGGTTGGGGGAGGGAGGGGTTAAACCTTTCTGTACCCACAGGAGAAGAGGCAAGCACAGCCACATTCTTTGTTGGGTATTGTCAGGGCCGGCTTTAGCGCAAGTGGCGCCCCGTGCGACAATCATTTTTGGCACCCCACCCCATGACCGCCTCCGCTGATTCTCTCACTTCCACAGGGCACAAGTGCCCCTCATCTCTACAATCATAAGTTATTGCTAAATAAAGCACCTTCCCCTGAGATCAGCGCCCCTTCCACAGGCCAGTGCTGTAGGAAAGTGGGTTTCTGTTGCAGTAACCCCCCCACTTTTTGCCAGACTACTGATGCAATTTTACTTGGTGTGCCCTGGGTCCCTGCCAATCAGGTTCCCAGGGCCTGTGTTCTTTCCCCAAAACTAAACCCAATTGGCATCTCTGGCCACAGGTCAGCCCCTGGTAAATGGTACCACAGGTACCCAGGGCACTGTGACCAGAGAAGGCCTCTAAGGGCTGCAGCACTTATTGTGCCACCCTTAGAGGCCCTGTACCTTTACACTCACACACTGCCTTTGCAGGCTGCGTGTTTTGGTGCAGAACAAAGTGAAGAGTCGACATGGCACACATCTCTGTGTACCATGCCTACAACCCACTGCACTGGCATAGATCAGTCTCCCCTCTAGCTGGGTGCACTATACCAGTGGTGAGGGTACAGGTGCATGAGCCCTGTACCCCTACAGTGTCTAAGTCCATTTTTAGACATTGTAAGTGCATTGCTACCATTGAGTATATGGTGCTGGGAGTTTGTCATTACGAACTCCACAGCACCATAATGGCTACACTGAAAACTGAGAAGTTTGGTATCAAACTTCTCAGCGCATTAAACCCACACTGATGCCAGTGTGGGATTTAATGAAAAATGCACACAGAGGGCATCTCAGAGATGCCCCCTGAAAACGAACCCACCTCTAGTGTCCTGACTGAGTGGCTGCTTAGGCTGCCATCAACAGACATGTTTCTGGACCCCTGGGTCGAGAGCCTGCTGCTCTCGGGGCCTGAAACAATGCACATCCTGGGACGAGGTTCCAAGTCTCCTCCACTAGGATGGGCAGGGTTCACGAAGGGGAAGCTTCAAAGGCATGCCGCCTTCGTGAGCTTCCCCAGACCACTTGCTGCTTTCAGCAACTGGTCCCCACTGGTTCTACCCCCCCACTTTGGGCGGGAGAACCGGCGGGAAAAACAAGTGAGGGAGAGAGATGTGCCCATCTCTGCCAACTCCACCCCTCAGGTGGGGGAGGCGAGGTGAAGCACAACTCCAAGTCCCCGCCATCTTGAGGATGGGGGGACCCAACCAACCAGGGACAGGCTCCTGCCCCCCTCCCACTGGAGGGTGGCACAATAGGGGGTGTACCCACCCCAGGGAAGGGACCCATTGGTCCCTGCCCTCTACCTACCTGTAATGCCCCTAAATCTAGTATTTAGGGGGCACCCTGAACCTTGCTTCCTCAGATCCAGCCTGACAACAAGGAGAAAAGAAGGACCGAACAGCCGTGCAGCCAGCTAACAAGAGGACGACGCCCACTGACTTGGCCCAGCCCTACCGGCCTGTCTCCCCTCGAACCTGCTACTGCGAAATCCCGGTGTGTCCTTGTAATATGGGTTAAACTTCAAATGTAAGTATTGTGTCTTTAAATCTATAGATGTCATATTTAGAATGTATTTGTGTAAGCGTTCTAGATTTATGGAATCTTGATTCATTGATTGCTCTGCTGTTGTGGCTGGCGGTCGTGGGTCCTTTTCTTGGAATACACCTATACTTCTCTCTTATCTACTTCGTCTGGATTTTCATTCATTATTCCACACTACAATTCATGGCGACGATTTTAGACACTGAGTTAGAAAAGTAACGTGAAAAGTAACTTACCTGTAATTTACTGAAAAAGCCTATTCATTTCAATGTACTGTATTTGCTAAGTATAGCAACCTACTGCATCCCCTGTAAATCAAACAAAGTACAATTCCTATTGCATTTTCAAACTGTTCTACAATCAGCAACTTATTACTGTAAAGTATTTAATGCTTACCTGTGCCAGGCTTGCTTGGTTCTAAAAATAAAACAACAGTATAATTTTTATACAAAAACAATTGGTCTAGAGTTGTCTTTGAGTGTGTGAATTCATTTGCTGACTGAGTAGGTATATCAAATGCTTAACACTGTCCTCTGATACTGCCTTACTGCTCGACCACTCTACCACAAATAGAGAGTAAGGTTCTATCTAACTTTAACCTCTGCCTACCTGTGGAAATAAAATCTATAATTATGCCCCTTCGCTGCCCTCTGCGCAATCTAATTATGCCCCTTTGCGCGATCCCCTTTGCGCGATTAATAATTGCCCACATTAAAAGCCGACACCATTTTGTTTTTAATTCACCCTTTGGTGTCCCAAGACCCCGAGCACGAGCACAACACCCCTGCACCTGGTTTTCCTCATTTTCACCATCTGTCTCTGTGGTTTCTGCCAAGTCCGGGAAACCAGTACATGAGTTCCTGCTCCCCCGCAGAGATGGTTCATGTTTCTGACATGAAGCACGAGCACAAACCCCCAAATGAGGAAGCCTTCCCCTTCCAACTGTCAGACTATTTCACATCGCAAGTCCCCTCACGAAGCCTAAGACACGCCCCCATTTCTTCACACTCTGCTCCTCTTGCTGAATCTTTGTTCCTCTATCTGCCACGACCTGTTTGTTCCTCTATTTTGCCTCGTGACCAAGACTGTATAAATATTCTGCTGTTGAAAATAAAGACCCCCACTTAAAGAGAGGGACTTGAGAGATTGCTCCTGTGCCCGCTTGGTGCTGGAAGCGCTCCCTTTAACTCGAGTTATTGGTCTTCTCCTCCTTCATTTGAGCACCACGGACTCCTCGCTTTGCATTGACAAGAAATTATGATTTATTAAGCATAGAAATTCAGAAATGAGGTAATAAGTAAAATTAATTTACCACAGTAATTGGCGCCCGAACAGGGACCTTCCCTTTCCCCCACGCGCCGGCGATATTGGACCCGGTACTGTCCCCTCCTGACCGTTGACGGACTTCAAAAGTGCACAACGCGGGGAATTCCTGATAACTCCCTCGAGGCGAAGAGGGGGACCGACTGCGGCCCAGCATCCACACGAGGCGGTGAGGAAATAGCGGAACGTCCTGAACCAAAGCCCAACCTGCGAAGCAGACGAGTCCGAGGTTCTACAAATCCCACCTTGAAACTGCGCGCCGCGTTTTCCCAAAATCTTCAAGAGGCCTTCCAGTTACTTTTCGGTGAGTACTGCTGAAAAGTATAAAAACGAACCCACAGCTTTTGTGGGGGCGGTAAAGATACGCGTTTTTTTGGTTTCTCACCTATCTTTGGTGAGGACTACTAAAACTAGTATAAAAGACGGACTCACTACCTTGTGGGCACGGTAAAGATACATGTTTTTTGTGGGGTTCTCACTTATTTTGTGAGGACTACTAAACTAGTATAAAAGACGGACTCACCTCTTTCGTGGGTACGGTAAAGATATTTGTTCTTTTTATGTTTTTCTCACTTCTAAAATCTTTGAAAGTCTTGCCATCATGCCTATTTTCTCGAAAATACGTAAGATGGCAACCAAAAGGAGTATTCTTGAGAAGGAAATTCCCCTTCCTCCTCGGGATACTCCAGGACACTTCATGTATGCAAAACATGGTGTCGGTGCACTTATTTATTGTGATCTATGGGTAGAATATACTAAAGACCTAGAACTCAGATATAGATGGCCTGAAAATGGTAGTTTTGATACGGAGTGTATTATGAAATTAGAGGAACAGTTATGGAAGAAAAAGAGAGTCCGCCAGTCACAGAGTGACTCAGTAGAATTATGGAGAAAAGAAGCCCATAGGAGGCAACAGAAGGAATTGCATAAAGTTGAAAAGGGTAAGAGAATGTCAGAGCAGGCCAAGAAAGAACAGTTACAAGAAATAGGGAAAGAAGTAGTTAGTGAAAGGAATAAAAGGGAACAATCAGCCATTTCTACTGGTTTTTATCCTGTATTGCCATCTGCACCTGAAAACCTTAACATTGCATCAGCACAGCCTACAGCCCCACCACCAGAGGATACTTTTACTAATTTTCTCTTAGATACTCCACCACCCTATGAAGTTCCAGTCATTCAACACCCTCTGCCTCCGCCACCCCTTTCACAACATAACGCACCACCTCTCACTCCAGAAGGGGGTGCCGTAGGTCCAGACCCAGGTAAAACAATTCCCGACTGCCCCTATGACCCGACTCCGAGCAACACAGGGGAGGCGGGCCGAATAAGTAAAATACTTCATGACTCCTGGGAAGAAATAAGACATCTACCAGCAATTGACACGTTTCTTCAAGCGGCCTCTGAGTTTCTTCGTACTGGAGAGAACTCACGAGCCATTAACGCTATGACTACAAGAAGATCACACCCTGTAAAAATGCACATGTATAGGTTCCTCCTTTGCTGTTTCATAAAACACATACAAGCAGAGGAAAGAAATTTACCAGTTTCACTTTTTGACTTATTAGATTCTGCATCCGACCACACTAGTCTAGAACTTATAAATGATGCACTAGACAGGTTCACCCGTAATGTGACCCGTATTCTGCAAAACTTGCAAACAAATGAAGAGAATACGAAACTTGAGGAGGAAATTACTGAACCTACTGAAAAAGTCCTACCCGTTCGTTCTTCCGCCCCTAATTCACGAACACCCCCGCCTACATTCCTCCAAGGTCACTCTGAACGGTCATCTCCAGATGAGTTATTTGAAAATACATCCAATGCATTAGACTACTGGTTAGACCAGGAACCTCCGCTTACACCGGAGGAGGAGGAAATAGCCAGAACTGCGACCCTATGGGTCTCTCAATATAAGATATATGACAATGATCTCATAGCCCAGCTTTTTCTAGCATTACCACGCTCACATCAAAGATTAGCAAGTCTCTACATGGTACAACATCTCATCACACTCAATGACACTCATTTTAAACATGATCCAAGACTCGAAGATTTTCTGTCTGACTGCGCTGATAACATGTTCCTCCACAAAAGTTCAGTTTTTCTTAACACATTTATAGATTTTAGACAGAAATACCAGAAAGTGACTGGATATAGATCTCCCCATAATACGTGTGGATCAACTAATAGACTTCCTCAAACACGCCAGTTCCCCATGAGAGAGGTCCACCCCAGAGCTGACACGAATGGCGCGCTACAACGCGTCTTCATTTATGTACCCTTGACAAAACTTGAGTTACTAAGGATGAAAGAGATGGTTCCCTCCCACTCAAAGGATCCTGCTGGATTCTTTAAGGAATTAGGAGATGTATTAATGATGGGAACATATACTCTTTCTGATATCACAGCAATTCTGAAATTATTGTTGCCATCAGGTATATATGACAAACTAAGAGAAAAAGATTGGGAAGTAGCAGGTGAACACATTAAATGGACTGAACTTCAGAATGACGAAAATACTAGAGTAGCAGGTCAAGGTATAGGAGACAAACTAAAAGCACTTCCTGGCACTATTTTAAAGGTGCTACCACAGTTACTAACAGTGAAAAAGGAGGACTGGGATGCCATTTCCTCCTGCAAACAGAAACATGGTGAAGACATAGGAGATTATTACACTAGACTTGAAAAGTGTTTTGCGGTAAATAGCGGCCTTACGCCAACAAGTGAAGCTTACCCGCATCTGTTTGTTTCCAAATTAGTAGATAACGCCTTGCCAGCCATTAAGGACAGAGTACTAAAAGTAGAAAGTACCTGGCAAGCACATACACCTCCACAGGTGTTACAAATGCTACAATATCACCAGAATCGCATTAGGGATGAAGAAGAAAATGATAAGAAACGCATGAAAGACACAAAGATGAAAGCATTAGTAGCCCAAACTGCACCCCAGCGTCAACAGACACCAAGTAGCCAGACAAATATAAAAAGCACTTGTAATTATTGCAAAAGATGGGACACTTCGTTAAAGATTGCCCTGTCTTAAAGCACAATTTGGCTACTGGTAAGACCCAGCCACGCCCATATCAGCCAAAACAGAATGATTCCCTAGACAGTTCAACACCTTCAGTTCCACTGACAACACAAATGGCCCAAATGAATATTATAGACAGCGCCTACACTGAATATTACCCAGATTTCTCATGATGTTGCCCAGAGAGAGAAGATGACAAACTGCCCCTAATCCCCATTCCAGTAGATCAGACAGGTCCATTTATAGAGGTCCGACTTCTTGGGGAGGATAGGAAGTTTCTACTAGACACTGGGGCCAGTAAAACAACAATAAGCCATCAAGAGGTCCCAGAGGCTCCTCTCTCGGGTTCAAAAAGTATTTCTCTGGGTTTCTCGGGACAACCTGTGACAAACGTCACGTCAAAGCCACTGCCCTTGCAGGTTGGTCCCCTCATGACAACTACAGATCTTATATTGACAAAATCATGTCCAGAAAACTTGCTTGGTATAAAAACATTGAAAGAATTAGGAGCTGTCATTGTTTGCTCACCTACAGATGTCAGACTATTTCTGCGAGATTTCAAGGGCCACTACACAAGTAGAGAATTAGATGAGCGTTTGAAAGATTTGCCACACACCCTGTGGGCCACTGATTCCACCACAGTAGGATGTATGGAAATAACACCTCACAAGGTTACACTGAAAGAGGGAGCCCAACTACCACGCATAAGGCAATACAAAATTCCACCTCAGGCTGAGCAAGCATTAATGTTAATTATTCAGGACCTAATACAGTCAGGTGTGATTAAGGAAACAACTTCTAACATTTGCAATTCCCCTGTTTTACCAGTTCATAAAAAAGTGGAACCAGGAACACCACCTGTCTACAGACTAGTGGTGGATTTGAGAGAGCTCAATAAATGTGTCGTTCCACAACACCCTGTGGTTCCAGACATCTCCACCCTACTCACAGCCATAGATGCGGAAGCAACGCATTTTTCAGTCATTGACTTGAAAAACGCATTCTTTAGCATACCTATTCACCCAGACAGTCAATACCTTTTGGCTTCTCCTTACAAGGACGAAGTTTCCAATTCACAAGAGCTCCTCAAGGTTTCACAGAGAGTCCAAGCGTATATAGCCAAGCATTAAAAAGACAACTAGATACTGTTCAAATGCCCACGGATACAGCCATACTACAATATGTTGATGATATCCTCATTACGGCCAGATCTGACGCAGCATGTGCTGAAGCATCACTACTAGTACTAGAATTCCTAGCTGCAAATGGCCATAAAGTTTCCCCTGGTAAGCTCCAATTTTGTTTACAGCAAGTGGCATACTTAGGGCACTTGCTGTCAAAGGAGGGTAGGCAGCTTACACAGGAACGCATCCAACTCATACAACAAATACCACAACCAACAACACAGAAACAAGTTCGAGCCTTTGTTGGTCTCACCTCATATTGTAGACAGTGGATCCCACAATTTGCACTCATTTCCAAACCGTTAGTGCAGCTGACAACACTCGAAGCTGGCGCTACTCCACAATTACCCTGGACAGATGAACACACGCAAGCCTTTCAGTCTCTTAAAAAAGCTATGTGTCAAGCCCCAGTGCTGGCAACACCTAATTACACCAAAGATTTTACATTATTTGTAACAGAAAACTCAGGTACAGCACTATCAGTTCTGACCCAACTTCAAGCAGACAAACATAAACCATGTGGTTATTTTTCAAGCACATTAGATCCAGTAGCACAAGCATTGCCTGCATGTCTAAAATCAGTAGCAGCTACTGCACAAGCTATTAGACAAAGCGATTCTATTGTATTGGGACATCATCTGATAGTTCAGGTCCCACACGCTGTAGAACTTCTGTTAAACAGAACACAAACACAGCATCTGACAATAGCCAGACTCACCGGATATGAGATGACACTTTTTCAGCCACACATTGAGATTAGACGCTGCAACATTTTAAACCCAGCAACACTGTTGCCACTGACCTCTCCTACTGAAGAAATTCACGATTGTATTGACATAATTGATTTAGTGACCAAACCAAGACCAGATTTACAAGATACTCCCCTTGCTAAGGCAGAAATGACACTCTTTGTTGATGGTTCATGTATGAGACTCCCCACAGGAGAATTAGCAGCAGCCTATGGCGTCACAAATGGTACAGACACTTTAGAAGCACACAAGATAGAGATACTGTCGGCACAGGCAGCAGAACTCATAGCCCTAACACGAGCATGTCACTTAGCAAAAGGAAAGTCAGTTAACATCTACACTGATTCACAATATGCCTTTGGAGTTGTACACAACTTCGGTACATTATGGAAAGAGAGAGGATTTCTCACATCACATGGGTTCAGAATACAGCATGCTACACTCATCACTGCCCTCTTAGAGGCCAGTCAGTTACCAGAGAAAATCGCAGTGCTAAAATGTAAAGCGCACACAAAAGGAACAGATGAAATATCAAAAGGAAATGATTCTGCAGACAGTGCAGCCAAGTTAGCAGCAAACACAGAATTAAGTATACCACACCGCCAATATACAATACGAGACCCCTTTTCTGACATCCAGGATGTCCAAAGTCACGCCACACCACAGGAAATGCTAGAATGGAAGGAAAAAGGAGGGGTCCTTACAGATCAAGGCTGGATGACACCTGAAAGAGGAGTATGGTTTCTACCGGATGCCATGGTACAAGTTATGGTAAACACCATACATGGACCAGCACATCTGGGAGAAAAAGCAATGTTAGACAGCATACAGAATATATGGCACAACAAACATTTGAGAGCTGCAGCCAAACAAAAAGTTAAAACGTGCATGATTTGTAATCAGTTCAACCCAGGAAAAGGCACAAAGGTGGAACAGGAGGATTCCAACCCCTGACCATCCATTTGAAGTTCTCCAGATGGACTATATCCAGATGGAGAGATGTAGAGGTCACAAGTATGTGCTAGTTGTAGTGTGTGCTCTGACCAGATGGACAGAAGCCTATCCCGTCCCAGATTACACTGCAACGACAACTGCTAAACAATTAGTTAGAGAGTTTTTCCGAGGTATGGGTTGCCCCGTGTCATCTACTCAGATAACGGCCAACCTTTTTCCTCTGAACTCATGAAGCAAGTGTCTCTTCTGTTAGGGTACACTTGGAAGTTTCACTGTGTAAGACATCCTCATGCAGCAGGTCTAGTAGAAAGGCACAACCAAACTTTGAAGACAAAATTGGCCAAGATATGCACTGACAAAGGCGGGGACTGGATGGTAGCCTTACCGGTTGCCCTCTTCTACATGCGTATGGTAGCCCATTCCAGAACTGGCTTATCTCCATATGAAGTGGTCTTTGGCAGACCACCAAATATGTGGGTACGCCAAGGCCTAAAAGAATAACTGATGTTGACAGTACTATGCTGACTGACTACCTGGCTTCCTTGATGTCTGCACTCCAATCTTGTCGTTCTCAGGTTGCTGCCACCTTCCCTGACAAAACCAACCCGGAATAACACGCCATCCGACCCGGGGACTGGGTCCTCGTGAGGAACTTCGACCGGACCAGTCCCCTCCAGCCCAGGTGGAAGAAGCCAAGACTCGTACTACTAACAACACGGACAGCAGTGAAGGTCGAGGGCAGGAAGGGCTGGCTCCACGCAAGCCACTGCCGGAAACATTTTGGACAAAAAGACACTGTTGCTGATGGCCCTGCCAATCCCACTGACATTGTGACTGAACAATCTTTATTGCCTTTGGAACTAACCCCACAACAGGATTACAAATCAAAGTTAAGGTCTGCCATTCGGACTCTGGCTAATTAAGTCCATTGGGCGTCGGTCCAGTGGTGAAGCGGTTGGAGCATGGGAATGGATTTTAACACCTTGACTATGTGGGAGAAAAAAAAAAATGAACTCTAGAAAAAGACATAATGGTCCTATTATATGTTTGACAGTATTATTTTTCCTCATGGCAGTTATGACGTGTCTTGGTTGGATTTTCCACACTGTTTTTCCCCCAACACAACACACCTCTCATACACCCAACAGCACTCAGGAACACACCTATCACGACCTACCCCTCATGAACAAGCCCATAGACTAGCCTTGCGAAACAATACCTTCATACAGATGCTACACCACACTCAGCAAGCCAGTAATAGCACCAATTGTTGGATATGTGGCCGCATCCCACCTCATCAGAAAAAGGGAGGGATGCCTCTTTTTCTTTCCCATTCTCTTATAATGGAACTTGTGAAGCCTGGTTCGCCCTAATAACAGCTGACGCTACTACCCCCACCTCCTGCCCTGACGGAAATAATTCATGCAAGAATGGGTGGCCTTGGGGGATTTAAACAAGGTACTCAATACTGCCTGTTACCCTAATAAGGAGGGAGATCCTCAGGCGACCGGTACAGTCCTAGAAAGTGAAGAATACAAGCAAGGGAACATGACCATGTCCTACAAGATGTTAAATACCAAACCTAAAAAGAATGCTGGTTCCCCTTCCATCTCGGTCTCACCAGTAAAAGGACACCTGTGCATCCAGAAAAATGGCTCTGTTCCATTAGGACACAGTGACTGTCATACCACTATAAGTTTTGAAGACAGAGGAAAGTCCTCATTTCTAGCATCTCGCCATACTTATTTCATCTGTGGCCAAACGGCCTATGTGCAGCTGCCCTTGAACTGGGGGGAACTTGCTATATAGCATTCCTGTTACCCCCTGTCTTTGTGGCCCCATCCACTTACCACAGAGACCTCCTAGTGCCCCATGTCAGACATAAAAGAACGATCGATACCTCCTTGGTTGACCAAACGGAAACCTCATGGGAACAGTATACAGATTTTAACAAAGGGTTCTTCTTCTTTGTTGGCCCTGTACAGAACAGCAAGCTTATACGCAGGTTGACAAGGACCTTAGAGGCTGTAGTAAACCAGACGGCGTCTGCCCTGGGGAGCTTAACCCAGGAGCAGTCTGCCATACGATTGGTTACTCTCCAAAATCGCCTTGTCCTTGACATCATCTTGGCTGACAGAGGCGGAGCCTGTAAAATTATAGGCTCTAGCTGCTGTATATTTATTCCTGATAATTCCCCATCTGTATACACGGCCATAACAAAATTACACAAGATAGCCGTAAGTTTACATCAAGAACCTGGCACTTGGACGTGGTCTGACTGGTTCTGGAAGATAATATCGTCCTGGGGATGGCAACTGCTGTCAGCAGCAGGCATAATATTCCTGATAATAACTGGATGCTGCCTTTGCATCCAATGTGGTCCTGCCCTATGCGGTCTATGCGCTGCAAAATGCATTCCTAAACCACTTGTCCAGCAGAGAGAAAGGGAAAGAATCATGTTACAAGAATGTATAAATGATCTCATGCAAATTGAGATATAATGTAGGTACACTCTGGGGCAAGGAGGGAATGTGGAAATAAAATCTATAATTATGCCCCTTCGCTGCCCTCTGCGCAATCTAATTATGCCCCTTTGCGCGATCCCCTTTGCGCGATTAATAATTGCCCACATTAAAAGCCGACACCATTTTGTTTTTAATTCACCCTTTGGTGTCCCAAGACCCCGAGCACGAGCACGACACCCCTGCACCTGGTTTTCCTCATTTTCACCATCTGTCTCTGTGGTTTCTGCCAAGTCCGGGAAACCAGTACATGAGTTCCTGCTCCCCGCAGAGATGGTTCATGTTTCTGACATGAAGCACGAGCACAAACCCCCAAATGAGGAAGCCTTCCCCTTCCAACTGTCAGACTATTTCACATCGCAAGTCCCCTCACGAAGCCTAAGACACGCCCCCATTTCTTCACACTCTGCTCCTCTTGCTGAATCTTTGTTCCTCTATCTGCCACGACCTGTTTGTTCCTCTATTTTGCCTCGTGACCAAGACTGTATAAATATTCTGCTGTTGAAAATAAAGACCCCCACTTAAAGAGAGGGACTTGAGAGATTGCTCCTGTGCCCGCTTGGTGCTGGAAGCGCTCCCTTTAACTCGAGTTATTGGTCTTCTCCTCCTTCATTTGAGCACCACGGACTCCTCGCTTTGCATTGACAAGAAATTATGATTTATTAAGCATAGAAATTCAGAAATGAGGTAATAAGTAAAATTAATTTACCACATACCTCTGGGGTCACCTAGACTCTATACACTATACCTCATTTTGGTGTAATATATATAGAGCCAGTTTCCTACAAGTGCCCAGTGCGGCCGCACCAGTCGCACTGCCCTAAAGCCGGCCCTGGGTGTTGTGACAAAAAATATATAAATTGCATGGAACAGGGTCTCTATTGATTTCTTGCCATTGACATGGATTGCCTATGTACGGTAACACAAAACTACATTTTATTCCGAACTGTCAAACCGGTGGCTCAATTTTTGACCCAATAATATTACATGAGGTCAAGCGTCCAGTTGCACAATCAACATCCTGTGCCAAGGTTTGCCATAGAGTGCAGGCCCGGAGTTAATCTGATCTGTAAATTCTGTGCTGTAGCAGCTTAGTCCGCCTGCCTTTTGGAACAATCACCGCCTGTTTCTATGTTTTATTTTTTATTTTTAAACAATGTCTAGAAAACAATCCCATGTGTTTCATCTTCAAATGAATGACTATTCAGCTGTATTTTACTTGGCCTGAAACTGCTGCTGTCAGCTCTTGGGATGAATGGAAGAAAGTGCAATTCAGTATTTTTTAATTCTTTACCCCATCCCCGTCCCCCGCTCCACCTAATGGGGAACATGTAAGCAGCTCTTGCGTCCAATTCAGCCTGACCACTCACTCAGAGTAGCAGTGATTCGTGTCTGCTTTCCAGCTGATCTCCTCACGATCACATCTGCTGGTTGTTGGCGCTGTGCTAGCCAGCAGAGATCCCTGTTGGAGCCGGCATGCGCTGACTTTGCAAGCTAGAAGTGGTATGAGCCAGTGTCCGCATTTATTAAAAGTGGGCCAGATTTCATTTAAGGACCACAGTTGGTGATGGGACCCTTGCAGGGAATATAGGGGATCCAGTCGTGGTCTAGAATTGACGATTGACCATCAGTTAAAGTGATGGACATTATGTTAACTCATTCTAATGTAGCTTCCCAGCAACTGGGATGTTTAATTACATTGTATTGTTGAGGGTTTCTATAGCTAGTTGTGCAAAAGTACTTGTTCTTATCAGAATAAATTATACCATATTCTGCATCTTTGAAAATTGAACCTTATGTGCATTGATATCCCGAGAACGTTACTTGCGTGTAATCAAAACAGTTTCTCTGTGTGTATTAACTAATGCAGATTGAGTCAACATTTTTGGTTGTGTCAGACTTGAGGTAGCATTTTTGAGGATTATTCCACAAAACAGGGCAATGACCAGACTTCATAGTAATACCAGTGTGATTGCAATCACATGTTTCACACTGTCCCTTCAGTGTCAGTGTTGCATCTTTTGGCTGTTGAAGGCTTTTCGCCACAAGAGAAAAAGGAAAAATATCTATGTGGCTAGGCTGGTAAGAGTAAGTAACAGAAACGTGGATCCCAAGGGCTCTAAGGAAACTGTTTGAGGATAATAACACATCAGTCATCACTTGGAATAAAAGCAGTTCACTGCAGATGTTAATCCTCTTTCAAGTTAACTGCAGGGGCACAGTGCCAGCGGTGGCTGAAGCGGCCCTCAGAGTCCTGATGGACAGCTGAGGATGCATCATGTATTATTAAATTACTTTCATCGCTTGTAGCAGTGCAGCCTATCGTGTCTAATGCACTTTTGCGTGACTAAAGCTCCTGATACTTTCCAGCGAGTATTACAGACACTTCAGACCACCGACTATCACTGGCCACAGGTTTTGAAGCATTTTTTGCTTATTTTTAAGTGTTTTTTAAAAAAAAGCAGTATTTTGAATTGTCTACTAAGGCCTTAGGTGGCAAGGAAGACGACGAATAGGATCTCTTGACCAGGACGGAAAGCTTCTCATGGTATGCCACTTTGTTCATGGTGCTATGATTAAAGTGCTCCATTGGTATTGGTCCTGGAGAAAAGTAAACTATGGAAAACAGGAGAGGAATGATTGAAAAGGATGGGCGTGTCTTATCCAGGCCACGCCCTCTGGTGTCCCTTGAGAGCATCTGCTGCCTTGGTCCCTGGTGTGGAGTCGGACAGAGTGCACTGTCACATGGGAAACCCATTGTAAATATTTGAGAATGTCACAATAGGATTTTCAGGATGGAGTGAATTTCTGTTTCTTGTGTTGTTTTTTTTTTTTAAAGCTGTTGGAGGTCATGTCTGTGTAAATATAACCCCAAATATCTGCTGCATAATAATTACTAACCTGACTTTTCATGCAATGGCTTGGTAATCTACATATATGGTATGCAGTTTGTTTAGGGACGTATTCTGCAGTGTTCATAGGTACTGCCTCATTACAAATGAGTCAAGGCTATGGCACTGTGGCAGCAATATTGTAGTTGAAGTTTTCTAATAACAATTTTCCTTTTCCTAAATGTAGTGAAGAAATCAGCGTTTAAAGCTCCGGCCTGTAATTTTATGAAGGAAGTCTCTTTAGTCAGTTTTTTTGAAGGCATAAGACTTTGCCTAGCCACTGTCTGCTTTTGTAGGCAGTGACAAAAATGAGGACATGAACTTCGTCAGAAAGGCAGGATTGCAAACTCTGTATAGAACAATTAAATTTCTGGCTGTCAGTGGAGTTTGTCACAGTTGCATTGTTTTGATGATGCATCATACAGTGTCGGATAAAACAGCTGGACCAAAGTGAAGGAGGCATCCCTGTTTTCTAGTGAGGCCATGCTCCTTTTGATTTCAAAGTATTGCTATCACAAATTAGACGCCGCATTACTGGAAGGAAAATTGACTCAATATCCTATGCGTATTATACTCATCGAAAAGCTCTGTAGACCATGAACAGAATTTTAAATCTGATTCTGTGCATCACTTTAGGCTGATGGTGCTCTTTCAGGGCTGTGGTGATGTACTAAAACACTACAAGTCCCTTTAACATAAAGCTTAATCAATGTCGATTGCTGCTGGTGTTGAGCTTCCGTCTAACCCATCCTGAGATATTTTGATGGTGGTGAACACCTTCAGGCAGCTAGAAAGTTCCTCAGCAAGGGGCACATATTTCTCAGTCTTTTGTGACAATCTGGCCAATTTCTTTTCTTCTAAGATTATCCCTATCTAGTAGGACGTTAAATCTAAAAGTAGAGAATCGCTTGTCTGCACACAAAAAGCAGTCCTAGCCCCACTGCTGTTGCTGTTTCCTTTCCTCCAGTGGCAGGGGTATCTTAAATATCTATCTAATGAGGACCCATGCCCGCTTCCTGTTTTACGAGATCTCCAATCGGTTATCTCTTGTAAAATGTCAGAGATCATCATCTTTCTTATCTAGTTTTATTCTCCTTTGTTTGTAAATTTAAAAAAGCGTTCACTGATCAAGAAGCGAGGACTTGATTAATCAGATCTAGAAATACTGCTGCCCTTTTATACCGATGTCGGTTGTCGCTGAACTGAGGGAGAAGCTCCTAGTCAAGGAGCTTGTCAGCTATCTAAGGTCAGTATGTCTCCCGGACAAAAGCAGGCATCTTTTCACTAAGGCTACAATACTGTCCTGGATGAGCTTTGTAGTTGGCGGGATGAGGGTGAGACTGTTGGCCTGTAATTACTGGATCTGTCAGCAGGTTCCAACAAGATGGACCTCAACATCCTCATTGACTGTCTCAGCTCTGCGGACCTTGCAGCATCTTTGCTTCTCTCCTTTCCTGAAAAACTGTACCCAGTCTATGTCTCTTCCTCCCACCACTTTCTCCCATTATATTTAACTTGTGCAACCGGTTCCTCACAGAGTTAATCAGGCCTTTAGGCTTTAACACAAATTTTATGCTGTTGAAAAATGTCTCTTGCTGAAAGTCGATTAAACATGAGCTAATTCCATTAGTTAACGTAAGGTGTGTCTTTTAGGAATCCAGAGCTGCATGTAACTTGTTGGAATTAAAGGGAGAAATAAAGGGTTTCTTCGGATCAGGGGAGATGGTAACTGTTGGTCATCCTTTACAATTACACTTCTCTCTGGTACTCGTTGTTTCGGCAAAGACCCTAGGTGTTCGGTTTGACTTAGATCTGTCAATTGACCCACAAATTCAGAAGGCAGGGCTTCCCGTTTATCTACAGCTCAAGTTGGTGAAGAAGAAATTAGCTTTTATTCCTCCTGTCAACCAGTCATGGCATGAGCACAGTCCCACCTATACTAATACAATTAAGTTTATCCCAGTTTACCAGAGTATGCCGTTTCCAAGCTCTAAAGTCTTCAAAATTTGGCAAGGAGGATGGTGAGTAGATTACACAGAAACTACCATGTCTTGATGGCCCATTGCTCTCTGCGCTGGCTCCCAGTCCAGCAAAGGGTTTGGTTCAGACCCCTTTGGCTCATGCATTGTGCCTTCTAAAGAATAGGCCCTGTCTTTCTCCCACACAAGTAGACACCCTACATTCCTGGCCAAGTGTGCACTTGTTGCAGGTAGTCATTTGCTTAAGATGTCTGTTGCTGGTGCAGAGTATTTTTGGTTCTGGCACTTCAACTGTGGAACCCTATTCTGCCACAATTGGAGGATATTGCAAGCTTATATCTTTCAAACAGGCTCTGCGTGCTTATCTTTTCTGCTAAATTGTTGGTGGTCCATCCCCTTCAGTTTCCCCTAGGTTCCAAGTACCAACATCCCTTTCAAGGGAATGTGCACTGCACACGGAGATAAATGTGACCTCGCTGCTTTGGTTCAAGTCAGGATTTGGTTCAGGACTTACCTGTGGTGCTGTCCCCAAATGCGCCCAATCGGACTCAGTTGTCGCTGCACAAAAGTTCCTCAAAACAAACGAGTTGCTGACCAAGGACCTGTCCCTGGTGGAGGACTTCATCGATGCCTCATCCCAGAGAAGTCCGAGTGACTGACCTAAAGATTCATCCGTCAGGGTCACCTGTGACTGAGGGTGACACTGTCAGCCCAGAAGAGGGCCACCATCTGAGGACAGCCGCACACCAGAGCTTCCTCCAGGACACTGACGTGCAGCCAGCACCTGCCTGCTCAGAGTGGAGCAGCCGCCTGGCTCAACCACAGCTGGCACATGTCCTCCCCAAAGAAGGTGGATCATGGACTGATGCACAGGAGGCCAACATTAGGCCTACCATGGCAGCAGCACAAGGGCGAGAGAATGAGTGCTATTACTGCCTAAAGATTGATAACCAGGGGGCAAATCGCTGCACCTGCACTATTATCCACATCAAACTTCCCTAAAATAAAGTAGGGGGGGTGGGTGGGTGAGGGCCAAGTGTGGAGGGGCCAGCCTTACCTGGAAGTATGAGCCTTGCACCCATACCACAGGTACTTAATACTTTTTGTGTAGTGTATAGTATTGAGTTTTACTGTGTAATAAACCAATCTTCTTTATCAAAGAAAAGCACTGGGCTGGACAGTCACGTTATTGTGCTGTTGGGTGTATGTTGAGTGCTGAGCCTGTTGTACCCCCTCACTGTCGTCCCTGAGAACATGTGACTGCTTGCCATTGTTACCCTTGAGAGTCAAGTGTTGGAGGGGTTGTACTTGACCCAGTTAACAGTCATAGTAGAATGGGCCCCTGGACATCGGAGGCAAATGATGCCAGCCCCCACTGCTGTGGCTAAGTATTCCCTGCTTGCCCTATGGCCCTTAAACGGGGTCTGACATCTCCTCAAAGTGTCTAAAATGCCAGCTTCACTCTGGCAAGGATCAACCTTATATCATACCCTAAACACGTCTGCCAACATATCCCAAATTCCAAAATGCGTTATCTAAATATGATATGGGGTACAGGTGTCACAGGTTGTAAAATGTACACACATGACAATTTTTTCTAGCATGTGGAAACAAGATCGGTATGCATCCCAGACATTTGCGAGACAAAGTAATATTTTGACAGGAAGGCAGCCACGCCACTTGTGTGAGATACTTTTCGTTTTATATATATATATATATATATATGTGTGTGTGTATATATATTATCTACTGGCGGTCGCCAGTAGATAGTTATAGTTACAACCTATTATCCATAGGAAATCCGCGACATTCTATTTGAAATAACTCTCTTGCCGGTTGACGTATCTTCGCAAAATTTTCAAACTTTGTGGCCCGCTCCGGTCCGCTCCTACCCTGAAAGTCTCGGGGATTCGTCAAGCGGGGGCCGAGAAAAAGGGGGTCCCAAAACGCGTTTTCGCCATGCAATTTTCCATAGGAAACTTTAGACACGACTACAGCCCGAACTGCTGAACGGAATTACACCAAATTTGGCAAAGAGGTAGTTCTTGGTTCAGAAAGAACCCTTTTGTTAAATGGTGTAAATCCGTTCAGTAGTTGCTGAGAAAATCAAAAGTAAAAAGATAGTGATATCTATGGCCGAGTAGGGTCCGCGTACCCTCCCGATCACGAGCTGCATGTTAATTGGCTGTCAGCTGGCTGTCAACATTCCGATTCAGGAAATGTTGGCAGCCATTTTGTCCCTCGGTAGAACCGAGGGACAGAAACAAGTGCGCAAAGCGCACAAAGGGGGCAGGGTAGAAACACCCTGACCCCTAGGTTTGCTCAGGGGGTCCCACAAGGACCCCTGGGCAAAAAAATAATTTTTTTTTTTTAAATCGGCCGGATGCGCTCAGGGTGCGCGAATCCTGCCGAAAAAAATCGAAGCGCGGTCTCCCGCGCTTCGATTAGTATTTGCCCCCGGGTGGCCCAAGTCCCGGGGGCATGGTGGGGGGGTTAATTTTATGTGTGGGGGCCTCAAGGGCCCCCAAGCCCTGGGGACCGCCACCCCCCGGGGCTTTTTTAAATGGTGCGGGAGGGCTCTGAGCCCTCCCGCAGCCCCGGGGACCTCCACCTCCCGGGGCTTTTTTTTAAAAATTGAAAAACCTGTGTGGGGGGGGCTCCAGCCCCCCCACACGCCCCGGGGACCGCCACCTCCCCGGGGCACTAAACATTTAAATATGGGGGTCCGTTACGGACCCCAGAGCCCCGGGGACCACCACCTCCCCGGGGCTGTGCAATTTAAGGGAGGGGGCCGCGCGGCCCCCTTCCTGGAGCCCTTGATGGCCCTGGGGACCGCCACCCCCAGGGCCGGCTCCTGCAGTGTCCCGGGTGCCTACCCCGGGACACTGTAGTTTGCTATGGCAGGACGGGAGCCTCGCGGCTCCCGTCCTGCCATAGCAAACTGCTTTGGATATTGGAAGAGAGAGCAGGAAACCTGCTCTCTCTTCCAATATCCAAAGCCGATTGCTTTCCACATGGGGAGCTGCATCTTAGCAGCTCCCCATGTGTAAAAGCAATGCCGGCTCCCAAGGGACGCGGGGAGCCGGCGGGACTGTGGGGGGCTTGGGGACCCCCCCACAGTCCCCAACGGAGAGGGCCAGCCCGGGGGATGGGGTCCCCGGGGCAAGTAGTGGCCCGGGAGGGGGGCCACGCGGCCCCCTCCCCAAAGTTAAAAAAAAAAAAAAGGGTATGGCCGGCCCCGGGGGATGGGGTCCCCGGGGCCTTAAATGGCCAGAGGAGGGGGGCCACGCAGCCCCCCTCCAAAGAATAAAAATAAAAATAGAGGCCATGCCCCGGGGATGGGGTCCCCGGGGCCAATACAGGCCCAGGGAAGGGGGCCACGCGGCCCCCTTCCCGTTTAAAAAAAAATAAATTATTAAAAAAGGGGTAAGGCCCTGGGGGATGGGGTCCCCAGGGCCCAAAAACAGGAAAAAGTAAGGGCCACACAGCCCCCCTTCAGGGGACAAAAAAAAAACGATCGGGCCCGCAGGCCCCGCCCCTTCCTTTACCACTCTGCAAACGCGCCCTGGCGCGTTTGCAGAGGGGGAACAATTCCCCTTGAATACTGGGGGTCCCTGGGGGCCAACTAGCCCACCAGGAACCTCCAGTATGCGCCAGGGGCTGCGTTGCAGAGAGGTGTGCAGAGGCCACGCCCCTTTTTACACCTCTCTGCAACGCAGCTCTGTGGCGCTTTTTGTATATACCTGTTGGGCTAGTTGGCCCCCAGGTACCCTCAGGATTCAAGGGGAGTTAATCCCCCGACTTAAAACGCGCCACGGGCGCGTTTGCACAGTGGTGAAGGGAGGGGCGGGGCTTCAGGTGACATCTGTGCAAACGCGCCCCGTGGCGCGTTTTAAGTTGGGGATTAAATCCCTTCAATCCTGAGGGTCCCTGAGGGCCAACTAGCCCAACAGGTACATCCAGAAAGCGCCACAGAGCTGCGTTGCAGAGAGGTGTAAAGGGGTGTGGCCTCTCTACACGTCTCTGCAACGCAGCCCCTGGCGCATATTGGAGGTTCCTGGTGGGCTAGTTGGCCCCTAGGGACCCTCAGGATTCAAGGGGACTTAATCCCCCAACTTAAAACGCGCCACGGGGCGCGTTTGCACAGATGTCACCTCAGGCCCCGCCCCTCCCTTCACCATTGTGCAAATATTCTTCTAAAATCATCCGAAATACGAATTCCGATTTACTCACCTGTTATCAGGAGAGACCTCAGTGCTGCATCTTTCAGCCCAGTACTAATCCTGAAAAGTAATTTTAACCGTACTTACCAGTAACTTGAATTTCCTTCCATAGGATATCATTGCCTGCTTTTTGCTGAAAAAGTTTCTAAGTGTTTATTTTTGAAACATACAAATATTCCTCTAAAATCAGCCGAAATCCGAATTCTGATTTACTCAGCTGTTATCAGGAGAGACCTCAGTGCTGCATCTTTCAGCCCAGTACTGGTCCTGAAAAGTAATTTTAACCGTACTTACCGGTAACTTGAATTTCCTTCCATAGGCTAACATTGACTGGTTTCACTTGGAAATTCTTCTAAGTGTGGAGTTTTGGAACTTTATAATATTCCTCTAAAATCAGCCGAACTAGGAATTCCGATTTACTCACCTGTTATCAGGAGAGAACCCAGTGCTGCATCTTTTAGCCCAGTACTGATCCTGAAAAGTAATTTTAACCGTACTTACCAGTAACTTGAATTTCCTTCCATAGGATATCATTGCCTGCTTTTTGCTGAAAAAGTTTCTAAGTGTTGATTTTTGAAACATACAAATATTCCTCTAAAATCAGCCGAAATCCGAATTCTGATTTACTCACCTGTTATCAGGAGAGACCTCAGTGCTGCATCTTTCAGCCCAGTACTGGTCCTGAAAAGTAATTTTAACCGTACTTACCAGTAACTTGAATTTCCTTCCATAGGCTAACATTGACTGGTTTCACTTGGAAATTCTTCTAAGTGTGGAGTTTTGGAACTTTATAATATTCCTCTAAAATCAACCAAAGTACGAATTCCAATTTACTCACCTGTTATCAGGAGAGAACCCAGTGCTGCATCTTTTAGCCCAGCACTGACCCTGAAAAGTAATTTTAACCGTACTTACCAGTAACTTATATTTTCTTCCATAGGAATCCATTGTCTGGTTTTTAGCAGAAAAGTTTCAAAGTGTCGATTTTCACAAACTACAAATATTCCTAAAAAATCGCCTGTATGACTTAAACGCATTCTTTCAACTGTTTACAGGAGATGCACCAGTGCTGGATCCAGGATCCAACACTGTGTAAGAAAAAGTAACGATAACAGTTTTTACCTTCTAAGTGAATTTCCTTCCATAGGATAACATTGGTGATTCTATGAGAAAAAGTTTCTAAGTGTCAACTTTGAAAGTACAATAATATTCCTTAAAAATCACGACTGTAACCAAAACGCTTTTACTCAACTGTTTACAGGAGATGTCCCAGGACTGAATCTAGGATCCAGTCCTGTGGTTAGAAAAGTAATCCATAAAGTAACTAATTGCATTTAACTAGAAATTCACATTGAGCTGAATGTTGCATTGTGTTTGAAAATGTGTTGCCCATTGCAACAACTGTAACTACTGTACTTAAAAGTCTATTGCCTATGTGCAAAGTATTTAAACTAAAGTAATTCATTCTGAGAAAGTATTTTTGTAATGTAATGTATAATGTAATTACAATGTAATTTAAAAAATAAAATATGTAAAAAAAAATTGTTTCTATAAATGTAGTAAATCAGTATGAAAAAAATGTATATAACAATTAATACATTTAAAAATTGTCATTTACAAAACCTTTGAAATTCACTGAAAAAACCGTAGGTTTCAGACATGTTATAGTTACAAATTAGCATTTAAAAAACCTTTGAAATTCACTGAAAAACCATAGGTTTCAGGGACGTTATAGTTACAAATTAGCATTTAAAAAACCTTTGAAATTCACTGAAAAAACCATAGGTTTTAGGGACAGTTATAGTTAGTTGGACATTGCACTCGTACAAAACCCGTGAAATTCCCCGTTATAGTTAGTCCAGCTAACTATAACTCGCGCCCGCAATGCACTGCTGATGACGTCACATATTACATCACTCATGACATGGTCAGTGACATCACTGATGACATCACTGATGACATCTCAAATGACATCACTGATGACATCACTGATGACATCATCCATGTGATAATTTCATGCATCTTCTCACACCCTAATATAACCTTTGATACACCCACTCTAAATTACAGACTGCCATTCGCAAAACCATAGACACTCCAACACCAATAACTACATACCCACTCACTGATTCTTAGGTCTACACACACACATCCACTCACTCACCCGTACAGTCACTCATACTTATGGTCACTCAGTACAGGACTATCATATGCACTCATACTCCTATATAGACACTCAAACACCGCCACTCATCCATAGAGGTACTCACACACCTAGTCAGTCATGCAAATAATTAAACACACTACCATTTACTCACCTATACAGTTATACACACACCAGCTCACTTACTCATACAAATACTAGCACATTCTTACGCTCTTATACAATCACTGATACAAGCACACACTCATCCATACAGCCACTATCACAATCACTCACTCTCGCTTATAGCTATTTATATTCTCCAACACACATATATACTGCCTTTCACATATGTAGTTACTCACACATGTACCACTGGGACATACATTCACTCACTAACACACTCTTACACACACTTACCCACCCATACAGTCTATCACAGAGGCACTCTTGAAACCATCCACCCAGTGAATCACCCACTCACACATCTATGCACAGAGTCGCACACACCCCTCCCACACAAACACTCAGGCACCCATACAGATACTCACACAAGCATTCAATAACTCATATAGACACTCATGTAGCTATTCACAAACACATGCAGCCACTTACACAGCAACAGACAGACGGATACAGACATTCACCCAGTTTAGTCACTAACCCATGCATTCAGTAAGATACGTTAAATCACTCACTTATACAGTCAGTCATGCACCTACTAAATCATCCATACAGACACTTACACACCCACTCATTCTTCAATACGTCTTTTCCTATATATATTAAAAATATTTAAACTTTACAGAAACACACAGTCACTGGATGATGTCATCAGTGATGTCATTTGAGATGTCATCAGTGATGTCATCAGTGATGTCACTGACCATGTCATGAGTGATGTAATATGTGACGTCATCAGCAGTGCATTGCGGGCGCGAGTTATAGTTAGCTGGACTAACTATAACGGGGAATTTCACGGGTTTTGTACGAGTGCAATGTCCAACTAACTATAACTGTCCCTAAAACCTATGGTTTTTTCAGTGAATATATATATATATATATATATATCAGCAACGGATCTTTCCCCATATCCAAGGAAAGAAAGCAAGCTCACTCCCAGCAGGTAAATTGCAGATAGTAATTTAATGATCAGCACGCTCTACGGGTTTCGACACCAGAAGTGTCTTGTTCACACACATATATATGTAAATATATACACACACACACACATATATAACATTCACACACACAGAAATATATAAACATTTATAATATACACAACTTCAATACCAGTAGGTACGTGGTTTGGCTGCTTCTTGTTTTCTTGTTTTGCAATGGTATATGACAGCAGAACTGGAACTGTATGTGAAGTTGCTTGGAAAGGTCACAGCAAACTTGCCGCATAATGAGTCCATTAGAGACAACAATCAATAACGTGCTGCTGATGCGCATGTTTTTTGATGCGCTCTCTGCCTTTGGATGGTCTTTGGAGAGAATGAATCCATTTTGGTAGTCGCTATGGTTGTGATGACTCCTGCAAGAATGTATTTTAATAGTCCACTAAAAGATCCTGAACTGTAGCAACACATTTAGATTACCTCTTAATTGTGGATGCCATTTTTGGACATTTATGCAATGTGCATGGTCTTTAGACAATAGCTAACTTTTGCAAGGCGTCCTTACAAATCAGTCTGGTTTTTTTCCGCCGTAACATAATGATAACAATAGCGCAGCGATTCGTGGTATGGATGTTGGCTTGTTCTCCCAAAAATTAGAACCTATCACCAAGGAGTGTTTTTGTGTTGATGTCCAACAAAATGATGAATGCAATCAACTAAAACTTATGAGTTGCAAAAACTATTTATTCGGCTCCGTCATGGTAAGAAGAGTCAAAAAGAAAAAACACTTTGATAATGAAGCCAAGTACATTTCCCAAATATGTATAGCACTAAAAGGTTAAGTAAATAGAAACAACAATCATAATGCACTGTGTAGTAAAGATTCCCACAGTGATGTTGGTGCAAGCTGCATTATGCCACTGGCAGACACTCTGAGGCACATGAGTTGGCCTAATGTATTGCTCTGATACTTTTGAAACATAGAATAACTCTGCTTGAGTATTTCCATGATGTTGATCATAATGTCACATACATTTTGTAGGATTAAGTTAGCCACATATGAGAACATCAACAAGTTCATAACATTAAAATGGACTTGCTATGTTTGATAGTTTTGGAAATCACAGCATGGTGGGAGTCCAGGGCGATTGCATTATTCCAAGACATCTCAAAGATGTGTGAGCTCACAGGATACCATTTCAAGGTGGTCTGTCTGGCAAACTGATTTACGAAGCCTGAATGGTAGGGGCAAGGAAGAATTCATGCACCCTGTTGTTACAGAAGGCCTTCCATTGAGTAACAAATGTATTCTACTGTTAGTACTGTACATCCTGCCTGTGATAGTGCGCATGAGAGGTGTGATACACCTTGCAATGACGTGACAACACAGGCTATCACCTTTAAAGTGTTGGTCATAGGGACTCTGCAGCTCTAAAGTAATATGCACCTTATCCTTTTGAGCTCACTGTTTACATAAAGTCTGTATTTTGCCATGTTGTAATGCAAACTAACTTTGATTCATACTTCTTGTTTTTTGAAGGGACTAGATGTCAACCAATTGTTTAACTTATTTATCTCTTTATGTGACCAAGTTTGATGTTCTGAACCATCTGTGATTTCACAGACGTATTCTTGCATTCCCATAGGACAGGATACACGTTTTTTATCTACTTTAGGACATGAGTTTGACCATATGGAAATATAGTGCCCAGATATGTTTCAACCTGTGTGTGTTTTTTCGCAGTACAAGTATATAAGTACATTTTAAATGCCACGTAAAACTGCACGTACACATTACAATGTATTTTGGCCCACTACGTTCTTGCCTTATCTTTTAAAGGATCTGACCATTCTGGGTCTTTTGTCCTGTAGACAAACACTGGCAAAGGCTTTGTGACCTACTGGCTTTGCCAATGATTTTGAGTGATGCACAGCATCCCTGATTAGGGATGCTGTGCAGAAGGTCTAAAAAAATAGAAAAATAAAAAGCCTACGGCTGCAGCCGCATCATTTTGTTAACCATTTTTGTGTACCGATCCAAGTTGGATCGATGATCAAAAAGTGAAAAAGTAGCATGGCTGGGAGAATCAAGATGAAGGATGGAATCACAGAGGGCAGGAAGTCACACAGAGGGGTTCGGGTGAGAGGGAAGCAACATGGAGGGTGTGGGTGGGAACACCCTATTTTGCAAGATGTTTTGTCAGCTTACAGTGGGCTATAATCGTATCCTTCCACTGCTCCCTTTTCAGGCACTACTTTTTTCTTTCACTTTAGGCACTTTATGAGAGTGCGCGTATCTTCCACCTGTTTCCCTCATGTACTGCTCAACCTCTTCTGCAGTCATGTTGCTCTTACCCCCAACCCTGTGATGCGATTGCCCTCATGTGTCTCTTCTCACTCCTGCATTGGTTTATCGCCTGTGCTCTTCCCCCGCTCCATGTTGTTTCATCCATTTGCTTCTATAATCCCTAAAAAAGAAGGAAGGATTGGAATAGTAGATATTTTGCATATGTCTGAGCAATGAGGTGCCCCAAGTGTCTCTCCTTAAGGTGCTATCTGTACTTTAACTTATTGATTTTATTAGATTAGTTATTAAGTCTTTTCTCTTTCTTCGTTGCTTTGCATACATTTTTTTTTCCTTCGGATGGATGCAAATGGTGTTTGGCACCAGCTTAGTTCTTGTTTTAGCTATACAGTAAACCCAGCCGTCCCTTATAAATCACAGCCGGCAAAACACAGTCCATCTAAAACTAATAGTGTACCTGCATCAATCTTCACCTGTGTAGTAATGCCAGAAGTCAGGCAACCATCATAGCTAATAATGGATAAAGAAAAACGACCTCATCTTCCTGTTCTTGTAGGAGTTTGAAGAAGCCAAAATGTCTCCATTTGTTTGTGTTTGGCCTATGACACCAGGAGCAGCCAGGGCGTCAACTCAGTAAAGAACCTGGACATAATCTATGTCTCAGACCTATTCCCTCAAATCAGTGTAATGGTTGAAGGAAAAACCTCGCAATTGTCTATGCTAAAAAGTGCCACATGCTGCCAGTTTATAATGGTGTATGCACAAAGTCAAGTGCAGTTTTTCTATTGGGCAGCATTCCCTGATCTAACAAAGAAACTGCACAGTCTTGAGTGCATGCACGTCCTGCTATAGTGTGGTTGAGCACTGAAGAGAATCCATCCGATTGACCCAGCCCTGGATTTATACGCCCTCTGTCACGTTCTGCGAATGACCACCTGTTATACCAGTGGAGCTCACAAACTGGGAGACATGCGCATACAGAACAAAATCTCAATCAAAATCTTAGTAACGAAGACGATTGGAGTTGGTTGGCCACAACACTCACTAGAGATACTTCTCTGACGAGGAAGCACTGAGGTAAACCTTCTAAAACTGCCTGATCTCTCCCCAAAACCTCTGTCGCTGCTCTCCAGGAGCGTAGCAGGTTTGGCCAGACTTCTTAGGGAGGAAGATTCCTTTTCTGTTTTTTCTTTGGTAATGACATCACATGTGTTCAGGAACCATCAATTGTGACCCACTTCCCGGTCTGGGCTACCACAGTTATCATGTAAATGCTTGTAAAGCCAAAAGCAAGGACAGAGTCAAAGGTGGCTTGTGCACCTACGTATCAAATACCCTTGCAGAATAACCATTATTGATCTGGCATGTGATAATATGCTGGCACTGCAGCTCCCATGTAAAGGCACATGCAGCACTTTCTGCTGGTTGCGTTTGATGAACACATACCTCCATCCGCTGATAAGTTTAAGCCAAAATAATATACAAAACCGGATTTCTCCTTGGGGATCAGAAAAACACCTGTATTATGCTAACAGATGACTTTATTCTTAATCTGGTTTATAATTTAATGGGAGAGTTATATGTTGTGTATGCAGACTCCCCTGACGGCCCCACCCCCCCCTCTCCAACCTCACTATGAATCAGGTCATAATCTGTAAGGACACTCCACTCTTTCAATTTACGCTCTCTGAATGGTAGACTCTCAGCTGGTAGGGTCATGAAGTATGCACGCTCTTCTACCCAAGGTAACACTGTTTTAGATTATACCTTTGAGTCTGCAGACCACTTTAGTTTCTTGAGTGCGTATGAAATTGTCACAAGAATAGAGAGCGACCACGCTGCTTAGCTGGTGCATTTGACATATCATCGCTTGAGACATCAAATCTTTCTGGCAGTAGATGGAACTTTATTGAAGCCACCAGTTAGAATGTCTCTCCTGGTCTACTGCAACATCAGACAAATTAAATAAATGGCTGTCTAAAGGAGGTGGGGCTCTGCTTTGATTCAGACCCTTTTGCAACTGGGGGGCTCTCTGAGTAGACAGTTGCGCTTTATGGGAGCAAATTACAAAGCTGATGCTTAATTTAAGCCCCAAGACATTTAGCAACAGACTGCCAGCTAGTAGTGCATCCCATAAAAGCTGGTATACTCGAAATTTAAGACCTGCAGAAAAGAGTCATAAATAGGAAATTAAGAAAAAGTAGAAATTTACCCCTTAACTCTGCATCTTCGGAAGAGGCCAGGTCCCCAAGGAAACAGTTTAAACAGCAGGTTTAGGGAGCTAAGAGGATCCATACAGCGAGTCAATTGGTAAAAATAACACAAATCTGCAGATCTGGATGCTTAAAAACTTTTTGGCAATTTATAAACAGCCTTGGCTTCCAGGACTCAAAGGAGCTATGTAACTCCATTTCTGGTCAAAGTTGGTTCAACCACATTGAGATGTTAAGCGTGGATGACTTAGTTGGAAAGGGAGTCTCCTTTTGTCAGAACCCTTCCTGAAGCTGCCCTTTATCCCAGTTTAATGTTGAGTATTATTAAACCAGATGGAGCTCCAGGCCCTCACGGCATTCCCAGTATTCTTTTTAAGTCCAACATGGACTTTTGGGTTTCTATTCTTTTACTCCAGTGTCTTTGAAACCCAGACTGTTCCTCTCTTCAGGCAAGGATCCATACTGCATCCAGTATATAAACATTCATTGGCAAAGCCAATAAGTCTCACCTACGAGAGAGCTATTGGCTTTGTCAATGCCTTTTAGGCATATTGTACAGCAGCAACAGCTGCTGTGCAGCATGGCTGACAGTAAAAAAAAAAAAATTGCTATGATGCGGACTGCGTTGACAGTGTCATAGAGCTTTTTAGGTCGAGCCTAGGGCAGCGCGCATGCGCTGCTCTAGGAGATGACCTTTTGGAATCGGTCTGCACTTCTCACAAACTTGTGCATGCCAGGGCATCCACCTTGCGGGAGCGAGCAGCGGCGCGCAGGGGCCATCTGTTTGTAATTAGCGTGGCCGCGCTTGTTGTTGAACGGGGCTCCAGCCGCCTCCGAGCAGGGGGGACTGCTGACTGTGCCTGCCCTGCTCCTCGCAGCTGCTCCACCTAATCGAACTTTATGGACCCTGGGAATATATAATAAATGCTGCTTAGCAGATCTAAGTGTATTAAGAGGACTGGCTCTGATTTTCACAGCACTAGTTTTGCTTTCCTTTTCGTCTCTCTTCGCTCGCTCTTCCACCCCCACCTCATTCTTGAGGCTCTCTCAGGCAGTTCCACATAACGATTCTTGAATTCCTTCTGCTGCTCAGCTAAGCTGTGTTTCAGGACGACAGCTTCCAGGGCGCTGAATCACAGCCCTCCCACGGCCGGGAAGCGATCACTTCTCCTTCAGTATAGTCATACAAGCCAGGCTGCAAAAGCAATTCGGAAAAGTTCACACCTTCTTCTGGTTGAAAGACCTGCGAAGAACTTGTTTCTACAGAGGCAGATAAACATATTTTTAGTTAATTACCAAGGCGATCTACGCTATGTATAGGATCTGTGCTGGCAGTGGTGAATGCTTTTACTTTAAAGCGGGGTTTCCATAAGGAAGGATGGGCCGGGAAAGCGCTTATCGGCTAAATTACCCCCACGGAGCCTCTTTAACATGCAGCGAAACGGGCACCAAAGCTGTAAAGTGACTGAGCAGTGCTAAAGGTCCAAGCTCATCAATCAAGGCAAACAGTAACTCTCCAACAGCCCCACTGGAGCAAATACAGTGGGAAAACTTTCACTGACTTAAACAATCATTGGCAAATTCTGCTTGTTTACTTAGCCACTATCCCCTACACCGCACATATGCCTCGGTTCTCCCTGCCATCCAGTTCATAGCAAGTTTACTGAACTGACACACTGGCTCTGATCCTCTACTTTCAATTATCCTCGTGTGCTACAGTCAGGGCTTTAAGTGGGATGAAAACACTGCGGGGTCTCTCAAAGGGGCGTGGCCAATGTAATTAAGGGCGTGGCTTAGAAACACAAGCTAAAATCTGTGGTTAGCATAGTGTGCCCCCCGACTTGTATTTTGCTGTCTCTGTCATTGCATCCAGATATATGATACAACAGGTAACATTACATCTACAAGTCAGCACTATTGGCTTTGTTAACGATGCCCGAAGCATTAAGAGTTAGGAAACAGTGAGACGTAAGTGATGAAGTGTTGAAGCTACAGGCTGGTGGTTCATACCGCAGAGGCGTGTAGGAAGGATGTCAAGCAAAATCTGCATTTACTTTGATTTCAGGAATATGAAACACAATGTAGTTGTGGATCATCATCTCCTCTCAAACAAACAGAGGGGCAACACTCCTGAAAAGGCAGCATTTTCAACTGAATTAATCATCCACATACTATCACGTCACGCTCCATCTAAACTCATAAAAGTACTTAGCATTCATTACTTCTGTGGGTAATTTGGCAGGACACTGAATAACCTGCTGTCAGAGGCAGCAGGATTTCAAAAAGCCATGTTTAACCTGTTTGGGAAGGTCACAGGAATGGAATGTTTCTGAGAAGATACTCAGGTGTATGTAAGGAATGTGTTAAAGCTTGGTAATTTACTAAGGCAGAAATAGATAGTTAAAAGGAAGGAAAACAAATGTCAGAAAATGTATTTTCAGTACTTTTAGACAGATCTCAAAAGGTAGAGGTGCCAAGACCAATGGCTTATCTAGTGAAAGCAACCACGGAGCATTTTTTGTTAAATTTAGGAAAAGATATTTAGTACACATTTTGAAAAGTTTTGCCATTTCCACCACAAACAGGAGGAAGTGAAGGAAGGGTGCTATGTTTGTACAGATGAATTGCACTAGGAAATTTAAAGAACTAAGGGCCCTATGTAGGTAAAATTAAAATACCGAGTCCTTATTTGCGAATTTTACCGATTCGCAATTAAGAACTCGCTATTTCCGATGTAGGTAAAAAATCGGTAAAAAATACCGAATCAGTAAAAATCGCTATTTCAATTACCGAATCGGCCGATTCGGTAATTACCGAATCGGGGATATTGAAAAATCGCTATTCCTGATTCAGCCAATCCTCCGCCTCCTGATGACATCACAACCAAGAAGTGGCCACACCCATGCAGCTGCACTGATCCTGAAGCTGTTGGAGAGGCAGGGAGCAGGAGCAAGAGCACAGGAGCAGCACAGCTACCACCTAGCTAACACAGAGGAACTGCACTATGGCCACACAGGAGAAGGGGAAGGATGCTTGCGAAAGAAAGCGCAAGCACAAGTTCAGTGAGAGGGAGTTGGAGGTCCTCATAGAGGAGGTCGTCAAAGATCACGACCTGCTATTTGGCAGGAAATCTCTGCATGTCCCAGAGGCACAAAAAAGGAGGATTTGGCTGGGGATCCAGCAGCAGATCAATGCGATTGGCGTCACACATCGCTCAACAGATGAGCTGAAGAAGCGATGGTATGACCTGAGAGCACGTGCTAAGGAGAGGGTGGCTGAACGGCTGAAACAAGCCAGGAAGACAGGCGTGGGAAGATCAACAGCGCCTGCTCCGACTGCCCTAGAGGAAATGGTTGAGTCCACCCTCCAGCCGGAGAGCGTCAGTGGCATCGAGGCCGTGGACAGCTCAGCAACAGCATCCAACAGACAAGGTAAGATGCATGCACAGCATGCTGTCTCCCCTCCCTAACCCCAATCCCCCTGCAAGAATCCCACTCCAGAACATGTTTTGTATTAAATCAGCAATGCATCATGGGAGATGTAGTCCCTATCAAGTATTAGCTATTCAGTCAGTCAGCAAAAAGCATAGGCATGTCACACACATCAATAGATGAGCTAGCAGAGGCCAGACAGCTAGATTGTCAGTCATGAAATTTATTTGCAGACAAATGCTGGCAGACAAGTGAGTAATAGTACATTCTGTATCCACAGGCGGAACATCGCCCCAGGCTGCAGAGGGGGAGACAGGCGAGGATTCCAGGGAGGAAAACACAATTGAGGAGGAAGTCTCACCACCTGCTGACACCACACCACCATCCCCACCACCACCACCACCAGCACGATCAAGGAGGTATACAGTGGCTAGCCTCCAGGAGATAGATGGCACAGAGGAGGACAGCCAGGGAGCACAACAGACCACGCCGGGCGATGACAGACAGGCATCTGTGACACAGTCCCCCGTGGAGGATGGCAACACAGGTGCCCGTAGACGGCGACAAAGGGCACAGAGTCCTGATGCTGAGGAGTCCAGTGTCTTCTCTGGCTTGGAGGGGCAGATGCTCAAAGTGCAGCGCCTGCAGGGAAAGACAATGAGAGGCATTCAGCGTCAGCTGGTGGCAAATAACAGGAATATGAATAGCATGAAGGAGGCCATATACTGCCTCAACAATACTGTGGCAGAGGGCATGAAGGAGATGTCGGATGCAGTGAGGCTGTTATGCAGCAGAAGTGATAGTGACCGTGCTGCAAGGCGCAGGGACAGGCAGAAACTTGAAGCGTACACCAAATCTGTCAACAGGCTGTGCAATGCAACCCATGTGCTCAGTCGTCGCTCAGTGGCCATGCAACTGGAAATGGCAAAGTGCAGCTGTGAGGTCACTCAGGGCCTGGTAACAGTCACCAGTGCTTTAGAGGTGCTGCAGACAACCCAAATTGCTGCCACCGGAACAGGGGATGGGGCGGAGAGTGAGGAGGCAACCAGTCGCAGCAGCATAACCCCCCCTTGCCAGAGAACAGGAGGTGCAGTGTTAGGCATGGTTCTGCCGCAGGACACAGCACTGGTGAGGACAGTGTGCCTGCTGAACGCAGCCGAGGTGCGCGTGGGCGCAGGAGATGAGCACAGCAATCAAATTCCATTGTGTGGTGGGTGACGTAACCCATTGGACACAATGATGGTATTAGTGATTTATCATGGGGGAGTGACTATGCCATGTTGTGCTTGATCAGGCACTGTGAGGACATCATTGGTGTTACGGTGTGCTGTACAATTGCCTGATGTAAGGTAAATTAAACACCCTGACACAATTGCATTAACTGGCTTTGTCTCATTGCTTACTCAGAAATAGTTTTGTGTGATCTCTGACCGTCTCTGTCTCCCATCTGCTGCAGCTGCACCGCCTGCAGCGCTGTGCTGTGGCTGTGTACCTTCCTCCTCCTCCTCCTCATCCTCAGATTCACTGATTTCCACGGGTGTCCCCCTCTTAGTGTCAAGGTTATGCAGCATGGCACATGCAGCGATGATTTTGCAGCAGACCAGGTGCCGGTACTGCCGTGCACCTCCACTCTTGTGGAGGCAGCGGAACCTGCTTTTGAAGAGTCCAAATGTTCGCTCAACCACATTGCGCGTCGATCTATGTGCAACATTATATTGCCTTTCACTTGGGGTGGATGGGTGCAGGTACGGAGTCATGATGAAAGAACGCACCGCATAGGCGCTGTCACCTAAGTGTGAGAAGAAAGAAAGTTATTCACAGTCAACAATCGTAGCAACAGGTGTATACTTCAGGGGGTGTCACATGTATTTACCTAGCAGGTAGCCTTCTCCAAATTCACCCGCAACAAGACGGGTATAGAACCCACTGTTCCTGAATATATACGAATCATGTGTGCTCCCTGGGAATTTTGCAACTATGTCGGTGATGATGGAAGAGGCATCACATATAACCTGTACATTTATGGAATGTGAGGATTTGCGATTGCGGTAGATGTACTCAGTCACAGCAGGGGGGCAGATTGGTATATGTGTCCCGTCAATGCAACCTATGACGTGTGGGAACTGGGCCTTCTGGTAAAAGTCCATCTTGGTCTTCTGCAGTTCTGCCTGTGTGCTGGGGAATTGGATATAGTGTGGCATCCTTTGCAACATGGCGTCCAGGAATGTATTGAGAAAACGCGATAGGCAACTCTGTGAGACTCCACCTGCTGCAGCTATTACCTCTTGGTAACTGCCAGATGCCAGGAGGTGCAGGCAACAGAGTACCTGTACATGAGTAGGTATTGCGTGAGCCCTTGGTGTCTGGTGCTCGAGGAATGGGCGCAGGTCCTGTATCAGGTCTAGGATAGTGTTTGGGTGTAGCCTGTCCCTCTCATGGATTTCAGCCTCTGTGAGTTGGAATAAGGTGATGCGCAATCTGTAGACGCGTTCCTGTCGTCTCCATATCCTTTGTGCTGCAGCTTGTATCCTTAACCGCCTTGCAATGACGTAGAGGGCAGCCATTGTGTTTATGCTGATGCATTCTGGGGCTGTTTATATGCTGTGCACCTGGTTACCACCTGATTTGAGTCCATGCTAATGTGCGACTCATAATTAGCGATTTCTTAACGATTCGGTAATAACGAATTTATGTACATAGGTTAGCGATTTTTTTAACGATTCTTTATTTAGCGAGTCGTTAAATGGTGAGTCGGTGTAGCATTTTCGCTAAATAAGGAATCGCTAGTTGATTACCGTTATTTTTAGCGATTACTTATTTTGCGATTCGGTGTTTCTGCTCCTACATTTCACATCCTTTTTTAGCGATCGGTAACGCTGAAAATCTGCGATTTTCGGCGTTACCGATCGCTAATCGCCCACCTACATCGGGCCCTAAAACATTTGAGACACTCCATATATCATTTTTTTTAGTAAAATACTTTTCATTATTGATATGGATGCACATGCTTATGGCTTTGGTGTATCTTGAAGCTGAGAAAAAATGGCACAAAAGCATCTGTTTTGTTTTTCAAGTTCTTAATAGAGCAAAATCTTAGTCTAGACTCAACAAGCATTGGCATAGCCAATAGGTCTCGCTTTTGGGACCTTATAAGTATTTAGTTATGCAGCACAATATCCTTGGTGCAACAATATCAACCGTTGCATGGCGAAACACTTATAAGGTCACAAAGGCGAGACCTATTGGCTATGCCAATGCTTGTTTTAAATTGCAAGCAGCAGGAGAAGACGCCCCCATCTTGGTCCGGCAGAATTTTAATTCCACTATATAAAAAGTGACATAGGCATCATCCGGGCAATTATCGACAAATAGTCCTGTTCGATGAGGTGGGTAAAATATTCGCTCACAGCTTTTTTAGATCATCTTACAGATTGGGTGGTGGAAGAGAAAATTTTGCCCATTGAACAAGCAGGTTTTAGGAAACATCATTCCACCCTGGATAATATCAGCATGTTGAAACTAATAGAGGAAAAGTACACGATTGTTGCTAGCTCAAATGTAAATGTGGCTTTTATAGATTTTTCAACAGCCTTCGATAAGGTTGACAGGCCCTTACTGTGGAAAAAATTGCATAAAAAGGGAGTGCCTACCCCCCCTGTTATCTTTAATTATTGCCCTGCACTCACAAACCTGGTGGCAGGTGCTAATAGGGGGAAATCAAGGCCTTTCAACAATAATTCCCACTGAAAATGGACTGAAGCAAGGTTGTTTATTAGCCCCGTTACTCTTCTCTTTGTGTGTAGCTGACTTACACGAAAGTTTTTCTTCCCTAGAAGGAGATGCACCAAAGATAGGTGGTCGTCCTTTTGCATGCCTTATGTATGCAGATGATATAGCAATTATGGACTTGACCCCTAATGGGTTGAATAAAAAGCTGATATCTTTGCAGAAATATACGACGGCGCAGTATTTAAAGATCAATGTTTCTAAAAGTAAAGTTCTGATTATGAAATGTAGTAGAAGTAGAAAATTGGGTAATTTTAACTGGCGAATAGGTTCTGAAAAATTGGGGGTGGTAGATTCTTTTCTTTATTTGTGAAAAGTAATAACAGGTAACACAAGCAATAAGGCACTTATAGCACATAGTTCTTCTAAAGCTGTAACACACACAAATGGTTTACGTATATTTTATAGCGCAATGGGCTGAAAACATTTTTTACATTTGCTTACTGTTTTTAAAGCAAAAATTCCTCCCACTTTGCTATATGCCATTGAAACTATCCCAGCAAAGGACTGGAGTTTTATAGATAAAATTGAACGTCAGATTCTACGTAAATGATGTAATTTTAATACTTCGGTCCCAATAGCTGCTATTAGACTGGAATTTGGTTTGATAGGTTCATTCACTCAAGGCTTAGCCAATATATTGCGTTGGGGATACCAGCTACAGAATAGTGAGTTACACACATCAAGGGGTTTCATGTGCAGGGAAATTTTTGAAGGCCCCACTGATAAATACTCTTTTTCACGTGACTTCTGCTTGGCATTGAATTATTTTAGCATAAAGGAGGAGTCAGTGACCTCTCTCTCGTCTTTAGAATTTAAATCTTCTCTAAAAAACACAAGTTGTATGGTTAGCTTTTGGAGAGATGTTAAGTATTGTAGATCAAAAGAAAGGCTGAAGATAATAGCAATGGCAAACACACCGAGAATCCCTCAGAGATATTTATCTTGAAATTTAGAACATGGTGTTTGATTATGGCTTACATTATGTCGTATGAACCTTTTGCCATTACATGATCTACTAGCTAATTGGTGCCCTGCCACGAAAATTGGAAAGAATTGTGGCTTTTGTAATCTGGGCATTCAGACTTTCGATCATATTCTGTTTGTTTGCCCAGTTTTAATTGAGTTTCATTACCGATGGCTTCGACCTATGTTCTTGCAAAATAGCATTATGAATGTATCATCAGCTCGTGAATTCCTTCTTTTTCCAAAAAATTAAATAGTGTGTATAAAATGATTCCATTTTTTAAGGAGTTTATGAATATATTTTAGTCTTCACTACCCTTATTTATGCTGGTCCCTATTCTTATTGTTGTTTTTAATTGCTGTTGCTAAGGGAGAATGAATCCTTAATTATAAATTTGCTAATTTGTTCCTTGGAACTCCATCTGGTTTACAATTTTCTGCTTCTACATGACTCACTTTATCTAAAAATTGGTTTTATTTTAAAGCTGATATTGCACACTATCCTAATGTTTACATATGTTTCTGCTGCTATATAAATGCACTTTGCACAGAATTTGATCATATCTTGCTGTTATTTGTCATTGCCAGGGAAAAACAGTTGTTAGTCACAAATGTTTTAGTTGCCGCCTTAGAACCTGCTCTGTTTATAATTATTTGCTGCTGCTCGTTGCACTTTACTTAACGATATTGTACTGTTATATTATCTACAAAATTGCATTTGTATTTACATTTATGTCCTTTGTCGATTAATGAATACCCTTGTCTCCTTTGCATATTCGGTGCTACTGATTGTTCCCATTTGCTTGTAGACCTTGAGAACTGGCTATGAAGGGGCACATTTCTCTGAGGATGGGCTATTTTGAATTTAATACTGCCGTTGTTATATAGTTATAAATACTGTGTCTTAGTGAACTTTGATACAATTACGCTGGAATTTAATATGTTAATATTTTGTTCTATTTACGATGGCAATGAACTGAGTTCGTATTTTAATGTGTATTTATATAATAATTGTGTGTATTTTTAAGTGGATCTCATTGGAGATCCAAATTCTTAATAAAATCGAATTGAATTGAATTATTGCTAGCAGAACAAGAGGCAACAGAGAGGGAGGGTGTGTGAGGAAGGCAACATTGACAATGGGGGGGAGAAGCCCTATGATGCAGCCATGGCACTTTTTATTTGTTTATTGTGGGGTGGGAGGTGGCGTCAACATGGAGGTAAGGGGGCAGGTGATGACATGGGGGAGGCAGGCAACATGTAGTGAGTGAGATAGGGCAAGTCAGGGAGCAACATGGAAGACAGGGGAGGCAGGGAGGGGCTGGGATCAAGCACACAGATCACAGATGGCGGGAGGGCAAGGGGTAAGCAACAACAGAATGTGGGTGGGGGGCCAGGAGCTAGCAACTACAAAACAAGGGAGCACAGCTGGGCATAAGCAACAACACAGACCACAACAGAGGGAGGTAGGGTGGGTGAATGGGGGGCAAGCCACCTGGATGAGTGCGGTCAAGCAACACATACATGGGAAGTAGGGAGGAACACGGAGGGGAGAGAGGTACATGAGGGAGCCTGCTGAGAAAGACACACTCTGGTAAAGTGATGTAATACAAAGAAAAAAGTAGTATCTATGCAATGAGCAGAGGTGGGAAACAAGTATTGCATCCATGCTCCAAGGGAGGTTCAACCACATGAAAAGTAAGGAAGCCTACGGCAGATGATCAATAAGAAGCATGCAAGTGAGAGTGACAATGAAGCCAACCAATGATAAGCAATGGGCTGCCTCTAAGCTCACTGTTAGAAAACAAAAGGTCTTAAAAAGACAGCACACTCCCTGTCTTGGGGAGACCTAAAAATGCAATCCAATGCACGTAACAAACTACAGAATGACTGCATTACTTGATGCAGAAGGCAAGTAGTATACAAACATTTTACTAAGGGAACTTAAGTCCTGGGCTGAAACAAAAAAACTCAAGCCCAGTGAGGGGGTTCTGATGCAGCACTAACACATCTGACAACATCCTCGTGTCCTTGATGCTAACTCACTAACAGTAAAAAATAGCAGCCTGTTCCTTTGTTTCATTGACTATCGTATGGCCTTCGATGGAGCCACCCATGCTAAACTTTGGTCAAAATAAGCTAGATGAGGTATTAAGCCTGCCGTTAACGTGGGCCACTGAGTCATTGTACTGGAACGCAATGGTTCAGGTCAAACGTATACAAAAACAACTGCATCTCAAGAAAATGACGAACAAGAGATGGTTAAAGCAGGGCTGTGTGCTGCCATCGCTGCTCTTTAGATTTATCAGAGTGCAGGGAAGCCATCCTCCTAGATTAGACATCCTCTGGCTTTAGCCTGTACGATATGCAAATGAAGCGATAGTTCTAGACCATACAGCATCAGGCTTACAGAAGTTCTCAGCAGCCCTTAACAAATGTAATATAGATAACAAACTAATTGTCAATGCTCGTAAATCTGATCTTTTGGTTTTTAGTAATAAAACGCGCAAAACGAAAAGATGGTTCATTTATGATGCTCTCATTGAAAAACAATGTAGGTATTGTTACCTAGGGGTATGGAGCATATGAAAACTAAATCTGTGTCTATGTTATATGCTATATGTCGCCTTTACAATAATCTGGAAGCTCCCTGGTCAAACCCCACCTTTCAGCCATAAACACTGCGTTTATTCCGTCCATTGATAATGGTAAGGCATCCTTCCCAGGAAGGTTAGGCCCCTGTCTAGGCCAAGTACAGTGTCAGTTACTTAGACAAATCTAACATCCACCTAGCTCTACCTGCCAATCACAAATTCAGGAGTTCAAGGAACCATCGCTGTAGATACTTGGCCAGATGCTGTGTGAAACGAAATGCTAAAGAAAATTCTCTTAAAGCCACTGTTTGGTGAGCTTTTTCAACATGCCACTTTAAATACTTACCTTTGGACAAATTAGTTAAATAAGGCACTGCACATTCCATCTACAAACATCATAGGATTTGTCAACATCTATAGGGCATTTTTTTACATTTGGCAAAAACAGTTTAATGAGGAAAACTGAGAGTTTGAATACAAAAAAACTCAGATTACATTGTGGGGAGTTTCCTCAAAAAGAATTTGCCAGATTATCTTTCTAGCCCCTTAGCTATAATAATGGGTGGTGCGAGCTGCAGTGGACTTAAGCACTGGCCCCACAGAAAGATGGCTTAAATGACCTGATGAGAGGTGAATGCCCATGGGCGTCTTGGCGCTGCCTTATACCTGAAGGAGAGAAAACTATCCCAGAGTCAGCCTAATATCTGACCTACAAGGGGGAGGTGAACAGTCAGCTTTTTAACAATTTTCTAAAGGCAAGGATATTAGGCTGATACACTCAGGAAGTATTATAATGCCTAACCGTGACTCACAGAGTGCTCAATATGTGTGATCCTCCTGGCGAGCTGGTGCAGGGAGTGCTAGGGGGGTTAAGTATTTTGTTCACTATTTCTTAAACGTGTCCCTCTTTTCCTTAAGGATCCATGGCAGCTTTATTTACTCTATTTAAGTCATCAGCAATTAATGAATACTAATAAATCCTGGTGATTCCACTCGTTTCTAATGAACATTAGGGTTGGTTTTTTTTTTTACTTACAAACATTTGATTCTCTTGAGCGACGTCTCATTTGCTCTTTCACCCTTCGACGCAGGCGAATATCCTGCAACCACATCAACAATGCAAAGTGATCCAAGGAGAATTTACTAGCATTGAGGCTCACACTGAGACCAGAAGAACTAAAGTGAAAGCAGCAATCCTTAGGTTGATTCAGCAGGGATCAAGGGACACATGTCCAGTAGAACCCAGCAGTAACCAGGAAGGACATCAGCAGCAGGAACAAAACAAAGACAGACACAGCCATCAGTGCTTCGAACTAGGTAGGATATGGTACAGTGAAAGCAGACACAGTGTGTGGGGAAAAAAAGAATTACTGAAGCAGAAGCTGCATTCCTTACAGGGATTCAGCAGGGATCAAGGGGCGCATCTCCAGTAGAACCCAGCAGTTGGCAAGAAGCACCTCAAAAACAAAAACAAAGCAAAGACGGACACAACTAGCTGTGCTTCGCACAGGTAAGATCCGGTATGGTGAAAGCAGGCATAATGTATGGGGGGAAACATTTCTTAGAATAAAGGGTAAAAAAAAACATTAGGACGAGGTAGGACTCAGCGGCTTCAAACCGGTTTGGTACTGCAGACCTTCTTGCAACCATTATGTGTTGTATTTTTCTTTTATGGACCCGCCGTTTGAACCGCATCAGTTATAGACCTCTCAGCAATGCCTGTAAATCCAAAGACACATTGTTAAAAACCAAAGAAGCAGTAATGCCAAAAAGGACCATTTAGTCTTCATTTTCCATAAGTTAAAGTTGGTGGTGTTAGCCTGCCCTCTACGAGGCTCCATATAAAACACTAACGTCATTTAATTGAAAACAGAGAAACACCCGAGATGTTAAATTGGTAATTGAAAAAGCTTATCGAGCCCTATAATATTAGTTTATAGCGCTCCCCCCAAAAAGTGTGGTTCAGTTCTAAAGTCAGAGCTCCAAGTACGGTTCTGTTGCTCTACGGTAACCAAGCTGTGGCCCGTTCGTCTGATTAAGGTGGAACATGGTTTCCGTTTTTTTTTAAAAGGGCAAGTGTTATAAATGAGGTTTCATGTTTGGCTAGGGTATGCACCTTAGCCAGGCAGAATCCACCACTCTAGCCAGGGTAAGGGAGTTATACACCCATGATAACCCCTGCTCACCCCCTTGGTAGCTTGGCCAGAGCAGTCAGGCTTATCCCAGAGGCAATGTGTAAAGCGTTTGAGCAACACACTCACACCAGTGACACACTAAATACACCACAGAAGAGACTCCACACAGGATTATATAAAAATATAAAATATAATGTACATACACCATAGATCAAAATGACAGAAATCATAAATACTGTGCATCCTGTGTAAATCCTGAATCAGTACGCAGTATACTGATAAGGCAAGAATCTACATGACATACATCAGGGCATGCAACACAACCTCAAAATAAATGCTGTGTATACTATGCATTCCTGAATTAGTACTCGTTTTTCTGACAGTGCAAGAATGAACAAGCATTTGCAATGCAATAGGTCTCGCATTTGTAAAAGCTAGAGCTCTTGGTGCTGAAAATGACAATGTTTTTTACTTTTGTATTTTGGTATGCAGTGGAGTGATGATCTTTGCAGTGCGCTATTGCCATTCATATGACCTTGCAACGCTGGAGAACCAGACATTGGGAAATAGGTTATGAGAGAGGGAGGCCAGATTAATATGCTGGCTGGTAAAAAAAAAGTAACAACACCCTAGAAAAAGCAAACACTCAAAGGGAATGCAAGATTAAGTAAAGCATGTGAAATGTAAGCAGGAATAATAAAGTTACCTTAATGATTTTATTATTCAGAAATCATTGAGTGTTTTTGCCTGAAAAGTTAAGACTATGACTACAGGGCTGAAAGGGACCTGCTACATGCCTGGCAGTCAGATTAAACGAGAATTCCTTGTTAAGCATACTGTTATTACAGTGGTAACTCTGATTGTCCAATCACATTACTAAGAAGCACCTTTAATGTGGGGGCCCTGGGCCATTATTCCCTTTACTTTTACATTTCTTCTCACAAAACCAGCTCTTTCAACACAACTGCCATTAGTTTGCAAGGCAGATATCTCTTGAGAAGCAGAACAGGCAGGGCAGGAAACATCGGAACTGGCTGCATATTTCAAATGCAGAAATGCTTCGGTTCAGTGTGCAGCTGCAAGAACTCATCAGTGCGTCTTGTGTTTTTCTGCTGTTTGTTTTCGTCACCGGCTTTGTGCCACAAATATAAATGAAACAAGTAAATGAAGTATTAAGCCACTAACCTCAGTGTTGCTCAGTGGAATACCATGCAGAAGGCTGATCCAGGGCAAGCCAAGCATCTGGAATGAATGAAGGTTTTCTCAGGAGCTAACAGTGTTGAACAACTTTTTGCTGTGACGCTATTGCTTTTGTGACGCCTCTTCTACTCCAGCAAGAATATACTAGGTCACTCACGCAGTGAAAATCGTCCTGCTTTCTGGTGCATTAGCACTAGACACAAGCTGACAGCGCACCGACTCCTCACCATGAAAATAATTCATGGAAAGTGTGGAGGGGGCAGGGCAGAGGGATTAAAAGAGATCGCCTTCGCTGGAAAGGGGAGGTGTCAGGAAACTGCGAGTTCTCTAAATCTGTGGGAAAGAAAAGCGTGCCTAACGGGAGAGTGGTGGAGGAGGGGTGGCAGCTGCTCCTGCGCTGCACATGTGGGGCAGACTATTGTCCAACGCACAGAAAACACAACGTGTCCTTATTACGGGGGAAAACAGCGGCGCTGGCAGTGCTGCTTAAAGTGTGTGCGCGCAATGTGCTGGGAGAAGTGGCGCAGACAGCGTGCTGAAAACATCACGGGGGGAAACGAGCACCTGGGAGAGGGCACGGCACCAGTTGCTACGTTTAATGATGCCCAACCCTTAAAGTGCCGGTCACGGTTTCTCCAACAAAACTTTGATTTTTAAATGAATACCGAGTTATAGCTCAGCATCCCGAGGGAACAGTTTTGGTAAATTACCCCACCATGTAATACACTGTCACCTGCGCACATAATACTTGTTAAGCTTAAAAGAAAGTTCTGAAAGGGTAACTTTGCAAATACGAAAGAAATACCATGTGTATGCAATAACCCTCCAGCTGCCATTTACTGTACTTTTAAGCCCTGCCGATCGCAGCACTGCCTGGCAGTACGCAAATTCTCCCCGAACATCCCAGTGTCTGAAGCTGAATCCGTGAAAGTTGAAAGTCGTGGTGCACCAGAAACAGGGGCTGGACCGGCTCGGTGTAGCAGAGGAATCCCGCGGCTCAAACTAAAGCGAGATATTTAGGTACAATACATGGCGGCTGGATGCAACGACTGGTGGTAAGCAAAGCAGCTCCAGCCGGAGTCGTGGCGCACTTGGACTGGCTTCGGGCAGCAGAGGGACCCCGCGGCCTCACACCAAAGCAAGGTCATTAGATAGCTGCACATAACAAAATAAATGCGTGGCCCCCATGTTAGAAGATACAGCTCAACATGCTGGGCTGCAATGTAAACAAGTGGTGCGCGCGCACCACAGAGGAGCGAGGGCTAGAGAGCGCGGCAGCAAAGCGAGACGAACGCGCGCTGCTGCGCGTTCTGGCCACCGTCGGGAATGGGCGCGGCAAAGGCGGGACATGCGCCCGCCTTTGCACAATCGCGTGCCGTTTTTCTAAAAACGCACGCTACAGCTAATGAGGGCTTCTGAAAACAAAACCACACGTACGAGCGTGTGGGTCGTTTTCAGAAGCCCTTTCTAGAGGTCTCGCGCTGCGCGAGCAGTGCTGCGCACTGCAACGCTAGGCGCGAGACCTAAAAATGACATACCTAACAACATCAGGGCTTGAAATGCAGTAGGTTATAAAATACAAGAATTACCACATTAGCACCATGATAGCATAGAGCACGGCGTACCTGTACTCCTACTACTGGTTATATGGTAATTTTCCAGTCTCCCTTGAAAATAACACCTTTAAGGCATGAAAAACGCATACCCTACTAATAGGTATATCACAGTAATCTCCTTCCCGGGACCACGATCCTGATAGGGGGGCCTCCGTCGAGGACTCACTCCGAAACGCCACAGGGAACCAAAGAACAAAGTGCCCACAGGTAGGAGCGTGTCATCAAGGGACCGCTCGGGTCCAATGCAATCCCCAATTCCCTCTAGTCCAGGGCCCTTCGTGACCTCACAGGATTCGAAATGCTGGTGAGCAGGACAGAACAGAACAAAGCCACCCGCTGGGGAAAAAAACAGTCTGAGCACTCTCTGGACTGCAGAGAGGGCCCTCGACACAGGCTGCACCAGGCGAGTTCACGACTAAGCCCTCGGGGCCGAACTCTGCAAGTGAATACACTCGCCCGTGTGGCTGGGAATCCTGATTCAGGTCTTTTTTACACGGTAATCACAGTTCCCTATGAAGCTCATAGCAGGCGGGCTGCCTGGGTCACAGTCTCCTCCTCTGGAACTGCAGCGTAGCACTCTTCCGTAGCTGGCTGAGGGAGGCGTTGAAGCGCTACACACTTGCTGGCTCAGATGAGGCGCAGATGAAGCACCTCACAGGTGCTGATGTAGGAAAACAGTGAAACGCTCCACAAATGGCATGAAGGGCACTAAATTCATCATGAATACGAGTGCTCTGGCCAGCGCCGATCTCGTCGAGGTAGAATTTCAAGCGCCCACCACGCACCATTTTCTGGAGAGGTAAGGAGCCTAAACAGTGCTCCTTGGAGAACACTTGAGGGCACAAGCAGGGAGCAGGCAGCAGGCCAGCTCATAAGGCACTTTGCAAGGTGTCAGTCCCTTCTGCAGCCCAGCAATGTAGGTTTTAGACCGGCAAAATAAAACAAGAAGTCCCAATGGTGGTTCCTCCTGGCAGCACAGCAATCCTCTGGTGCAGTATGTAGAGCCAGCAGCATCTGGTTACACGTCCCACGCAGTGTCTAAAATTATAGGGTCAGAGCCCCTGTACTTATACTCAAAATATCTTTGATGTCGAGGTAACTTCAAAAGAAATCTTAGAAGTGCACAACACCTCCTTTTAACCCAGCTCTGAATCCAGACGTACAGTAGGGGGTAAGCAAGCCCTTTGTGTGAGGTCATGAAACAACCTATACAAATGTAAGTGCACCCCGCCTCCTTCTCTCCCAGCCCAGGAAGACCATTCAGTATGCATATGTAACCCTGTTAACAACAAACTACAACAAAAACTTCTCCAAAATCTACATAAAGAAACAGTATGTTTATGATATAAGAGTACCATATGTCAGACCAGTTTGATTAATAATGTATTCATCTTGGATATAAAGATTTGTTTTTTTTGTTTTTAGACATATAAAATTGTGGTTTTAAACAAGAATATATACATAAAATTAGTGGGCTCAGCATACATTGAAGTACAAATAAGACATGTAAGAACAATGGAAACCAAGACAAAAATAACTAACTACATAACAATAAGAAAGCAATCACACACAATCATACTTAGAGAAAGATATACATATCAAAGACATCAACTACACAAACATTCAAATGGTCCTAAAGATCATTTCATATAGTAATAACAATATTAATTCTGTAATTATATATTGTATAACAAGAGAATAAGTACACAGAAGTGCACAGACGCGCGTTTCGGACATTACAGATCGGTGGAAATAAGTAGTGCAACCTTCATCAGGACGCTGTCTGTATTTTTAGATCGGTGTTAATTGCCATCCAGACTGGGTTTATTCAAAAGAAAATTCAAGCACAAGGGCTCACAACAATCTTCAAGTACTGGTTTCTGGGTAGTATAGATGGCAGTGGATTAGAAACATTCACCCTTCCGTAGAAGGAACTTCTGTAAGATTTCGAGTTCAGAATGATGTCTGAACTATTAGGGTTCCAACTAAGAACCAGAAGTGATAATGCCATCTCAGGGAGTAGTACACAAAGAACTGCAGGGCACAATCAAGGTTAAGAGCCAGCTAATGGCTGTAAAATGAAAGTTAAATGCCCGGTAACGGATGGCTAGGGCATGATCCTAAAGTAAGATAGCCATAGAGGTCTGGCAAGAATGTGGGGCCGCGTAGGATCGTTGGCCTGATATCGGACTGTTACACACCAACCTCCCTGTGTGATGGCTGTCTGGAAAGTATGCACAAAGCGTATCTGTCACTCTGCGCTGGACGTGGATTGGAGTCAGGCTGCTAAGCACAAAGACTCATAAGCACATAGAAATGGCCACTTTCTAAAAGTAGAAATAAAGACGGTGTGTTGCACTCCAGTATGACTGAAAGGAATGTACTAGTTTAAGCACTAGTGGACTGGTTTTTTAAGATTTGTGTGCACTCTGTGAGGGGGCTCCACCCTCGTACCTGACTAAAAGTGGCATTTCTACAATAGTAATGAAAAATCCACCTATACCAATAAGCAGGATTTAGCACCACTACTCCAAACAAGGCAACGCCACTCCTTTCAGATCAGAAATGACCAATTACAAACATATAAGGGATTCCGGGAAACATCGTTTACATCGCATGGGATACATTGCATGCCATTACAACACGGTTGTTACAAAGACCGCATTGTTACATCGCAAAACATTACAACGCAAGTCGTTATAATGACTTGCTGTAAGGGGCAGAAGGTGTTGGATTTTAAATCCAACACCTTCCCTACTGTTGCACAGACTGGTGTTGGAATAGTAAATTATACTATTCCAAAGTCCAGCGCGCCCCCTACAGCAAGTCGTTGTAACGACTTGCGTTGTAATGGCATGTGATGTAACAACGCGGTCGTTGTAACGACCGCGTTGGAATGGCATGCGATGTATTGCATACGTTGTAACGTGGCATATTCGGGATTCCTAATGCTAACCTATGAGAGGAGCAGCACTCACTGCAGTGAACAACGAAATAAGGTGTTTGTCACTACCAGGACACACCACACAATAAAGGCAAATGTCCTACCTTTTACGTACACAGCACCATGCCCATAGGGCTTCCTACCGCCTACCTTAGGGGTGACAAGGGGAGTTTCAGGCTTGAAAATTAACCTTAAATGCCAAGTCACTGTGGCAGTAAACTGCACACGGAGGCCCTTGTCTGGCAGACTTGAGACAGGTTTGAAAGGCTACTTCTGTGGGTGGCGCAAGCAGCTCTGCAGGCCCACTAGTAGCATTTAATTTACAGGCCCTGGGTATATGGGATACCACTGTACAAGGGACTTACATATAAATTAAATATGCCAAACAAGTGAAAGCCATTCATACCATGTTTAAAGGAGAGAGCACGTGCACTTTAGCACTGAATAGCAGTGGTAATGTGCCCAGAGTCCTAAAGCCAACAAAACCAGGTCAGACAAAATGCAGGAGGAAGGCAAAAGGTTTGGGGATAACCCTGCAAAAAGGGCCAGGTCCAACAGCAAGTTGCACCGTTCACATTATTTCTCTCATTGTAGCATTGTATATCAGCTGTTACAGATATCCACTTCTGTAACATGGTCAGGGCAGGCTGGGGTACCTTCCTTGTTGGAAGAGTCTTCCACAAAAACGCTAAATCATGTGACATCACCAGCAACCAGTTCAGGGCGGAAGCATGTGCAAGTGGTAGACGTGCAATACAAGGCACATTCAGTAACCTACAACAGAGAGCTAAATTACACCCAATATATTTGAACTGTTAGAAAACCTGCATTTTAAGGGAAAGTGTCTGTTGGGCACTTCGGCAAACCTTTTATTATGCAAGTGTAGTTTTGTATAGTCACAGCTTACTGGTTGAGTTCAAGTTCTCTTCCACCTTTTCTACATTTATGCCTTCACATAGATGTTCCACGACAACTTCTAGTATTTCCACAGAAGTGCCAATGCTTCCTTTCGAGTGCATCAGTCGGTCACCCGAGTTTCTTGAATGCTGATGCAGTGATCAACCGTTTTCTGATCAGGCATTCAAGGTGCTGGCGAGGCTCATTGCTAGAAGAACAGCAGACATTCTCCCAAGGCCTTATGGTAGATGCAGTCATGCTTTCCTGTTACTAGTAAGTGTTTTTGCCATCAGTGTTGGCACAGACAGTGCTGGTTGCATTCATGGTTATGTGTTTCTGGGTTGTTGGTGTCTTTGACAGGAAGTGTCAGTCATGTGGAGCATTTTTGAATTGCAGTTTGTCAGGTGAAGTATCACTCCCAATAATCGAAACAAATCTCCTCACTCTCAGGTGGTAGTCTAAAAGGGTTTATTGACAAAATAAACATTAAGAGGCTGTGTAAAACAGGCTCGGGTCAGAGGTTCAAGCAAAAAGCTGTAAGGAAAGCGTGCTTAGTGAGTAAAGAAAGACACACATTTATGGTATTCTATATAGAGTTCTACAAGGTGGATCACATGGTGCAACTAAACAAAAGGACCATACTGGTGTCCAGGTACTGAGATCACAAGAAAGGAAGAAAACAACCATCAGCTGGAACAAGGAACATTTTCAGCTGAGCAACCTAATCAACATTTTGTCTTTCTAGTTTCGGAAGACTGCAACACGAAGTAGCAGTCTTGAGGGGGATGCTTGAAGTGCCTCTTTAAGTTGGTGAGGTCAAGCACCTCTCACCAGCATGCAGGTGCATCCCATGGAGACACATCAGTCTTAAGACTCCTAGAGGGGCCCAACATTCAATTAGGGGTGGACAGCATCTTGTAGTAGATGCAGCTGTTTTCAAGGCCTGTCCAGATCCGTCCACAGTGGGTAGTTGCATGGGCTCCATTAACTGAAGAGACAGTTGACCAAAAAGGCATTTGTGGGCTGAGTGATGAGCAGAGCTGTCCCGCTGTGGCACTCTGCAAAATGGTGGTCTGCAACACCGAGGAAAAGACTGGATCTGAGTGGAGAGCTAATCAGTGGTTTGAGTATCTGTGACGTCATCACAGGCAATGCCGGTGGAATACTGGCGGTCCACATCTGGCAAAAAGATTACCTGGGCTGCGTATGGCATCGGCTAGCTCAGCTAAGTGAAAGCAGCCTGATCTGAGAAGGTCATTACATCGGAAGTACATTTACATCTCATGTGTTTACATAAAGAGTGTCTTTACGTTCATTTTACATATTATATGAAGTGCCTTTAGCGCGTTGGTAGGTAAGTTTTAACTTTTAAACCTTCATCAGACGAATGCGGTTTTTCCGAAACGCATAACATGCAATAAACTTCACCAGCAACAAGTCCTTGGAGAGCTGGCGTTCTTTCCTATAACAGAACAAACTGTATACATAAATATAGGCGTATATATGTATTCTATATCTATTATAAATATATAAATACATATATATATACACATATATATTCACACCAGCTTTCGGACTCTGTGCCCGTGTGTTACGCCGGAGTGACTGTCGTGGCATTGGGATTTCTTCGTGATATATATATATATATATATATATATATATATATATATATATATATATATATATATATGATTGGAGACCCACGCACGTCGTGTTCAATACTTTATTCTGTCAAGCAGCACAACACCCAACTCCTTAGGCACAGCCAGTTCGTTGCCAGTGATTTCCCCTACGCGTTTCAGGCGTCCTCCCGCCCTTGTTCACGGGGATGGCTTGTGAGGAGAGGCAGCATAACAGGTGATCTTTATTTGCAATGTTCATTGAGGTTCCGCCCTGTGGGCGTGTTGGCTCAGTGCACCCTGGTACTTGCGGTCTTTACATCCATTAGTGGGTACCGCTGCCATGTCTCCTAATTTAATTCCAACACCCACAGTGGGTTGCTGTGTCCCCACGGTGTTGTTGTCATGCTGGTTTCCCTTCACAGAACACCACGTTGTTCCTTCTGCGCCGTATTCGTGACGGCGCTGGACCCGCACTTCTGCAGGGGGGGTTCTCCGCGACCTGGGTAGGCCGCTCAATATTCCATATGATTGCACCCGAAGATTGGAGACCCACGCACGTCGTGTTCAATACTTTATTCTGTCAAGCAGCACAACACCCAACTCCATAGGCACAGCCAGTTCGTTGCCAGTGATTTCCCCTATGCGTTTCAGGCGTCCTCCCGCCCTTGTTCACGGGGATGGCTTGTGAGGAGAGGCAGCGTAACAGGTGATCTTTATTTGTAATGTTCATTGAGGTTCCGCCCTGTATATATATGTATATGTGTGTATATATATATATATATATATATATATATATATATATATATATTCGCACTCAAATTCCGTCTTCCTTCCTTCACTCACGACCGGGTGCTTTGTAACGTGGTGACGGACACCACGCAACTATTACAGGCTCAAGGTAAATAAACACCAGCACTCACGGGAACGTAGTCTCCCAAAATTTTATTGGGATTCTTCAACACGACCAGACGCGTTTCGGCTGCCGCCTTTTTCAAAAAAAGGCGGCAGCCGAAACGCGTCTGGTCGTGTTGAAGAATCCCAATAAAATTTTGGGAGACTACGTTCCCGTGAGTGCTGGTGTTTATTTACCTTGAGCCTGTAAAATATATATATATATATACACACACACATACATTCAGGTTTGACATCCCCAAATCTGTCAAGATAAAATAGCAAGAAATGTGATAATTGACACACAACTTTTAACTGTTTTTTGACCCCAAACTTGTAATCGAATCCTATGAAGTGTTTGATGGCTTGAAAATCTAAATCCTGTTTGTATTATGCACATCTACACCTAAGCATTACAGTATTAATGTTTACGCATATGATCAAGAATATGTCAATGTTTTACAAACAAATATGGATGCCACTTTGCAGAGGTTTTTGAACTTCCAGTATCCTTGAATATGCTTGTTAATTTTAATGGTTCTAGTAGGCCCCGAAGGGAAGTAAGTCAAGGTTGTACATTTACACATTTGTCAGAAGTGCAAACCTGGCAAGTGAAAGCTAGATTTTAGGAGAATAATCAGCCTAGAATTGTATTTATGAACCATATCTTCTCCTCAAGGACGTTCTGCGCTTTCTCGTAGATATATTGTCTATGAAAGTAACAAGTTTCTTCATGAGGTTAAGCTTCATTGACTTATATTTAGAAAAAGTATATATTTACTTGTCTAAAATTCTATGTATTTTGCTTTTATGCTTCAGCTAACATTGTCTAGCCAGAGCCATGGTCAATTGAAATGACAGTTGTCTTTGATTCTTTTGTTGTGCTGCCTGCTCCTTTGAATTAAATGCTAGTTGGACTGCAGGCTTCCCAAAATGTTGTGTTTTTATTTTTAACAATGGTAAATCAAAGTAAATATGTAATCAATAATCATAGTACACTTAGGGTCCTATTCACAAAGGGCCTCCTCAGTTGTGGCGGAGGCCCCGCACTCGTGACAAGTGCCCCGTGACGGGACCTCCGTATTTCTGTTTCTCATTGCGGAGGTCCCGGCCATGAGTGAGGGCCCCCACCATGACTCTGGGTCCTCCACCATGAGTGTTGAGGCCCCTTTGCGAATCAGGCCTATAATGTTCAACATTCAGTTATTGGTTTGAAACTTGAACGCATGAGTAAGTAAATGCCCTTGTGCTCAGTGACCATGATCACAAGCAGTGCATAATTTGAGCCGGTGGTTTCCGATACTCGGCACCGGCACTTAATTGTCAACACTGGCACTTATGACCGTCTGCCACATGGTGGCACATGGTGGCGCTGTCAACAACAGTCGTTTATTAATTCAATATGCATTAAAAATGACTAATACCTACCCCCAATGCCATTCTTATAGGTTTGGGGGCCTGGAATAGTCAAATTTGTCACACCTGTACGAGTGTAATGGTTAGTAGTTTGGTTGTTACTGTAATTGGCAGAACTGACAGCTGCAATGGGCAGTGCTAGTAGAAGTGACCTCTTGATGAGGGCCCTGGCACTTTTTTTTTTTTTTTTTACAAATTAAGCACTGATCACAAGTTATAGCACTCACTTACATCTAAAGTGCCCTCTGCATGGATCCATGCTGCTGACGGCTCTGGTCCCCAGTGAAAAGATTTAGGTGCCCTTTCAAAATGAAAGAAGACATCAGGTGGTATGCAGAAAGTATGCAGAAGGGTGGTAGGGTCACACCATACTTACAACCCTGCTCGTTTTTCATTGTAATTTTGTTCCCCAGGTAGTTGATAAATTAAGGATTATTGTGGCTTGTTACAGGTTCATTATGTCAGGCACCTGATCGATATTTTGGTTCCTCTCTGAGCTTTCTGTTATCGTATTCAGATATATAACACAACAGCTGGCATACAACTAAAACCAGCCAGATCTATTAATGGGTGTTAGCTGTTTAAGATAAATGAGTAACAACAACAACTTTGTTGTAAATAATTAATATTCAAAACGTTTCAATTCTGAAATTGTAAAACTGTGCATTAAACATTACTGAAGCCTGTGGAAGTGCTGGTCATAGGGTCTCAATACTTCCATTATGTTCGGTTTATGTTAGACATGGAGAAACCAAACTCCTGGATCACCGGATGCACGGCGAGAAAAGCAGGAACGGACCACAGCGCATTCGTTGCAGTGAAGTTTTATTGCAGGTAAAATATAACAGCAACCATAGTGCAGAGACAAGTGTCCAGCCTGACGCGTTTTGACCGCGTTGCCGCGGTCTTGATCACATGACGCGCTGGACCAATGCAGACATAAATATAGTGAAACCAACAAAAATAGCCACTCCCCTGAGCAATAACAATAATAGAAAGACTTGATGTTAACATGGGTGATCCTCATTCATTAAAACATAAAAACAATCTAAAATGTTTATCTTTATATACAAAACGACACATATAATTATACAGCTAAAAATATGTAATACATTTTTTTATATATGTAGACGCTGTAAAAAATGTAGGTTAAAGACATGTGTTGGCTGCTGCAAATATATTGTACAGCTGTATTAAACCATAAAATCGAAGACATAGTCCTTCCTAAACAATGAAATTACATCAGTCGTTCAACAGATTAGAGGGTCCCAAGTAATATTATTGTAACCATGCTCGTTCCCAAAACCTAAAGTGCAAGTGCAAAAAAGTGCAAAAGTAGCTAAATATGCAAAATACTTGACATAAAATCTTAGGCCATGGCAACAGCTAAATATCCCAATTCACTAGGAATAAAGTGCAAGTGCACAATCATATTATGAATAGTGCAAAATCGACAAGGTAAACTGGTTCAACTACAAATACCCATAAATGTTAGAAATAAAAAAATCGATCGATGTTAGAGATAAAAAATCCAGGGCCGAGAGGTTAGAGAGAGCTGCTAGGTCAGAATCATTCACTAGATAGTCAGTTCAAAAGGTTAATCAACTGTGACAAGTCATACAGTTAGTGCCAGAACAAGAATCATATTGGGATCTAAATTTGACTATACTCATACAGGGGGGCACCAAACAAGTTTCATGATGATCTTGAGACATTCATTAAAGATTCATTAAAAATTCATAAAACATTACTACAAAATTTATGAAAGATTAAGCATTCCTCATAAAAATTCAATTTCTAAAACATTGTTATAAAAAATTATGCAGCTCCTCCCCTGTATTAAGACCATTCGGCATCTTAGTGTCCAATAGTACGATGTAATGAGATTCCAGCTGACGCAATAGTTTTTCTCTATTACCTCCTCGAACTGACCGGTACAGATCCAATTACAAAATAACTTAAATCATTCAGGTTGTTACCATGTACAAGTTTAAAATGGCGAGCCACTGGGTAGTTAGGGTCAGAGTTGACCACCGCATGTAAATGCTGGAGGATTCTGTTAAAAACCTGAAGCTTTGTGCTTCCAACGTATTTGAGTTGACAGGTACACTCCAATACATATACTGCGAACTCAGTTCGACATGTATAGTGACCCTGGATCTTAACCTTCTTCTCCTCAAATGCAGTGGTGTACTCAGTGGTGTTTTTCCCAAACTTACAGGCTCTACACGATGTACATTTAAAAAAACCTGACCTTGGTGACAACCAGGTGTTAGACACAACCACCTCGGGGCTATTTCTAACCAGCGCATCCCGCATCGAGGGAGCGCGTCTGAATGTGAGTGTAGGAAGGCGAGGCACGATCTGTGATAATGTCAGATCTGATAAAAATGATCGGCCAGTGTCTGTAAATAATCTTCCTTATTTGTCTGTCTTGGCAGCTGTATTAAGTTATTAACCTGACCAAGTCTGCAGTATTGGATAACTGACCTGGGGATATAATAGTTGTTCTTGTAGCAGCTGTTTGGCCCTGCAAGAATTCCTCCCTGTTGTAGTTATTGGCCCTGACTCGAGCCTCTTCTAAATCTTTCGCTTTATAACCTCTTGCCAAAAATCTCTGAAAGGCATCCGCCTGACAGAGATTGAGGTCTGCTTCAGAACTGCAAATCATCCTGATGCGCAGAAATTCTCCATATGGAATACTGCGAATAAAATGGTGGGGATGAGCACTGCTGGCATGCAAAATAGAGTTGCCTGCAGTGCTCTTTCTGTAAAGCTTAGTTTCAATAGTGTTGTTGTTAACATACAATTCCACATCTAAGAATTGGACACAACTGGTACTGATATGTGCAGTGAAAGCTAGATTCAAATAGTTGTCATTGATGTCACTAACAACTTTTTGAGCAGAAACCTCAGACCCCTTCCAAATGACACACACGTCATCAATAAATCTCCACCAATGGAGAACGTGCGAATCATACATAGCCTTGTGGACGACTTTGAGGATCTGTTCCTCCCACCAGCCAACGTGGAGACACGCGTAGCTGGGGGAGAAACAAGCCCCCATCGCCACCCCCGTAGCTGTTGATAGGTCAACTTGTTGAACAAGAAAAAATTATTAGTAAGACATATCTGAATCATTTTGCAAATCATCAAATTATGCTCATAAAATTCAATGTTGCGATTGCCCAGGTAGTACTTGACTGCCTTGACGCCATCTGAATGGTTGATGCTAGTGTAAAGAGCACTGATATCCATTACAATAAATCGGTAATCCTCTTGCCATACAACATTTTGCAGTTTTGACAAAAAATGCCCCGTATCTTTGATAAATGATGGAAGACCCTCTACAAATTCATGAAGATAATAGTCTACGTATTTTGACATCGGTTCTAAAAGACTACGTTGAGCTGAAATAATGGGTCTTCCTGGTACCGGGGTAATACTCTTATGTACTTTCGGAATGAAGTACAAAACTGGTGTTGTAGGATGTTTGTTTTTAAGGAAACTGTGCTCATGTTTACTAAGTAGACCCAAACGTTTCCACTGGGCCAATTCTTTGAAGACATTGTCTTTTACTTGCATCAATTCAATCGGGGAGGCTTTTCTATAGCACAAAGTGTCATTCAAATGGCGCTCGGCTTCTTGCATATAGAGGTCCCTAGGCCACAAAACAATGTTGCCCCCTTTATCAGCCTGGTTAATTATCAAATCTTTGTTATTTTTGAGTTTCTGCATAAGTTTGGAGTATTGCATAACCTGGTATCTCCTACGAAACTTTTTGCACAAGACGTTTTTATTTAGATTTTTCAGGTCCTCAGTGACACAATCATTAAAGACGTCAATGGCGTCCTTGGGCATCATAGGGATGAATCTGGATGGTGGATGAAAGGGACTCTCTGTAGCGGCACTGCAATTGATTCCCATTGACAAAAGATCCGTTTGCGTAGACTCGGGAGTTGTGTCCTCTTCTGAGGTTAAAGAGTGCAAAGTTCTCAACATGCTAACATCTGAAACCTGCAGTGTGGATGGAGCCAAAGAGGGTTGCTTAGCAATTTAAGCTTGTAGAATTTGAGCAATTTCAACTTCCTGTTAAATTTAAACACATCCACCCTAGACTGGACATATTTAAAATTGTTGGATGGGCAGTAAGAGAGACCTAATGATAATAATTGAGTCTCAGCGACAGTTAAGGTAGTTTCCGAGAGATTGATTACTGTATTGCCAGTACCACTTATTGCTGGGACCACTTCTTCCTGTTCCTCCCTCCCCTGCCACGATTGTTGTTTCCGGAGTTTGCGCCTTTGTTATGTTAGACATGTGCACCCTTTTCATCTCCACACCGCGTCCCTCTGCATATCTTAAACCTCATCTCTTTCCTCTTCCGCACGCAATTTTCACTCCCTCCTGAATGCACTTCCTCATATCTTCTTCACCTCACCACCCCCAAACACTCAACGAGCCTCTCTCCTATACGTAGCAAATTCTTTTTTGCCTTGTCAATAATTTGACCACTGTTTACCTTCTTCACACACATTTGAACAGAATCATAATTGCAACTGGAATACATGAATTCTGCTCTGTGTGCTCTGCAGAGAGGCCAAAGATTGGATGGCGATGTATTCTGAACACCTTTTCGACCCACTGACAGGCACTGTTAGAAACTCTTTCAGCGTCCAATCTACAGCTCTCAAAGGTGACCCGTAAAAAACACGCCTGGGCCTACTCAGTTTAAAGTATGCACTGTACAAGAGTAAAATGCTGCATGTGAAAAAATACAGAAATATGATGTCCTGAAAGTAGCAAACACTCTTAGGGAATTCAAGATTATGTAAAATCTTTACAGTCCATAGCGCCGAGACACCCAAGGGTATTTGTGCGCTCTAGAAGTTGTTAAATAAATAAAAAGGGAAATATAAACAGGAACTAAATCGCTGACATAGATTAACATATATCACATATATTGATTAGAAATTGGATCAGCGTTTTTGCCAGTAAAGGGAAGGACATGAATATAGAGCCCGATAGGGACTTGTTTCGATGTCTGTATTTAATTACTACTAGGTCTGAGACCCCGACAGACCCCGCCCACTTAAAACCTTGTACTTCATTCTAAATTTAACAAAAAAAATGCTTATTTTGCACCGCCCAGTCTTTTCAGAGAATGCTAAGGGGAGCGTAGAATGAAACACTGTTACAAAGGGACGAGGGCAACAACGATTAATTATTTAAATGCAGTGCAAATGTTGAAGCACTAATCACAGACATTTGAGGGTGCAGGTTTATTTCCAAGGCAGGAACTACATTGTTAAGACTATTTCATTGTGCGCATCATGTATAGTTGTGAAGACTCTAGTATCTATTCCTTCACAGGTAAAAACGGTGTTTGTCCTCCTGTGATCCAAATCAATTCAATCAAAAGGCTCTTTTATAAAAATGACATCCATTGCGTGCTTTAAAGCCATCTCATCTCAACACTGTCGGAGAGCGGCTCACACACCGTGACAAACTGGGCTTAAGCAGCAGCTAAAACGCATTCTCGTTATTACTCTGTTTTAGAGTAATGGAATAGCAGCATCACTTGAGTTGTTTAATACACTTACCAATACAAGCCTAAGGTTCACTTATCTGTTTACAAGTTAATCTGCATTAGACGCTTCGGCGCGCGCTGTCTTTTTGTGTTGATCAGTCTGCATCCCGTACCCTGTACCAGTAAGCTTGTTTGGCCACCAACACAGCCAGACTGGGAACCGAAAACGGCCCTGGCAAACAGCTTGGCTCGGCCCCCGGTGGTGCTAGTTGGAAGCACCACTCCCGTCTCACCGCTGCAGCTTTTGTTACAGCTGGAAAACCGGCCCCCGGTAACAAAATCGTCCCCCCCCACTAGGGGTCCAAAACCGGCCTACACCCTGGTGGCCCACCGGGGAAATGCCCGGTGCCACCAATGAGCTTTTGTTTGTTTATGGACTGGCTCACTGGGCCCTGGGGACTTCCTTGGGCCCACTTCACAAACTTTTTCACACATCTGACTCTCACTCAGGTGCGCATACAACTGAATTCGAGTTCACAACACTCGAATTCTGATTTACCGGCCCAGGATTTGCAGTTTTCTCTGGCTGCATATTCCTTTTACAGCTGAGCAAAATCTACAGATGTGGAGGATATTTCATAGTTGTGAGTTTTAGAGGTAGGAGTGGCAAAGGGGAATGTTAACGAGTGTCAAAATAGATGGAACACCCATGATTAAAAGTTACGTTGGTATTCATAATCATTTTGCAATGGCCTCTACCTCTAGAAAAGGGAGGATAGATCGTGTTAACAGGATGTGAAAAAGTATGCAACACCAGATGTTTCCTATGTGTTTTGGGCAGGGCTTGAAATAGAACTCTAGAAGTGCAGGTACTCGCTCTTTAGAGTACTTGTTTTCTGCTGAGAAGTGCCAGTACTCTCCCATTGAAGATTGAAGTGGAGCTGAGAAGTGCCGGTATTATGCCTTCATATTAAAGAAGGGCAGATACGGAGTACCTGATAGCACCTGCCCATTTAAACCACTGGTTGTCGGGAGCAGGGTCTCTTGTCTACATCTTGAAAAATGCTCAGTGTTCATGCGCACATTTCCACACACTTCAGCAGTTTTTGCCTGATGAAGTTTGGAGAAGTAGAGGCGGTGGAGTGTGCATTGAACTCTACGGTGTGCTTACATTTCCATGTGAACTTCGGGGACTTTTTGTGAAAGTCTGAACTGTACATAAGTCTTGGGATGAAAACTGTAGGGCAGGTCTCTCAAAAGCTGTGATGCACATTTGCGAGAGCCAAGTATGAATATTGCCTTTTATTGACAGAGGGAATGTCTCACGAGGACATCTCCTGCACTCTTTGCATCTCTCATCTGACCCATCTTACATACTAGGGCAGCGGTGCTTGCTTGATGCGTTCATAGGAGCCCCATGGGAGGATGGCGGGGTTGGCTTATGTCAGTCTGCAGCCACTCCTTTATCCATATCACTTGTGTGAGTGGCAATATTGGCCTTTAAGGCCCTGTAACTGTCATGGCTTACGTCATGTGCGTACTTGAGCACGTGGTGCTTTCAATACTGCCCCCAGATAGCATTGCACATTTTGCTGCTCTAGCCCAGCATTGAGTTAAGTAAGTGAGGTGTGCATCATGGGTGCGGCCCGTCACATTCCCTTGTGAATGAGGAATGCATCCAGACCAGATCTAGAGCTGAGCCTGCTCCACCCCTGCTGCCACCCTCAAGAGCGCATTTGGCACCAAGGCAGCTGCAGGGGTCGACTCTGGAAAACCACAGCACGTTTACGAATGCACATGTTTATATTATGTTATGGTTATATTATATTATTAATCTTTACATTTACCACATGTGAATTCCACCCTCCTCCCCCCAGTGCAGAAGAGCAGCTCGGGAAACATTTTTTCTGACTTTCCCCCACGGTTCATATAGGTTCGACTGTCAAATACAATGTTTATGAACTAAGAACTTCGTGAAATCCTTGTTGTAATTTAACCGAGGAATTTGCGGCGCATAAGGACAGAGGGATATTTGACAGAACAGAACCCGCTCCATTTTGATTCTCCAGTGTATGCTGCCGATTTCAGGACCGGCGTTGTCCTTTCTCCAGATCTAACAACGAGCTTTGGATTCGTTTGGCATAAACATGAGATGATTGCTGATTGGCCTTCCGTTTTGACAAGTTTTTTTGGGAATATGTCTTTATTTGTTTTCAATGCAATGGTTACATGAAACGGAAGACAGGTGGGTGCAAATAAAGTAGCAAATCTTAAGTTGAGGCAATGCATTACACGCCACATCATTGTAATGCTAAATTCAATTTGCCAAGAATTACAATACATTTCGAGAATTATTTTGTTTAACTAACAAACAAAAACTTAAAGCAGATAATTTATGTAGAGAGGGAATATTTGAATTTTTTTAATGTCCATAAGTATTCAGATTCTAACTGTCTGTGTGTGCTTTAGTTGTTCTGGGTGGTGGGCGGCAGGGATTTAAGTGGGATGAAAAAACTGGGGGAGGAGGGTCTCTCAAAGGGGCGTGGCCAATGTAATTGAGGGCGCGGCTTAAAAACACGTAAGCTAAAAATCTGTGCTTAGCATAGTGTGCCGCCCAACTTGTATTTTGCTGTTTCTGTCATTGCATCCAGATATATGATACAACAAGTAACATCATTCGTACTACAAGTCAAAACTATTGGCATTGTCAATGGTTGTTAGTTGCATAAGATAAATAAGCAGCAACTATGGCCTGTATATAATATTGAAAAAGCTTTCACTTAAAGCCCTGGTGACAATGTTGCTGCTCCTGGATTTCAAAAAGAGAAGGGAAATCCAGAGAGAAAATGACTCTCTTTAAAGGATTTCCCTTCCCCCTACAATGCTCACCTGGCATGACGTCATGCCGTAACTTCTCCACTAGTGAGAAGTGAGCAGTGTGAGCACGCGCTCATCGATGTGCCTGCTGTTACTGCAGTCCGCAAAAAAATGGACCGTCTGTGCCAGGGCACAAAAAAGCCCTGGTGGGCGGCAAGGTGTTACAGCCGCAGGGGACAGAGCAAATGTTTTGTTACTGCTAAGAAAAGTACAGTGAAGCCTATGGCGCATCATGGACCATTTATCTATTGCTCGGTTCCAATGTATCTTGTTGCTCGGCAGTGTCTCTAGTTAGTTTTGCCTCGATTACCGTTAGGTAAGTCTGCCAGTCGGGAGGATTAGGGAACAACAGGTGACCCGACACGTGACCGCAAGATATCTCTAGCTTGGACACTAGGGCCTTGCGCAGTTCACTCAACCACACTCGAATACGAGGGACATTGTGGGATTTCCAGGACATGGCCAGTCTATGCTTAGCTAATCCTAGAGAAAGATCCAGGAACTTGTTTAATGTTTTGTGTTTGGATGAACGTTTAGTAACTCCCAAGAGAAAGTGTAAGGCATCCAGTGCTATCACTCTGCTTGTTGCTTCCGTTAGCGTATCCGCTATCTTCTTCCAGTATCCCACTAGCCCTGGGCAGTCCCACACCATATGTATGAAGGTGGCTCTGTCACCAGAGCAGCGGGGGCAGATATCTGTGCAATTCGGGTATATTTTTGCTAGTCTGTGAGGGGTGAGATACGTGTGATGTAGGTAATTAAATTGAGTGTATTTGAGCCTAGCGTTCGTTGGAAATTATCTTAGGAACCTCTAGACGTTATTCCCATTGCTTGTCTGATAATGTTACTGAGAGTGTTGTATCCCAGTAAGTACGGAGCGAGGCCAGTGGTATTGCTGCGTCTTGTCTTATTGAACTGTACAACATTGTGATGGCGCAACGTCCAAGACCATGAGTGAGCATCGTCTGGAGCAACCTAGATGTCTCGGGTTGCTCGTGTTTTCTGTCCCATAACTTACGTAATTGGTATGTGAGGGATGCGTATAATAAGAAGGAGTCAGGAGATATACCGTAGTCATCCACTAGGTCCTCGAATGTAGAGAGGATTTTATCAGTGAATAAGTCGCCCCATGTGGTGATGCACCCTCTATCCCATTCTGCCTTCTCCAGTGTGGGTGCCATTCTCTGTTGGTCAGGTAGCACCCAGAGGGGTAGGTCTGGGGCATAAGGTGGGTTGGTCTGTTTTTTACGCAGGCAATGATTCCAACAAGATCGTGCTGTATTCATTAAAATATTTCCTGTGTCCCCTTTTAGAATGGAGGCCTCTGAGCCCAACACCCACCCCAACACCATGTGCTGGCGTAGTCCCGCTGCCCAGTGTCCTAGTTCGACCAGGTTGTGACCAGCCAGCCACCGCATCGGCCATTGCAGTTGGGCCGCTGCATAATACTGCTCGTAATTAGGGGCCCCAAAGCCTCCCACCGACAATGGTGCGTAAAGTTATGTAAGCGAGACTCGGGCTTTATGCTTGCCCCATAATAGTGATGTCAACAGTGAGGTAAGATCCCGGAAAAATGTTTGCGGTAGGGAATCGGGGATAGCAGCAAAAAGGTATAACAATCTGGGTAGAAGTAACATTTTAGATATGGCTATGCGCCCCATAGGAGATAGTGGTAGTTCTGTCCAGAACGTTAGGGAGGATCGAGCGTTAGTTAGTACCCTGCCTATGTTATCTTCTAGCAAGTCTGCCTTTGTATCATATATTTGTTGGACCCCTAAGTATTTGAAAGTGTTGCAAGACCAGGGAAGTGGAGTCTGGGGTAGGTTTCCTTGTTGTTTGAGGCCCAGAGGTGTCATAAGAAATAGTAGTGATTTGTCCCTGTTGCTCCATAGCGCCGACATTTGCTCGAACCGTTCCAGCAGTTGCATTAACTCGTTGACCGCTGTCGGGTCACCGCGCAGGTAGATTAGGGCATCATCTGCATATAAGGAGATCACGTGCCATTGATCGTATGCTTTTATACCCCAGTCTGCAGTACGTTCATGTAATGCGCACGCCAGCAGTTCCATCGCCAGCGCGAAGAGGATCGGTGATAGCGAGCAGCCTTGATGAGTGCTGCGTCCTTTTTCAAATGGTTCTGAGATTATTGCCCCCATCTTGACTCTCGCTATGGGTGAATTGTATAGCAATTTAATTCATTTCAAGATAGTTGGCCCTAGTCCGTAGCTAGCGAGCACTGCGTGTAAGTACTTCCAGCTTAAGGTATTGAATGTCTTCTCAATATCTAGGTAGGCTATCCAGGATGTGGCATTTGTTGTACACGCCCAATTGAGGAGCAAGAAGAGTCTGCCCAGGTTGAGGAAGGTATTTCTGCCAGGAATGAATCCATTCTGGTCCCCATGTACTAACAGTTGGGTTACTGCTATTAGGCGATTGGCCAGAATTTTGCCTAATATCTTGTAATCAGAATTCACGAGGGATAGCGGGCGGTAAGAACAACAAGGAGTCTCTCCCTGGCTTGGGTAGAAACCACTAAGATGGCCTCTCGGAGTGAAGAGGGTAATATGCCCGTCTCATAGGCTTCGTTGTATATCCGGAGTAATCGGGGAGCCAGTTGTGTGTGGAAGGCTGCATAAAATTCTTTTGACCAACCGTCTGCCCCGGGAGTCTTGCCATTTGCTGGATGGCGTCTACAATTTCGGTTACCGAAATCGGGGATTCTAATTCAGTAAAGTGTGTCAATGGTATGCGAGGAAGATTGATATCTTCTAAGGAGCGCTGTAATACGGCTGGGTCACTCTCCAGGGGGGCCTTATAGAGAGAGGCATAATAAGAGCAGAATGCTGCGTTAATTTCATCCTGAGTGTTGACCATGTGTCCCTCCTTATTGTATATGACAGTGATAGGGGATCTGGGTGTATCAGAGTTGAGAAGGCATGCCAATAGGCAGCCTGCTTTGTCTCCTTCTACATGTTACCTGGCTAAATATTCTCTGTAGTCAAGGGCTTCTAACTGCTGCATTGTTGTTTTGTGTTTCAGTCTAATTTGTGCTAAGGTGGCTGCGGGTGCTGGGTTAGTGGGTAATGTTTGTTCGCATTGGCGGATTTCCGATTCTAGGGTGGACAATTCTCTGTGAAGGATCATACGAGTTCCAAATACTACCTTTATTACCTGCCCCCTTAGTACTACTTTAAATGCATCCCATTCTATTCCTCTCGTAGTTGTTGTGCAGTCATTGTCTGAAAGTAAGTTTTGATCGAGTCTGTTATTGAGGAGCGGAGTGGGATATCCCAAAGTGCTTCCAGTGGTAAACGCCACGTGGGGATACGATGTCTACTTCTGACTCACCGCAGATGTAACAGTAAGGGGCTCTGATCTGAGAGTGTGCGGCTTAAATACTCCGCATGGGAGACCTTGGTCATGGCTTCATGTATACAGAATATGAGGTCTATCCTAGTGTGGAGATCATGCAGCCCCGAATAGTGTGAGTATTCCCTGCTGGTTGGGTGTATGCTTCGCCATGCTTCTTGTACATTAAGGTTATCTGCCCATGCACGCAGATGTTGAATGAGTTTAATCAAGTGAGCCCCTTGTAGTGGTGGGGATGAACGGTTGTTATCCAAGTGAAGGGTACAGTTGAAGTCGCCTCCCCAGTAAGTCGGAGTGAGTGGGTCATGGAGTATGGCAGGTGTCAGGGATTGCAGGTAGGCTGATTGGCCTCAGTTAGGTGTCTATAGTTAAATTATCGATATCGGAAGCCCATCAAGTCGTCCCTCCAATGTTGCATATCGCCCTTCTGGGTCTACACGGGTATGAAAGATTTCTAACGATGTTCTTGTGCCACCCATATCAATGTATCGCTTGCGTAGCCAGAGTAAGTAGTGCCTATTAGTGTTCCCCTCCAATGTTTGTGCATGATTTTTTGTGTCTGGGATGTGAGGTGCGTTTCTTGTAGTAGGGCTATTGAGATCTTTCGTCTTCGTAGATATTGATAGACCCGGTAACGTTTGGCATAGCCTGCCAGCCCTCGGACATTCCAGGTCAACAGCGTTATATTATTGTTCTGGGTCTGAGATGTTGTGGCTATGTTGACACTTGTATGTGCTCCTAATGTATGCTGTCCCTACGACTTCCGCCCCCCCGGGTAAACCCACACATTCTGTCAGCCTTTAAGGATTCCCATACCCTACAAATGAAGGATTTTCTTATGTGGTTCATACAGGTAACAATTATTGGTAGCAGTACCCAACTTCCTTTCCCAGGCCAGTACGCCAATGGGCATCCGGCCATTTGCACTTATATGCTGTAACAAGTGAGTCTCAAACAAAAATGAAACAACATCTTTATCAGTGAGATAAGGTAACGGTGGGGGGCCGGGTCCCCAGATGATGGCTATTGCTTTTTAATTGATGTGTGAAAAATACCAATCCCTTCTGTCCGTCTTTAATGTTCAGTAATTTAATGACATTACCTGCCCTCCCTCATGGGGCTCATGCTTGTTGTGCAAGATTTCCCCTCAAACCTGCTAGTGTTCAAGCGTCACATCAGTTCTGCAGATTTCTGCGGAAATATGGAAGGGCCTCCTCCCAGTATTTCAGTTAATTGCGAGTCTGTAAGTGTTGGTGTTCCATCCAGTTGGCTCTCTACCTCTGAACCCGAGGCTGAAGGAGAGCGGGAACCAGCGTGCCTCTCTACGTCCTCTACTACTTTTGCACGTTCTTTTGCCTCTTGTTCTTTCCAAGGGCCTTGTGGTCCACGCTTACCGTGGGTTCTGAGGTGCTTTTGTTGCTGCCATGTGGAAGTAGGGCCTTTCGTGACTGTGCGTGAAGTGGAAAGTCCTTTTTGTTCCAGCCAGGTCCATGCCTCTTCCGGTCTCGCGCAGAAGATAGTAGAGCTTTCGTATAGTATACAGAGCGTGGCAGGGAATTGCAAGGCGTATTTTAGGTTGTGCTCCCTTAGGGTTTTCTTAATTTCCAGGAAGGTAGATCTACGACGCTGCACTTCTAATGTGTAGTCCGGGTAGATGTGAACCGGTGCGTTGCCCACCATCCATGGACCGTTGGCCCTCATTACTTGGAGTATGTAGTCTCTATCGCGATAGATGAATAAGCGTGCCACCACTGGGCAGGGTGCTGTGCCTCGGCATGGGGGACCGCCTGGCACTCAGTCAAGGTTGCAGGGTACAGCTGAATTTACAGGATAAATAACAGGCCAGGTCCTGACTGAGCTCTTTACATTACGTCTGCCAATGCTGCCATGTTGGACGCGCCCCCCCTTCCGTTTGGACAAGTTTACAATGAAAATGTGTTATTAAATAGTCATTTATTCAATTATTAACCCCCAATGGAAAGCTGAAATTTCCTTGTCCTCAGAAAGTTTAATTGCTGAGTAGGCCCTACTAGCATAGCATAACAAGTGGTAGATTAGCCAAGTCAACATCTTACCAGTAGTCTGTGGTCTATTCCTCACAACAGCGCATTGGCTGATAATGGAGCACAATGTTGACAAGGCCTCACTGAGCGGCACGTGGGGAGCTACCTCTTGCAGCCTCCTGTATACAGGCCATCTGGATTCTTACTTCCGGTAAAAGGCAGACTTTCTCTTTGATATCTCCACAGACCCTCTGCTTTCGGTTCTTTCTTTGGACCAGTTGCTGGTGTTAAATATAAGCCATGCTTGACATCTCACTGAGCGGACACTTTCATTGGGTCCTGCACTATCTGGTAAACACAGGTCTTTATTGACTTTATTCGTGTGATTGAAGTCAGGACGCCTCTGGCTTTGTTCACCATTGCCAAGTAGAAAGTCTGTACTTTGACTTTTGGCTCATGTTCTATTGTGAGTGCTTTCACGTTCACAAAAGACATTGGAGAACATGATTTACTTTCTTTGTAATTCGCGTTGTTTGCTGGGTGCATGTCAGACCACGGGGCACTTGTATGTTTTCATGCACTGCTCAAACCAACCAACGGTATGTTTTTGAGGTGGAAGGTCTTGTTTTTATGTGCCTTGACCCTATAGACGTTTCGAGGACTTTTCACCATTGGAAAGTCACTGATACGTGCTCTTTGTCCGTGATAGCGCGGCTCTGCATGCCCCTTCCCACTGATTTATACTTAAACATTTTTAAAGTTGTGCTACTTTCCTCCAGATTGTCTTTTTTGGTGGCAGAACTGGTCTCTAGTCTCAAAAGCAGAAGAGGCAGGCCGTGACTCTTATGCAAAGCTTTAACTGGCCTCTGCAGCCCGCCTCTTTGTTTTGTTGAGTATTTGTTTTGTATAATCATATTTACAATGTGTGGGACCCCCTGCTTCTCATTTTTTTCCCTTACGGCATTTCCCGTGTATACCTACCTCTTCCCTTATTCCCTCATACCACCCCATTCGACCTTCTGATATTAACCCGTCTGCACCTGCCGCTCTGTGTGTTACCACAAAAAAGGGCTGGGTAACTAGGCCTGATTTTAAGTCTGAAGCTTTCCACACTGGCAGTGGTTTCCTACCGCAAACCCAGGCCATCGTCTGTGGACCTGAGCCTGCAGCAAACAGGGGCGGCTCCTCCGTTTGAGCGGAGGAGCCTTGCCCCGCCTGCTGTGAGCGCAGCAGGCAAACACAAATAAGTAAAATAGCATGCCAATGCCAGTTTATTTATTTGCTACCACACCGGCTTGCGCTCTGTACAGCGCAAGGGTGGGGGCGGGGTTGAATCCTCCAAATGCAGGATGACTGCACTGGTCTACAGTGCACATGTCGGATTGGGTGTCCGTCTTGCGACCCCAAGCCCAACATGTGCACTGTAGACCCAGCAATCAAAATACTGTAAAAACAGCCTGGAGATTGCTGGCACAGGCCCCCAGCCTCAAAATGAACGCTGGGTTAGCCTGCTCCAACCAATCCTGGAGCTACTCTCATGAAACCAGCATGAGAGCAGCTCCAAGATTGGTTGAATCGCATTCCACTGAGCAGGAAGGAAGTCCTTCCCTTTCCTGCTCGTGGTCAGCCAGGTTCCCGGCAGAGAAGTGCTGCACTGGTCGTGCTCCCACTCCGTATTATGGTGAGTTGTGCGCCATCGCGCCCCACCATACTTTATTAATGCTAGCCACCACTGGCAGCCACCCCCTGCTCCAACTTCTGAACACCCTCATCTGACTTCATGAACTGAAGTCCACTCCTGCAGGCTGGGATGCTCTAATCTGGAGTTAACTGCTTGGACCATCTTTTTTATTTCGAGGACTATTCCTGCCTACTTGGACCTAGGTCTATCACAATACACATTCTTAGAACTACATTTCATATGGGTTTGTATGGGTGCAGTAGGAAACGTGCTCAATGTCTGACACTTTTTTAGGTTCTCCTACAAGTACAGAGACATTCATATTCCTTCTAAAGATTTGCTGCAAAAAAAGTATTTCATTCAGTAGTAGGCGATTGAATAGGCTGTAGTCTGCAATTGGTGCACCAAAATGGGGCTCAGTCTCTAAAACTTGCGGCTGCAGTTCAGGTTTCTTTTCTCACTTGGCATTATGTGCCATGTAGTTTGTGTATTTTTAGACATCAGAGCAAAATACGTTTTGTGAGATTCATTGTTTTTTTAATCTATTTGCTTTTTTGCTCAAATGTCCTCAGATTTTGCAAAAAATATCAAATAATACAGTGTGTGGTGCAAATTTCTTAGTGCATTTCATGCTCCAGCTACCGCATCGCTGTCAACAGCTCACATGACGCTCCCAAATGATCAATCTAGTAGGTCTTGTTGGTCTAGAGGCCCTGAAAATTAAATGTGAGATGGGGCTTAGTGACATAGTAACAATAGTATGGGGACATTGATTTGCCGAGCATCACAAACCATCAAGGGCTCCTCCACTGCCCACTGCTGTGATTCTTACCCAACTTCTTTGGATACAACCCACTTTCCATGCACTGGCCCCCCAATGCATTGTGCATGCGTGTACAAAATGGTGTCTGATGGGGTTGTCAAATATCTTCACAATAAGCTATCTGGTGGACGGTGTGTTCCAGCATCATCTTGGAGACTTTCCATGCTAATTATTTGTTTCTTCGCACTCTCCCTCAGAGAAGACCTTCGAAACATTCACCAAAGAACTCCTTATTTTCTGTCTGCAGCCGGCTCGCTTTCCTTGAGCCCCACGGCCCTTAGGGTCCCTAGACCCACAGCCCGTAGGGTCCATAGCCCCACAGCCCTTAGGGTCCATGTGATTTTCCACTGAAAGATGGATCAAAGCATGGATGGATGGATTGTTACACCTTCTGACCCCTGCAGTCCATACGGGTTGTTAAAGTAAAATAGTAGTCATTACATAAGAGACTGTACCACACCACCTCCGCCACCACAATATATCCACGCTGAGGCTGTATTATAGATGGGCCGCACCCATAGGGAAAGTGGTAGTGACCATCTGCAATGGCATTGTTGACCCTGTCCTTAAATTTTTCACTGCCCTGCTCCATCCATCTCCTGTTACCATAGAGTGGGAATGCCCCACCCCCTTATGCCTGCCTCTATGCAGTGGAGGCATTAGTGCACCTGAGTCCGGAGCACTGGATGCAGATCCGTCATCCTTACCAAGTCCAATGACCAGGACCGGATGCACCGTGCATCAGTTCTTGCAACTTCCGGCGGCAGATTAAGGTCTGACAGCATTGAGTAATCGTGCCCAGGGGTCAAGATGTTTCAATTTGACCTGTAACCGTAACAGAGCAGTTCCTGCTGATTGCAGAAGAAGCTAATGGAAAAAAACAATTGTTTATGTTGAATGAGAAAAGTGCAGCAGGAAAGAGCATTACTCAGTTAATCCACCTTTAGTATATTAAGCTAGGCAAGCATAAATCTCTAGAAGAAAAACGAATCGGGTATTTGTAAAGACAATATGCAGCTGGAAACAGTTTGTTACATCATCAAGAAAAAAAACTACAGTAGATGAGAGGGTGTGAAGAAGAGAGATGGTGTAAAATGGATAGTAAAGAAGATGTGTTAAGTTTAGGTCTTTAGCAGAGGAATGAAAAGTTCAATATTGCCATTTGGAACAAGTCTTTTTTTGTAAAGGTATGAATCCACAATTACAGTGATGTATCTGCTGGGGGAGGGGGCATGAGCTGCGAGGGAAGCTACACAGAAAGAGTGGTATTTAGCCTGCTTGACAGGTGGGTGGTTAATGTGTCTATTGATGCAGTGCTGACCAATGAAGCTGTCACTGTCGTTCTGTAATTATCGACTTCAATGAATTCAAATGTGAGGCACAATTATAGACATGTTACAAAGAGTTTAGCGTTTTCATTGAAAAAGACTATTCCAATTATTAGCAGGGCTATGTCTATCTATCTATCTATCTATCTATCTATCTATCTATCTATCTATCTATCTATCTATCTATCTATCTATCTATCTATCTATCTATCTATCTATCTGTCTGTCTGTCTGTCTGTCTGTCTGTCTGTCTGTGCACAAACCCAGTACAGGCGGAATCGGAAGGAGATTGGCTTGTTTGTAACAATGACACTTACCATAAGGGTGTTGCTGCTTGCTACCGCGGAACAGTTTTAACACCTGCTACTCACTATCGACATTATTCACAAAAGGTAAACGAAAAAAAGTTTAACATTTTGACTGCCTGATACCACCTACATTTGCAGCAAACTATACATTTTGATGGCATTCACCGAGAAGTCTAGGAGTGTTCCTGAAAACATGCATTGGCAAAGCCAATAGGTGTCAGCAATGCGAGATCTATTGGCTATGTTGAGGTTTTTTTTTTTTAGATATGTTGCACAGCAGTGTGGGCTGCTGTGCAACATGGCTTAAATTAAAGTGAAAAGCGCTACGACATGGCCAGCGTTGACTGCATCATAGCTCTATTTTTTCTTTAAGCCATGTTGCACAGCACCCGCTGCTGCTGTGCAACATGTCTAAAATAAGTGGTTCAGTGGAGGGAGGGGGTTGGGAGGAGAGAGAAAACAGGGACAACAGACAGCAGGTAGGGAAGCAACAAACAAGCATTGTCAAAACCAATAGCTTGGCACTCATTATAAAGGCAGGACCTAATAGCTTTACCAATGCTTGTTTTAGTTCCATTGCAATGCTTTCAGTGCTTTCTATAAGGGGACTTGGCATTAAAATTCTTTCATGAAGAGTCTCTTTGTGTGCACAGTTTCTCACAAGCAGGCAGGAAACTAGAAGCTGTGCACTATTGACATTTATAATAAGGTGCAAAATACCCTTTATCAGCAGCCATTTTCACAGCTGTGTGTCTCCAAGCATAGACTGTCCCTTCCCCAGCAGATGCTTGTTAGTGGTGTTTTGCACCTCCTACTCCTCAGTGTGAGTCATTAGCATACAACCAGCGTGTGCCCAAGAGCCACAGTGATGTGAAAAGAAGGCACTTTCAAGTGCCATGGGTCCGTGGTTTCACCTTTTGTCTAATTACAGTTTCACCTTTTGTCTTATTACAGTTTCATTCTTTAGATAAGTCTCACAAAAGCTGAGACTGAATAAGTCAAGGCGGGGCCGGGCGTGGTTCATTGCACATCAAAACCGTTTTTTTCATCTACATGGTGACTGTTATTACCAGGTTGGTGGTAATGTTCTAAGTGTTATGCTAATTGTGAGCAAAGACAGGAAACCACAGCGTTGTGCAAATAGCAGAGATTTACCTCGGAGTAGCAGCAGGAGGAGGGCAGGTGGGTGGGGGAATAACCGTACAGTGCCATGCACTCTAAAACAGTGCATGGCAAAAAGTGGAAAAAAAAAGTATCTGGAGCAGCGCGTGGCCAGTGGAAGGACACCGGCTGCTGACAGGAAGCTGTGATAGGTCCGTGCTCCACAGCAGGGATAGAAGCCCTGGCAAGAAAGTAAGTGGAGGCAAGCAGTCAGTAGGAAGAAGGAGGCATGACCAATAAGAAGCAAAGAAAAAAGAGTGATGTGGAAGCCAGCCAATGGTAAGTATTAGTAGGTAATAGGCAGGCTTTAAGCCCATTTAAGCTATTTTTTGATTAACAATAGAATTCCCTGACACGCATGGGTGCTGCTCAGGTGAAACCTAAAATGAACAGCAGTAATAGTTTCCATGGAGTTACATCTATCCCACTTACGCCTGCAGACTTTCCACCTGTTAGAAAATTCAACATGTAGAACTGTAGCTGATATGCATTTTGCATCCCCTCTCCCATTACCCCTATAAAAGATAACGTTTCTCGCTGGCTGAGTGAAAACTTCTATATAGTTCCTACAACGCGACTGAGCCTTCTTTGTGCTGGTCACAATAAATGTCAACCTATTCAAATAAGTTGTTCTGCTGCTTTTTCCTGAAGCTATGTAAAAATGACGACTGCCTCATATTTGAAATTAAGAAGTGCCTGTGTTGAGAAGAAGCGTCCTTTGCAAAAAGAAAGATGGAAGTTCGGTGTCGTGGACAGTTCCGGATTACCAAATAGGCAAAGTAGGCACCGGCCTATGGGCCCCGCGACAACGGATCAAAATAATACTGATTTGATCTTGAAAGAAATTTATAATCAAGCGTTCTTAAATATTGTTTCCAAAAGAGAGAAAAAAATACATCAACTCAAAGAAACGGAAACTTTACATTAAAGACTCTATAGAGGAAATACTGTATTAATGTAATGTACCCATTAACAACTTAAAGTACATAAACCAGAGGCATCACTTCACATAACAGTTTGTCTCTTAAAAGCTCATCTTCTGGCAGCTGCATTGGGTATTAGATAATTTGCGAGGGTGGGGGCCCCAACATTTCGACTGCCTAGGGGCCTCCACGTAGTTAAATCCGGCACTGGTCGTGGAGGAGCCTTATCTATCTTTCAACCTTCAGTTTGAAATATGCTACTAGAGTTTAGCACTCACATATAGGCGACTGTTTTTGAATAGATTTAAAGGACAGTCATGCTGTTTACAGGTGGAAGCTGTCAGCCACTGACTACCAGTGCAGAGATCTACGAGTCGAGAATGCATGATCTTTTTTCCAGTGGCGGCTCCTCCGCTAAGGCGAAGGAGCATCGCCCCACTGCTTTTAAACCGTGTAAATAAAGGAAACATAAAATGATAATAACTCAAAGTTATTATCATTTTATGTTTCCGTGCTGCTTTGCGGACGGGTGGGCAGGGCTGCTCTGCTCTCAGAGCAGGGCAGGGGAGGAGTGGTTTGCCCACTCCAAGTGCGCAATGACTGTTTGGCCGGCCCTCTTGGACCAGCCAAACAGTCATGCACACTTTGCATATTCTCCATGCAGACTGCATCACAGCCTGTGTGGAGAACATGCCCAGGCCCCCAGCCCCAGTCTGAGCGCCAAAACACGGCGCTCAGACCAATCATAATGCTGCATTGCAGCATTGTGATTGATCAGGGGAGCCTGGGTGCTTACTAATTACAACGCTGCATTGCAGCGTTGCAATTGGTCAGGGAAGCCTGGGTGCTTCCTGGTTCCTGTTCGACCGAGTCCTGACGTGGAGGAGAGACACGGTTTTATTTTACATCCTCCCCACTCACCCCTTCATCGGCTGCATTTTGTGCTCTCTGGAGCCACATGATGAGTGATTGTTGAAGGTTAGCAGATAAGATATTACAGGAATCTAGCCTAGAGTTAATTAAGGCTCTGACAATAACACGTCGGTTGTTTCTGACATCCAAGGTAGGACGGGTTTAGTTTTTTTTAGGTTAAACAACCAGATGCTCTAAGCAGCTTTAACCAATGGTACTCAGGAGGCGTCAGCATCAAGGAGATGTAAACAAAGCTAATTTACTCCTGGCCTTGACAGTAAGTCTTTCCAGGATAAGAAACTGAGATGCAAGGGTATATTCACCGACCTAGAAATGTATGGGCATGCTCCTGCTTTTGCAGATAGTTCCACCCTGGCATGCCCATACATCATCCCTCAACCTTAAATTTGAAGTTGCGGTAAGTCCATCGTGCTGGTAAAACTGTCCTATTCACAAATTTCACCTGTGAGGAAACATACAACCAATTCTGATCCTGCCAATCAGGTTCGCTGTACATGAGGAAAGGTTGCACCCCTCCGAGGGTACCATACTTCCATATGAGGACACTATCTATGCCCATACTAAAAATGTCTGAAACTGATTAGTACATAGTGATGGGTATCCGCATGCATGTACCACTGTGTTTTTCACCCTTGCTTAAACACAGATACAGGCTTAATGTGACATGATTTGAGCAGACTTTTCCATACACACACAACACTAAAACCCTTCCCACATCGGTCAAGTGCGCCTACATACAAGTTCTATCCATCCATACACTTGCATATAATACTTGAACATCCTATTCCTCACTCTTTTTCACTACCTTTATAAGTGCTGCAAAACCGCAAAAATAACATCACAAATCTGGTCCTTATGCATGACATCAAAACTCTACCCATACAGGCCACATGATAGACATACTCGTCCATCTATAGCACTTCCTCTGAGTAGCGTGCAAATGCTATGGCACTTTTTTCAGGGGTATTAAACACTATAAAAATTCAAATACAATAAAATGCATACTACACATCAATCAGCATACTTGCACTTCTTCCAATGCCACTTTCTGTAGCGTGCTGAAGCCAGGTGTGTCCTCCCAGGCCATCATCAGTTCTGTGGTGAGGTCAGCCCTTGTTGAAGGCCTCTACATCCCTATAAAGCAACATTCTTTTCTATTCCATTCTATTCTATGATTTGTATAGTGCATTGCGACCCGGAGGCAGCCCAGTGCTAAGAGAGAGAGGGAACACGGCAAGCCGAAGATCGGGGGAAGATCATTCTTCTAAAAGATCGAAGCTAAAAGAGCCAGGTTTTAATGGCTCTTGTGAAAGTGCAGCTCATTGTGCAGACACCTATTGGCCAAGGGGAGAGAATTCCAAAGCTTGGCAACATTGAACCGAAAGGAGCGTCTTGCTTTCCTGGCTATTTTAGTTGCAGGAACCGTGATCAAATGCAGGTTGTAATAGCAGAGAGCCCAATTAGAGGCATAATGAGCAGCGAGCTGTTGAAGGATGGGAGGGCCTTTCCCAGGGATGCCTCTATGGGCAATGCACAGGGACTTAAATTCAATTCTATGAGCAATTGGGAGGCGGCGTAGATCCCTCTACCCCTGCCGGGTTGATGGGGACCTGGAAATACACAAAACATTACAGCTTGGGCGTGGGCTATGAAATAGTGGAGGAGCCAGATGAGCTGCATGTTCCTGTGATTCCTAGTGGACTGCTTCAGCAGGCATTGAGCCACTCAAAGACAGAACGAATACAGAGCAACAGTAATTTCTATGCAGTCAAAACCATCATAACAAAACATGAAAATCAAAAGCAGTAAACAAGCATTGGTAAAGCCAATAAGTCTGGTCTTGGCTGCCAACGTTTTTGCTTTGTCAATGCTTGTTTTATTTTGTCATGGTGTTTGCAAAACTTTATTTTTGATGAGCGCTGTCGACCTCATCAAAATAAAAAATAAACTTTGGCTAAAAGCAAAAATATTTATTTTGGCCTCACAAAGCACCCTTTACCATAGTCCCTGGTACTGAAGGGAGCTACTTTGTGTAGATGTGACGTTTGTGAAAGGGCAGAATTACATCACTCATAGGTAAAGTAGCCAATAGATGAAATAGGCTGACCTATGGCCCCATACTTTATGCTGTAGTTGGCGGAACAAAAATTCGAATGACACAATAACAGACCAATAGATGAAAACATCTATAGTATAATGTATACATAATTTTAGAATTTTTTGTTCATTCAAAAGGTCTTGGCTAATGCCAGACCTAAAAATGAAAATCCTAATAAAGAAACAGTAAAAGCAAACTAAGCCCCCCAGCAAAAAATGTTCATAGTAAAAAAAGAATACTTTTTTCTGTTTAGATGTGACTATTATCACCTGAATTCTTTCTCAAGGAAAGTCACCCAACAATAAAAGCAAACATGTCTGAGGGGAAGAGTGTTGAACCCACTAGCTTGCCCATTAAATGTAAGCCGATAATAAAAACAAAAGGACTCGAGGAAGTGAAGATTTAACCTAGAAGTCTTTCCACCTCAACAATAGTTGGGATTCAATACAAATAAAATGGTCGTTTCTTAATGTCATTCAAAGTACTCACTGCCCACTAAACATAGTGAGACCTATGCTTAAACATACATTGGTAAAGCCAAACGGTCTCGCCTTCTGCCTTTGACAATACCTGCCTGTTGGGTTTGCCTTTGCTTTTTGCTGACGCTATATCATAATGCATTAAGATGCAAAGCTAAATATGCTATGATTTTAATTGTTATTAGTTGTAATATCCTCCTGCAGACTTCTTCTCATTGAGGTTGTTGAATCCATATTTGATGTTTATCTTTCGTATGTGAAGTTTGCTAGATTCTAAATCTTCTAAAGAAGCCCGATGTGGCTAATTTCCGTATTTGGATTTTCGATCACCACACAGTACTATATTAAAGTAATGATTGCCCAGTGATGTTCTATCGTCAATGTGCCTCCAACATCACAGCACAATGGTGCAGGTTCCATTCGAGGATTCCGAAGGGATGGGAAGGAAGGTGTGGCTGCAGAGGGAGACTATCGAGATGAGCAATTGTTTTGACACAGATGGATCCTTTTTGAGCCATATTGCATCACACTATTTGTGACTTTCTTCCACAGTAATAGGAAAGTGGACATCGAAGGCTGTGCCAAGGTGTGCATTACCTGTAGGTGAGCGGTAACTTTTGAGTGAAGCCAAGAAAGCGATCTGCTGACACTGGCACCCTTCTAGACTTTAAATAAGGGACGTTTTGTGGTGAAATACGTGGTGCTATGAGTGCAATGGTTGTCCACAAGTGATGTGAGCGCTTCCAATTCCAGCATGGGAGACAATGGATAAAGTATGTAAAGTAAGTCACAGCAGGAAAAAAAGTCTGATTGCTATTGAAAAGGAGAGAGATTTGGGCATCATTTTAGTGTAGGCATTGTAATGACATTGAAAAATGAGTAATATTGCAGGACAAAATTATTACATCATTGGTTAAGATTCAGGATCTATTTCCTTGGTACAAATTAATAATGTTTTAGTAGTATTCAGAATAAAGATAAAATACATAAGGGAGCACACAAAAAATGTCCAAGGAGTTTACTGAAAGTTCAATCAAATATTCGTTAAGGTCCATCAAACAAATGAATTCCTCATTGAGTCCATTACGAACCAGGAGCCATAATGTGATATCCAAAAATAGTTTTATTCTTCAAAACATCGCAATCCAGCTCAAGTCAACGCGTTTCGTCCAGAAACGGACTTCATCAGGGTTTTGAGTGATCTTTATCTTCCTACTGGACAATAGTAAACCAGAAAAATTAACCGGTTCAACAGCGTTTCAATCCCAAGAGGGTCCTGCAAAATTAAGCAGTAGAGAACGCCACAGCACCAACGTGAAACGTCCTCATATATTGGGATTGAAACACTGTCGAACTGGTTCACATTATGGCTCCTGCTTCGTAATGGACTCAATGAGGAATTCATTTGTTTGATGGACCTTGAGGAATATTTATGAACTTTCAGTAAACCCCTTGGACATTTGTTTGTGCTCCCTTATGTGTTTTATCTTTAGTATATGTTTATGGTTCCTGAGCAGTAGCAGGCTGCGTACTATCCGTCTATTTTTGAATAACTAACACCAGTGCGACCACCTAGGGCCAATACTGCTGTTTTGGAGGTATTTGGTATTCAGAATAAGGTAACCTACACTGCTGTGTGTTGAAGTCATTAACATTTACTTTGAAATCTGATGAGGACCACAAGCCTACACATTTATTAAACCGATTCACAATGCTTTTTAGGTCGAGCCTCGAGTAGCGCGCAAGCGCTGCTAGGCGAAGACTTTATGTAAGGGGGTTTCAGAAGCTGACCACACGCTCGTGCGTCGTGGCCTTTTTCGGGCGGTTACGCGCAAGCAAAAGGCCATGGTGCACGAGCGTGTGGTCACGCCTGCTGCTCGCAAGCGCACAAGCACGTGCGACGTGCACTACAGCGCGTGAATTCCCTCCCTCGTCAGCTTCATTTTCCTTTCACTTTCGCGCCGCGCGGCCGTGTCACTTTCACGGCCGCGCGGCTATCAGCTTCATTTTTTTTTTTTAAATTTATTTTAACTTTCAGCGCGAGGCGCGCGCACCACTCGCGTCGCCCCCCCTCCTCCCCGCGCGTGCCTTCAAATGCTTGTTATTCACTTGAGACAAAGCCTGTATTGTTGGCTGGAGGCGGCCTCCGAAAAAAGGTACCTGGAGTCCAGTGGCTCTCACTGCAGGCAGAGCCAAGGTGGGATCGGGCACATGGGCATGAGTGACTCAATTAAACGCACTCTCTCTCTCTTTATGGAGTCACACGAGTGTTCTCACTTGGAGGACTAAACCAGGCCACTCCGTGTTCTGTTCTGCTGCTTCCAAACCCTGCGCGTTCTGGCGCCCGCCCGCAGTGTGGTCCGGGCAGGCTGGGTTAGCAGCTTCCAAGGGCCCGGTGATTGGGCTGTGGAAGGATGTGGTCTTGGCAGGTATTGGGTTTTGGTGTTTGCCCGGGTGACCAACCTCCCGCCAGGTAATTGCAGACACTGTTTCCCTTTCGCGCCTTTTGTTGTTTGTCTTGGGGCATTCTGGGTGTTGAAGTCTTGTTGCTCCCATTGAACTCATTAGACTATCAGACCTGATCCCCGTGATCTGTGGGTGAAGGGTTCAGAGATGGGGTCGGTGTCAGTAATAACCTGGAATGAGGCGACCACCCTGTTGTCTACCAGTGCACTTCAAAGGGGCATACGGGGAGGGGCTCTGACGTGTCCTGGGTCTGTCGTTCAAACTGATGCCCTACCCAGGGGACTGCGCCCCCGAGGTGCCGCTCTGGCCTCGGTGCGCTTCTCGCTGCAGCTTCGAACCGGTGATTAATGACGGGCGCGGAGTAATCTGAGCTGGGAATTCACGGCTCCACGGAGCGCACTCTTCTGCTGGGCAGTGGAGCGAGGACCGGGCGGTGGGAAGAAGCGGCCTGGAACGGCGCAGGGTCTAAGAATAGATGCATCACAGGTGCGGATCTCGGCGTGGCCAACTCAGCCTTTCATTCTAGGGTGAATGGTGAAATGAGCATAATTTTGTTGGTCACAAAACCTCGTGCAACAAATGCTTGAGTGGTTCGTTGCCGCGACGCTCTGTAAGCCGTCCTTTTTGGTGCTGTTAAATGGGTCTTGAGATAAGTGCACTTTTTTTTCCAGCACCCCTCCCTCCCTTTATTACTGCAGCCATTTTGCTGTTGACTAAAACAGTCAACAGCAAAATGGCAGCAGTAATGAAGGGAGGGGTGCTGGAAAAAAAGTGCACTTATCTCAAGACCCATTTACGTTGCGGTTGTTGTGTTGGCGGCAGAAGTGGTGGCAAAGTCAGAAGTCTTGGGAGGTGCTGGTCTCAGCACTGGTGCTGGAGATGTGCCTACCACTGGCAATGCATTTTTAATCTTACCCTTAAAGGTGGGAAAAGAAAATCCAGAGTGGCTCGAATCGGCTCTGCAACTTCACCCCCCTCCCCAAACCCCCCGCGCTGTTTAAATGGGTTGTGGGACTCTATTGAAGACCCTGTAAATGGGTTACTATTGATGCTTTTGTTACCCGAGAATAAACAGTGGTATAGGGAGTCCTGTTTGTGACGTGCCAAGATTAAAGCCCACCGTTTGGTTAATGTTCTGGGCATGCAGCGCCTTGCTTGCGCAGTGTCGTGCAGCGGCCTCAGCCAAGGGAGGAATGCAGGGGGGCCGGGGGTGATCTCATCTCTATCTAGGTTTGCTGTTCTCACCAGTTACCCCTCCTTCCGTCATGTCTGTCACCCTCTGGCTTGTTGGTAAACTTGTTAATGGTGTGAACTCTTTATATGCAAACATCACACATGGCTGCGCTGTCCCTTCAGCACACCAGCCCCCTGTGGTCCGGATTTGGGAAATCCTCCGAGGCAGACTGGGAAACTGATTCCCTCTTCTGCTTGTTTACACGGCTGTGTTCCGCCGCAGGTCTCCTCGGTACCTGTATCCATTTCGATGTTAATCGTTTTGGGTAACAAATGTGTGCTTGACTAAGACCGACCTGTTGACTTTGCCAGTGCTTGTTGTATACGAGTCACAAACCTGGTCGCTGTTGTACCATGGGAAATTGTGCACTCGAGGGGGTAATTTTATTAGCAGTGTGTGTTGCTGGTGGGGTGGGTGTTCACTGTTCACGGGGATGGCCATTGTGAGGCAGTCCTCTGCCAATTCTAGGGCTCTGGGGCTGCACTGGGCGCAGGCGTGATGGCGGGTTTCTGTCTAAAGTATAGTGTCTTGAGTATGGCTCTGTGGTGATAGTGCAAGGAGTGTGGGCAGTGTTACTGATGCAAGTCCAACAAGCACTGGCAAAGCTAATTGGATTCACCAGGGCACAGATATGTTCGTTTTGCCTGTCTTCTCTCTAGCCCCCCACCCCCGACGGATGGTGTACGTCTGGAATGTTTTTTCTTAATGCAATAGAAAAAGCATTGCAAAAGGGTGGAGATGGGGAGAGACGACGAGGGAGAGCAAATACTCCCCTGTGGTGCAAGTTTCTAAACTCTGCAATGGAAAGATTCAGCATATCCAGTCAAAAAGCAGCGAGACCGGATTGGTCCTTGGTCGGAACAAACCGAAGAATGAGGAAAGAAGCCATCCTTTTAGGAGCAGTGAACTGAGATGTACAAAGCCATCAAATCGGCTGCCAATAGGCAGCAAAGTTGTCTGTAGGCGAGACCTACAAATGGGTTTTTGGAGAGTGCTTGCATGTCATAAGGACCATATGTAATATATTGATTGTGTGTGGGTGTTTGGTTTGAAGGAGAGAATGGTTTGGTGAACTAGTTTCCACAGACTACTCTAGTCTATACATTAGGGTGATAGTCGCTGGCAGACATGGTTTATTCGATACATGAAGTAATGCTGAACAGGTATGTTTCCTTCGCATTTTACAGTGGTGTATTCAAGGTAAGATGGACCAGCCTGTCGGGCAGGGATGACCAAGACTCCTGACCCCGCTCAAAGCATTCTATTCTATTGCCCCTCCTGGAACGCTGCTTGTCAGAATGTTGGGTCAGTTTGGGCCGCTCATTCCTGATTAGCTGTACCCGCCCGTGTGAGTAGAGCAAATAGTGCGGGTCAAAGTTCTTTGTGTTTTGCTGCCCCTATGGTAGCCTTCTTGCGTACCCTGACTGGGATCCCGACAATATTTTCCATTATGTCCTGATGTGTCCCGAAGATGACCACGGGGCATTGGTGGTCAACTGTCCAAATGCAGCAGCCCCAACCCACACATTGAGGTGGAGCAGCCTCGCAGCACAACTCCTCCCAGGCACCACCACAATCAAACCTCCCTTCTCTCCCTAACCACCACCACCTCCTCCTCTCCAAGCCATTTGCTGCGCCACCCAGTAACATGGATTTGCATAATCACTGCCACCTGGCAGTCCCTGCTCCAAAATCAAGGCCTCTTGTTCTGAAGAAAGGGTGCCATGGGAACGAATGCAAGCTGATGAAACTGACCACCTGAATCCTGGTGGTAGTAGCCCTGCTATAATTGGAGTGCTGTGTACCCTTACACCTCTAGACTGGTGTCACTGAACTGATTGCTACCATCCCTGCAGGCGCTCTTGGTTTTGGGTCAGAAGGCATGAGGTCAAACCAGGGATTCTGGGCATGTAAGGTGATGTGACCCTTGTGATAGGCAGAGAGAGGCCAGAAGGCAAGACGTGGGCCTGGTACCCTGCAATAATGGACACCTTCAGAAATATGCTGTTGCAGAGAGATACTGACTGAACTTTTGAACAGTATTTTTATTGCAGCCTTTTATATAGCGCTTATTATTCCATGTGGTGCTGCAACAAATGATGGATGGAATGCTGAATAAATAAAACATTCACCCCAGTCAAGAGATCTTGGTTAAATCCATCGTTCTTTTGCTCATTATGCCACCCCAGTTTGAACCCAGCCATATGCTAATCAGTCTTGACCCTGCTGCTCATGCGAACAGTCCAGCCCGAACTGCCAACCCAGGTCCTCTCTGGACCAGAAACGAGCATCCTGGGACTGGTTTCGGGGTGTCACCCCTCATCAGCCAGGCTAGCTTGAGTCCTGTGGTACAGTGAGCAAGGGACCCACGACTGCGGGTACAGTTTGCAACCTCATTAGACCACAAATTAGGGGGACTGTGTATCCACCACTGAAAGTTTATAACTCTCAATGCATCAGTGTAACCACCTACAGAGCTGGAGTCTGGGGTTTCAGTAAATGCTGTTCTCTTCAGGCTGAGGAAACCGCTTTCTGCGACGGTTGCTGAGTTCACCGCCGTCCACTTCTAGTCTCATTACCCGCTTTGAGTTAAACCAGGGTTTCATAGAGGATAAGATCCAGCTGGCGCCACTTTTACTGTGGGTTAGTATTTGGTTGAACCCAGCCGCTAAGCTCTGTAGGGGACATCGTATCTGAATGCCTGACGCTGGATAAGGCACGCTCCATACCCTGGCTGAGGTGCATACAGGATACTCTTGGTTTCCTTGGTATATCCTGGTGGTTCACCGAACCCAGTCGTATGCCTAAAAAAGCAAAGATGGAGGTGTAAACAGTATTTAAGGACCACCGTGCAAACATTAGGTTGGTACACAAGTTATACAAACCCACGGTGTTGCATTTTTATAGTCTCTTATACACAGATGAACCCCCTTTGTATCCGTCTCTGGTTTGTCAGGATGGGAGCGGTCACTTCTTTTCCGCTTCAGAGCAGGGACAATTTACTGGTCCCTATTTTTCAAACACTTGGATCCAGCGGGGAATACAGTCTCCTCCTGCCCCTGTGATAATCATTCTGCACAATCTCTACCGCACTTTGTTCTTTTGCAAATTGCACAGCCTAGCACGAAAGCACTTTTTGATACCCGTGTTACGGAGGCTAGTCCTCCGCCATTGTAGACCAGCCCTCTTTCATTTACAATCCCTGTGTTCACCTGAGATTGTTCTCACGGTCTGTGCCTTTTTGAAAGCAGCACTTTGGGTTAGACACTAAGTGATGGGCTAGTCTGTTAGAATTTTATGTGTATAGTGGCTCAGTATATGGTGGTGGCAAAGATGTTGATTTTACTTTTTGGGGATAGTAGGAGCGCATGGCGGACCCTATTTGAGGTTTTTATTCCCTCTCCCCTCCTCATGCTTTTTTAACTACACCTACTGCTTATAACATCATAATGACCTCTGAAATCTACTCGCATTTTTCTGTTCACTTCAAGCACGGTTATTCGTTAGGGTTCATCGTCGTAAAGTCCCTGATGCACTTATTTCTAATTGTTTTTAATGTATGATCATTTTTAAACTTTTATGTGTGACTATAACTAGTGCAATATTTCTATGTACTTTTATGGCCTATTGTTAGACCGAATAAAGTTATTGAATTGACTCTGGTACCTGTGGTCATTTGTAGCAGCGTCTCTTGGGTCTCTTGTGACGACAGACTGCAAAAACCTCGTTTTAAAAAAAGACTCAAGATATGCACTTCCAGAATCCCAAGCTTAGCATGTATAGCTCCACTAACTTTCAGCATCTGGTATAGGATCAGACTAGTTTACTATCTGAACTCCGCTGCAAACATATTTGGGGGGGATGTGCTGGCTAATAGATGTAGTTAGACTTATTGTGTAAGTTTGATATGTCAGAGTCTGTTTTTCGAGAAGCTTTTTAGGTCGAGCCTAGTGCAGCGCTCATGCGCTGCTCTATGGGAGGCTTCTTGTGAGCACTCTAAACTTCTCCGTGTGGGTCTGACTCCTCCCACACATTGGATTGGCCTTTGCGTGTGTCTTTCAATAATGAAAGCACGCAAATGGCCAAAGGCGGGTGCATGTCCCACCTCTTCTCCAAAGGTTCACTCCCACGGCGTTTTGCTCTCGGGAGCAAGCAGCGGCGCGCAGGGTGGCAGCTGCATTCCTGTTGTGGATCAGGTTACTAGTTAAACACAGCGCAGTCGCTTTCACTTTAGCGGCCGCGCTTGTTTCTATTTTTTTTTATTGTGTACTGCTTTTTTTATTTATTTAATTTTTTTGTATTTATTTACCTTTTTTTCACTTTGGCGGCACACGCGCTTTACCTTTAGCCATGTTAAGCTAAAGCGCAGGTGCCGCGATTGTTGAAAAAGTAAAGAAATAGATTTATTTTTTCTATTTCTTTACTTTTGCAGCAATCGCGCTTTACTTTAACATGGTTAAAGGTAAAGCGCGGGTGCCGCGATTGTAGCAAAAGTAAACAAATAGGAAAAAGAGTGGCCCGCCATTTTTTTCTATTAACTCTTGTTTGCTTCAGTCAGCGGACAACGGGAATTTCCAGGCTGTGGCTGCCACATTCTTCGCGTGACGACATGGGGCTGAGGTGGGGCAGGTAATACGGCTCTGTTATAAGTGGTGGGAACGCGGGGGAGGGGGGTGCATGGAGGTCCGGTGGGAGGAGGACGAGGGTTTCCTTGAGCGCGCGTCACTGTACACATGACACGCCCGCCCCGGTAACCTGCAGTGTGGCCCGCTGGCACTGCAGAGGGTACCGGGGTGGTACTGGGGCGCCGTGGCTTCTGTCACACCTCAGATGCCCCCAGCGCGCGGCTCACGTGCATGCCTTCATTCATGTTTGCTTCTGCAGACCGGGGTGTGCTTGTTTCCTTTAGGCTTGTTTAACTAAGCGCACTGGACGGGCAGGCTTTACACACGCTGTTTTCATGGCTACCGTAGCCAGTCACCGGCAGGGGGCAGAGCACAAAAACTGCTGTCCGTCTCGTATTCTCTGTAGCTTTTCGCCCCGCACATGCCTCGGGGTACTACATTTCCGACCGAAGGCTGTGGTTTAATTTAAAGTTCTTCTCCCTATCACATCCACCATGGCTCGGGGTTGCCATTGGCGGAGATGCTGATTTGTGTCAAGCTAGAGTTGTTTGTGAGGTTACGGTGGTGAAGCAATAAACGTAACTAAAAAATTCTTATGACCGGGGCTGAGCGCGTGTTTAGTGGTCTTTGTGGCGGAAGTAAAAAGCATTGCCTGGCAGTAACAGTATTTCCCTGCTCACAGTAGACATCTGACAGACACGTACGCAGTGCAGGTTTTGCTCTGAAGTGTGGCGGAAACGCAGTGCTGTATGTATCACTGCCCATTGCCCTGCTTTGTCCGTTGGACTCGAGATGTCACTGCTTTTTCCCGTGGTCGTCTTGCTTGCCATCCCAGCACTTTGGGCTCGCTACACCCCCGAGTGGCGGTCCCTGGACACGTCTTTTGCCAGCCTGGTATGATGAGGCCAAGTTCGGGATATTCCTGCACTGGGGAGTCTTCTCGGTACCTTCCTTCGGGCACCGAATGGTTTGGGTGGAACTGGGCAGGCGAGCACAAGCCGAAGTACTTAAACTTCATGAAACTATGCTGTGCCCCAGGGGTCATGTCCACTGGCTTTGCACCCGGCTTCACCGCAGAGTTCTACAATCTGGACGTGTGGACTGAGCTCTTCGAGGTTGCCGGGGCCAAGTGAAGCGGGAAAGTAGGGAGAGTGGGGGGACATTTTGTCATAAATCAGACTGCATAACCCAATATATAGTAATTGTATAGCTATTCAATACCTAGCAGCACAATACACAGGATAATGTGCTGCATACCTAAACACTTATAAGGCCCCAAAAGCGAGACCTATTGGCTATGCCAATGCTTGTTATATGAGTACTTGTGTTTTACTCTTGTCTTCGTTGTATATTACTCCTACATTTCAAGGCCTAATTTGGCAAGCATTTTCTACGAATAGTTGTATCTTATTCCAGGCTTAGGTGTGAATAACTCATGACTTTCCCGGAGTCAGACATGCTTCCTGAAGGAAAAGAGACTTGGTAAATGGCAAAAACTTTTTTCATGATTCAAATGTTTGTGAATCTGGCCTCTGGCTCTTTGCGGTCATGGAATGCTTCAGTGACTGCTTGCATTCCTGGGTCCAGGTGGGATATGTTACTCTGCACATTATTACACAGCCGGAATGGAAAGGAGAGAGGTGTGGCTAATGAAGGCCTTTTTCGAAATGCTCATAGAGAAAGAGTTTAGTGACCTCTCTCTAATACGCACACTTGGCAGTCATTCCAATGACCCAATGCAACATGACTATTTTTCGCTGGTGTCTTGCCAATCAATCTTATATAAATCTTTAAGTACGTGTAAATAAAATACACGCCTGCCCTGCAAGTAGAGCAAAAGTGGAAGCAGGCAGGAATTGGTGCTGGCATACAATATTCCCGAAGGTGCTCGAACAAAGTGTTCAGCAGTCAAATGAAATCATTTTATTCTTCCAAATAATTCTACTTTGTAATGTAATGATTCTATAATTAATTTGGAACCAATGTATTATATGGGTTTTTAAAAAAATAAATGAAAGAACGTTTCTGAAGCCTGACAAAAACATCACGAGAGCGCAAATCATAAGTTCAGTATTTAATGATGAAAAGCCAATCATTGTGAACCAGACCATGAAGGCGCTCTTAGTTTTGGGACCTAGAGCAGAGCAAAACACCCCCAGTGTAATTAGACATTATTTAAGCATCCAATGGTCAAATAAAAACATAGTATCAACATGCTGCACTTTAATGTAGCATACACCATCGTCTGGATTGTCTCTTACTCCTGACTTTCGCCCTTATTTTGTTGAACACATCGATCTAAACCTTTGAGGACATGCTCTCTTTTTCTTCTCTCTTGCTCTCTCATTCTCTTTTCTGTCTCTCTACATATATCGTTTTCTCTTTCTCGCTGGTTTCTGCCTCTTTTTTCTTCTACTTTTAGGCCACCGGTTCATTTTCTGAAATAAAGGCACTAACATACTCACATTTATCACTACAGTGCAAAGGTCAAAGTGGAGTTCATTACTGCAGTACAAACAAATCTGACTCTGTTTACTGCCTCACAGACTGCATGTAACAATTACTTTTCACAGGTAAGCAACTCAGCTAATGGCTAAAAGGCCTCTTCAGTGTGACTTTTGCTTACTGCACAAATGTAACCCCTTGGATCCTGGTCATGGTTAAATACCTTTTGTTAAAACAAATGTACATACACATTAAATAATGCCCTGACATAAACCATATCTGTAGATGAGTAGAGTATCTATCTATCATTCTATCTATCTATCTATCTATCTATCTATCTATCTATCTATCTATCTATCTATCTATTTATCTATTTATCTATCTCCAGGCGTAACAATAACAAAGGTTATGTTTCCCATTCAACCTCCCAATGGAAAGTTTGTCACTGCTACAGCAAAAACTGCTGAACAGTTACACCAGAAACTAGAACTTTACTCACACTAGGGACTTTGTGTGGTTTTGAGTAAATCCGTTAAGTAGTTTTAGAGATATCTTGATTTCTTTTTAAAGTTGGTAGGTGAAGCTGCAAATGGTTATCAAAAAAGGGACTTTTGTGTACCGTGACTGGTAATTTGCTGTCCATTAACAGATCCAGATCCACAGATAACTTGAAGTTTCCAAATTTGAAAAATAAACATATCCCATTGAAAAGGGAGCATGTTTCCCTTCGTTGAGTGACTGGCTGACCATCAGATGATTTGAGATTCTACACAATTTGAATGGCTGGCAGAGAATGAAAATGTTTGTTGTTACAACCATTGCTAAATACCAGGCACCAAAGCCCGTCCTGCTAAAAGTGTCAGATGGATCTAAAGGGCAGAGGGGGGGAACATCTCTTTACCGCAGAAGCTCGAGAGACATATACCCGCACCTCGAATATCGAAATGAATGACTTGTTTCCATTGCAGGATTTGCAATATCAGAATCAAATCAGAAAATCCATGAGGGTATCCACAATCTTTTTTGAAAAATGTTAATCCTATAAAAGAACTTAAAACAAAAAAAGTGCAACAATACATGGTCAAAGACCATGCGCAGTGACCCCTGTGGAACCGGAGGCTGGGGCTATCCTCGTGCCCTGACCCTTAAAACAAATGTAAAACGAAAAGTTTGCAGTTATGCGTGGTCAAAGACCATGCTCAGTGATCGATGTGGACCCATAGCCTACTGCACACCCTGCGCCTTCTGCACATGGCCAAGGACCATGGTCTGCAATTTCAATAGCACAGGAGATGGTGCAAGGCCTGTACCAAGATCCAGGTGTGCATGGCTGCTGGCATTGTGCAGCCAGTTTGGTGGCACATTTGCTGACTCATGGCATGCACTAGGAGCCCATTGCACATGACCAAATTCACTAGGGGGATGATTGGTATAGGAGATGGGGCATGAAGTCTGACTGGCAGTGCTGTTCCTTGCCACACCATAGGGCCTGTTTCTCTGATAAGGGGGGACATTATTGTGTGTACGGTCCCTTGGTTCCATGGCGGTTTGCCTAGCCGGATTTAGCTGTGTGAGGATTTGGTTGCGCTTGTGTCCAGGGCCTTGTTTGCAAGCCATACATTGCATCCAGCTCCGGCTTTGGATGTCCATGCATAGAGAAGAGGGTTGGCTGCAGAGTGGATTGGGTGCATTGCCTGGCTACGGGCCAGGACTCGTTGCCAACCCCTGCTGTGCAGAGTCAAATATCTTGTGCAGAAGGCGCTGGATGCCGATTCTGACAGCAGGCCAGGCCCATTAGCCTACCCCAATGAGAACGACTAAAGGATGCATACAGCCACGTTTGGGTGCAGTCATGCAGCCAGCCCCTCCAGCCACACTATCGCGGTGGAGGTTTGCCACCTGGGAGGTTGGGTGCAGGCCTTGGCCAACCACCACCGTTTATAACCTGAGGAGTTGGCCACGGAGCCTGTGTGCTGAGGTCAACCCCCCTTTCCACAGTGGGAAATTGCTGCATAGTGGGTTTACTGTATGGTATGGTCATAGGCCTGGCACTTTAGCTACACTGATGCAGTGGGACTAGCTGGCTGCCTGGGATATTGGGCTTAGGCCTGGTGCCAACTGAATGCCATGTGCTTCAGCAGTTGGCCACACAGTGTTGGAAGTAGCAAATTATAAAAACAGAAGAGCTGAAACTGACCAGGTACAGTTAGCTATGCCACCTCTGATCTTCTATGATGTTGAGCGGTGGCTTGGCGCTGAGAGTGGAGGAACACAGCGGGGTAGTGGAGGATAGGAGTGGAACTAGGGGTCCTGGCGCTGGGCGTGGACAGGCCACGGACAGGTGCAGACGGGCGTGATGTGGTGTGCCAGAAGTGCATCCACGCTCCTGTCGCCATTAAGTAGGTCCTGGGAGGGGGGAGGAGTGCAGGGGGCAGGGAGCAGGATGCCAGAAGCCGTAGAGCTTGTAGCAGGACAGCGGGAACAGGTAAGTAGCGCTGGAGGAGAAGAAAAGAACAGGTAAAATGGGCAGAGGAAAGTGGCACAAACAAAGGGCAATTACGAGAGATGGACAAAAAAAGGGCAACAATAGAAAGAAATGTCACTAAGCTGAGCGAGATGACAGGAGAGTTAGTGAAGAAAAGAGAATAGAAAAAAAGCATGAGGGCTGGGACAAACTTGAGCGAGAGAGAGATGCCTCTTTGATGCTAGTATGTGATCGACTTAAAAACACCCAGGCGAGAGGAATAGAAAGATCTTTGATATGTATTCCAGCTCTCGGAAGGCATTGCTGCGATTGTTTTTTGGTTCTTTCGTGTTCATTACGATGAAAGTATGTCAGACTATAGCTACTGAGGAAGCAGATCTGTTTTAATTAGGCAGTGTTATAATCAGCTAAATTGAGGAGCTGAGGGGGCAGTGCTCTATTATCGCGCCATCTTTGTACTGTTTTCACTCGGCGTCGGCGCCATCTGTTCCTCTGATTAACGCTCTTCATTCACTGGCAACTTCAAAGCAGACGCATCAGCCGCATTAACTTCATTTTCGCGGAAGTCTTTTTTTGCGATGCGATAGCATACTTTTTTTTGCTTACAGGATGAAATCACATAATGGGTTTTTTTTTCTTCTGGATCGGGGGGGAGGCCTCACCTGCTGTTTCTTTTTGGTTATTTTACGTTTTTTGAGCTGTCAGAAGCGGAAGTAGTTGAATAGCAATCAAGCGATACTAAACGGGCCCAAATGTTATTGTTTCAAAGCGCATTTTGATCCCTTGGGACGAAAAGCATGTTTATCAGTTCTCTTATATACTGGAGTAGCGGAAGTGACATAACTCTCTCCGGCGTCCAATGACCATTTCAGGAATTTTGTTAATTTTATTAGGCCCAGGGAGAGAAACTAACTTAATTAATGTACTGGTGTTCCTCCGGGACACCATCATCTTTATTAAGTACGTAATTCCGTGTGCTGTTTCACAAATCATCAATACTCGCCCTGGCATTACTTTTAATTTAAGTGGCAGATTCAGTCACCTAAAGCCATAATATCATGTAGCTCTCTCTTTATGTATGCATAGCCATAATAACGACAAGGTGATGCGCAGCACAGCCACAGAAAGAGGGGCTGTAACAGGAAAAATATCACAGCCATAGCCATTGAGGTAGAAGAAAGACTAGCAAAACATAATCCTTAAATACGTACAACACTAGAATATGCATTTGTTATACAGATTCCCTTTGAGAGTATGTAACTATTCTAATTATATGTAAATCCAGTATTTGTATAGCGCACGAATCACCCCCGAAGGGGTATCTCGGCGCTGGGGGGCCGTTGGGAAGATTAAGCGAGCTATTGCCCAGAGTCGCATGCTGCTGGGCAGACCCCTGCCGCCGGAGCCAGGGATCGAACCGTGATCCCCAGCGTCAGTCGCCCTGGCCGCGGCGGTGTTCTGTATGCAAGTCAATGCGAATGTGGCAGTATGCCATGCTGCCTTTGAGAACTAGAAGTATGTTGCTCTTCAGTCACAATATAGGAAGATAACATGTCATATTCATCTATTTAGCAGACACAAGTGTAAATGAAAAACTAGCATGGAACACACCACAACCACAGAAATAGAAGCGTAAGCACGTCCACCCTCTTTGAAGGGTAAGAATGGCTAGGATGATGTGGTAGCTATGCAAACATATAACCACAAAAATTAAATAGATTGGCATGTTATGGTTTTACTGACTAGCCGTGGAGCGTGAAGTAATATTCAGTGCATGTAATCACTAGGTTGGCCAACAACCAACAAAGTGGGGCACGATGGAACAATACCTATAGTATGCCACACAATAGGATGCCACACGTTCTCATCTTATGGATAGTAGAACATAGACATCAAAGACTTAAAGGGACCATCCAGTGTGTAAAAATACAGTTCTCTTTTCTCACCCTACATTGCTAACAGTCACCAGCAAAAAGCATTCCAGAATGCTCCTTTGTTGGATGATGTCAATCTAAGTCCTGAGGGCCAACACAACATCATTCAGCCCATGGACCATTAAACAAGAGGCTCTCCATCAAATGCCACTTCCAAGCTCAAGAGTAGAGAGAAATACATGTCACGCAATGGGAAGCAGGTGTTAAAGCAAGATCCCAGCAGGAGCTCTGGCTGAAGAAATTGAATACTAATGTTTCATGCACCTCTGTAAATCTACGACCTTGGCAATTAAAAAAAAAAAGACTCATGACAATCTGAATAGAAGAGTTCACACATAATAGCGCTATCATGTGTGAAAGGTTCTGGATTGTTTAATGATGAAAGTTAGTGGTGGTTTATCACGTGTATTTTGGTCAGCAGATACAAGTCTTTGACAAACAAGCCAATTGACAAGTCTTATTACCAATCTTCTTTCACATGCAGATTCTTGCCTGCTTGCACAACCATTTATTTTCTGCATGCAATGTGCTATCAAAAGCCACGGAATGGACGGAATGCAGAACAAATCAAAATATTCACCCCCAGTCAAGAGATCTGGGTTAAATCCATCATTCTTTTGCTCAACATGCGACCCTAGTTTAGACCTGGCCATGTGCAAATCAGTCTTGACCCTGTGCCTCATGGGAACAGTCCAGCCCGAACTGCCAAGCCAGGTCCTCCAATGTGCTATCAGCAAGCCTTTCCAAAAGCTTGTTTGAACCACTCGATTTAGAGTAGGATATTTCGGCTCATTTTTGGAGCCTGGAAACTTGACCTTATCTACCTGACAAAGAAATTGAAAACCAGCACCGGAAAATCTTGGTTCAATTCTGCTCTCTGACCATCGTTTCTTAATTTCAGGACTTTAAATTCGACTAATTACCTTTCTGCAGATGGAAACTTCCTCATCATTTTTAGACATATCTAAAACATTTTCTTTGTACATTTTATCTTGTGAACCTTACAGTGCTCTCTTGGTATGCTCTTAATTGCCTAAAGGGTTATTACATTTTAATTTGGTTCCTGAAATGGTACAGCACCCAAGTACTTTCTCTTTTATATAAATGAATACCTCAAATAGCTACATATTCTTTGCAGAAAACTAGGTACATTTTGTTTAGTTATAGAACAGGATGGAGCAAAAACAGAGTTCTTTATAGTTTACCTCTGCCATATGCATTGAAGCGAGGTTAACTCTGAAGGTCCACTGAAGTCAATAGTTACACATGATAGGACCGATTCACAAAATTTGTTTCACATGACCGTTAAGTGTGACTTATGTACTGAAAAAATGGAATATACACTCTGAAATCCTAGATCCTTATTCATAAAATTAGGATCCAAGCTTATATCGATGTTGGGGATTGTTCTTGTGACTGAAAAACTTGCAAGATGTGTAGAGTCATCAGCAGTCTGAGTTTGGCAAAGCGGTGGCAAAATGGATTCTCCCACCCTGTTATAGAAGTGGGAAGTGCAAATATGGCGATCAGCCAAAACAACTTTTCTGCATTTAATGTACTTCTAAATGAACATTTTAGTATTCACCTCCCACACAATAGGAACCTGTGTAAAATCACCTTTTTGTAAATGATCATGGATCTAATCTTAGGGCCATGCTCACTTGTCAGTGGTCCACTGCTGTCCAACTAGGTTCACGCTTTACCTATGCCATCACATAGGTGTTCACAGTGTAGTAAGCGTTAGGTAGTGCCATTAAAACGTAATTTTTTTAAGGGGTGGGAGGAAGGGCATTTTATCTCTTAGAAAATGTTTGTATGTAAAACAAATATGGGAAAAATAGACTAAGTGCAAATTTTTCCTAACTGTACTCTTTTGGGATTTGTGCTGTGCATACTTTACACAGAAATGAGGCTGGGCGAAGCAAGCATATGCCTTAACATCTGCGTATGTCATGGACTTCCATGATGTTTGCTTTGGACTTTAATGAACTAGAAACATTTTGGAAATGTTTCATCAGACATTTCCAACTTTGCAAACAAAGTTGTCTCAATTTATAAATAATAAATACACACACAATGAAGGGATGATCTCTGTGACCACGTATTCGTTGGGTCAGTTTGGAGATTCTTTTGGTGCAATACTCAGGCTTACAGTGATCCATTCTTATTTCTCTGTGCGCCTTCATTAGAATTTTGTGATGATGTTTTGACTCCTAGTAGCAGTACCCCATGATTCAGACTTGTGTTGGGTTATCCAGTATTTGCTTTCTCCTGCCCAGAATCTAGCGTGAAATCCAATTGATTTTTGCCTTTCCATTTCCATTGGAAATAGAACCTGATAGACTGTATCTGATGTTGTTCCCATGTTGTGTTTGGTTTTCGGATTGGTCCTTTGTTCATTCTAAAATTGCCACTTTGCTTACATGAACTGACTTCCGTACTGCTTCTTAGACTGGCTCTGTTTCTCCTAATAATCAGACTAATAAAAAAATCATGAAAAAATCACATATATAGGGCTGATTGTTGAGACTCTTCTCCCTCCACCTTTGCGTGGAGATCATAGTCCCTCTTCTGCCTACTCCCATCTGTGGGTTTCTAGATAAAGCACATACGCGCAACCATTATAGGGGCTGAAGAAAGTTTAGCACACCTTTTAAAGGGTTATGTTATGTATAATTGTATAGCGCACAACTGACCTGGGAGGGTATCACAGCGCTGAAGCAGGAGCTGTATGGGCTGTGCCAGGGTCGTGGCTAGGTGAGGGGCCAGGTCTTCGGTATCTTGTGAAATTCAAGAACTAAGGAGGAGGCTCTGATGTTTGGGGCTAAGTTGTTCCAGGCTTTAGGAGCGAGGTAGGAGGAGACACGACCACTGCATCTGGATTTGGATATCAGGTTACAGGGTCCGCTAACACTGACAGTAAAGAGGAAGAAGCCGGGATGCCTTATTGGCCCATACCTTTGCTTACCTTGCAGCCCCCGGCACCCTCTGCTGCCGTCTTGTATGCAGTCGAAGACCCGCAGGAAAACCCTTACGAGCCCTTTAAGATCTGGCGACCAAGTGAGCCCGAGAGAGCAAGACCCACCCCCTGGTGGGAGGGATCTACGGGGCCGGAAAGTGAAATTGACCCAGAAGAGCCAGAGACGGCGTCGGCGTTATCGTGGAGAACCGAAGACGGCGGTTGGTGGACCAGAGAAGCCGCAGAATATCCCCGAGCTGAAGACGACGACTGAGACGCTGTACAGGAGGCGAGAACCAACCCAGAAGTCCAGATGGAAGTGCCTGGAGGCCAACGACCCGCCCAGCCGCGTTCCCGAAGGAATGTGGCTCACCCAGGTGCGTGCTCTGTTCTGAGGACGGGGGCGGTGGGTAGAAGACAGAACTCGGTCCTTTCTAGGGGGGGGAGTCAGTAAAGTGCGACTCCACGAAACCTATCTAGGTTTCCTCGTATTGCCCGCTTACTTGGTGACGGTTTCTATACACCAAACTGCATGACAGGTGCATATCTCCCCTCACTCCCTGCCCAACAGTTGTGACATAATACGACCAGACCGCTGACGCCTGCTTTTCTTTCTATTTTCTTTTGGGTGTAATCGGATCCTGCCATATCAGAAATCCGTGGTGGAGCATACCGGAAACCAAAGAAGATTGCTATTCCCCCTGAACCAAAACGGATTGTTTATATTTCCTTATATAACTGTTGAGAACAGCAATAAAAGTGTCTGGAACCGCATATCTGGCTTATCCTTTCTTCGCCCCGCAACAGATATTTAGGTTGATGTATGTGAGTAGGAATCCAGCTTAGAGGAGGTGTCTGGTAGGTTTGTGGAAGATTATGCGGTTGTTGAGGCCAGTGTTGTGCAAGGCTTTGTATGCATGCACAAGGAGTTTGAAGAGTGTTTGTTTGTGGATTGGGAGCCAGTGGTTTTGTTTGAGGTGTGGGGTGATGTGAGTGCGGAGTGGGAGGTTGAGTGTGAGCTCTGAGTTTTGTGTGGTCTGGAGACTCTGGTCAGTTGAGAGTTTATACCAGCATAGAGTGTGTTGCTGTAATACAGCTTGCTGATGATGAGGGTTTGGGTGTCAGTCCTGCAAGTGTTGGTGAGGAACCATTTGAAGATCTTCTTAAGCATCTTGAGTGTGTGCGAGCAAGAGATGAAGGCTGCTTTCCCTTGACCAGTCATGGTTAGGTGGCTATTGATTAAAATTCCAAGGTGCTTTGCGTGGGTTGCCGGGAGGGTTGTGGGCCCTACCTGGCAAAATCCATACAGATTTCTCGCAGGATATAAAATTATGTAAGGTAGCATTGTAAAATCCCACCAAGATCCTTCAGCTCTATTATTAGTAGTTTGGACAAGCAAGATCGGATAGTACCTCTGCAGTGACAACGGTAGCAGCAGTGTTTCAAGCCAAAGCAGGAGTTCCCCACCCCCACCTTAAAATAAAAGCTTATGGTGACCTTCCCAAAGGTGATCCCAGCCATAGAATTCGAAGAAAGACTTGTATGCCATAACCCATTTTCGCATCAGCTGCCACTGATAATGGAAATCATTATATTGTAATTGTAAAATATATATATATATAGCACTTATTACCCCTGAAGAGGCACTTAAGTGCTTTGCAACGAGTAGCATGCTACTTAGGAACCTATGGATAGAGGTAAACAGGTAATATGTTAGTAATGTGTGCTTCCTTTTCCTAGTAGGATTAGTTGTGTTAAGGTTGTTAAGTTTATGCTTTTGACTTCTCATGCATTTACTCTAGTGTTTTGAAAATTAATTGAAGTTGATTAGTAAAGGGTGCAAGGGTGAGGAGTAAAACAAAAGGTTATATACATTAATTAACACATTAACTCGGTGCCAGCCCGTGGTGTAGCTAGACCTATTGCTGCCCGGGGCGGTCCCTGAGTTTGCTGCACAATGCAGTTAAGGGGGGGTGGTCGATAGACGAATAGTTCCGGGTGTGGGAGTCTGAGGGGGGGACTGGCAGTCGACAGGCAACTTGTTCTTGGGAGGGGGGTGGTAGTCGACAGACTACTTGCTCACCTCTGCCGCCCCCAAAAATATTGACCCCCCTCCCCCAGCTACGCCACTGGTGTCAGCTCTGCAAACGCTGCAGAACCTGTTACTTACATTCAAAGTGGATGGGATGAATTCTGTGCTCAGTTCTGTGGAGAAGTGCTGCACATCACACAGATGTGCATCTTTGCTGAACTTTCATGTTCATCTAGGTTGCTCCTCACAGGCACTGATATATTTGTTAAAGCCCAGGAGATACAACTATTTAGGTCTTGAGAAAGGAAAACGCCACAAACAAACATATTTATTTCAAGAGTGGAACAGGATGGACAGAAAATGTTCATAAAGAAAAAAAATCGCAATCCTTACGAAAGAAATGTCTTCTTGCCCTTGTGCCAAATAGTTTGGATTCGAGAAGAAAAGAAACATTGATCGTGTACTTCGCACAAACTCGTCATGGGATGCGATGTTCTGTGAGCGAAAGAAAGCTGATTATGAGAGGCACAGGCTGTGAGGATCAGGAGAGGGCCCTGGAGCGACATAACGTACCCTGCTGCCACGTGCCGCACTGGCGCCATCACTCAGGAGAGCATCTTATCGGCAGCTTGGAATAACATCCGAAAACCTGTTTCATTTTGAAACCACACTCTTCACAGAGGAGCCAACGCAAATGGTCATAAAGTTTCTCCTGAGAAACAAGGAAACAGTGGGGGTGGTTGCAAGGATTTCAAATAGGCCATTATGTTGTTGAAATTAGATTGTATGGTGGTGCATGTATGCTTTAGGCATGTAAAATTCGTATAATTTTTAAGCGTGCCTTAGTAGCAATCTTCAAACAGCACAATGTATTAGGGCCTCATTATGAGTTTGGCGGTCCATTGGACCACCAAACTCGAGATGGCGTGGCGGGAACCGCCGCACTGGCGGTCTGACCGACTTATTACGAGTACGATGGTCCCACTGCCACAGGACCACCGCAACCACTGGGCATCCATGATCCCTTGGCTCAGCAGTATACTGGCAGTGCCTCTGCGGCACCGCCAAGCATATTTTGAGAGGTGTATGAGAAGGAAGTTGTCCTAAGGTAAGCAGATGTATGAGACTGAAGTTTCCCTAGGGCCGCGGTTCTCCAATGTCGGTCCTGAAGGGCCAGATCTTTAGCATATCCCCATTTAGGTAAATGTAGTTATCTTAAAAAACTGTCATGGATCCGGCCCTCCAGGCCTGACTTTGGAGAAACCTGCCCTAGGGTAACCAAGGGAGTTGCCCTAGGTTAAGCAATGAAAATGAAGTTAGACAAATTGTAAATTTCCTTCATGTATGGCTACAAGTTAAGTTTTGTGAATGAGTTCCATAGTCATCTAATTCCACAGTATGTGAGCATATATTACTCATCTGTAGTTGGTATGATATTCTGATTTTCCTCCTTCAGCCTCATGTTGACTAACTAATTTGCAAATAGTTGCATTGGATGGTTAAGATCAGCATACATTTTTACAAGGGGCCTTATTATGACTGCGGTGGTCAATGGGATCGCCGAAGTCGTGGTGGCGGTCCGACCACCGCCACACTGCGGAACCGCCCGCAGTATTATAAGTGTGGCAGTCGGACCACCACTGAACCACTGCTACTGCCGCAGATCAAGGACCTGCAGAGGTCTGGCAGCGGTTCAAGACCAAAATATGGTGGCGGGACCGCAGCGGCACCGCCAAGCATATTTTGAGTTGCCTCACCACCGCCCTTTTCATGGCTGTCGCACCGCCATGAAAAGCGTGGCGTTGATGCAACAAAGAGGACCCTACAGGGCCCCTCTTACCCCTGTGCACAGGGATGCATGCAGGGGGGCACATGTGCCTCCCTGTAAATATACACCTCCAGTTCTTGCATGGGCAGGAATGCACGACATGGTGCATTCCTTACTGTGCAGGAACATGCACTGGCGGTCCCGCGGCGGTGCTGTTTAAGGCTCACAATAAGCTTTTAAACAGCACCGCCACAGGACTGCCTGCCAGACCACAAAATTACTTGTAATCTGGCGGGCAGCGGTGAGTTTCGGCCATTCTGGAGCAGAGCGGTGGCGTGTGGCCCACTCCAGGACCGCCAAAACTCATAATCCGGCCCAAAGTTATTTATATTACATTATATTTATTGTGTAATTTATATTATAATTTATAAGGTAATTTAGATTATATTGTAATTTATCATATTATTTATATTAAATTGGGAATTAAGGATTATGATTTCGGTTTATTGTTAAATAGGTGCTAATACAGTAAAATGTTCACTATTTCTGTATGATAAGAATGGAAAGGTTTGCTAAAATGATGATATTTAAATAAGTCAATCTCACATTACTTAAAAACATAAAAAAATAAATAGTAAAAAAATCAAAACTTAGTTCTTTTTTTTTTTGGCAACAAGAGTATGTGTGCTTTAGCTCCAGTGAGAGGATTCTCGCAACGGGTGGACTGAGTTGTTAATGGTGGGATTGTGTAGCACAAGGTGACGTACATTTATAAATAATGGTAAAAAAACACGACATATCCATTATCAAAACTGGAACTGCTTCTTCGTGAATGCATGTCCCATTTTGTTTCTCATACTGTCTGTAGTGTAACCTTACTTCTTATCTGATAAGAAAGCGTAGCGAGGTAAGTGCTCGCTGCTGGGGTGTCGTATGTACTCATACTTCTCCAAAGGTGCTAGGGTGTCCTAGCCACTCAAGGAGTGTCACTTAATGCATTTTAGGTATGTGTACTAGTTAATTGCACACCTGCAGTTCCAGAAGCTTCTCTTTCTTCATTGATTATGCCTGGCACTAAGCCAGGAGTGCAGGTTGTAGTTGTCTGTGACAGTCAGAGAGAGGGTTGTCTTTTTTCTTAAGCACTCCCTGGGTTTAGTGACCCCATTGCCAGAGTCGAGAACTTTGCAATTGATTCATTGCTTGTCTTTCTATCTGCCAGAGTTGTTTCTTACCTTCATATGGGCACAGCTTCTGCTTCAGTATATTGTCCCAGCCTGCTGACCTATGGAGGTGTCCGTCACGAGAGATAATGCACAATGGCTGCAACACTGGTGTAAAGAGAGAGGGTTAAAGATCAGTCTCCGGTTTTGTTCTTAGGGTACTGATATGCTTAGTGCTGATTCATTGTGTGTTTGTGATTATTATAAAGAATGCAGATTTTTTTGCCCTGGTGGGTTTGTTGATTGAGGAGGAGGCAAATTTATTTGTGGAGTTAAGGGATTCCTGAATATGCTCATTTGAATAATCCTGCGCCATCTCCCTTACACTTCAATTTGCACAAGCGCCTATGTAAAGAATGTTACTGCAACATAAGGATATCAGAGCATCAAAAACTGTTTTTCTAGGTTAAGGAGCGGGCAATGTAAGGATCTTCTTAATAGTATTCATAGAAGCAGAACAAGGCACTGTTTTCTTGTTAATTTGTGGGGCTAGTGTCAGGATGTAATCAACATGAAACCCAGATTACGGGATAGACCAGGGAATGGCTAGACGGTGGAATTCCATAGGCTGCATTGATCCCCAAGGATAAATACCTACAACTTGTTTGAAATGGACATCAGGGCTTTGGCAGTCTTTAAATGTAGAAGCAATATACCTGTTGTCCCATTCTAGGTCCCTCACAATTTGTTTTTTGTCCTCAATAAGTGTAAAAAACATAACCACGTGGTTTTATCAGCTGAGCAAGAATCAAGCCATTCACATTGAAAAGCACTAGCCCAGCAGATGTGCCATGAGGCACAGGTTCTGTTTTGAGGAGAGGACTTATAAGGGGCTAGGGTAGCAATGTGTCAGTGGGAGGGCGGATGGGGAATAGGGGTGCAGGCCCTCTTGTGCCTATCCAGGGGGAGCATTGTCTGCACTGCCCGTGCTACTGTAGGGATTGAATGGGGGACAGGCTGTAATAATGCTTGCAGCCCTGCAGCAGCAAAGCCAGTCCTGGTGCCTCAAGGCTCCGAATAATTGGGTCTGCAGTATGCCAGCCCAATAACTCTGGGTCCAGAGAGACTTGTAATTGCGATTTGATGGATTTCACCCAGAGTTTTTGCTGGATGAAATACCCCCACTCTAATTTTCTTTTGGGTAATAAACACAATCAGCTTTGTATTGGAACCTTAATAGGTAAATTAGCCCCTCACAACTCTTCCCACCCACTTCTCAGGATTGTCATTCGAAAGCAACCAAAATATATGCAAAAAGGCCTGGGGCCCAAAAAAATCCTAAATTAAGAGCACAAAATTGTTGTCAAGGTGTTGTCACAAAGCCAATTAAAGGTTGTTACCAGCTACTAGCTGAGCAACATAGTTTATGTACAAGGCTATATCAGTGTGGCCCAGTGTTGGCTTTGGAATGTATATTAAAGCACCCAAATTTAATTCGCCTGCCATTTTGTTTTGTTTTGGATCCTGTGTTTATAGGAAATGCTCAGTACAGTGTCTTGTTCAAGTAGCTGTTCTACCTCCAATGCCTCAGAAGAAAGGTTAATCCTTAGTTAACCCTTACTAGTCAAGGATGACCTTACATTTTCATTGAGAGTGGTGATCGGTGCATTAATTACCATTCTCTGAGTCAATCGGAATTAAATTGCAGGCATGCTAGGCTGCTTTTGAGCATCAGACCTTATGGACTCTGACCCCGCAGGGTTGTGCTTGCTGCAAGTCCCATGTTAAAGTGGTGACTGCTGTCGAGGTAGCCTTGGCCGTTTGTGTGAGAAACAGTTGTTATTACTCTCTTGCCCTGAAGAGTGAATTCAAATGAATGCGTGCATTTTTTTCACCTTAGCAGTCCAATGACAGGAATTGCTGAAGTTGGTGCATTTGTCTATTAGATAGACCCACACTTTACAATTCGATCAGTAAAAGAAGCCACCATCGGTCAAAGGCAACCAGAGAAACATGCACAAATACCATTAAAAGTAATAGAACTACCATTAGATTGGCACATTGTGTGCCTTATTGCTTAATGTAAACAATTTATCACAAGATACGTGATATCCAAGTGACATGTTAAATGCTTCCATCTGCACTTTAGATCTTGAGTTAGACGTCTGCCATTCAGAACCAGTTTGCTGTCTGTATTACTTTCAAATCAGTATTAATATATTTTATTATTTAGTGACTCAATTACCATTGAAGTGGGAATTACTACTAACTATTATATGTGTGCTAAGTGGCATCAAAGTGTGATCTATGCTCTACATCGTCATTATACGTTAAAATATATCTGAAAACCTACTTATTCCAACAGGATCTCACTACTGTAAACAGTCCATGTTATAACTCAGCAGCATTACCCAATGGTAGAGCAGCCTAACCATTGGAAGGTAGCACTATGTTATTTCCCGAAAATATAAGAGATTTCTACTCGACAGCCCTGCAGTACCAGAAGTGAACGCAGCAAAGTCACAGTTCCCCTAACGACCTTCTGCTCCATACTAACCTATGAGCACTCATAGAGATGCCCCACTTCAAGCATTGCCATGCCTCTTTGCCAAAAATATTGGACAGATGGCATCTAACAGGTGCTGGGGTGAGGGTGGACTCTGAGAAGAGGATCTTGGTTAGTCACTCTCATTACTAAATTCAAGATTGTGTTTCAAATCTTTTGATTTAATTTTTCAAACATTATAAATATACCCAAACATCTGTATGTCATAGGTCAAGCTTTCATTTTCCACTAACACCTATTCAATGTAATGTGCATATGTATCAAGTTAAAGCATGAGTTTTTCAAGTTCTTTGGTTTGGAGGCCAGCACACTGTTGACCCTTATCAGGCTGGTCATGGTTGTTTCCTTATTGAAAACGTTTACGTTCTTTCCATAAACCTTTGTCATTCTGTTCTACAGGGCATTCTTTTCTCTTCTTGCTGTGGTACTCTTGGGTTTAACTCACGGGATGTGCCCTTAACCATGGAGATGATCTTTGAAGTTTGGGGAATGCTCCAAGACATGAACTGATGGGGTTACACAGGCGGGTTTGGTTCAGTTTGTTGGACCTCTTTCTGTTCTTTGTCAGTCCCATTCTGCCAGCCTGTTCATTTCTCTATCCACTTCTCCAATGTATGCTTTTTCACCACAATATAGAATGAGAAATTCATTATGATTTAAGATATTTTTAAAATTCCTCAGTTTAAACAACCTAATTGGGCTGTTTTTTAATACCAATGCACAGCTCTTGTAATAGTTGTACTGTACCGTTTTATCACCTGCGATCTTGCCACACCATCTTATTTTGGTCTGGTAGTGTAAGGAAGCTTGTTTCTTTAATTGACCAAGATGACTTAGTACCACCAAGATTGAGCCCTAATGTTGAAGAGGAGGAAAATTAAACCCTCCTTTACTTAAGCTTATTAAACTCATCACCATCTTTAAAACTAACGTTCTCATTCAAATAATTCAAACGGTGTTAGGGCAAATGTTTTGCAGGATGGAGTCAGGATAACATCTGTGTAATTCAAATACTCTTGCCCTCAAATCTGCAGAACTGTAGTGTGATGTCATCACAGAATAATAATAAAGTTTGGAGATTGTAATTAAAATGAAGAAGGCTTAAAGGGCTGTGGACATTTAGGCGTAATGTGAAGCCAGGACAGACACATAGAACACCTCTGTCTATAAAGACTTGAAATTATTATACATTTAAATCGTCTAGAATTCAAACAGCATTGCAATATTAAAGAAAATCTAAAATAGGTTTGTCATCTCAAGGATGGAAAGCTAAATAAAAAGTAACTACGTGTCCTTTTCTAAAGCTTTATATAAATCCGCTTCCATGATAATTTGATTGAACTGTGGGGAGAGGATGTGGTGTTATGGCCAGAGCTGTGACTTTGGAACCGGGGAACCAAGTTCGAGTCTTGGCATTGGCTCAACATTCTGTGAATCTGGGCAAATCACTTAACTCCCCGTGCCTACAAAAAAAGTAGAAAAAAATGTCATCTTGTGTAATGGAACTGGTGCTCATGTAAAGTGCATCAATACCTTCAGGTTGAGTTCGTGCTATATAAAACTGTAAGATAAAAATAATAATAAAGTGCCTTTCCAAATCACTCACCATTAGAACCCAGACCTAAATCAGAATATTTGGTTGAAAATGGGAAAGGAACTAACAGGACCAGTTCCAGAACATGAACGGGGGTTTCAACATCCGAGCAACTCTGATCATCTGAACACCAAATGCTTTGTCAAATTCGGCCTAAAAGACTAAAATCGGGGCCATTATTATTTGAAACTATTTTAAAAAACAAGATTTTTTCATGCAGCTATCCCTTTCAACCCTTTTCTCAAGTTCCAGAGGATTATCATATCTATGGAACAATTGATACCCATACGTTACTGGTTGCAGCTCAGGTAAGCTCCACTGTGACCTAACATATCTTTCCATTGGTCTTTTGAAAGTAAATATGAATTTAGTTAGGGTTTGCAGCTGGTTGTGCCAGTTAACATTTATGAACATGAAGTGGCATAGCACCACCATATACTTGAAGTTTATCTTATTTACTTTAATATAACATAATGTGCTTTAAATTATTTTAATATCATTCAATTTAGTGTCCGTGTAAGCACCAAGGTTAGGTTAATGTTACCTCTATTATTTAGTTTAATTACATTTAAACACATTTATTATAAGGGGCAGTGTTAAGTTTGGTGTTAGGGTCAAAGTAGAGGTAGAGGCTATGTTGACGTGTCAGTGTATCAACCAACTGCATTTGTATGCACTGCACTGTCACCCCAGGGGTATCTGGGCGCTGTAGTTGATGTGTCTTTGTCGAAGATCCAGGTCTTGAGCTTCTTTGTGAAGTCTGCCAGGGAGCCAGGGAGGGAGCTGTGCGGTGATGGAGGGGTAGGTTGTTCCAGGTTTTTGGGCGATGTATGTTGGGGTTGTGGGCGAGAGCCAGTGAGGAGGAGCGCAGGTGTTTAGTGGGTAGATGGAATTTTAGTTGCTGGTTCATGTAGAGTTTTGTAGATGTGCGTGAGGACCTTGAACTGTCATCTCTTCTGGATGGAGAGCCAGTGGAGGTTTCTGAGGTGGGGGGTGATGTAGGTTCGTTTGGGGAGGTCAAGCATGGCTGTGGCATTCTCTATGGTCTGTAGTTTTCTGAGTAGCTGGGTGGAGATGCTGGTTTAGAGGGCGTTGCCGTAGTTGAAATGACTGGTGACAAGGGCCTGAGTGATGGTTTTTTTGGGGTTGATTGGAATCCATCTGAAAATTCTGCGGAGCATGCGAAGTGTGTGGAAGCAGAAGGAGGAGACTTCGTTGATTTGCCATTTCATAGTTGGTTCGCTGTCGAGGACATTGCCTAGGTTGCATGCGTGGTCAGTTGGTGTGGGTGTTGATCCGAGTTCTGTTGGTCACCAGCAGTGGTCCCAGATGAAGGTGTTCTTCCCCAAGATCAGTACTTCTGTCTTGTCAGAGTTGAGTTCGAGGCAGCTGTCTCTCATCCAGTTGGCTACGTTGACCATGGTGTAACACAAGATGGTTTTGGTGCTGTTGGCGTCTTTGGTGAGCGAGAGGATTAGCTGAGTGTCATCTGCGTAGGAAATTGCATTGATACGTGGGATCTGACAATGTCTACTAGGGGGGGTCATGTAGGTATTGAAAGATGTGGGACTGAGGAATGATCCTTGGGGTACGCCGCATACGACGTTCTTGGGTTTGGAGGTGAAAGGAGGCAATCGGATGCTCTGTGTGCATCCTGTGAGGAAGGAGGCAATTCACTTGAGGGCGTTTTTCTGTATGCCGATGCAGTAGAGTCTGCTGTTGATGAGTGTGTGGTGGGAGATTGTGTCGAACGCGGAAGAGAGGTCTAGAAGGATCAGGGCCGCGTTTTTGTCGGATGGGTTCCTAGTGGTGTGCCAACGTTTCTTAAGTTGGTAGCAAGATCGCCTGGTGATTTTGAGCACTGGGGTGTACCAGCTGGCTTGCTTAGAGGCTGTGCTAGTTCTGACTGGTTTCACCGGGGTGACAATGTCAGTGACCTTGGTGATGCATGCAGAAAAATTCTGGATGGCCTGGTCCAAGTCTGATGAGGCTTCAGGTTGGGTGGTACTGAGGGCCTGTGTTCAGTGCGTCTCTGTTACTCTGCTCCAGTTGTGGTGGGAAGAGTTGTGATGCTTGGAGGTAGTGTTCTGGGATTCGGGGATGGTGATGTGAACAATGGCATGGTCGGTCCAGGCTAGTTCTGTGATGTGGGTGAATTTGATTGTGTCGCTGGAGGTGAAAATTGAGTAGAGTGTGTGTGTGTGCGTGAGTTCGATGACCAGTTGGGAGAGCCCAATGTTGTTCATGTTTTCCAGGAGGGTGGTGGAATTGATGTCTTTGGGGTTGTTGACGTGAAAATTGAGGTCGCCAAGAAGATGTAGTAGTAGGAGTCGATGGCTAGAGGGGCAATGAGGTTGGCGATGGCATCGCCGAAGTCCGGCCGGGGTCCCGGGGGGGGGGTCTGTAGACGAGGGTGCCTCTTATCATGGTCTTGGCATCGGTCTGTAGTTGGAAATTGAGATATTCCATGAGCAGTGTGGGGTCGTCATTGGTGGCGGTACATTGAATGGTTTCTTTGAAGATGATGGCTATGCCCCCTCCGTTATTGTTAGTGCGATCTCAGTAAATCATCTGGTAGCCATTGGGAGTTGCGGTTGTGATGTCCGGGTTGGAGGAGGGTTTGAACCACGTTTTGGTGATGAAGGCAATGTCTCAGGCGAGGGTGGTGATGGTGTCCCAGATTTCCGTGGCATGCTTGCAGATGGATCGGGCATTGAGCAGGATGCCTTTGAGCGGTTCGGGGTCATTCGTGGTCTTTAGGGTGGAGGCGGTGCGAGATTCGACGCGGGCTGTGTTGCAGGAGAAGTGGCAATGGTGGCAGGTGAAGGGTCCTTTGGTGGGAAGGAGGTGAAGCAACCGTTGATTTGGTGACCAGGGATCAGGTCCAGGAGCTCCTTGGTGGTGTATCGGCAGGTTGCTGGGGTTCAGGGGTCCAGGCGCTAGATGCAGTTCAGACGCAGATGGGCTTGTCTTTGGCGTGCTGTCGGCGCGACCATGCAGTGGCCTCCATATGTAGTCCTGGGAGGTGGGAGGAGCTGTTAGTGAGGCGGGAGGGCACTGAGAAGGATAGGTGTTGAGAGCAGGATAAACTGTCAGGAACCGCCGTGGCCACATCGATACGGGTGCGAATGCAAAAATAAACCACTCCAAATCAAAAAATACTTAATGTTAAAAATTAACCAAACAAAACACAGAATTAGCAAAAGTAACCTGCCCCGAGTGGGCCTGTGGGCAGCAGGAACTATGAGGGCAGAAGTGACTGGGAGCTCGGTCCCTAGCTCTTGGAGCTATTGCGGCAGCAGGGGAGCTACGCGATGTAGCGGTAAATTATATTGAATAATAGACACCAATTATAGTAATACAGCATTGTGGTATATATAGTCTTTGCATTGTTTCATTTTTTAAGTATACATGTAGGAGTAAAACAGTGATAAATCTTCAATGCAGTAACTCCTTACGTTTGATCACTCAGTACAGTTCAGGTAATATCCTGACATCATGATGTGTTTCTTTCTTTAAAGGTCTTCCAAGTAACTTGAACCTGGTTATATTAAATACACATGTTGTTAAAGTAGTGGTAGTTGATGTAGGGGCTCAAATGTAGTGACATTATGAGGCAATGTACCAATAGGCAGTCGTATGAAATTACTCCATCTTCTTTTCATTATAAAAAGTAGCTTCAGAAAAATACAGTGCCCCATCATTGGATCAAAGGTTGGTTGATATCACTTGGTGTAATATTACTTTATTGTGAAGAGTTCAAAGGGTGTTTAAGTCAATTTCACTACCAATATGATTTGGTGAAAGAACATGCAAATGAGTAGAGGTTAAAATACTTTACAAGTGAAGAATGGATAGGGATATGATGAAGACATAGTTGCTATATGAATAGCTTTTGTGGAAAAGCTTGTGAATGTATTGCATAATCCCTCTGTGGATGGGCTGGTATCAACACTAAAATATGTAATTAATTAATGTGTAATTATTAAAAGAAAACAAACCAGTGACGGTTATTTAGCAAACAAAAGTTAAAATATGATTATTTGTATATGTAATTAGTTAATTGTAATATGGCTTACATTTTGGCATTATTTAAAAAGGTGAATAGATAATATAACTTTACATGTCAATTTCAATTAATTAATTATTAAATATTGAAAATTAACAAGCAATCTGAATTATTTTATTTATTGTACGTAAAATAAGTTCTTGATTTGTCCTTTTGTGGGTGACCTCTACTAATGATTAGCACTTTATGCGAAAGCTTATATTTTTCCATTGTTTCATTCATTTTTTATGTTGGGTGCCGCTTGCATCAAAATAGTAACTGAAAGAGAATGTTCTGCTAGTTTCGCAGTTGTTTACATAATTTTGTAAGACAATACAGTTGCTTCAGCTCGTATAATGACTTTTTTATAGCCAGTGAGAAGGTTGTGTAAACTATTTCATCAATAAGTAGCCATTTTGAGTTATTTTGTTACAAATATTTCTTTGTTCACAGACTTTTAAAGCGAGAATGACCTACAATTCAAAGTCTTATGGTCATATTTATGTACATACATTTAGTGGCTCATGAAGCACTTTTGCACTAAAACCAGTTGGTACAAAACGCGGCTGCCCGTCTTATTTCTTGTATACCAAACACTTTCATATGTCTGCCTATTGAAATAGCTACACTGGCTACCAATGAGAAGCAGAGTCACTTTTAAAGCTCTGGTAATCATACACAGAGCTATTTACCAAAACATTCCTGATTTTCAAACATAGAAGTTTGAAAGGAATGCTGCTAACTGTGCCCAACATTATCTACTCACAGTTGCAAGAACTAGAATGGCCTCATGTAGGGATAAAGTTTTCTTAGTAGCAGTCACGGCCTTGAACTTCCTGCCTTGTGCCTAAAGGCAAAGCCCAATTTACTTCAGTTAAAAAACACAACTGAAATCTTTTTTATTATAAGGTTACCAGCTGGATTCCCCTTTGAGTCAGTCAAGCAGTTCCTTCAAATTTTCGCCAAGAAGCTTTGGTGTCCGAGCACTTTACAGCTGCCACCCCATAGACCATAAACACTCTGTGTTTTCTCTGTTTCTTAATGATGATACAGTGCTTGCTACTCTGAAGCCTGTTGTAAGATACTGACAGAGACTCGTCATTACTGTCTTGCTCCATATTGTTAAAGTGACAGGATCTGATTAAGAACGATCTCCTTCTGAAGTACTTTGGAGGGCAACAAGTGCACCCCTCTAGTACCAGATACACCACCAAAGAAGAAGGAGAAATATTTCAGTGTTGTAAGTATTGACACAGAACATGTGCATCCTACAATATCTTCAGTGTGTCCATTGAAAGCATGGCTGAAGAAATCCATATCAAATCCCTTGTATGTTAACTTTGGCTGTGCACACTCAATCAGTGAGCACTTTTTAAAAATAAAAATATCTGAATGACAAATAACAACAGCAGAGATTCTTCAAGTTCTGAAATGGTTATTTTACACTAATTGTATGAATTTGATTTCACCAATTGAGACATTTTCCAGGTTTTCTCTCGTGGTTTTTAGGTTTCGCCTGCATAGCACTTGCGCTGTGCTTACAAAATCTGTTGCAAATAAAAAGAAAACTAAAAACGGGCAAAGAGCCTGCCCATTACTTACCATTACTTACCATTGGTCGGCTCCCACGTCACTCTAGTTTGCTTTTTTCCTGGTCTCCTCCTGCCTCCAGCTTCCTGCTCGGCTTCACGTCTTCATTTTAGCTGTGGAGCTTGGACCAAGTATTGCTACCAGCGGCCAGTGTCCTTCCACTGACCACATACTTGTAAAGTTACTTTATTTTTTAATTTCCAGAGTAGCACTCTGGAAGAGTGCATCTTTAGCATCCGCATTCCCTTTGTTGCTTGCCCGTCCCTCCTACCACCTCACTCCCGTTGCTGCATGCCACTTCCCCACCCCGTCGCTAGTTGCCTCCCTCCTACCTCCATCATAGCCTGTTCTATATAGAGCGAACTCGACCGGAAGGACTTGGAGCGCTTCACATGAGCTTCAGTTACATTATTGAAGGACTCATTCATTTTTGGTAGGCATGGGGAAATTAAATGATTTTTTCAGCATCCACATTTTGTTCATAGCTTGTCATTCCTTCAACCACCTCACTCCCGTTGATCTTCATCATGTGCTTAGAAGGCATGTTCTTTTGATTCTCACACACGCCGTTCATGTGTATCGTGGCCTCACAATGCATAGACAAAGGGCGTTGGTATCTGTCCATGCAGCAATTGTATTCAATGCTTGCGGACGATGTGATATGGCTGTGTTTACATGCACACTTTCAGCAAGTCTTGGGGCGGGCTCAAGATGGACAAGTGTGCTTTTACATGCACACCCTTCATGTGACTTCACTGTAAGCATGAATAAAATGTTCACAAACGGAAGGTGTATTACTACATGTGTCTCTGCCTCTACCCTTATCCTGGGGCTTTTGCACTAACCGTTCAAAGACATAAACTGTTCACAGCTGTGAAGCCAGTGTCAGTGTTCTGAATAAACTCCACCACAGACATAATAATGTTGTTCTCCAGAACAGAACCACTACCCTTGCGTGCTGCATCGCCATGGGCACGTCTATGCATCTATGTCCGCAATACTGGCACACCCACCGCCCACTCGTATTGGTGGTGTCTTAGGTCCAGGCATTTCTATAGTGCCCCTGTTCTACTTTATACATGACAGTGGTGCGCTCAACCTCTGCTGCCGCAAAACAGCTGCCAACCGCTGTTCCGAATCAATCCACACACGCTGTTGCAAGCCAGCAACACTGAGTTTGAAACATCCAACCAGATGCAGCTACAGCACACACCAAAACTAACACTCTCACTTGTAAAAAACATTGACAAAGCGAATAGATTTTGGATAGGCGAAACATATTGGGTTTGCCAATGCTTGATCCCCCCCACCCCCACTAAGCACCTTTGGCCAGAAATCCTACCTTTTTCATCTAAGTTAAAACCAAAAATGTATTTAAATTATATAATGATACACCTATTTAAATAAACTTCACTAACAGTATACTTTCTACTCTTCTGAATATGAGCATTAGGTTGTGACTAACTTCGATAAAAAGTCAGGTTTTCAGTTATTCAACGCAGTTATGTTATTAAGACTCATCTAAGCCTAAGCCTAAGCCATCTCAGGATTTGGTTGCAGGAAACAGTATAGTGACTCATAGGTTTTGTGTCCTAAACGAACAGGCAGAAAATCTCACTATTATCAAAACTGAAACACCTCACTGGCACTTCAAGAAAACCTTTTCCAGGAGCACTTTTGAGAACTGCAGCAGTCGCAGATTCTCAGGAATACTAACATGCATATATGTTTTATCATAAATACATCTACTTACATACGTTACCACTTGCAGTAATGTCACATTCAAGAGCATTTGTATTTTTTTCTCTCTGCCCTTTCCCATACTACCGACCATTTATGAAGGTCACCCCTCTTGATCTCTTTCCTCATAACAGATTTTCTCATGACAAGAGTAAATGTCGCAGTATTTTTAGGGTGGGCATCTACCTGGAAACTGTTTATGAATACCCATAAATTAGTGAGTTTGCATGGTATTGCCAACTTTAGCAGGCGTGTCCTCACCACATAACACCCACAGATGCCAGTACATATGCCAGTCTGGAAATGTCATCACACCGGTACACTTAATCTACCAGAGTGCATCTTTTTCAGCTTCTTTGTGTACTTCTTCCCTTCCATGTTTCGCCCGCCCTCGCTCCTTCCCTCATCCTGCAGCTTGCCCCCAAAGCCCTCCCTGGCTGCCTTTGTTTCTTGCACCCATCTGCTCTCCCTCGTCCATGCTACTTGCCCCAAAGTTGTACCCTGCTCCCACATTCCATAACAAAACAAGCATTTGCAATGCAGCGTTGTGATTGGTCTGAGCGCCGTGGTTCGGTGCTTAGATGGGGACAGGGAGGCGTTGCATGTTCCTCACCAGGCTGTGTAATGCAGCCTGGTGGGGAAGATGCAAAGTGCGCATGACTGCATGGCCGGCACAAGAGTGCTGGCCAAGCAGTCATGCGCACTTGGGGAGTGCAAACCACTCCTCCCCCTGCGCTGCCCAGCCCCGCCCGCTAGCCACTGACTTTAATAGGAAAAATACAATGATAATAACGATTTGTTATTATCATTGTATTTTTACTTTTGAGCAGTGGGGTGACTCTCATCCGCCTTAGTGGAGGAGCCGCTACTGTTCAGAAGGGCTCTTCACGTTCTGCGAGGCAGAGCAAGGGGCTTAATTTGCATTACACCACCTTGTACAATGAGACTAAAACTTCAACTAAAAGTTAATAAGTACATGAAAGACACTTTTCAGGTGGATACAGCCTATAATGAATTCCCTGTTTCTTCGTAAGTGCTGGTTGACTGTGAAACTGCATGTGCTGCTTTATCACAAGGTAATTTAACAGTTTTCCTCACAACATTATAAGTGGATGGACGCCGGCAATCTGTTTTTTCACAGCAACTTAAAAAGGGATGAAAAGTTTTCATTTTTTTATGTGAGAACCTACATGCAGAAACTTTCAGAACAATGGTGGATTGTCATCATGGTATTTGTGCAAACGATGGAAAGTTTATGAGAAGAAACCTACACAACTCCGCCCGCCACTAATTTCACATCACCGCCGGTAAGTGCTTATACTTATCACACACTAATCACAGTCTTGCCTGATATGCCAGCTTATGTTGATGACATTACTTGAAAATTCATTTCTACATAGATACTTTAGCAGCATTTCGATTTGATATATTCAGTTAACTGTAACAGTAACCTTCACAGACAGTGGATTGGAAGCGGCGGAGTCAGCTTTTTACACTTGGCTATATATTTCAATTCAGCCCTGTCAGTTAACCCCTTCCGTGCTGTGCGGGCGTTTCTATTAGTGGGCGGGGATCCGGACGGCCAGGGGCCGTCCTGCGCACACGCCCACCGTGACGCGTGATGGCTCCCGGCCGTCACGAGCATGGAAGAGGTTAAGACCAAGCATAAACATTTTCTAATTTGCAGTGTTATTGTCCCCAGAATGTAAAGTACGGGTACTAGAACCACAGTGCGCCCCTGTTGGGTGAGTGCAATAGATGTACCGCTGCCTTACTGGTACCCGATATTTATGTTTGAAACTAGAGTTGTGCAGTGGACAACAGGCGATTAATCAAGGAAATGGCCAGCCGCGCTGTCTGTGAGGTAGAAAGCAGACACTGGCAGCAGTGCATATCCAAAATGTTTTTTTTAAAAACACACACACACAAGTTTTCTTTCCAAACATACAGAATGTTCATGCAAGTACTTAGTCAGATATGTTAGTGTCAGGAACTCCCTTTCTTATAACCAGCAGTCACATCACAACTTCTTATTGATTTCAGAAAATTTGTGGTGCATAGAGGCAACTTCAAGGCGCATCACCTTAATAATGACTATCTGCATTTTCAAGGCTGCGTTGCTGCAACCAGAAAGACTTGCTCGTCGCTCACAGCTCATCTTCCATTCGATGTTCTGCTGCTCCTGTCTGTTCCTGTCAAGCAAGGATAGAGGCATCGTAGACGCTTGTGTCCTGGAAGAGGCGGGGCTTTAGGTCATAAGGGAGACACACACAGCCAGTCACGCAAGAAAGGAGAGGTAGATATAGTATCTGTACAAACGCGGCTCTGCCACAAAGGGGTTTCTCAGGTTCTTGAGGGATTAAACAGAATTGGTATGTGTCTGCACTTCCGTACACCAGCTGTTGATGTTTTCTTTTTTACATGCTGTTGAACTTTTAGCAAAGTGGCTATGATGCTTGTACACACTGCTCTTTTCAAACGGTCCGCACGAACTGGTTGGTGGGGGGAACAGATACGAGGGCGGGGGAGTGAGATGAAGCAACGAGGGGGCTTGAGATAAAGCTGGGGTTTTTTAAACCGGCCATACGGAATGCTGCTAGGGAGCAAGAATGAGCAGGGTGGGGTGGGGGAGCAAAGGAAATGAAACAGAGAAAAAAAAGTGCCACAGACACGAAATTTATAAACAAAAGTGGAAGCTTACAAGTCCTGCGGCGATACGCAATGGGAGTTAACTTTTGAGAAAAAGGTGGGGCATGCAACAACCATTAGCCACTTAGAGGCTGCGATTTTTTTAATGACACTGACAAAAGCCAATCCAAAGCAGGGGCCAAGCTCTAAGCCCATAGATTGAATGCCACATGTCTCTCCAGACAGCGCATGCACGCTGCCTAGGCTCGACCTAAAAAAAGTGCTATGAAGCATCGGTGTACTTTCTTTTCCTCTTTTCCCACACCCTCCATTGTCGGTGTTGACCACCCACCCGCCATTAGTGTTGCCTCTTTCCACCCTCCCTTGCACCATCAATTAAAAAAAAGCGATATGACGAGGCCATCGCTGCTCCATGCTGCATCATAGTGCTTTTCTTTTAAACTTTCAGCCATGCTGCAGAGCTGCCTTGCTGTATAACATGGCTAAAAATCTATTGCTAAAGCTAATAGCTATCGTCTTGTATACAAGAGATAGGAATTCCTCAGATATTTGATTGGTAATAACTTTGCCACCGTTTGACAAATCTTCTCCAAAATTCTCAGAACTATTCCTTTTTCCAGAGTGGCTGATGAAGCAGAGACCTATTCCTTTTTCTACCATGGTTGATGATGCAAAGTTTTGTGGTGATTAGTTAAGGGGTGCAAAGAAAAAAGGGGGAACCTAAAACACGTTTTTCCACCAATGCATTTTCTTTAGACTTTTTAGTCAGACGTAGCAGCAAAATGGCTGAATGGATTTTCATGAAATTTGGCATGAATATAGATTACAATGTGGAAATGGTCCTTATTCTTCTTGGATCTAAATTGATTTAGTAGTTTTTAAGTGATCTATATGACAAAAACGTAGTGATATATTGGGCCATGGTATACCACGGTACCTTCGTGGTATACCACGTTACCTGGTGATGACCATGCACAGTTTTCACATGAATGATGAAATTTCAGATGTCATGAGTATTCTTATGTATGCAATGATTAAACAAGTGATGTAATAGGGTATAAGCAGTGCATGCGGAAGGTGCAGTTATAGTTAATGTAGTGTGGCTAGCGAGTTCGCAAAACTGTGTACGGAGGTCTGCGAGTTATAGTAAGTTTTAGGCTGGCGCAAATTATACCTTCAAGTTATAACTATAACTTTAGAATTTTGAATGTTTGTATAGTTTAATTTAGTTTTGTATACAAATAATAAATTATGTTTTCCTAACTATAACTAATCTTTAACCTTTGTTTTTTTCTGTGTGTGTGTATATGTGTATATATATATATATATCTATATATTACTCCGATCCTCCCAAACACTCGAACAAAGAAGGTGGGGCACTCAGGGCTGATTTCCAAGTGGATTTATTTTTCACCTGTTTACCAACAGGAAAACGGTCTCTCAGGACGCGTTTCGGCTTCACGCCTTCATCAATATATATATACTTTCAAAAAAAAGAATTTTGACGAATGTACAGCCTTTGTGGCAGTAAAAATGTATCTTGTGTGTAGAACTAGTCCCTTCTTGCTTAAACTTGTGAATGAGAATGAGATAGATTAAATTTGTGGGAAAAAATGCATTTTCTTTGGAAAAGTTATTAAAAACCGAAAATTCAACCCATAATTTCTGCACTGTACAGAGTTGTTTTTGTCTGCTTTGTTTTCTTTCTCCTTTTAAGTGTTTTTGTTTATGGATCTCAGGTGGAATTGTTATAGATTAAAAATGTTATTTTATGTTAATGGTACAAAAACAGAATCTTCCTCAAGTGAATGAAAAAAAGAATTGTATAAAAAGTCTTCAATGGGCAATGGTTACTGGCCGTGAAAAACCTTCATTCTCTTCAGTTTTATTTAGTGAACAGTTCTTTCTTCTGCTTTTTTATGCTCGCCTAGGTTGTGACAGCTGTTGCTATCCTATTCATGTGACTCAGGCTTATATTAGCTTTACCCATAAGAATATAATTACATCAGCCCACCAGTGGTGAAGCATATCAGAAGATGTCCTCCAAAATTGATGACGTTTCTGCCTAGCTCACCGGTCTCTATTTTTAAATTATGCGTTGAACAGATTTTATTGTGATTTTTAGGACTTCTGATTCACTTGCAAGTTTGCAGTTGGCTGTCATCTGCTGGTGTTGGCTTTCGTTCCTGTTACTCATAGTTGGAAGCAGAAGTCGACTGTGAACATTAAGCTTGTTTTAAACCCAATGACGATTTTTTTTCCTTGTCTTCGTGACAGAGTGACAACTGCTTCATTTCTTCCATGGCCAAGTTACATTTTGAGGGGGAGATGTTGTGAACAAATAAAAAAACAGTAATCAGAATAGGTTTTTATCGTCTGAGAATAAAGATATATATATATATACATATATATATATACATATATGATGGTCAGTCGCAACAAACCAACGCGTTTCAGCTCTCGGGAACGACCCTTGTTCACAGTAGGCATCATAAACACCCACGTTCCTTCGAAATGTATTAAAGACCGCGTTTCAAGCAACACAAATTATAGACTTTGTTTCTGTCCCATAGTCTTTTCTCTGTGGTCACTTCATGATTGAGATTTGCATTGTGAGATTGCCTAGAATATTTCTTATTCATAGTTCCCATTGACAGGTGCATGTCCGTTATTAATCACACAAACATTGCAATTCGCTATTGCCTTATGCAGGTTAGTGCAATCTACATGCACATCGAGTATTCCCCTCACCCAATACTGCGCTCGTCCTGCCCAATATTTATTTAATTCACAATTAACGCACCCTTTCCCGAGAATTAACGAGACAGAGAAACAACGTCTCCTCTTATATCCGTTTTCCGCTGCTACTGCAAATAAGGGTATATGTGTGTGTGTGTGTGTATATATATGCACTAAGTAGTTATAGTTAAGACCTACTTTTCTCATAGATGAAGCGTTTTTTTTTGTTTTGCTGGTAACGTTGGTGCCGTTAGATGAATCTACACAAACTTTTCAAAGCTAGTGCACAAGCTACTTTAGCTGCTGTTTGGAAAGTTTTGGGGTGGTGTGTAAAGGGTCGGGGTGAGGTGCGGGGGTCCCAAAACACTTTGTCTATTAGGATTTTGCAATTTTTGAACACGACTACAGCTCGAACCGCTGAACGGAATTACACCAAATTTGGCAGAAAGCTAGATCTTGGTCCAGAAAGAGTGTTTTTTGTAATTTGGTGTAATAATAATAATTCTTATTTGTAAAGCGCGAACATATCACCTCCTTAAGAATTTCAAGGTACTGGTGGCCGTCGGGGAAATTAAGTGAGCTATTGCCCAGAGTCTCATGATACTGAGCTGAGCTGCTGCCGGGGATCGAACTGTGACCCCCGCGCTCCTGAGTCAACCGCTCTGGCCGCAGTTGAGTAGTTTTGGAGTAATTAGAGAAAGAAAAATATATATATCTAAGGACACAGATCCTTTGCGGCTCCACCCTCGGGGGACCCGGGGTCAAAGCAAGGCCCTGATTGGCTGGGCACAATTTGTAAGGAAAGTTGCGGCCACCATTTCTCAGACCACCCGGGAGGGATGGACAAAAATGAAAAATAACATGAGGGGTCAGGATAGAGGTATCCTGACCTCACAGGACACATGGAGAGGTCTGTGAGGGACCCCTAATGGGCAATAAATTGTTCAATCTTTTAGTTTTTGGCTGAACAGTGGATCCACCACGGCGCACAGTGTCACCCCTAGTGTAAATTCCGTAGTGGATCCGAAACCCAAGGGTAAAAAAATATTCCCACTCACACACCAAACTCCCACTATGCAGTGCATGGCGTGGGGTTAGGTACATGCTGGGGTGTTGGCCGGAAAGCAGGCCCTGCGGCCAACCTTAGCTGCACAGGGCGCGGCTGTGGTTGTATTAGCATACAGTCATTATATATTACTTTACATTAAAAAAAATCATAGAAATTCACTGAAAAAAACAAAGGTTACAGGGACGTTACAGTTAGGTTGAAGTTTTACCCACACAAAACAATAGAAATTCATCAGTTATAGCTATACTTATCTGAAGAAACTATAACTCGTGCCGTTCAGTAACTGTAGGCCACGAGTTATTGTTTCTTAGCATAAGTATAACTATAACTATAACTTTAACTGCTGAATTGTTATGCTTTTGTGTGAGTAAAACGTCAACCTAACTATAATGTCCCTGTAACCTTTGGTTTTTTCAGTGATATTTATATATTTATGTCCTGTGAAGAATACAGGTCTTTGATGCATGGGTTAAATTATGGTTGCACGCTGAGGCGATAGAATACGTTGATATTGGGAGGTGGTCCGACACTCAAGAGAGGAAAGACTATGTGGTAGTCTTTCTACGTGATTTATTTGCACGTGTGTGTTTAAATACAGAAATAAATGGCATCTCGCATCAGTGATCAAGGTTAGCGAGTAGCTGAAACGTGTTTGATGTAGAGGCTGCAATAAATAAAAGAAGAAAGAACCTACCTGTGTGTGTCGTTGCCTTTCCTGGATGCGCTACGGAGGAAGGGGAGTAAAATATACACGTTATGCTTTATTATTTTGCCAGCATTAAAAAGAAACTGTCACTAATGATTGGCTGGAGGGCTTGTGTCACGTAACTAAAAGGTGCAGTTTGTGTTTTCGTTTCGAAAATATAAGGAGTGACGTTCCTGCACAGGCCCCAACCCGAGAGGCTGGGCATCCTCTTCGTCAACTTTCATTTGGATTTATGGTAAAGGGACGCCCGCTGGCTGCAGCTTTGGAAACAGATGGAATGTTGCACAGAAGGGCCTTGGAGGCCCGCCTGGCATGACGGAAAATTTTGAAGGCAGCCAGGGTTTGCAGGAGAATTGTCTCTTGAACATCATCATGACGGAAGTGAATCGGAAAGGCAAACAGCAAAGAACTGCATTACCATCGTATTGAGAAAGGGTGGCACATACCTTTGCGATTAGCAATTTGATAATATGACCAGGGCCGGACTGGGAACCGAAACCGGCCCTGGCAAACTGCTCGGCCGCCCCCCCCCAGCTGTTTGCGACTGCCGTTTTCGGCCAATTTTGTTACAGGGGGCCGATATTGCCGACCCCCGGTAACAAAACCGGCCCCCACCCTAGCGGCCCACCGGCGAAACGCCCGGTGCCCGCTACGGCCAGTCCGGCCCTGAATATGACTGAGCCATACATGAAATTGCATTCTTTAACGGCGTTGTGGAAATATTAATGATAAGCGCTAATCCAAAGGCCTCAAATTGGTATCAGTGAGTTGGAAGAGGGGACATGGTCTTACTCACTCAAAAACAAAGCACTATGGGCATTGTGGTCCTTTTCAAACAACAGAACTAAGGTCAGTGAAAGCAGCAAATGGATGCAAGACTATCAAAATATAATGGACGCCCCAGTACATTAAAAATGTCAAAAATGTTCACTGAGTTCATTCAAATATGCGCAAGTTAAATCCACTTGGATATGCATTCTGCGATCACAAGTCCTTGCTTAAGTATTCGAAACACTGCTTGTCCCTCCTCACTGTCGATAGATTGACTAAATGTTGAACAAACGGCCACCTCCTTATTAGCATATGATTAAGACTCATGTGTGGAGTCGAAACGCGTTATGCTTTATTATTTTGCCAGCATTAAAAAGAACCTGTCACTAATGATTGGCTGGAGGGCTTGTGTCACGTAACTGAAAGGTGCAGTTCGTGTTTTCATTTGGAATATATATATATATATGTATTTCTCAACGATTGTGTCCCGAACGAAGGGCGCGCTGTTTCACAGCTGGTGCCTGCGGCGAGGCTGGACTTGGCCTCGAACTCCAATCTCCCAACAATAACAAAGTTATAACGCAGCACTCTCCTGGGGTTTGTTATTCAAATTGCTTTATTCAAAAGCCATCTCCTCCTCCACCTACGCGTTTCGACCAACAGGTCTTGGTCACGGTGTATATATATGTGTGTGTGTTTTTTAAATACATTTCTTTATTAGATTTTCCATTTTAAAACATAGTATAAAACTTATTTGGTGAACTTTGTATGTCAAACATCCGGCTGTTTATCCCCCGCCCCCACCACCACCCACCGTATACTGACATAAACATTTAGCAGTATTCACATCCCCACCCTTAACCAACCTGTCCATTAATCACGAACTAGCAGGTGTCCAAGTTGCACTCATGATAGGCAAATTATTTCTTTCAGAGCTACCCTCATGTTGCAGATATTTCACCCATATCCCCTATATTTTCCCATGTTTATGCGGGCATCCTCTGGATTTGTAAATGTATTCATTGATATTTTAAAAGACAACCTATTATTAAATGTATTTTATTTTCACAGTTACTTTTTCTTCTTCTGAAAATGTTAACAATTGATAAAAATGAAATTGATGAAAGCACACATTTACTTGCCAGAGATTAGGGATTTTATATTCATTTGTTTGTTTGTTAATTCCTACAAATTGATTTTTAAAAACCTTTATTTTTAAAGTTACATATTTACATGTACGTTTCTTATCTATTTTAAGACAGTTCCTGAAAGTTGTTAAGCCACTGCTGAATGCACAACATAAATTTAGAAAAGATCAAATTTAACAGGAACAGTGTGTATCTAGATCATATATGGAGGCCGATCCACAGATAAGCTTGCATGTGCAAACTATGATGTTCATGTACATTCATGTATATTGATGTGTGTCTCTTGTTTGTTAGTCCTACATATACACTGCATAAAATTTATATGAGTCGGATAAGAATTATATAGAATTCGGTAGTTCTTTATACATCAATGTTTTCTTCTGTATAATTGAATTACTAGTGACTGTTTCACCTTCCTACACTTCCTCTGTTACAGAAGAACATTTCTGTGCACTTTCCCTCACTTTCTAAACCACTTACGTGCGGATCAGTAAGATGTAACTTTAATAACATAACATATGTATTTGTAAAGCGCACGTTCACCCAAAAGGGTATCTTGACGCTGAATAACAGATGTTTATTGTTACCCAACTCAATGGTACTCATTTTATTGACCTCAGATGGATAAAAGGCTGAGTGAACCCACCGGGATTTGAACCTGTGACCATGAGGTCAAACACAGGCCCCTTCAGGGAATGCATTAGTCCACTTAGCCATCAGACACGGCTATATGCATGTAAGTGTGAGAGAAAAAAGCGATACCAAAGGGGATGATGGACGGAGCGTTAGAGCAAATCAAACACTCACCCCCAGTCAACTGATCTGGGTTTAATCCATCATCATTCTTTAGCTCACTCCACCACCCTAGTTCAGACATGGCCATATGCAAATCAGTCTGACCCTGTGCCTCATGGGAACAGTCCAGCCCGAACTGCCAAGCCATGTCTTCCCTGGACCGGAAACAAGCATCGTGGGACCGGTTTCTGGCTATTCAGCCATCATCAGCCAGGCTATCTTGAATCCAGTGGCAAAGTGAGCAAGGGACCCACGTCTGGGCATACCCTGCCAACTTAGGGCGAACAAAGCGATACCAAAGGGGATGATGGACGGAGCGTTAGAGCAAATCAAACACTCACCCCCAGTCAACTGATCTGGGTTTAATCCATCATCATTCTTTAGCTCACTCCACCACCCCAGTTCAGACATGGCCATATGCAAATCAGTCTGACCCTGTGCCTCATGGGAACAGTCCAGCCCGAACTGCCAAGCCATGTCTTCCCTGGACCGGAAACAAGCATCCTGGGACCGGTTTCTGGCTATTCAGCCATCATCAGCCAGGCTAGCTTGAATCCAGTGGCAAAGTGAGCAAGGGACCCACGTCTGGGCATACCCTGCCAACTTAGGGCGAACAAAGCGATACCAAAGGGGATGATGGACTGTTCCCATGAGGCACAGGGTCAAGACTGTTTTGCATATGGCTGGGTTCAAACTGGAATGACATGGTGAGCAAAAAAACGATGGATTTAGGCCCAGATCTCTGTACTGGGGTGAATGTATGACATTGTTCTGCATTCTGTCCATCAACTGTTGTATTTGCATTTGTCACCCCGAGTGGGACGGGTATGCCCAGACGTGGGTCCCGTGCTCTCCATGCCAATGGAATCAAGCTATCCTGGCTGAAGAGGGGTGAAACCCCGAAACCGGTCCTAGGATGCTTGTTTCCAGTCCAGGGCGGACCTGGCTTGGCAGTTCGGGCTGGACTGTTCCCATGAGGCACAGGGTCAAGAATGATTTGCATATGGCTGGGTTCAAACTGGAATGACATGGTGAGCAAAAAAACGATGGATTTAGGCCCAGATCTCTGTACTGGGGTGAATGTATGACATTGTTCTGCATTCTGTCCATCAACTGTTGTTTTTGCATTTGTCACCCCGAGTGGGACGGGTATGCCCAGACGTGGGTCCCGTGCTCTCCATGCCACTGGAATCAAGCTATCCTGGCTGAAGAGGGGTGAAACCCCGAAACCGGTCCTAGGATGCTTGTTTCCAGTCCAGGGCGGACCTGGCTTGGCAGTTCGGGCTGGACTGTTCCCATGAGGCACAGGGTCAAGACTGATTTGCATATGGCTAGGTTCAAACTGGAATGACATGGTGAGCAAAAAACGATGGATTTAGGCCCAGATCTCTGTACTGGGGTGAATGTATGACATTGTTCTGCATTCTGTCCATCAACTGTTGTTTTTGCATTTGTCACCCCGAGTGGGACGGGTATGCCCAGACGTGGGTCCCGTGCTCTCCATGCCACTGGAATCAAGCTATCCTGGCTGAAGAGGGGTGAAACCCCGAAACCGGTCCTAGGATGCTTGTTTCCAGTCCAGGGCGAACCTGGCTTGGCAGTTCCGGCTGGACTGTTCCCATGAGGCACAGGGTCAAGACTGATTTGCATATGGCTGGGTTCAAACTGGAATGACATGGTGAGCAAAAAAACGATGGATTTAGGCCCAGATCTCTGTACTGGGGTGAATGTATGACATTGTTCTGCATTCTGTCCATCAACTGTTGTTTTTGCATTTGTAAGTGTGAGAGAGGCATTTTAAAATAGTTGTGAAAACCTAGTATATGCTTTTTAGGTCTCGCCTGAGCCAGCGCATGTGCTGCTCGGAGAGACATTTTCTAAGCGGGTTTTCACAGTGCTACCACAGGCTTTTTGGTGGCCTCAAGCTTGCGTGCACGCGCGCAGCCACCATCTGTCTTTCCTCCTGGCCGCCTTGCTCGCGATCACTTTCGCGCGCACTATTTGCTTGTTCTTTACTTTTGCTACAATCGCGGCACCGACGCTTTACCTTTATGTAAAGCGCCAGTGCCACGATTGTAGCAAAAGTAAAGAAATAGATGTTTTTTTCTATTTCTTTACATTTGCTATAATCGTGGCACCTGCGCTTTACTTTTAACATTAAAAGTAAAGCGCGGGTGCCGCGATTATAGCAAAAGTAAAGAAATAGATTCTTTTTCTATTTCTTTACTTTGCTATAATCGCGGCACTCGCGCTTTACTTTAACATTAAAAGTAAAGCGCGGGTGCCATGATATAGCAAAAGTAAAGAAATAGAAAAAAACATCTATTTCTTTACTTTTGCTATAATCGCGGCACCCGCGCTTCACTTTTAATGTTAAAAGTAAAGCGCGGGTGCCTGTGCAGTCAGGCGGTTTAGGGTTAATCATGTTTTCCGTTACTTTGGTAGAGCAAAAATCTGGCACCAGAGGAAGTTTGAATTTGAAGAGCCGATACAAAATGGGCTATACTTTTACACCGTTAAGGTGGCATGCTTTTATAATGTCACTTGAGGACCAGCATGACATGTATGTGCTCTTTGGTAGAGAGCCAATGAACCTTAGTCTGGCGTCATGGTCCTTCTTAGTTACTACTCACAGGGCCACGCACATAGGCCAGTAAAACACTTTTAAATCTTGACATCTCACAACAGGCAACATTTCTGTTTCCCAGTTTAAGCCGGTAGGGGCTGAGCTCACTTTTTGAATCGCCTTTCAGTGGAATGCAGTCAAAACAATGTCAAAGTAGCTTTCTTTGAAAAAGAATGTTTGTGTCAACCACAACTTGTATTCCTCAGGTCAGGGGGGGCTCCCAGGGGCACAATGGGTGGGGCTTACATACACTTGAGGGGTAAGTGATTGAGTGTCAGCAGTGCAAGCGCACAGTAACCATGCTGAACGCTTCTATACTTCAACCAGTGTCTCACTGATAGTGTGTTAGCTTTTTAGGTCGAGCCTGGGCAGCGCATGCGCTGCTCTGCGAGGCATGCTGTATTCATGTATGGACTTGAAGCTCCGCCCATATTTTTCATTGGCTGGTGTCCTAGTCCCTTGTAAATGCTGGCTTCTGATTCGTTAATAGGCTTGTTAGTCCCTCCTTAGTACCGCCTTTTCTTGATTGTAACCTCCCATGATGACTGGCCCTTTTACTTCTGTTGTTACACGGTATGTCTTATTTAGTCTGTAAGCACTATTTTCTTTCATGAGTTTCTCCTACTGCAGGCACAACATGCTTTCCTGCAACATTCAGCGCACCATGCGCGCTTTCACTTTCCAAGCAGCCCGGGACAATGGCGGCCGCTTCTTTGAAATGAAATAGGTCTCGCATTTACAAGAGTTTCAGCTATTGGCATTGTAAATGATAATGCCTTTTATTTATGTGTTAATTATCAAAACAGATAAATAAAAGGCATTGTCATTTACAATGCCAAAAGCTTAAACTCTCGCAAATGCGAGACCTATTGCATTGCAAATGCTTGTTCATTTAATTATCCTAACCTACAGATCTCCAACCAGTAATGTGCCTGCCAGCTGGCAGAAAGTAGCTTACAGACATGCAGCCAATCCAGCATGTTATTAAGAGTGTCTGGCTCTGATAAGCACTTCGTCAGTACCTCTCAGTTCAAGACCAATAGCAGGCAGGGACACACATCCGTACCAACGCATACACCCACACAACACCTACTTTGTCTGCCTTTCTCTCCTGTACAGAACAGCTGGGACAAATGTATATATATATATATATATGTGAGCCTGGTGCAGCAGATACAGTCCAGGTACGAAGTACAACATGGACTGGAGCAGATATATTTAAGTGCCTAACAGGCTTTTTGTGTGTGTGTGTGTGGGGGTGTGTGTGTGTGTGTACGCAGAACTGTTGGTTTCAACTTTTAATCACTTCTGAATATTTAAGGGTGCTAAATCACGTACAAGTGTCACCCTTTTTTCCCACCATTTCTCAAGAGCAGCTGCATGGCTGCTGCTGACATGTGGTTTCCACTTGGAGAAATATGTAAACATTCTTCCATTCTGGCAGAGAAGCAAATTTCACAGAAATTCAACCTCAATGGAGAGCACTTACAAATATAAACATGCCAGGTACCCCAGTTACAGCTGCACTTCTGTTAATTCTCAAATTGTCTGAAATCCTTGATTGTAGTTATGACATTGTGTTGGCTTAATCAATCTCAATCCCTTCTCTTTTGGCTGTCAGGGCAAATGTCAGCTCTTCTTTCCTGGGTGCAGAGATGATTGTTCCAAGTTTGAATCATTTGAGAATATTGAAGTGCGACAAATTACCCATCAGCTCTGCCCTCATATTGGCAACCATCCTAGAGATATTCACAGCACCCTTGGCCTAATTGTGACCAGTCCTGCAATAGTAGTAGCTGCATGTGGCTAACGAGTTGATGCTTCGAGACAGACTTATTGCCTTTCCAAAATTTAAAGCTAACAGTTGAATGATAATGAATGCTGAATTGGGAAGCCTTATGGCTGGTTTATCTTCTTGGTGCCAGAAGCTGTAATTTGATTAGTTATGTAGAGGCATTTCATCTCGATAGAACTTTTATGAGATAACTAATGGCAAGTCTACATGACATTCAGTTTCAGTGACTACAATTAACAATGAATGGTATGGACAGTAATATAATCTTGTATTATGTGGTCACTGTTGGAAAAGCTTAATATTTTCAGTATCTCTTATTGATTTACATTAATGAGAAGTAGTCCTCATTATAGAAAGATTGGAGACCCCTGTCCTAACAACTTTGTGCGCGCCAAAAGCAAGCCTGTCTGCGCCCGCCCGTGCTTGGACGGCGCTCAGTGCCAGCCCCCCTGGCTGGTTTGGACTTAGTTCCACCAGATTCACCGACCGTTCGTGGTTACAAAAGAGACTTCATTCTGGGGCTTAAATCACAAGCTAAGAACTGCGTGGGCCCATGCATCAATCAAATGCCATTTGTAAAGCGCCTGGATACACCAACGGTGGGTCACCGCGCTAGGATCAGACCTAGGAAAGAGAGAACTAGAGCATAGGTTGCAGAATGAGGTACAAGATAGCCACCAAAGTTACGCCACAAATAGGCAGGTTTTCAATTGATTGCGAAGCCAGTGTTCCACCGAGTCAGATTGCAACATTAAGGACAGGGAGTTCCAGATTTTTGCTGCCAGATAGCTGAATGAGCGAGCACCCATTCTCGCTTTGCGAATCTTGGGAACCTTAGCCTTAAGGTTCCACGCCACCGGAGGGTGCGAGAGGGAGTTAGGGGGTGATCAGAGGTCGAAGGTAGCTAGGGCTCCTATTCCACCAGATTTTATGGTGATAGCACATAGCTTTGTAAATAATTCTCTTCTCAACATGCAGCTAATGGAGAGTGTTCAGAGCTTTAGAAGCCAAGGATCTTCTAGGGAGACCAAGAACCAAACGTGCCGCCGCATTCTGAATGCGTTGGAGTTTGGTAAGACTTCCCTTGGCTGCTGCTATATACAGAATCATAATCTAGTTGTGACGTGACCAAAGCATGCACAATAGTTTTCCTGGCTACTATGGGGAGTAGATCGATAAGTTTCCTTAGGACTTTGAGGACTCCAAAACACTTACCCGCAACTCTCCTAGCTTGATTATCGAAGGAGAGTTCCAAGTCGAACCAGACCCCTAGATTTTTGGTTACTATTTTGGGGGTGGGGTTTTGTCCCAGAGGTCCAAATAGAGGGAGCTTTCCCTACAATCAGTACCTCCATTTTATTGCCATTAAGTTTCAGGCAATGGCTGGCCTTCCATGTGGCTAGCTCTTCTAGGCATAGGGAGAAACAAAGGACTTCTGAGTCTTGAGATAGCGTGACAATTAGCTGTGTGTCATCAGCGTAGGACACAATTGTCACATTGTCTTTCCACAATGTCCGCAAGGGGGCCAATATAGAGATTGTACAGGGTAGGGCTTAAAATAGAACCCTGCGGAACTCCTTGCACTAGAGGCATACTTTCTGATAGAAAAGGATTCTGTGAGACCTGAAAGCTATGCTCATGGAGAAAGGATTGTAGCCATCGCAAAGCACTCCCTCCAACTCCGCCTCAACTAAGCCTTTGAAGGAGTAGGTATGCGAAACGGTGTCGAATGCCACTCTTGGGTCCAATAGAAGTAGTGCAGCTGTTTGTCTGGCATCCGCACACTTCCTTAGAGTTTCAGTAGCTAACAGGAGAGCCAATGGAATACGAGGCTCTAAAGCCTGACTGAGTATGATGATATAAGTCAGTCGTGGTGATATAAGTAGCTAGTTGGTTATTCACCACTTTCTCTGATATTTTAGCAAATATCGGTAATAGAGAGAGAGATGCGGCATAGGCTATCTAGTTCGGAGTGATCAATGGAAGGTTTCTTCTGAAGTGGTAGGACAATCGCCTGCTTCCACTTTATGGGGACCTCTCCAGCAAAAAAGAGAGTGTGAGAAATGTTTGGATATAAGGGATGATAATATCCAGCCCTTGCATCAGAACCTTAGGTGGGGCAGGGTCCAAAGGGGATCCTGACTTGATGCTAGACGCTATGCTCTTCAGCTCCTCCAGGTTAGGGGCTGTGAATTCCTTAAGACCCTTCACTCTAACTGGTTCAGCTAGGAAGGCATCAAGATTGATGGGGCTACGAGCTACTAAAGGGAAGGTGTCATAGATGATAGCTACTCTAGATGAAAAGAAATGTGCAATTTTATTGCAGTTCTCCACCGATGCTGGAGCGGGCGCAGTAGTACAGGCCAATGATGACAGTGATTTGAGGATAGAGAATAATTCTTTGATGAATTACTAACTGTTTCTATTTTTTCAGTGTAGAAGAAACATGTGGTTCTCCTAATAAGTGCATGATATTTTTTGAGTTCCGCTTTATAATTGTCTTTACTGATAGGGCAATAGTCTTTCCTCCAAATGCGTTCTAAGCGCTTGCACGTTTTTTGGCTCGGCTAAGTTCTTCAGTAAACCAAGGCACAGAATTCTGTGCCCTGGGATTTTTATTAACCGAAGTCCATGGCACAGCTTCATCAAGGGCTTCCGATATCCAGTTTTTGATCTGAGAATTGGTTAGATTGACATTTTCCCTCAACTAGGGGGCATTGCCTAGGAGAGACTCAACAAATATTTTGAAATTAAGCGGATTCCATTTCCTTCTTCTAGGCATTTGATTAGCCTTGCTATTAAAGGCGCTCCTGGGAAATGACACAGTGAAAGGCACCCCATAATGGTCTGACCAGGAAACTATTAATGGTTTCATAACTTTAATTGTGTCTAAATTGGCAAAAATAGGATCTAGGGTATGACCTAGTTGATGAGTCGGAGTAAGCACTCTTTGAGTGTCCAGTTTCCTACAGAGAGCTAGAGCATCAGGGTTAGAATCTTTGTCAAAATGCAAATTCAAATCACCTAAGACTACCACATTTTTGTGGCGTAGAGCGGTTGTATGATAATCTCCGCCAAGCTCAAGATAAATTGAGTTGCAGTGCCAGGTGGGCGGTAAATCAAGAATCCCCAAAGGGCTGCATTTCCTGCTAATAAGAGGGAGAAGGAGATGGCTTCACAATTCTCAATATTGGCGTCTTCAATGGCGCATTTCATGGTTAGCTTATGGACAATGGCTAGCCCTCCACCTCTTTTTTATGAGGTAGTCTTGCCTTGCAATACCATAACCTAATGGGATTGCATCTAAGATATCAGGTGCTGAGGCTTTGCTGAGCCAGGTTTCAGTCAGAAAAAGGGCGCGGGGTTGCTTCTCCATAATGAAATCAAAAATGTAATTTTATGTTTGCTCATAGAATGACAATTGATCAATAAGAACTGGATGTTGTTGTCCTTAGACCTGGGTGGCTCATTATGTGTGAGGCTGAAGTCGCAGTGAGGACATTTCAGTTGAGGGTGTTCCCACAATAGGCTTCGCGTACACCCTACAGTGGTTGTAGGAGCTAAGCTTATGCAGAAATAGACGCATCCAGGGGATTGGCCCAATCCCCACCAGTCCGGAGAGAGCAAGGCGGGCAGTGGAGGCACTCACCACGCTCTCCTTTCGTGAGCTGGATCAGGTAATGTCTTAGGCAGAGAGCCGAAAATGGAGCCTGGCAACTCCAGCACCTAGGTGCTACCAGGAAAGAAAACTACAAAAGTTAAAAGGGAGCCAGGCACCTCCCCGCATTAAGTGCTACTTGGAACTAAAAACCATAAGCAAAGCAATACAAATACTCTAATCCGAGTGGTGTAAGCACTCGGGGCGGAGTGGGTTAAGAATTAAAACACTCCGCTCCTAACGGAGGTCGTGATCCCATGCATAGATCCACAGGTTGCCGACAGTTCACCTGGGTGCTCCTTGTGTAAACTCACTCTTACAAATCTCCCAGTTAAGGCCTTACAAACCCACACTGCGACCTCCCAAGAGGATTGCAAGATAAGTTTTAGAGCTTCAGGAACACTAATTAATGCAAGATCACTGATATAAAATGCACTAGCATTTCGCGAGTTTCTAGGAAAATATAAGATTGATATAGCTTTTATCACAGAAACTTGGGCAGATGCTTCCTCAAACCCTGATTTACTCATGGCCTTACCAACAGGATATAGAATTCACAGAACAGACAGAGTGTAGGGAAAAGAGGTGGGGGCCTAGCTGTCATTCTCAGAAGCAGCCTTAAATCACATTTGAAGCTATCCCTGAAGCCTTAGACTGTGAGGCCTTAGCCTTCAAATCTGAATTTAACAGCCACCACTCTTAAAGGCATGTTACTCTACCGTCCTCCTGATCAAAAGCATCTTTTATCAGTAATATCGGCCACCTCTTGGAGCGAAAAGTCGATCTCCCCAACTTTTCCATTCTAGGGGATTTCAATTTCCATCTCAAAAACTCTATGGACTCTGAGTCAGTAATTCTTCTAGATCAAATGACCGGTGTTGGTCTTACCCATCTAGTTCATAGCCCCACTCATAAAGCCGGCCACTGTCTCAATGGAATTTTTACAGACAATACCAACTTAGAGTGACTGAACTCGCTCCCGTTAGTCTGGTCTGCCATAATGCCATTATGTTTGAGATTAATGGCCTGCTTCTCAAACCTCCCTCCAAGCGTATTGAAAAAACGACATCCAGCCGTCCATAGAATAGGATCAAGGCCGACCAACTTAGTGCTCTACTTGACCAGTCAATGCTCGATGTCACCTCAAACCTTGAGCTTGCTATCTCCAACTCCCACTCCTGGCTAGAGTCTGCAATAAATCAACTAGTTCCAATAAACAACCATTGTCGCTCAAAATCTAGTCCACCTGAGCCATGGTTTAATGGCACACTTAGATTCCAGGAACAAATATGTCACAGGCTTGAAAGGAAATGGAGGCTGGACTATAACGCGGATGACAAATACAAAGCTTCTATACAAACTTATAAAAAGATGATTCTAACAGAAAAAACTCAATATTTCACGGCAAAAATTGAAACTACGAAAGGCTGTCCCAAAGAACTATTTGCCACAGTAAGAAAGCTGTCTAAATTCACAGAAACAAAAAATCCCATGACAAGACAACAATTTTGTAACGCTTTGGCAACCTCTTTTCAAGAAAAGGTGAAATCTGTCTATGACACTTTTGTATTATCTGGCAATCACTCTGCCATGGCCTCCAGCCAGCAGCCAATTGTACCCAAACCTACTATTCTCTATGATGACCTTGCCACTACAACCATGAACACCCTCTTGACCTTCTACACATTGACAAAAGATCAGATTCTTAAACTATTTACTCTAGTTAAATCAGGATCCCTGCCCCCCCCTAAAATTTTACATTTGACCTCAGAGATTATAGCCACCTATTTTACCCCTCTCTTCACCAGGATGTTCACCTCTGGATCTTTCCCTAATGATTGGAAGAAGGACTTCTAAAAAAAAACAAAAAAACTTGGACATCTGTAATACTCTTAGCTACAGACCAATCTCTAGACTACCATTTCCATCCAGGGTAGTAGAGAAGGCCATTAATACGAAATTGACCACCTTTATTACAAAAATGTAATCTTAGATTGATCTTAATTCGGTTTTCGGGCTCATCACAGCACAGAATTAGCCCTTATTACTGCCACGGAGGAACTCAGGCAAACATTGGATAATGGGGGACATGCAGCCTTGATCCTATTGGATCTATCGGCCGCATTTGATACGGTCAACCACGAACGACTGGTTGACCGTCTTGCTTCCTTCGGGATTAAAGAAAAAGCATTGGCCTTGCTAACCTCCTTCCTCACTGACCGAATTCAATTGGTGGCGCTGGGCGACTTTGTCTCACCCTCTTTCACTTTTCCTTGTGGGGTTTTTCCAGGGATCATCGTTGAGCCGTACCCTCTTTAACCTTTATGTTCTCCCCCTGGCTGAATTGCTCAAATCCTACGGATTCGCCTTGGTGTCCTACGCTCACGGCACACAGATAATTGTATCAGTAGCTAGCAAACCAAACTCAACAGCTGCGAGGTTCCATGACTGTATGATCCACATTGGCAGATGGATGTTGGACAACTGTTTAAAACGGAATTCTTCTTAAACAGAGTTATTACTATTTGGTAACAACCCTTCTTTCTGGGCGGCCAATTGGTGGCTGTTAGAAATGGGATTTCTGGTTGGCTAGGGCAAGCGCCTAGGCCAGGCAGAAACCACCACTCTAGTCAGGGCAAGGGAGTTAGACACTGAAGATAACCCCTGCTCACCCCCTTGGTAGCTTGGCACGAGCAGTCAGGCTTATCCCAGAGGCAATGTGTAAAGCGTTTGCGCAACACACACACACAGCGGCGACACACTAGGCACACCACAAAAGAAACTCCACACAAGGTTATATCAAAAATAGCCTTTGTATTACTCATAAGGCACATTAGAACGTAATCACATATATACACTGTGCCACCTGGCACTAGGTAGTACTTTACAGGGGATTATATACATTACAGGGCCAATCGGGCCACTGTCATCACCTTTAGAACACATAAGTAGTAAAACACAACTAGTAACTACTGGTAACCTTACAGGTAGCATAAACACATTAGGCATCTCATCTTAGGCATACATCCTAAATCACCAGTGCACACATCACCTCAGGGCCCTACGCCCCACCAGAACGCAAGGTGACCTCCAGGCCAACTGACCTTCCTCGGGGGCCCGTCTTGTGCTGTCACGTAATGCCCTGTGTCCAAAAGTCAGGGCTCTCTGAGCACGTGGCTTTTGTCTGCCACCAGGTTGACAATGCAGCAGCGTACGGGCCCCAACAGGCCGGTACCAATAATGGGGGTGAGGGTGCAGCTCACCCGTGTCTCCTTATGACACCAAAATGCCCCCCACATTGCAGCTGCCGCGATCTGGCGGTGCAGCTGTGTAAATTGCATCAGGCACCAACAGTGCCTTGGGAGCCCCCTTCACCAGGACTCCTCTTTGTAGGCAAGCAGCAGGCACCCACAGTGTGCCCTCCCAGCCCCACTCACTGGGGCTTCTCTGGTTGCTGCAAAATGAACAGTTTAGATGCGGTCACCGGGGGAGCATTCGAGGCTCCGGCTCTACAGGCAGGCACGCAGGGCTCTCCTCCTCAGCACAGGGAGCCCCGCCCACCGTCAGGCACCCACACGCCTGATTCCCTGCCTTCTCCTCTCAGGTAACCGGCCACCAAGCGGGACTTCAGCAGAGAGCCTGCGAGGCCCCGCTCCTTCTGGGCACCACACGTGGGGGTCGTCGCAGCACGGAGCGAAGTCTCCGTCGACCCCGTCTCCTTCTTAGCACCACATGCAGGGCTCTCACCGGCACACGGGAGCCCCGCCCTCCTCAAGGCACAAGCTTGCCTGACTTCCGGCGGCCCTGTCCGCTCCGATTGGTTTCCCGTGCGTGGCAAGGCTCTGCCCACAACCAGGCAGCCCGTCTGGCTTCCTGGACGACGCGAATTCACAGAGCAAAAAGTCTCCGTCGATTTCGCAGTTTTCGGGCCACGGCGCCCGCTGCACTGTGGCAGATGGAGCCCGCTCCTGGGGCTCAAACACCACGCCACCCTGCACTGGGTAGGCCACCAGCGCTGCCTCCCCTTCAGGAGCACTCCTCCATAGGCCAGGTTGGAGCCCCTCTCCTTGGGCTCAGGCAATAACGATGTAGCGCTCACGAGGGGCTAAGCCTAAGGTTCCCTAGGGCAGAGCTAGGCACAGGCAGGCCAGCACGTAGGGACCCCCAGGACACAGCAGCTGGGTCCCACGGTGGTTCCGTCTGATGCCCAGCAGTCCTTCAGCTCCAAGCAGGTACAACAGACATGGGGTCACAGCCCCAATATTTATAGGTCAAGTGTCTTCGTTCTTCCCCCGGCACAGGACTCAGTGCCCGGTCCAAACCAGTTCTGGGGGGTACCTCCATACATGTGTTTACAGTGCACAAATACCCTCATTGTTAGTGTAGGCTCTGGCCCCAGATACACCATGGGTTAGCCTAGCGCTGACTCACCCAGCACCTTTGGAGCCACTGCTCCTCCCCAGCCCCTGTCACTCCAGAGCCAGACATGCAATACACAACAGGCAGGCACAAAGACACATAGCACACAGAAACGGCAACTTCTAAAAGTGGCATTTCTAAAATAGTGATAATAAATCGGCGCACACCACCACGCATCATTTATCACCACTATTCCAAACCTACCAAACTTGATCACGCTACTCCTCTCAGATCAGGAATTACCACTGAAACACTTATCAGGGAATCCCCAATGCATTCCTATGAGAGGGCAGCCTCACAGTAGTGAGAAACCAAAATGGCTGTTTGTCACTACCAGGACATGCCACATAGTTTAGGTACATGTCCTACCTTTTACCTACAGCGCACCCTGCCCGTAGGGCTAGCTAGGGCCTACCTTAGGGGTGATTGATATGTAGTAAAAGGGGAGTCACAGACGTGGCACCCACTTTAAGTGCCATGTCCCAGCGGCAGTAAACTGCGCGCGCAGGCCTTGCAATGGCAGAGGCCTGAGACAGGTTTGAAAGGCTACTTTGGTGGGTGGCGCAAGCAGTGCTGCAAGCCCACCAGTAGCATTTAATTTACTGGCCCTGGGTATCTGAGATACCACTTTACAAGGGACTGATAGGTAAATTAAATACGCCAAACAGGTGTAGACCAATCTTACCATGTTTTACCATAGAGAGCACTTGTACTTTACACTGGACAGCAGTGATAAAGTGCCCAGAGTCCTAAAACCACCAACACCAGGTCAGACAAAATACCAGGAGGAAGGCAAAAAGTTCCGGGATGACCCTGCAAAAATGGCCAAGTCCAACACAACTCCCTTCCAGCATAAAGCCAGGGTAGACCAATCAATACTTTGATGGGCTTCCCTGCTTGGGGCAATAGAACACGGATGCGGGCCCGCAACTGCAGGGGCACACTCCAGTTCTACGCCAATCTGAACCCATGTGGTTCCCTCTGTCAAGCTCCCAGGACCAACTAAGCTACCCCACTGGGACTCCCTAGCTGTCCGTGGCCAGGATCAGGCCCTAGTCCATCCAGATGTCTCTGGCCCTTGCCATCTCACAGAGTGGGGGGCAGTAGCCCCTGGTACATAGTATCCATTCTCCATCCCTCCTCTCATCAGTACAGTTCTAAACTGCCACTGATCCTCCAACCTAGGGTCCGTACCCTCAGGCTGACCAGAGGTCTCGGGCGAGGCTCTCCTCCCCTTTACCTCTCCTTTTGGGGTCCTGCACTCTCCTCCCAGGAGAAGCACCCCCAGAACCAAAAACTGCCAGGACGCTGGAATCAGCCCTCCTACACAATTCTCCCACCAGTTCATGACCTTGACCCTGCAACTGGTCTCCCAACCTAGGGTCTAAACCCTCAGGTTGCACCGGGGTCGGAGGCGAGGACTCCCTTCCTCTACACCCCCTTCCAGAGTTATGCACCCTCCCACCTGGAGTGGTACCGCTAGAAGACAAACCGGTCAGGACACTGCTTACAGTTGTCCTTCCCGCCAGGTCAGGCAGAACTTGAACCTGGTCTCCCAACCCAGGGACTACTCCCTGCGGCTGAGCACCCGCCTGGCACACCAGGACTTCCTGGGGAGCACGCATGCCCCCCGAGGGTAAAACATACCTCATGTGTTGCGTGACAGTCTGCCTGGCGCTGATCTCCCGACCCCTGTCCATCTGACAGTGCGCAAAGACCCCCCAAAACAGAAGTGGAGTCACCATGGTCACTCCTAGGAGGCTCAACCCTTATGGCTGGCCCCTGACCCACTGGTTTTCCCACTGGGGAACGCATCCCCCTCTCACCCCTCCATCTGGACTTCTGCACCCTCCACTCAGGAGTGGCACCGCCAGACACCAGAACTGATGGAGCTCCGCTTAAAGACGCTCCACGTTCTCCTGACACTAGGAGATCCTCCTCAATGGATGGCCTACTAGTACAGTCTAGGCTCCCCACCTGGTGTTCCCTTAAGGAACCCTCCAGGCCCTGAGACTGGGTTTCGGGCACCTTGGGACGCATCCCGTTCTCACTCCTTCTCCGCGGAGACAAGACGTGAGTCCCTACACCCCTCCCACTACACCGGGACCTATCTGGGCTACTAAGAACCTTTCCTACCACCCTGGGCTGGGAAATACCTGAGCCACTCCTCTTAGGGTCACCCCCAAATGCCTTCTCAGACCCTCTGGCACTCACCCAGAGATCTGCCTCCTGTGCAAGCTCCCTGGGATCAGGGAACTCACACTCCAACAGGTGTTGGCGTAACCCTGGAAAACAACAACGGAACATGTGCTCTCTGACAATCAGATTGAACAGCCCTTCAAAATTGTTTGCCGTGCTACCCATCACCCAACCTTCCAGTGCATCCACAAACTCCCCCCCAAGACTGGTGAGACAGTTTCCTACTGCCCCTGAACCTCAACCTATACCCTTCAGGTGTGACACCCTCTTCCTAGGAACTAGGTACCATGCTCTGGGATCTGGGAGTGGGACTTCCTACACTGGACTCACTTTTGCTGCCACCACTGGACCCCACCCTCACTGGTGAATCCAGACCACTAAAACTACACTCAGGGGATATATCCTCAAGAGCTAGCTTTTCTCTGGCGAAGGCCCTCTCTGCCTCCGCCATCCTCTCCTGCGCTAAGACCCTCTCAGTCTCTAGCTTTTTCTCCTCCACACCCAGCTGCGCTATCTCCTTGGCATGCTCTAACATGAGCCTTTCTAAAGCCAGCTGATGCTCCCTTTCTTCCCTCCTGTCTACCCACTCCTCTGGGGACAGGGAAAGGGATGGGACTGGACCCAGCAAGGGACTCACTCTCTTCGGGGTCCTCACTATCTACTGGCATCCCTGCCCTGTCATTTTCTCCCTCCTTTTCAGACTCTTCAGGCCCTCCAACGAAACCACCACTTAGGTATGCGGAGGGGTAATCTGTAGGGTCCCCCCAGGGCTCTAAGACTACTCCCCTGTGGGCTGCTTCAAAGAGGAACAGTTTTCTGTGGAAGTTGTCTTCTGTTGGTATCCCCCTTTCTCTTCAGAAACTCATTACCTCCTCCTCAGTGTACTCCCAAAGGTCATTCTCATTATAGATTAACCCCATCCTGGCAAGATACACAACCCACAGTGCAAAACAAGAGACCTAGGCGTCTGAGCTGAAGCAAGGGCACACAATTCAAAATGACACTTTTGAGGAGAAATACAAATCAGGAGAAAAAATCCCCAAACATGTGATTAGTCTAAACTGTAGAGTTTGAGGTGTAACCATGCGTTACTGTGGTACTGCGCAAACGCAAGTCCTATCCCACCGCTGACAACCAATGTTAGAAATGGGATTTCTGGTTGGCTAGGGCAAGCGCCTAAGCCAGGCAGAAATCACCACTCTAGTCAGGGCAAGGGAGTTACACACTGAAGATAACCCCTGCTCACTCCTTTGGTAGATTGGCACGAGCAGTCAGGCTTGTCCAAGAGGCAATGTGTAAAGCGTTTGCGCAACACACACACACAGCAACGACACACTAGGCACACCACAAAAGAAACTCCACACAAGGTTATATCAAAAATAGCCTTTGTATTACTCATAAGACACATTAGAACGTAATCACATATATACACTGTGCCACCTGGCACTAGGTTATACTTTACAGGGGATTATATACATTACAGGGCCAATCGGGCCACTGTCATCACCTTTAGAACACATAAGTAGTAGAACACAACTAGTAACTACTGGTAACCTTACAGGTAGCATAAACACATTATGCATCACATCTTAGGCATACATCCTAAATCACCAGTGCACCACAGTAACACTCCTACGGTGCACACATCACCTCAGGGCCTTACGCCCCACCAGACGCAAGGTGACCTCCAGGCCAACTGGCCTTCCTCGGGGGCCCGTCTTGGGCTGTCCCGTAATGCCCTCTGTCCAAACGTCAGGGCTCTCTGAGTATGTGGCTTTTGTCTGCCACCAGGCTGCCAATGCAGCAGGGTACGGGCCCCAACAGGCCGGTACCAATAACTGGGGCGAGGGTGCACCTCACCCGTGTCTCCTTATGACACCAAAATGCCCCCCACTTTGCAGCTGCCGCGATCTGGCGGAGCAGCTGTGTAAATTGCAACAGGCACCAACAGTGCCTTGGGAGCCCCCTTCACCGGGACTCCTCTTTGTAGGCAAGCAGCAGGCACCCACAGTGTGCCCTCCCAGCCCCACTCACCGGGGTTTCTCTGGTTGCTGCGAAATGATCAGGACAGATGCGGTCACCGGGGGAGCCTGCGAGGCTCCTGCTCTACTTGCAGGCACGCAGGGCTCCCCTCCTCAGCACGGGGAGCCCCGCCCACTGTCAGGCACCCACACTCCTGACTCCCTGCCTTCTCCTGTCAGGTAACCGGCCACCAAGTGGGACTTCAGCAGAGAGCCTGCGAGGCCCCGCTCCTTCTGGGCACCACACGCGGGGGTCGTCTCAGCACGGAGCGAAGTCTCCTTCGATCCCGTCTCCTTCTTGGCACCACACCCGGGGCTCTCAACGGCACACGGGAGCCCCGCCCTCCTCGAGGCACAAGCTTGCCTGACTTCCGGCGGCCCTGTCCGCTCCGATTGGTTTCCCGTGCGTGGCGCGGCTCCGCCCACAACCAGGCAGCCCGCCTGGCTTCCTGGACGCCGCGATTTCACGGAGCGAGAAGTCTCAGTTGATTTCGCCGTTTTCGGGCCATGGCGCCCGCCGCACTGTGGCACATGGAGCCCACTCCTGGAGTTCAAACACCAGGCCCACGCTACCCTGCACTGGGTAGGCCACCAGCGCTGCCTCCAACAGGAGCGCTCCTCCACAGGCCAGGTTGGAGCCCCTCTCCTTGGGCTCAGGCAATAACGATATAGCGCTCACGAGGGGCTAAGCCTAAGGTTCCCTAGGGCAGAGCTGGGCACAGGCAGGCCAGCACGTAGGGACCCCCAGGAGACAGCAGCTGGGTGACACGGCGGTTCCTCCTGACGCCCAGCAGTCCTTCAGTTCCAAGCAGGTACAACAGACATGGGGTCACAGCCCCAATATTTATAGGTCAAGTGTCTTTGTTCTTCCCCCTGGCACAGGGCTCAGTGCCAGGTCCAAATCAGTTCTGTGGGGTACCTCCATACATGAGTTTACAGTGCACAAACACCATCATTGTTAGTGTAGGCTCTGGCCCCAGACACACCACAGGGGGGCGAGAGCCAGCATTGTGGAAGGCAGGCACAGTCCTATTCAGGCCCAGGTGCTACTCCTCCCACTACTCCAAATGCAGACGGGCCTATTCAGCCTAGCGCTCACTCACCCAGCCCCTCTGGAGCCACTGCACCTCCCCAGCCCCTGTCACTTCAGAGTCAGACATGCAATACACAACAGGGAGGCACAAAGACACACAGCACACAGAAATGCCAACTTCTAAAAGCGGCATTTCTAAATTAGTGATAATAAATCTGCGCACACCACCATGCAGCATTTATCACCACTATTCCAAACATACCAAACTTGATCACGCTACTCCTCTCAGATCAGGAATTACCACTGGAACACTTATCAGGGAATCCCCAATGCATTCCTATGAGAGGGCAGCCTCACAGTAGTGAGAAACCAAAATGGCCGTTTGGCACTACGAGGACATGCCACACAGTTAAGGTACATGTCCTACCTTTTACCTACAGCGCACCCTGCCCATAGGGCTACCTAGCCTACCTTAGGGGTGACTGATATGTAGTAAAAGGGGAGTCACAGACGTGGCACCCACTTTAAGTGCCACGGCACAGCGGCAGTAAACTGCGCGCGCAGGCCCTGCAATGGCAGAGGCCTGAGACAGGTTTGAAAGGCTACTTTGGTGGGTGGCGCAAGCAGCGCTGCAAGCCCACCAGTAGCATTTAATTTACTGGCCCTGGGTATCTGAGATACCACTTTACAAGGGACTGATAGGTAAATTAAATACGCCAAACAGGTGTAGACAAATCTTACCATGTTTTACCATAGAGAGCACATGTACTTTACACTGGACAGCAGTGATAAAGTGCCCAGAGTCCTAAAACCACCAACACCAGGTCAGAAAATATACCAGGAGGAAGGCAAAAAGTTCAGGGATGACCCTGCAAAAAGGGCCAAGTCCAACAGTGGCCACACCAATCGGGCCCCCTTCCTAACCCAATTGAAAAAGCAAAAAATCTGGGAGTGCTATTTGATACTAAGCTTTCCTTTGAGGGACAGGTTAATTACATTACCTCTTTCTCTTTCATATTGAAAATCTTAAGGAAGGTTCTCCCTTTCATCCCCTCTGACCTCCAGAAAGCGGTAGTCACCGCACTCATCTCTTCAAGACTTGATTAGTGCAATGCGCTTTTTACCAGCACCCACAAAGGCTGTCTTAACAAGCTGCAGTTTTTACAGAATTCTGAAGCCCGACTACTTCTGGGCAGTCCCTGATACAAGTAGGCATCCCAAGCTTTGGTGCAACTACATTGGCTAATTATACCAAAACAAATACAGTTCAAGGACCTGTGCATAGTTTTCAAGTCCCTGCATGGCCAGGGTCCTATTCAGCTATCTCCCTATCTTAAACCATACACCACCTCAAGATCCCTCAGGTCTGCTGCCAGTGTAAACCTTGTTGTTCCTAGATTCAAAAAGGTGAGATGGAGCGGCAGGAGCTTTGTCACCACCACAGTCAGGCTATGGTACTCCCTTCCCCTAACCCTTAAGAAATAATCAGGAAAGGCCTGGAAACTTGGCTATTCAATCAGTAGCCCACGCTCTCACTGTCACTGACTATTCCATGCTGTTTCTCAGAATGTAGCCGCACTTTATAAATCTTCATTTCATTTTCATTTCATTTCATCTAATCAAGCTGTAGAACTCTTTGTGCATAATGTATGCAGGATTTGTGTATACTACATACTGGCAGATTTATATTACAGGAGACAGAGGTAAACAAGGGGAACCGGTTATTTGTGGTCATGAGATTCAGGAGGACGGGGATTCCTCCTCTTGGAATTTAGGGCCCTCACACACCGTGCTGGGTGTCATGCTTCATCATAGGGCTGCTCCTCGTCAGGTCGGCGCTGCAATACCTGGACGGGCTCCCTATGAGGGGATCTTTGGCGGAGATCTTTTATTCCAAATTGCCGTTTGGTGCCGTGGAGGTGAAGGGCCTAACCAGTGTAGATGAGTGAGTAGAGGTGTGTAACCTGAAGGAAGTTAAAACGTGTGGAAGTGCCAACGAAAACAATTTTAAACAAAGGGTCTCCCAACCTGAATAAAAGAAACAAAGGCGCATGTCTGAGGTTGTCTCAGGTAGGGCGCTCTATTGTAGGGTCAACATGTTTCTCGCCTAGTAGTCAGTCAATCTGGTGGCGATTCGTCAGGACCGTATTTAATCAAATCTATCTACACATTGGTGGTTATATGGTGTAATCTACCTCTTTAAACCCACCTAACACATACTATGTGTAGTACCTGAGACATAACCTCAGACATGCGCCTTTGTTTCTTTTAATCAGGTTGGGAGACCCTTTGATTAAAATTGTTTTTGTTGGCACTTCCACACCTGTTTTAACTTCCTTCAGGTTACACACCTCTACTCACTCATCTACACTGGTTAGGCCCCTCACCCCCACGGTGCCAAACAGCAATTTGGAATAAAAGATCTCTGCCAAAGAGCCCCTCATAGGGAGCCCGTCAGGTATTGCAGCGCCGACCTGACGAGGAGCAGCCCTATGATGAAGCATGACACCCAGCCGGGTGTGTGAGGGCCTTAAATTCCAAGAGGAGGAATCCCCGTCCTCCTGCATCTCATGACCACGCATAACCGGTTCCCCTTGTTTACCTCTGTCTCTTAATTAGGAACAGCATACCCTCTGTATCTCTACTAAATTTGGGCACGTATGCTGGACCTGTCCAAAAAGCCCATAGTCCCTCCTTTGTGATAGATTTATATTACAGACATAAACTTGCATGTGTAGCATGCTGTCTGAATTGGGTGTAAATGAAGAACGCCCAAATTGTGACTTTTTTCAGTTTCTGAAAGGTCAAGCCAGGCCTCTCCCAAAGAGAAACGGCTGCCATCATGCTCTTTTCTTGAGTAAGTGGGGAAAGATGTATTATTAGACGTTTTGCCTTCATTACTTACCAACATTATGTAATCCAAGATGAAAATAGGCATTTGTTCCTGAAGCTTTATTCCCAATCCATCATGGGAAAGTGCATTTTTCCTGTTCCTGGAAGTCACTTCCAGTTGTTCTGATATAAAATTCTGCAAACGAAGTTCTGCACTGCATCATAATGCATCCATAGTTTTTCAGCATTCTTCATCATTACTTGCTCCAGTTTCTCCTGTACTTCAGCCCTGCTTTTCAGGTTTGTTGTGCTGGTCCATTTTGATCCAATCTTCTCAACTTCTATACTCTTTCGTCTGCCCCCTAGGAGGTTTTTATGCTGAGATGCTTTTTGGTCCTTTTTAAAAATGCGGCTTACAACATAGACCCCCAAGAAGCAAGATGGCTACTGAGGGGGCGGCGCCCTTACCTGGTTATTGCCAAGACCAAATTACGGAGTAGACATAGCATCCAGCCCTTGACAGTCACATGACAGGGTAAAAGTGTGCCTGTAAACCTGCCCCTGGCTTGGCTTTTCAAGTGTACTATTACACCTCTTTTGCGAATGCCCAAAAAGTATAAAAGCACCTTCAGCGTGTGTGATAGGTCTCCGCTCATACTTTATACTTTTGTGCCTGAACTGGGCTCAGTAATTTTCCCACTTCACACTTATGATACTTTTCAATGCAGCATGGTCCTTTAGAAAGAGTCTGATCTATGCCTCCCCGCATCACTGCTTATTTTGAGGTTGGGTATCGATCTTTTCCAAGTCAGGTGTAAGTTGCTCACCCTCTCCTCTTTGTGTTCTTTCAATACTGGTACATATAGTACTTTTGCTTCCATTACAAATAAAGGACCACATATCCCAGAATGTGAAGAAAGTGAGACAGGATCATCTACTCACTCCTGCAAGGGACAACTTGAGATTTCTGGTTTTGTCTGTATTTTAGTTAAAAATAAAAGGCCAACCTGAAAGCTGTCAATCCCTTTGACTGTGTGATCTGACCTCTCCCATCCTCATTCCAAAGACTTACTTAGCCATTCTTTTCTATCTGATAACTTATAACTAGTTCAATATCCTAATTCCTCCTACCAGATCCGAATATCTTTATATTTTTCGTTGTAACTCGTCTTTTGCTCACATTAAGCATCAACCCATGCGGTTCTGTCTTGTAATCCCATTCACCATTCGCTCTTGTAGTATTTTATTTCAGAACTTAGATCATTCTTTGAAATAAATGTAATATTTTTATACGTCCATCTCTCTAGACTTGCCATGAGTGTCTTCCCAGTAGCAGCCGGATCTGTTATACTCCTGACAAATAAATCAAAAGCCTTTTGATGTTTATTGAAGCTATTTCATTAATAGTTACTGTTGGTTTCTTTGCATGATTTCTGTACTTGTACAATTTGTATCACGCTCCTAATAAAACAGAGACAAAGGAGTGATTGCTATTGAATTTTTTAATCATGAAATGTAGACATATGGCTGTGCCGAGGCATATCAACAAATAGTTAATGATTCACTGCTTCTACTTCTCTCACACCTGGGTGCATGGCTGGTTGATATCGGTGCGATTCCAGTTACCTTTTGCACATATGAATTAATAGAGAACTGTTGATTCGTTCATTCCAGTTTGAGCATTTGCATGTTGAGCGACCGATTGTCCAGATGTAATCCCAAAGTTGCTAAAGCTATTCTATTGGAATCAGGGCCATTGTCACTTTCAGGTATCTTTGGCTGTTCCAGTAGCAGTAGCCTCGTATGCACCCTTCCTCTGTCTCTTAGCGCTGGGACGTCCCTTTGCTGGGACAGCCATTTATTTATTTATTTATTTATTTATAGGGTTTTATATAGCGCGAACGTGACAAACAAGGGTATCAGAGCGCTTTACAGTATATAGTTATAAAGACATACGAAATGAGGTAGTATACACGCATTTGATATTCATCATTACTTACAGAAGAGGTAAATAGTATAAGATAACATAGGTGACCAGTAGACAACATATGATGATCCCAGAGGGCAGCAGAACATTATATTATATAGTTATTGAGCCTTAGGTCAGTATTGAGGAAATAAACAAACATATAATGTTCTCTTTCAATCCACAAGAGTTAGCCAGTGATATGCGGATCGTATCGGTGACTCGATGTCAGCATAGAATCAATTCTTAGGACGCGAATTTGTTCATTAGCCATGCGCTCTACAAATCTCCTAACATAACATAACAAATGATTTAAGCAGTCATTGTCGTGAGGGTAAAACTGAGCTTTATAAGTGTCACTTAGTAATTAGATGTCCATGAACCATGGCATCGTGTTAGTTCAAGAGTCTATTCTGGATTACAGAAAAATCTATAGTATTTTCTCCTGCGTTTACCTTCAACCAAAAATTTGAATTGGGACCAGACAGCGGGGGGAGGTATCCATTTTCTTTTCTGAACAAGAAAGTATGGCGGTTCTGCTGCTTTGTTCCTACAAGACATGGCCTGGCAGAGATCGCTTGCTCTCACACAATGTATGGCCCCTTGTGGGTTCCAGAGAGGAAATACGTCCCTGGTATTGCACATTCTAGAAATACAGCCATAGATGGAGATATCAACAGTTCATTACTGTGTCACGCAATCGCAATGCTATTGAGAATTGCACCGTAGTCTGCTTTATGAATGGCCATACGGCTGCAGCCGCTAACTCTATGAAGTGCATACATTGCAAATAGCAACTAAATACTTTTGCCCAGACCTCCAGTTCCTGTCATTTCACTGCATAGCCAAGCAATCTATTCATTTTTAAAACACACATTCTATGCAACAGCAGTACTACAAACCTGTTACTACTGACTTTACAGCTCATGAAACCCACCAGATTCTGATCTGTCAGGATTCTTAAATCAAGGCGATGATTTATTAAACTTGACGGTGCTGCGAGGCCATACTAATGGCATGATATATAAATACGTAGCCAACATAATTTAACAAAAAGGTTTTCCAGGCAGAATCAAAGAACCAGAGTAAATCAGCCCAGAGGATTTTCAAACCCATGTGTTGGAGCAGCAGATGGTCCAGCCAATTTCATAGCTTCATGTGGTAGGAGAGCGCGGTTCCAGACCTTCCAATCAAGTTGCTTGCCTTTAGCACATATTGCCCATCCCCGAGACCTCCACTGATTCTCCTGTGAGATATCTGATTTCAGTGATATAGCTCCGATTTCCTACAAATCTGCACAATCTTAACCCTTCCTGTTCATGGAAGGTGGCAGCATTCCACCCACACAGCACTTAAAGCCCTGTGCTCTTCCACCCTGAGGTGAGCGCCTGGTTCCATCAAGGATCTGGGTCTATCCAACCTTTTCAAAGGAGGCGCCTTCATTTTGTTGTTCTACCACTATTGACCAGGCTTGTGTGCATCATCCCTGCTGCACCTTGCCTTGTCATAGTTACTAACCCTGACATTCCCTATACTTCACAACACCTTGCATACTGTATTATGCCTGGATGCTAGCTTAAGTGGGGGTAAGTGTGTAAGATATTCCCTAAAAGAAAACATTATGAAAATTACATTGTCTCTTCTCTGTGTCTGCAATATACCTGCCCCCAAAAAATGTGGGATAAAGTCCACAGTTTCCAGGATCAACATTTCAAAAAGGTTCAATATTCATACCTTTCTTAGAAGAAATAGCTCACAGTGCCACAGAAAATGCTTTATTTTCGGTATTAGTTAACCACATTTCTGCATTCAACACGGCCATACATGCATACCGTTAAGACACATGGTGTGCAGAATAGCAGAAACACTTTTTTTGTCCATTGCATGATATGTGCACAGGCAGAGACAAGATACCACACACATGTACACACACCACCTCTTCACCCTGCCGCACACTCCACTAACCATCTCTCTGAGTGAAGCACTGATGTTTTCTAGATCACAGGATGGATGTGAGGGTCTGTGACAAAGCCAATAATAGACTGAATGTTCAAAGCATAATCTCGTCACAAATGGGTGTTGTTCTTGATAAGTCTATATTGTGCACGATGTTTCAGCTCACAGTACACTATTAATAATAACTTCGCCGCAGATGTTAGGAGTTTTTTTTTCTCGCATTAGCATCAATTGTTAAAATGCAAAGGAGCCTCTGAAAAAAATGAGACAATGCTGCAAAAACAACTACTTAATTATTTAAGTTGCAATAATCATGGAATGCCCTAAGGCAATCGCAAGAGAGAACACAAAATACGAGGGTTTCTTTGTGGGATTATAAACGCAAATTGGAGGGGTTCCAGCCTGAGCGCACAGTCCGTCCATTAGTAAGTGGTTAACAATATCAACCAGCTGCATGGAAACTGATAAACATGTGCCTTGTCTCAAAAACACAAATAAATGAGCTGAGCTGAAATAATACAAGGCAGCTGCCGCTGTGTTTGTGTTACCTTTACTGAGCTTCTTATGGGAACATACAAGGTCGTTAACTGCGAAATTAAGCCCAAGCACATGTTCTCTGTTACCAGGTCATAAATAATAGTTAACAGTAAGTTTTTTAAGTTATTGACGTTTTTCCATAACGCTAGGCTTCTAGGCGACAAAAGTCCAAGCCAGGAGCAAGATCAGGTCAAAGGAGGAAGTTAAAAGTCCAAGAGAACAACCCGTTGTGAACATGGAGAGAAAATTGGAAAGTGAATAGGGGACCAAAAACCCAAGGAATTGAAAGAAAGGTCATATATGTACTTGGTTTTTTTTATCACATTCGCATTCTGTGCAATTCCGCATGTAAGGCAATAAAAATGGGATTTAAACACTCACGCAATACTTGCACAAACACTCTCGTAAAAGGTGTTGCTTAGAATTTTCTGAAAAAAATAAATGCAGTAAATGAGGATATGTAGTGATTTTGAACGTATTCTGGCACCGAGGGGTTCTGAAGTAGGCTATATTTTTGAGACAGTTGTTCGTCTTTGCTCAGAGATTGTTTTCTATTGAATGCGACCAAAAGAGTAGCCAGAAAATTAAAATCCCCCTACTTTGAACCAAGTGTGGCACTAATGGCAACCAAGCAGGGAAGCAAGTCATCGCTACCCTCCCCAGAAGAGCTCTATTGTCTCATCCATCCAAGCATCTATATCCATTAATCCTTACATGCACCCACTGATATTCACCATTTCAGATTTAAATTCTGTCATCCGTTCTTTCTTTCATCCATATTTGTCTTTCCGATTCCGCCCCTCCATTCATCCACCTACCTATCGTCCATCTCAAAACCCATCCATCAAACCAATCCATCTTTTCTCTCATCCATCACTCCATCCACCCTTTCACTCATCCATCCTTTCACTCACCCATCCAGCCACCCTTTCACTCTATCCATCAACCCGTTCACTCCATCCATCATCCCTTTCACTCATCCATTCACCCTTCCATTTGTTCATCTATCCATCCTTTCATTTAGCCATCCTTTCACTCATCCTACCATCCATTTACTCATCCTACCATCCATTCACTCATCCTACCATCCATTCACTCTTTCTACCATCCATTCACCCTTTCGTTCATCATCCATCCACCCTTCCACCCATCTATTCATCCACCCTCCCTTTTACTCATCCATCCATTCTTTCACTCAGCCATCATTACATCCATCCTTTCACTCATCTGTCTGCCCTTTCAAGTAGCCATCCATCTTTTCACTCATCCTTCCATCCATCCTCCCTTTCACTCATCCATCCACCCTTTCACATATGCATTCATTCTTTCACTCATCCATCCTTTCACTCATCCATTCATCCTTTCAGTCATCGATCCACCCATCATCCATTTACTCTTTTGCTCGTCCATCTTTTCACTCACGTATCTATCTTTTCATTCACTCATCCATCCATCCTTTCACTCATCCAACGGGCCGTCCATACATCCATCCATCCATCATCCATTGTTAGAATATATATATAAAAAAAAAGACTTACCTGAAGCCGACAGCTGCCTCCCGCGTCGCGTTGCGCTTCCTCTTCTGCTCCTGGTCCCGGCAGCCCCTGGGTTAGACTTTCATCCAATCCCCACACTGCTCTATTAGGACAGCAGCACAGGGATTGGCCTGAGCGGGCTGAAAAGACGATCCGCTCAGGGAGTCTGTGGGGGTTTCTCCAGCCCAGCTATTCAATGCAGCCGGGCTGGAAAAACCTGAGTGCGCATGTGTGTTTTGGTCGGCCTGAGACGGCCAGCCAAACACATATGCGCACTTAGGGAGTGCGCATAGCACTCCTCTTCCCGTGCCCCGTCCCTCCCAGCACAAGCTGGCTCAGAGCCGGCACATGAAAAATAAAACAATGTTAGAACATCGCTTTTTTTTTATTTACTGGCTTTGAGCCAGGCAGGGGGGCGATGCTCCTCCGCCATTGCGGAGGAGCCGCCCCTGATTAAGATGCACTGGAAGGTGCTTGGGGACAACATCCAGGGCATCACCAAGGCTGCCATTTGCTGCCCAGCACCCCATGGAGGAGTCAAGCACCTCTCTGGTTCATCTATGGGGATACCCATGGTGTGCTGTAGGTTTTTCTGGAGAATATGATACAGGACACCTACATCGAGCATGCCAAAAGGAAGATTGTCACCATCATGGATGTGATGAATGCTCTTAAACGCCAGGGCGCACTCTATGAATTTGGCAGCTAAATACTCTACTTACTCCCCAAAACGATGTTTGCAGAAATTAATCTATCCCTCATTTGATTTCAGAGACCCCCCAAAAAGCTCCTGGGCATCTTATAATACCAATGACATCAAAACTGAAACAATATTTTTGAGCAGCTCTACGATCATTGTCCTCTACACAGAGCAAATTGTATTTATTATTATCAGCATCATAATCACTTATAAAGTACAACAGTCAACATCAGAAACAATCCTAGCCAAGTGTTGAGAGCTAAGAAAAGGTACAACTTGAAAATCCAGGTTTCTAAGGCCTCATAAAAGGCCAGCTGGTTAGAAATGCTCCAAATTTGTGGGGCGAATAGGTCCAAGTACTTGGATGTAAGAAAAATAAAGGTGTGAGTGCCTGAATGTGACCAGTGGAAATGATGGGAAGTTAGGAGATTGATGGTGAAAAAGCAAGGGCATAAAGCGTTGCTGTAGTAGTGCAACTTAGGATTGTTATGGTTTAAGCTCGGTGGGCCAATCAAAATGATTTGTGTTGCTTGGTCACAGACACTGAGCGGAGGGTAGGCAGCTAGTGTGATGCAGTTGCTTCTTGAGAAGCCAAGAAAAAGATGGTCTACCTTCTTTTTAGGACTCCCGGGTGACTGCACATAATCCACCCATGTCCAGTCAGAACGTCTGGGACTCGAGTTCGATCTCCAATTCAGAATCAGAGTCCTGAAGGGAGAAGGCCTCTTCTTCCTCCGCTGCCATTTGTTCCTGCTCGATGTCCTCACTGAAGATATCAGGGGTGTCGTGGATACTTTGTCGCTGCATGTCTCACCGTCGAGCCCGCAGAGTCTTTTTGGAACTGAATGACCGACAAGCGTCGCAGTCTTCCTCTTTATGCTCCAGGGAGAGACGGAGATTACGGACCTTATGCTAGTCAGTATGTTGATATTTGGAGTGGCATCGAGGGCAGAATTGAAACAGCATCCGTTCCATCGGCAGAAGCCTGGACGCAGGTTCTTGAAGTAGAAGCCGAAAAAAGGTAGGCCTGCAGGCCGCGGTTAGAGTTTTTTCGATAATATAGATAAGGTTTTCTTAGATTTCGACACAAAAAGGTGGATACACGATCGAAAACAATACAGACGAGGGTACAGTGAATTGCACATCAAAGGGATCCCGATTAACGGTTTCGAATCGGAGCACAGCAATACACGTCCGAACCCGATGGTGGAAAGAAAACAATCTAACAATGGAGTCGATGCCTATGCGCACTATCACGGAAAGGAGGAGTCACCTTACCTCGTGACTGGAAAAGACTTCTTTGAAGAAAAACAACTTGCAAACATCCAGACCCACCACTAGATGGCAGGAGTATGCAAAGCATGTGAATCTACAGCTCTACATGCCAAGAACAGATGCTTACAGGGTAGGTAACATAATCCATTCTTGATGTAATGCGTCTATATACACTTTGTGGAAAAACTATAAGTATGGCAGAAGATATTTTGGTGTGTGGAGGTGGGAGAAGCACAAGTTAACTACTGTGTTAGGTTCGCTAGTCCAAGTGAGGTCAGAAGTTAGGCAGATGCCAAGAATTTTGGCTGTGGGCTCAGAGAGAGCTGGCGCATGAACCAAGAGCTACTATACAGATAGAAGTCCAGGATTAAGGGCTGGAGTTCGCGATTTGAAGCACATTTACATTCTCTGCGAGATGGCCATTGAGTAACAAAGGTGTCATTTTTTAAGTAAACGTGGTGAAATAAGTTTGTGATCATAAATGCAGGTCACATGAGCGCTATGAAAGAAGAGTTTGCCAGTACTTCCTATTTTACCTTGTGACAGAGTCTCTCTTGCACAGACACATGAAATAGATATGCAATAGATGTTGCCAAGGATTTGTGAGGCACACCCAACTCTTCTCTTCACCATTGGGAGCTGTTCTGACTAGTAATCAGCAGCATGGGCATCCATGTGACTGAAGGGGAACCAGACAGATGAGGGCTCAGGATTTTTACCACATTCATAGGAGGTTAATATCAGGATCGCCTGTAATATGGGCAGTGTGTTATAGCCATGTGCAATTATATGACGTGCATTAGACCTCTCAAATTCCCACTGGACACGGTCATTGTCACAACATCTGCCCAGCTATGGCACAAAAAGCAGTGAGCTATTTAAGTACAATATAACATTTTTAACTATGCAACCTCGTCTATGTAATCTCTGTATCTATGCAACCTCGGTATGTAACTTTTTTTTCCTACTTGTTTTTATTTCAGAATTGCTCAAGTATCATAATGCATGTTGTCTCCCGTAATCACGAAGCACGATAAAGATGACAAAGTTGTATCATACACATCTGACTGCTATCCCAGTCCCTCGCAACGGCCCCAGGACTTGCCCAGAATACTGGCCCATGGTTAACATCTTAAATCACATGTCTTCATGCTGAATGTGCTGTGCAATTCCTATTGAATGAATCATGCAAATAAATGCACAACAATAAGCAAAACAAACAAAACCCAAAAAAGCATGGCAGCGACAGGCAGTCGGGTGTCATACCGTACAGAATCCTGACTCCGAGAGGTGGATTTGGATACATACTGGAGTCTATATCCCCTGCCTCCTAGGGCAGACCCCCATCTCACTCTATTATAGGGCACCAGGAATGCAACGTCGGGCGTTGGGCTGGAATGGTGTCTGTCTGCCAACACAGGTGCCTAATCTCTAATACTCAATAAAAATCTTGCAGGTGCCCATGCCTCCACCTCAGACTTGTGTCTTGCCCCACCGCAGTCGGCAATGCACTGACCACATCTCCCAATGCACTCTCCATATTTACAGCCCTCACACAATGTCATTTAATCAGTCGAGAGACCAGTCTCCTGCATCCACATACGGCGACGTGGAGTTTGCCTTTCGGGACGAACCCGTTGCCACCACTTCCGTCTGCTCATCCATCAGCAGCTTCTCCAAAATGTGCCCCCAAGCCTCTAAATCACACTCTGCATTCTCATTCATGTGAACTAAGCGCAGGTGACGCTCCTTCACCACGCCCCATTCACACACATCAGTCCTCCATTTATCCACCGGGGAGGTGCAGGGTACATCCAGTGTATGTTCAGCACGAGTCCCAGTTGGGCAAATCTGTATTGCATACGGGTCCCCGGTCTGGGGACCGAAAGAACCCCCAGGAGACCATGCTTAATCGACGCCTCAGATGGATCTCCTGTGTCCCCTGCATTATGCACCGCTAACCAGTATATCTGGAGCCGAGTACAATACCAAGTCATGTTAGGAATGTTGGGGGCTCCATACCGCAGCAGGGGCTTGCCGATTAGTGAGCTGTGTTAAATCTAGACAATCTTTGAGGGGTCAAGTATGTGTGATGCAAACAATAAAATTGCGTACTTTAAAAGCGAGCACTGCTGGCCCCCTCCCGGCCCTATACAAACGCTCGTCGTCACTCCCCCGCCGTAAGTGGTGATGTCAGGTCTGTTATCTATCTATCCTGGATCTTTGATAAGTCAATTCTACGATCCACCTTCAAGGCTTTATACAAGCGGGAGATCAGTCCCCTGAAGGAGCCCGGGTCAATTATTAGCACCAGAGTGTGTGACTCCTCGGGTTCCTCCGGGAAGGTTATCCATTTCCCGCGTGCTGTGCGCGATAGAAATATGCTAACTGCAAAAAATGACCCTCTGGGACCTGATAACATTCCTTCGCATCAGCAAAGGAAAGTAATGAACCGTTGAGGTATAGGTAACTTGCAGCCACACATCCCCTCTCATACCACCTCACAAGGTCCATCACTGTTTGTATGTGACAGAAGTTGTGGAGCCAGCGGAGAGGGAGTAATTGTGCGTATGGAGCTAGGGGGTAACCGCCCGTTCCCAGGCCCATGCTACCTGACGAAATATGAACGGACAATACAGAGGGGTCTGTGATACCATCATGAGGTATCTCTGGAGTTCTACCCCCGCGTCCCAATCCACCAACAACACCTTTTCCGTGTTCAGACCCTCCGCGCACCACTGTGCCGCATACTGTAATAATCCTGCAAGATAATAGAGACCAAGGTCTGGAAGACCCAGGCCCCCCAATTCCCTATCTAATTTCAGCACCTCCAATTGCACCCTGCTGCGCTTCCCGGCCATACCAGGGAAACTAGGAGGCTATTTTGGGTGAGGGAGGTACACCTAGGGATACAGCATATGGAGTTCTGGAGAGCGTACAGGCAGCGGGGAGGCAGGACCATCTTGGCCAGGGCCACCCGCCCCATAACAGAAAGGGGTAGGCGATTCCAGAGGCAAATGGAGGTTTCCAAACCCGAGATGACCGCTCCCATGTTCAAGGTATATTGGGCCTCGGCAGCATGGGCAATCTGCATGTTCAAGTAGCGAAAGTGATCGCACTCCCACTGAAACTCTGTAGCGGGGAGGGCTGCAATTTCCTTCCCAACCAGGGCTGCCAGTGGGAATATAACTGATTTCTGGCGATTAACATTCAGCCCGACACCGCACCAAATGCGGTCAATATGTCTAAGATTGCAGGTACCGCCCTCTCCGGGAAACAGACATACAGCAGCACATTGTTTGCATATAGGGAGATGACATGAATGCAGCTACCCACAGAGATGGCCCATCAGGCCATATCTCGCCGCAGCCGGATCGCTAATGGTTCCACTGCCAGAGGGAAGAGGAGCGTGCCCTGCTCTATAAGAATACTTTCAGAGATCATACTGCCACTACGAACACAGGCCATAGGTTGGCAATAGAGGAGACAAACCCAAGAGATAAACTCCTGACCTAGGCCCATCCTCCCAAACCCTCCCACAAGTAATCCCATCGCAGGGTGTCGAAAGCTTTTTCGATGTCCAAAGCGACCGCTGCCACCGCACATCCATATCCACCATTAAATGCAGCACATGAGAGATCCTTCGCAAGTTCATATGTATTCCCCTGCCCAGCATACCACACTGGTCTTCATGGACCAAGTGCATCACCCCCCTACCCAAACACATCACCAGTACCGTAGCTAATATTTTGGCATCCACTCCTAGCATTGATAAGGGCCAGGAAGAGGCAGGTTCAAGAGGGTCCTTGCCCATCTTAGGAAGCATAACAATCTGGGCCTCCTGCATAGATAATGGCAGAAGCCCCACCCGCTTTACCTCCTGTAGAATCTCTAGCAAACTGGCGAGAAAGGGGTCAGCAAATGTCTGGAAGTACTCCACCGGAAGACCGCCCAGACCCGGGGACTTGCAACGTGCCATATTCTGTACTGCTTCCCGTAAATCCTCAAGTTGGAGCACCCCCCTAGGCCATCTCTCTGTGCCTCCATGAGGCATGGAAATGGCAGGCCATCCAAAATGCTCCCTATCTCAGCCGGGTCAACACGTGGGCCCACGTTATACACCGCTGCCAAATGTGCATGCAGTAGGGAATTGATACCAATCTGCATGGAGGCTAAGATCTCATCTGTGTGACTGAGCGTCAATATTATCTGGGGGTGGGGCGCTCCCGCTTCAGCAACAATGCCAGTAGTCCCCTGACTAATCCCCCTCCCGGTGTAGCAACTGGCGATATTCACGACGGACCAGGCAATCCAGTCTGTCCCATAATTCCCCCACTTTGCGCAGGGCGCGTAGTAAAGCCTCACTCTGTGACTCCATTACGGGTCCCCCACCCTGCAATCCAGCCAAAGAGTCCTCCGCCTCAGTAAACTCCTTCTCCAAGCATCTCCTCATACCACTCACTTTGGACATGCATTCCCCTTTCGTCACCACCTTCAGCGCATCCTATTCCATTCCACTACTAGCGGTAGAAAACCAGTATCAAAATACCCGGTAGTCACTTCTTTAAGTTCCTCTTGGAACATAGTGTCTTTGAGGGCCTCCGGATGTAGGCGCCAAAGTGGGACTCTCAGTCTGCTACCTCCTGTCGTCCACTCCAGCAGCACAGGTGCATGATCCGAAAGGAAGCGCCCCAACATGCACGTCCGTATGGCTGCAGCGGTAGCCACATCGGAAACCAGGAATCGATCAAGTCTACTATAGACGGCAACTGCAGGCATATAACATGAGTAGACCTGTGCTCCCGGATGTGTCATACGCCATATTTCGATGCTGCATAGGCAGCCCATCACCCCCTGCAGAGCAAGTGTCATGTTAGGCTTAGTGTGTAATTTTGGAGGGTGTCTATCCAGTGTTCTATCCAACACGCAATTAAAATCACCTGCCCACAATAAAGGCACTCCAACATATGGTAGCAGCTGTTTCTCCAAGTCAGAATAAAACCCACCATCATCTACATTCAGGGCATCGAAATTCAGTAGACAGACCTCCACACCATCCAACGATCTGTGTACCAAGACGTATTTCCCCTCTATATCCGCTATAGAACCACTGACTCGGAACGGGACCTGTGGAGCCACCCAAATCGCTACTTCCTGAGCATAGTGTGATTAAGTCGCCAAGAACATCAGACCCCTCCACTTACTATGATGATTTTGAGGCTCTGAGTCCGATAGGTGTGTCTCCTGCAACATTGCCACATGAGTCCCATGTATGCGGAGATAGGTTAGCACTCTATCATTTTACAAAAGAATTGAGCCCCTGCACATTCCATGTCATAAAATTAAAACAACCCATCTCTTGGTCAGTGGCTTTCCCAAGCCCCATCACATGCACCCCGTCAACGCTGCCACCAAGAATCACAATGATAATGAACAAATCCCCCACCTACCGGGTAAACACAGCAACAACAATTTGTACCTCCCCAATCATGTTCCAAGCTCACAACTCCCACCCTAGAACCCAAAATAAACTAATTTGTGTTATTGACCCCTGGCACACACAATGGGGGAAGATAATCAAAAAACAACAACAAAATCAACCTGCAATAGTCACCACTCATACAGAAATGGGGGACAACCTGCAATAGTTTCTGTCCTCACCCAAACAGACAATGGACTACGGTCTGTACCGGTGGTCCTCACTCAAACATACCACAGTCCACCTATAGAATTTATCGTGCCAGGCTGAGGAGGTGCCCTGGCAGTGAACAACCACCGGCGAGCCCCAGGTACCCCTACCCACCACTAGCCATGCCATTCACCTAAACCCACACTCAAACAATATCAGCCACTCTCTAACACACAACCATCACTGTAGCCTCAAGGCTACCAGAAGGAGGAAAAAAGAACAAGAATATATAGAAAAAGAAAGGCGCAACCACAAGTTGTGAGTGGGAGAAAGAAAGTCTCCTCTCTAGTGTCTATCCCGCTCATACAATGCACAGTCCATAGATCCATCTCCAAACACACATTCAAACACCGCACGTCCCACACTCACCATCACAGGAGCTAAATGCATGGTTCCCTCATACCAACAATCTGCAGCAAAACTCATGCAGCCCATTGTTTCCCCAATTATTCAGGGAGCAGTAGCTTGAGGGTGTCCTCTATGATATCACCCATGCTAGCATCAGAGTTAGAGGCGGTAACCTCTTCCACCAGCGTCCTCGCTTCTTCACGTTCAGCCTGCAGCAGCGATGGATCCATTCGAAGTGGCTGCCTCCCCTCGCCATCCGAGTCCAACTGTTCCAGGTCCAAGGAGCCATCCCGGCGTACCACCACTCGCTGGGAGCAACGGGATGCATGTCCGCCTTGCCGTCCACGTCTATTTGCCCTTCGCAAGCTCTGTGCATCCGGGTGGTGCACATCCGTCCCCCTCGAGGCCAGAGTCCATCCCTCACTCTGCATCTCCAGCCAATCCAAGGGAGCCTCAGGAGTAGTAAAAAAAAGTGAGTGTTCGCTCCATGGACGACCTTCAGTTTGTCAGGCTGGAGTAGCATACACTGCAGGTTCATCGCCCTCAGCTTCTGTTTCACTCCACCAAATGACGTTCTTTGTTGTTGTACCAAAAGCGTGTAGTCTGGTAAGATACAGATGGTATGATTATCAAAAGTGGGGTCATCAGCTCAACGTGCTTCTCTGAGGATGCAGTCTTGGTCCCGGTAATTTAGGATCTTGCCATTAATTGTGTGCAATGACAAATCGCCCTCCGGAGGAACCAGCCCCAGGGCACGATGAGCATGTTTAATCACAAAAAAGGAGGATAAAGGGACTGCTGGGAACGAGGTATTAATCCAGTTTTCGAGAAATAGTTCAGGAGTCTTACCCTTCACTCCCTCTGGGAACCCAACAAACCTAAGATTGCATCTCTGGGAGTAACCTTCTGCATATTCAGCCCTGTGTTCCAAGGCCGCTGTTTTGGCAGACAGATCAGTGAGGGCTGCCTTCAGAGCAGAGACCTCGCCCAGCAGTTCAGACACACTTTGCTCGGTGGCCAGGGACCTCTCCCCTACTGTGCGGAGGTCGACCTGCAAGATTCCAACATCTAGAGATACAGTGTCTATCTTGGCCTGCACAGCTGCACTTGAGGCCTCTATAGCCACAAGTATTTGAGCCCAAGTAGTATCTATATGTGTACTCTCAGCTTCCAGGGGAGATTCCCTTGAGGGGTCTGTCCTCAGCGCCCACCCCGTGCCGTATACTGATCAATTTTGGCCTGCTGCACCCCCCCACTGCGGTCTGTCCTTGCCCATGGCGACTCACTCTAGAGCGAAGAATATGTCGCAGCACAACAAAGTTACAGTGTTGGGGGCGCTCCAGGCCTTCTGTCGTCAGGTTTGGCCGATGTGGGACGTATCTCCAGCGAACCCACAGCAAATAGGGAGGGTCCGAAACTGGCACCATCTCCCTCAGTAGCCCACTGGAAAGCAATCATCCAGTTTGCACAGAGGGCGTTCCATGGACAATGCAAAAGCACAGAGGGAGGGGGGGCAAGGGGCAGGCCACACCCCAGCGAGCCACGGGCAGTGTCACCAACTAGGCAAGGGGCCAGTCCCCCACCTAGGCCAGAGCAGCAATGGGCAATCCACTGCATTCAGAGGGCAGTCCACGAGGCCATGCCTCACAATAGGAGATCAGCCGCAACCACAAATGTCTCAAAGATGCCTCGCAGTAAGTTCTCAAACTATCCAGCGCGGGACCAGTGTTCTGCACCACCAGAAGCAGCGCTGCTGCCGCTGCTTCAGCAGTAGGGAGATGTCTTCAATAGGGCTCTAAGTAGATGCCCAGATACTCCAACTCAACAGCCCAATGGCCGCCCATGTAGCAGTCCAGTTACGTGGCTCATTTTAGTTTCTCCCAGCACAATGCGTCTCATGGGCCGGCAGTGCTCACACATGCACGTCACTCGTGCCCCACTTATGTATGCAGTAGGTTCAAAGGGCCAGCGCCCTCCCCCACAGGGGCACCATGTACCCCGCCGGGCCCCAGCAGACCCTCCACTCCAAGGTCCACAGGGCGTCAGGGTGAGACAGCGGGGCAAACCAAGCCAGTACCGCTGCAGCAACTAGCGGCGGCAGCGATGAGGTCCCTGCACCTCCAGCAGTCCCCGCTCTCCTCTCACAGGTTCAAGGGCACCAGACACCCACTACCTCCCCATGCTCGCTCCGTCCGAGGGGCACCTTTCCTCTGGCCGCCGGCTCCGATTTCCAATCCCGCCTGGCTCCTGGCCGCTGCCCGTCCGGGGATCACCTCCATGCCCTCCATGCAGTCGCCCCCGCTGTAGTCACCTGGTAGAACTACCAGGGTGACCCAGCTTTGGAACCGCACCCCGCTGGTGACAATCCAGCCTCAGCAGTCGACAGCAAGCGCCCGGCGTAGGCGCGTGTGGGCTCCCCCAACCTGCGGCAGGCCTCAGCTAGGCTCCGGATCCATAGCTGCAATACAGGGCATCATCTGCCCCCAGATTGCACCCTCAGCCAGTCCCCAGTTTCACCATAGTCGAGGGGGTGCCATTGTGGGTGAAATGCAGCAGGATGGGCAGGATTTTGTAGGATGATCAGCGGGCAGGCCTTGGAGCTCCCTAAAGCGCATCTGCTGCAGTTATGTGACTTATCTCTAAATTATGTAACCGCTGCCAGACCCGTCCTTGGCCTCACAGAAATTGAAATCACTCATTGTTACCATTGCCATTTTGCCATGTATTCCAAATCAATGCCTCAGCACCTAGAAGCAATTATGTTTTGCAATGTGTGCGATATGGCCAAATTGAACATAAATATAAAGAATAGTGTTACTGCCAGGAGAGGAAGAGAGAATGGGGAGAGTAAATCATGAGAGGAAGGAAAAGAACAGGAATGAGACAGAGCAAGGAGCGTGTAAGAGGATTAAAATTAATGATAGAATAAAAAGATGAGCCGGGTGGGGGAGGTGAGAATAAAGTATGTAATCCTGAATGTATCAAATATTTATTCAAATATGTGTTTTGTTTTATAGTAGCTTGAAGCTTCCTTTCACATTGAATATGCTTGTAAACTTCCGTGGCTCTATTAGGGCCAGAAGCCACAGAGCTCAGTGTTGTTCCTTATACTTTTTACAACAGCATAACCTTGTTTGTAAACCTAGCAAGGAAAGAGGGACTTTGTGAGAATAATAGGGCCAGTACTGTGTACTGAATGATATCTTCTCCTCAAGGCCATTTGCGCTTCCTTGATCTCAACTCCGACAAGACAGAAGTACTGATCTTCGGGGAGAACACTTCCATATGGGACCACAGCTGGTGTCCAGCAGAACTTGGACAAACATCTACACCTCCAGACCATGCATGCAACCTAGGCGTCATCCTCGACAGCGAACTGACCATGGAATGACAAGGCAACTCAGTTGCCTCCTCCTGCTTCCACACCCATTGCACGCTCTGCAGAATCCTCAAATGGATCCCACTCAACACCAGAAAGAACGTCCCTCAGGCCTCGTCACCTGCCGCCTCTGCTACGGAAATGCTCTATACGGAAATGCTCTCTATGCTGGCATCTCCACCCAGCTCATCAAAAGACTCCAGACCATACAGAAGGCAGAAGCCAGACTCATTCTAGATCTCACCAAATAGACCCACATCCCCCCCACCTCAGAAGCCTCCACTGGCTCCCCACCCAGAAGTAATGCCAGTTCAAGATCCTCACGTATGTCTACAAAGCTCTGCACGATCAAAGACCGGCCTACATCAACCATCACCTAAACTTCCACCTACCCGCAAGACTCCTACTCTCCTCCTCACTAGCCTGTGTGCACACCCCCTCATCCATCACAGCCATAGCGCTGCCGCTCCTTCACCCACATCGTCACCAAGACCTGGAACGACCTACACCTCCATCTTTGAACTGCACCCTCCCTGGCGGACTTCAGGAAGAAACTCAAGACCTGGCTCTTCGATGGAGACGTCACATCCACAGCACCCAGATACCCCTAGGGGTGACAGTGCTGCACTATACAAATGCTGATTGATTGATTGAGTGAAAGATCTTGAGACCTGCACATTAGACATATTTTTGCTGAGAGTAACATGTTTCTGTCACATGATCATGTTTCATCGACTTGTACTGAGAGACAATATATATGTACTAGGTTGATTTTATATGATTTTAGCTTTTAGCGCCAAATTCATTTTCTAGCGAGAGCACTGGTCAATTGAAGTGTTAGTTGTCTTTGATCTTTTCCTTTGCTGCCTGCAATTTAGCATTAAACACTAGTTGGAATGTAGGTTTCCCTGCATGTTGTGTTTTATTTTTAAAAAAGAGAAAGAAGAAGAGAACTACGAATAGAAGGGATAGGGCAGGAATGAGGGTGAAAGAGCTGCAGAGTTACTAATAAGAAGCTAGAGCTAGAATTATATATGAAAACAAGAGATGAAGGAGAAGGAGAGAGAAGACAGAAGATATAAACACAGAAGCCTACAATCTGACCTGTCTGCGAATATGTGATTTATATTACTGCATCCATAATTACTGACCTTGTATTGGTAATTCAAGGGTAGGATTATACCACAGGATTATGAGTAATCCCCTAAAGACGCACTGTGGAACAACATGGGGAAATCAACGTTACTCCAACAACTTGCCCATGTCATTCCCCAATCATGTGCCTTTTTTGTGTGGACAAATGCTACCAGGTAATAGCGGACCTTGTGGATTTGTTCCGCTATTACCCCCAGTAACTGCACATGCAAGAATACGGCATGCAGAATAGCTTAATACCAATTTAGGGCCTCATTAAAATGCTGGTTGGAAAGCGTTCCGACTGACTCGGTTTCGGAATGGTTTCCGACCGACTAGGGTTCGGGGAGTCCGACGGACCAATTACAATGTGTCCGAACACCGTTCGGTCGGACTTCCATTGACTTAAATGGGAGCCTGTGTTCCGACCGACAACGCAGGCTCCCATTGAAAAAGCAGGAAGGGTGCGGAAAACCTTGCACCCTGTGGCGGGCACCCCATGGTGCCTGCCACTCTGTGCATGGTTAGAAAGAGGGGATACATGGGTGCCCCCACGGGGCCCCAACCGGAGGCCTCCGGGTGAAGGGGGGCCTGCTACAGGCCCCCAAAGTCAGATTCCAACAGCCATCTGTGTCGGACAGACCGATTCGAAAAGGCTGTCCAAATCCGACATCGTAATTGCTCGGTCGGAAACGCGGCCCGTAGAGATGTACAAGTCGGCGTCTCCAAATGCCGTTTGGACGCGAGTCGGACAGTCCGAATGGTTTTCAACCATCGTAATCGGTCAATCAGAAATGTTTCTGAGTCAGTCGGAAACAAGGCTTCCGAATCGGATTCGGTCTAACCGAATGTCGTTCGGTGCCTTTCCGACTGACATCATAATTGGCCCCTTAGTTGGAAACTTCTATTCCAGTCCATATTGGAATTATGAGGCAACTTGGTAGATGGGCCAAAAAGTGGAAACGAATGAGATACAAACACATTAAAAAGTGACAGCAGTTTCTAACAGATTCATTGAGACATAGTCTGGCGAGCAGACCAAATTTACAGGTAAGCATTAAAATGCAGAAAGCAAGTGCAATACCATATTCATTTTCTTTCCTCAGTGGAGGTCACACAACATGAGAGCCTTGCTTACTAGTAACTGGTGTGATGTTACACTACTGGCAGGTGCGCACACAGCAGAATAATTTGAAATTATTCTTCATGCATTACCATGGTACTGTATGATGTATGTATGACACACTGTACTACTTCTTACATCTCTAGAAAAAGCTTAGTAGGTAGCCGAACACACAAATTGATATGAAATGCTTGCTCTGTGCCAAGTTTGGTATCCCATTCGTTATCACTGTTGAGGCTAGGCGCACATCTCACTTGAGACAATTTCCTTCACTTGCCTGAAGTGCTTGGTGTTACACTGACCACTGATGCACAGGTTGACACACACACACACACGCACGTGCTTACACGCACGCACCCTATTTCCTTCACTTGCCTGAATTGCTCGATGTTACAATGACCACTGATACACAGATTGACACACACACATGCACGTGCTTACACAAACACTATTTCTTTCACTTGCCTGAATTGCTTGATGTTACACTGACCACTGATGCACAGGTTGACACACACACACACACACACGTGCTTACACACAAGCACCCTATTTGCTTCCCTTGCCTGAATTGCTCGATGTTACAATGACCACTGATGCACAGGTTGACAAACATACACACACGTGCTTACACACACACACTATTTCCTACACTTGCGCAAATTGCTTGATGTTACACTGACCACTGATGCCCGGGTTGACACACACACACGTACGTGCTTACACACACACCCTATTTCCTTAACTTGCCTGGATTGCTTGATGTTACACTGACCACTGATGCACAGGTTGACACACACACACACGCACGTGCTTACACACACACACACCCTATTTCCTTCACTTGCCTGAATTGCTTGATGTTACACTGACCACTGATCCCGAGTTGACACACACACACACGCATGTGCTTACACACACACACACACACACCCTATTTCCTTCACTAGCCTGAAGTGCTTGATGTTACACTGACCACTGATGCACGGGTTGACACACACACGTACGTGCTTACACACACACCCTATTTCCTTCACTTGCCTGGATTGCTTGATGTTACACTGACCACTGATGCACAGGTTGACACACACACACACGCACGTGCTTACACACACACACACACCCTATTTCCTTCACTTGCCTGAATTGCTTGATGTTACACTGACCACTGATTCCGGGTTGACACACACACACACGCACGTGCTTACACACACACACACACCCTATTTCCTTCACTTGCCTGAATTGCTTGATGTTACACTGACCACTGATGCACAGGTTGACACACACACACGCACGTGCTTACACACACACACACACACACCCTATTTCCTTCACTTGCCTGAATTGCTTGATGTTACACTGACCACTGATCCCGGGTTGACACACATACGCACGTGCTTACACACACACACCCTATTTCCTTCACTTGCCTGAATTGCTTGATGTTACACTGACCACTGATGCACAGGTTGACACACACACACGCACGTGCTTACACACACACACACACACACACCCTATTTCCTTCACTTGCCTGAATTGCTTGATGTTACACTGACCACTGATCCTGGGTTGACACACACACACGCACGTGCTTACACACACACACACACCCTATTTCCTTCACTAGCCTGAAGTGTTTGATGTTACACTGACCACTGATGCACAGGTTGACACACACGCACATGCTTACACACCCTATTTCCTTCACTTGCCTGAATTGCTTGATGTTACACTGACCACTGATGCACGAGTTGACACACACACGTACGTGCTTACACACACCCTATTTTCTTCACTTGCCTGAATTGCTTGATGTTACACTGACCACTGATGCACAGGTTGACACACACACACGCACGTGCTTACACACACACACACACACCCTATTTCCTTCACTTGCCTGAATTGCTTGATGTTACACTGACCACTGATCCCGGGTTGACACACACACACGCACGTGCTTACACACACACACACCCTATTTCCTTCACTTGCCTGAATTGCTTGATGTTACACTGACGCCCGGGTTGACACACACACACGCACGTGCTTACACACACACACACACACACACCCTATTTCCTTCACTTGCCTGAATTGCTTGATGTTACACTGACCACTGATGCACAGGTTGACACACACACACGCACGTGCTTACACACACACACACCCTATTTCCTTCACTTGCCTGAATTGCTTGATGTTACACTGACCACTGATCCCGGGTTGACACACATACGCACGTGCTTACACACACACACCCTATTTCCTTCACTTGCCTGAATTGCTTGATGTTACACTGACCACTGATGCACAGGTTGACACACACACACGCACGTGCTTACACACACACACACACACCCTATTTCCTTCACTTGCCTGAATTGCTTGATGTTACACTGACCACTGATCCTGGGTTGACACACACACACACGCACGTGCTTACACACACACACACACACCCTATTTCCTTCACTAGCCTGAAGTGTTTGATGTTACACTGACCACTGATGCACAGGTTGACACGCACGCACATGCTTACACACACCCTATTTTCTTCACTTGCCTGAATTGCTTGATGTTACACTGACCACTGATGCACAGGTTGACACACACACACACACACACACGCACGTGCTTACACACACACACACACACACACACACACACACCTATTTCCTTCACTTGCCTGAATTGCTTGATGTTACACTGACCACTGATCCCGGGTTGACACACACACGCACGTGCTTACACACACACACACACACACCCTATTTCCTTCACTTGCCTGAATTGCTTGATGTTACACTGACGCCCGTGTTGAGACACACACACGCACGTGCTTACACACACACACACACACACCCTATTTCCTTCACTAGCCTGAAGTGCTTGATGTTACACTGACCACTGATGCACAGGTTGACACACACACACGCGCGTGCTTACACACCCTATTTCCTTCACTTGCCTGAATTGCTTGATGTTACACTGACCTCTGATGCAGGAGTTGACACACACACATACGTGCTTACACACACACCCTATTTCCTTCACTTGCTTGAACTGCTTGATGTTACACTGACCACTGATGCACAGGTTGACACACACACACGCACGTGCTTACACACACACCCTATTTCCTTTACTTGCCTGAATTACTTGATGTTACACTGACCACTGATGCACAGGTTGACACACACACATGCACGTGCTTACACACACACACACACACACACACACACACACACATACACCCTATTTCCTTCACTTGCCTGAATTGCTTGATGTTACACTGACCACTGATGCACAGGTTGACACAAACACACGCACGTGCTTACACACCCTATTTCCTTCACTTGCCTGAATTGCTTGATGTTACACTGACCACTGATGCCCGGGTTGACACACACACACGCACGTGCTTACACACACACACCCTATTTCCTTCACTTGCCTGAAGTGCTTGATGTTACACTGACCACTGATGCACAGGTTGACACGTCTCAGGACCTCAGAGCGTTTTCTTGGCTAACTGTTTTCGAGTTTTCTGTATATATTATCTCTCGCTCTCTCTCCCCCCCACCTCCTCTCTATATCTCTATATCCCCCTCCCTCCCCACCCCCCCTTGTGTAGCATGCTTATGCACAAATCTCTCCCGTGCAATTTTGTGGGCTTTATACCATCTGCACAAATATACATATACACCAGGATCTTCGGCAAAAAATAAACACACGATCCTGCAGAAGACCAGAAAAGCAAAAGGTGAAATATGGTATCATCCGGTCTACAAATTCGTTCTGACAACACACCAAATACAGAAAGAACAAAATAGAAACCATGCGTCATAAATAGACTAAGGCATTACTTCAAAGGGTGTCTTGTACTTACTTTAGTCTGTATGTTTTCTAATTTACTATTCACAAGCACTCTTTGCTTGTTTACTGTTGTATACTTGGGCAGAATTATATCCATATGCTGGTTTTATTTTTCCTGAAAGATTATTTATGTTGCTAGAATGATTGATGGAATCTTTTGGTAAGTATTGATTTGCATAAAATAGGCTCAGTGCGCCATACTTAGGCTGACATACATTGTACATGATGTACAGCAATAGACTCAAGGTTATGTGGAGGCAGGAAGGATGATGTATTTTATTCTAATGTAGCATTTGTATAGACTCTGTCTGAGGCCATCACTCCATCACTGAATGATGAGAGTAAGAGGCTAACCGGCTTGCTCTGTTTATTTAAGAGAGAAAATGTTTATAGGGAGGTGAAGTGGTCCAGAGGCCAAGTACCAGCTTTAGATCATGGGGACGTGGGTTTGAATCCTAGCCTTGGTACCTGACAGAAACTCGTTTGTTTCCTGGGAATTACTTAAACTATCTAGGTCTTCCAAATGTAAACATGTGAAATGCAATTTTAAATATGTGAAGTGCAAATCTCCACTTGATGTATGTGTTCCCGAATCGTTTCCAAGCTCTCCCCATAAATCACAGAGCTCTGTTGCTCCCCAAGTAGGTTTGCTCTATATGAATACCAATGCACAAATACATATTCTCAATCCAAATAACTGACTAACATATCCACCACTCAAATCACTTTCATATTTCACTATACTAATTCACTACTAATCCTTAATGGGTTCCGGAGTAGCGTACTACTTGCCGAAAAAGCGCTTCAAAGCCTTGTCAGGGGCAGTAAGCGCTATATAAATGCAAATACAATACACTACAATATAGTGTGACCTATGTGGGTAATGTTGGATGAGGGCCAGAGAGGGGTGCATCAGTTGTCTGCTGAAAGATTTGGTGCCTCACTTAGTGATTCAGAACAGTGTAAGGTAGCTAGAGGGGCGCATGATGATATATGCCAGCTGTGGTCTCCACAGATGGATCATTCCATGTAAACTTGTAAGGCAATCCTACATTGATTGGGGGTCTTATTTGGGTGGAAGAGTGTGGTGATTGCAAAGGGCATTAGAACTCCTCGGAATTTGAAGCCACTTGTGAATATTTCTTATTGTTGCCTGAGAGATGTCCAGAACACGGATGTCTGTCCTGCAAAGCAGGTCCCATCAATGCAGGACGTATTGAAGCAGGGAACAGTAAAAAACTGGCCAGTTTAGATCTGAGGGTCTACTTGAGTAATAGGTGCAGAGTTTAGATGTACGAAGATCAACCCAATTCTGTGGATGGCCCAATAGCCATTGCAGAGTTTGTTAAAGGAGACAATTCCTGCCGAGGGAAGCCAGTGAAGAGACTGGAAGTGGGGCTGATTGATCATGGATTCATAGGTAACGAAGATTAGATTAGATTAGATTAGATTAGATTAAAATACTTGTAGAGCGCATGGCTGCCTCGGCAATGAGGCATCCCAGCGCTAAAGCAGGACGAAGTGGGGAGCAGGCTAGGAATTAAAGTTGAGAGAAAAGCCAGGTCTTCACAAGCCGTCTGAAGACCTGGTGGTCAGAGTTGCTGCGGATGTGTAGAGGAAGAGAGTTCCATAAGGCGGGGGCCAGTCGCCTGAAGGAGCGACCGCCAGATCTGGTCCTTCGTATGCGTCAAATTCGTGCGAGGATCTGGTTTGCCGAGCGCAGCACTCGCGGTGGAGAGTAGAGGGCGCACAGGTCGCTCAGAATATCTGGGCCGATACCTGTCAGAATCTTGTGCATGGTACAGAGCGCCTTAAAACGCACTCTGTGTTCAAGGGGCAGCCACTGCAGGCGGTGGAGGAGGTTGGAGACATGGCTGTACTTGGGGAGGGCGAGATGGCGCGTGCTGCAGCGTTCTGGACCCGCTGCAGCCGGTCCAACACAGACTTATTAGAGCCCAAGAGAAGCACGTTGCAGTAGTCCAATCGGGCCAGTATAGAGGCTTGGATGATCAGCTGACGCGTTTGGGCGTCAAATAGACCAAGTATCGGTTTAAGGCCGCGCAGTAGCCCGAAACATTTTCCGGCCACTGATTTGGCATGCGTCTCAAAGCTGAGATCTTTGTCAAGCATAAAACCCAGATTTTTCACTGCGGGTTTAGGGGCAGGAGGGGCTCCAAGGGCCGGAGGCCACCAGTCATTGTTCCAAAGATGGGAGTCTTTGCCAATCAGAAGAATCTCAGATTTAGCAGAGTTCAGCTGCAAGAAGTTAGCTGTCATCCACTCTGCAATGGCCAATATGTCTTCTTTAAATTTCGTTCTGTCCTGGCTGGGATTGTTAGACAAGGTGATCACCAGTTGGGTGTCATCTGCGTACGACACCAGGGAAATTCCCCGCGCTTTGGCCAACCGTGCCAGTGGGCTCATATATATATTAAAAAGCGTGGGGCTCAGTGCCGAGCCCTGAGGAACCCCACAGCGGAGTGGGTGGACACGGGAGGCAAAAGGTGGAGCTATCACTTGGAAGGTCCGGTCGGCCAAGAAGGAAGAGAACCACGATAAGGCTTTATTGCCGATCCCGATCTCCTCCAGACGGTGGAACAGGATTTCGTGGGAGACCATGTCAAATGCCGCGCTCAGATCCAGCAGAACCAGAGCAGAGGTTTTGCCGGCATCCAAGGCGGATCTTAGTTGCTCTACAACCGTCAGCAGTGCAGACTCTGTACTATATCGTGGTCGGAAACCATTCTGGGAGCTATCAAGTATATGATTGACTTCCAGAAAGTGGGTTAACGTCGAATTTACATAAGCTTCCAGGATTTTGGATAGGAATGGAAGCAGTGAAATTGGACGATAATTTTCTGGCTTGGATGTATCCAATGTTGGTTTTTTAAGTAAAGGAGCCACTTTTGCATGCTTCCAAGATTTTGGGACCACCGCCGAGGCAAGGGATAGATTGAGCAACTCCAGACACTCAGGTAGGAGAACCTGTTGAACTTTCCTGAAAGCGTCCGGTCTTAAGGGGTCGTCTGGAGATCCTGATTTAATTTTGACCACTAATCCCTCCAAGTCTTTAAGGAGAATAGTGGGTAATGATGTAAGAGAAACGATCTCAGGACCAATGTGCGTGTTCCTCCCGGTGACGCTGGAAGTTACGCCGTGGTCGAAGTTATGGTAGATGCCTTCAACCTTCTCCAGGAAGAAATTCGCGAGCTCTTCGCATTGTTGGCTAGAGGATATAATACTGCCTGATGCCGAGGAAGGAGTGACCAAGTCCTTCAAAAGAGAGAATATAGTTTTGCTGCGATTGGTACTTGTGGTGATCAGGCTGGAGTAGTGGTCTGCCCTAGTTTTGCGCACTAGTTTATGGTAGGATTTGATAGCTGATCTGTACTGTAATTTAGCCTGGGAGTCATATGATCGCCTCCATATTCTTTCCAGAACCTTGCAATTCTTCCTGGCTAGGGTCAGGTCCTCGTTGAATCAGGCGTTAGCCCGAGCATCTGTCTGAAAGTGGTGTTTTGGGTGCGCTGGAGTAGGTGGAGTACGAAGACTCATGCACCTATTTATAATTTGCTGGCATAATCGAGGGGGGTCCGAAAAGGATCAATTTGATGGTGACGTGAACCCATGAAGAAACCAAGGAGTGGCAAAATTTCTATTATTTTGCATTGTCCCACTCTTAAAGCCCTGCTACACTAAAATTAAGAGATGCACAATTATTCACAATCTTGTGTTCAGGTCTCATTGATATACAAGAAACTGTGAAATAGAAAATGGAGAGTAGCAGGATTTGCCCTTAAAATATCACAAAGATATCAGAGCTTCAAGAAAAGGCTATAGGATTTATTCAGCACAATGGAGGTGAAGAAGCAAGGTGTGTGGAGAAGGAACAAGCACATGAAGAAAGAAGGAATGAATAAGTGTGACTGGAGAGGAAGGATGTTGAATGATGATTGAAGGGCAAATGAGGATAACTGTAGAAAGGATCAATGTTGAGGAAGATGTATGATGGTAAGAGAGGAAAATAGGTGGTGGGGGACTGATAGTGGCAGGTAAATGAGGAGACAAGGAAGAAGGGCGAGGAGGACAAAATAGTCAGCTAGAAGGTGGTCTGATGCATTAAAGATGAGAGAAAGAGAATTTGAAAAGAGAACATGGGCTAACAGAGAAGAAAAGAGGATTGACAACAAAAAATGGACAGCAGATGGAAAAAGAATCAGAGAAGTGTGGGCTTCCTCCTGATTTTCTTTTGACCACATTGTGTACATTTGTCAAACATCTGAGAACATGAGATAAAGACAGTTCTTTTTACTTTAAAATCTACTTTGAAAATAAGTATGTAACAGTGCCAGCAAATTTAAATCCATCTATTTTGCTCCTATAGTAAAACAAATGAAGTCAGAAAGGGAGTGAATAAATGAGGGCTAAGGGAATTTAAAAAAGGAGGGCTGGGGAGAAAGGGGTTAGGATGAAGAAGGGGATATTGTTTAAGGAAATTGGGAGGAAAGCTGAAGCAGTGAGAGGAAAGTAGGAGTTTGAGGAGAGAATGTGGTAGGACTAAAAAAGTGGAAGAAATGGGCTCCTGGTGTGAAAAAAAGAAATTAAGACTGAGGGGCTTTGGGGCTTAGGACCTGGCAGTGCTTAATTTGAAAAACAAATGTGCTGGGGCCCTCGACAGGAGGACACTGCAGCTTGCACCATCCGTTGCCCCTGGCAGCGCTGCCAGTGAGAGCACCAACACACTACTAATCATCACACTCTTAAAAGTGTGACAATTCAAACTTTTCCAGGCCCCCATATCTATAAGTATGGCTTGGGAGGTAAATACTATTCATTGAAAATGTTAATTGAATTAAGAAACAGATGTTGTTGTGCTCGTACCTAAATTTGACAGACAACGCTACCATGTGGCTGACTGTCATAAGCCCTGGTGCTGGCAATTAAGTGCCGGTGCCGAGCACCAGAAACCACCGGCTCAAATTAAACACTGGGACCTGGGTAAGAAAAAAAGAGGGACAAGAAGGAGAACAGCATAATTTTGCATTGTGGAACCTGTGCTTTTACCTTTCTGATTCAAACAAAGGGTTTAAATATCATCGCGTGTAAATTGCTGCTGGATGAAAACCCAGTACGAACGGTTGGCCTCACATGCTACATAGCACCAGATGGCAGTTATGGATTAGCTTATGTTTTGTTGTTTTCAAGCTGCACATTCTAGTACAATATACATTTTGAAATCTGTGGCCCATTTTGGGTGCACAATTGAAGTAAGTGGTTACATCAAAGACCAGGCCCTTAGAAGTGTGGCACTGTAATCCGCAGGTGCGGTAGCTTCATGACAGATAGTCATAATAAATTTGTGTTCACAGCTATGTTGACACCATCCACTTTACATTGAGAAGTGGTTCTCCTCTTTTTGTCAGGTGACCTATGGTTATAAAACGAGAGCTGTTGCACAATACAACCTTGAAGTGTTTGATTATAGCCTGATTATGCTAAAGAATCTTGGAAAACGTGTTAAACAGTAACAGAGCATTGTTTGCCAGCTTCCATCACTGGCACCAAACCATACAAAAAAGGATCAAAGGAATTATCATTCAATTTTTGTTCATATCCACACACACACACCTCCCCCCCATCTCCAGAAACTCAAAAGTCATCTTCATCAGTGTAGCTTTGTATGAGTTTTATTTTTCAAAAACGATCAAGTATTTGATATTTAATTTGCAAATAATCCACTAACAAAACATGGCATTCAGTCAACAAAATAACTGTTTAGTTCCGGCTAAATACAAGCGGCACCAGTTCCCTCTCAATTCCAGCAACAGTGGAGCTAAGATAGTGCCAGCAGCATACCTACTTGCTTGAGGCTTGCCTTCCATGCTGCTTGGTGATCCTAAGCATCACATGAGTTAGATGTTGCTCCAAAGGTTAGTTATGAAGGCAAGCACTGTTGTACACAAGCTACCTGACAGCGGTGGGTCTCAGAGGTTAGCCCTGTGACTAAGGAAGAGCAGCAAGTGCATCTAAGGTACAAAATAGGCCATCATGGGAAATCACCTCTTGGATGAAGGGCTGAAGACAGTGGTGGGGCTGGCATCCACATTATATCTCTGCACCACCAGTGTAAGGAATCTGAAACTGAAACATAATGCTTGGGGCTTGATACATTTATACCTGGGCTCCTAGGAGAAGTGTCTCCCACAGATTCAGTCCATGCCACATAACAAAAGAGTGCATTCCTAAAAGCCAATACTCATCCTTGTTGGAACTACATTTTAAAGCAGAGGACACTGCAAACCTTCCCAAAGGAGAATAGGCTTTATGGCCTCACTTGAGATGCTCCATAAAATATGGTCTGTGTGAAAACAAGAATTGCAACCTTTGATTGTGAACTATACTCACTCGTATTAACAGAGACCAGCAACAAACAAATGAAAGGTGAGGAAACAAAAGTTGAGTGAAGTACAGGGACTCACGGCAATACTCATACTATTGAAACAGAGCTTTAGCCGTGTGTCGTGAGGTCCACTGTGCAGATTGCGCAAACGGTTATAAGAGTTGAGAACATAATAAAAAACAACTGTGGATCTGAGGGCCTCAACAACTACTGTCTTATTTCATGACTCCCTTTTCTAGCCAAAATCCTTTAAAGCTGTGTCAGTATGCAACTTACTCAATTTGTAAAGGAAAACTATCTGCTTGACGAGTTGCAGTCCTGGTTCAGAGATGGGCTGAGGCTGAGGCGGAGGAGCGTTGCCCCACTGCTCTCAGAGCAGGAAAAATAAAATGATAATAACATTGTTATTATCATTTTATTTTTTGGAGCTATGGGGCTGGGTTACGGCGGGGGGTCATGGGGATGAGGAGTGGTGGGCACACTTTAAGTGTGCATGGCGGTTTGGCCGGCTGTCTTGGGCCGGCCAAACAGTCATGCACACTTTGCATGTTCCCCAACAGGCTGTAATGCACAGCCTGGTGGGGAAACATGCATAGGCTCCCAGTCCCCATCTGAGTACCGAACAACGGCGCCCAGACCAATCACAATGCTGCATTGCAGCATTGTGATTGACTTAGGGGAGCCTTTGTGCTTTCGGAACTCGTCAGGAAGCGAAGCTATGGGGAGACGGCGACCGTAAGAAGGTAAGTGTTATTTTAAATTTATATTTTGTCCCCCTCTGCCCCTCTACCCCTGTTCCCTACCAGCCGCCACCGCCTTCTTGATCTTTTGGTCACTTTCGATACCGTCAATCATGAAATCCTCATTCACACCGTAAATGATTGCATAGGTCTCAAAGCAACAGTACTGAAATGGTTCACATCCTACCTAGAAAACTACTCACATTTGATGAAAGTAGCCCATGCTCTGTCCCGCAAGGTTCTGTGTTAGCTCCCGCGTTATTCAATGTGTATCTTCAACCTATGGGCACTCCCATTAAAGAGTCTAGCATTTCATGCCTCTGTTATTCAAACAACACCTAGTTATTCTTGAAAGTTTATCCTCCACTGATATATCTTGTTTTACATTAACAATGGACAAAATGCAGTCTTGACTGACAACTCACCATCTCAAGTTTAATCCACACAAGACTGAGTTGCTCCTCTTTTCGCCTTCGACATTCTCTTTGCCAATTTAAGAGTAGCTATATTCCACTAATGCCCCTGACTTCTCTCTTTTGACCACTGATTACACCAAATCTCTCCGTTCAGCACTGGACAGTAGGATGAATTTTATTGATAACATCAATTTGAGTGCTAGAAATGCTAATTACCAACATAAACTTATTAGTGATATCAAACTCTTCATTCCTGAGCAAAACTTTAAAGTAGTAATTCAAGCAATGGTACTCTCTGCACCCGACCACAGGAATGCTATTCTTCCCCCATTCCCAAAATTCACCTGACCCTCATCAAATGCTCATGGAATGCTGCTGCTTACCTGGCCACAGGAACTGGCTGTTTTGTCAACTTCAGAGCACTGACTCCATGCTTCTCAAACGCCCACCTTTAGTAAAATGCATATGCAGAACCAGTCCTCAGGCTACGCAGCCAAAATTTTAAACTCATTCCCTCCTGAAATCTAGACTATAGCCTCATGTTCATCTTAAAAAAACAAAAACAGCTTAACGTCCAGTCGAGGCTCGCAATACTTGCGGGTGGGGTGGTGGGGGAACGCGCGGGAGTTACCGCGGGGGGTTAAAATAAAAGAAGGAAACCTACCCGACCGGGTCCCGCGCCGCCTCTGCTCCTGGGCCGGGTCCCGCGTTCCGCGTTTTCCTGACGTTCAGAAACGGGAACAGGAACAGGCATGCTCCCTCCCCTCCTGTTAGCCAATCACAACGCGGCAATGGCAGCGTTGTGATTGGTGCAGAGTCGCGGACAGCGTCCAACCGTGCTCCTGTAGGGAAGCCATTTTCTCTATGTAGGCTGCATGCAGCCTACATAGAGAAAATGTAGAGTGTGCATGACTGCTTTGGTCGGCCCCAGGGCCGACCAAACAGTCAGGGTACTCAGAGTGGTGCAAGCCACTCCTCCCCGACCCGCCCACCCCCAACCAGGCATACCCTCCCGCCCGCCACCAACCAGGCATACCCCTGTCTTCTGCTTTCTCGCAGCGCGAGAAGCAGAAACATAAAATGGTATTAAAAATACCATTTTATGTTTCTGCTTCTCGCACTGCGAGAAAGCAGTGGGGCGGCGCTCCTCCGCCCTAATGGAGGAGCCGCCCCTGTTAATGTCCATCTGCTGCCTAAATTCTGCCTGAACATCACTCCTGCCTAGTTCTGAGGGAAGCTCAGAACCATGCATTATGGTCGACTTAGTCACCGCTATTTCCAGTTATCCTCACCTCGCTTATCGTTTGGGCAGGGCCAGTGGCGTAACACAGGCCCCGCAGCCCCCTGCGTGCGGGGGGGGCGACTTGCAGGGGGCCCCTTCAGCTCAGTACTCTGGCCTGAAAGCTCCTGATTGAATCGGGAGCAGGGGCCCTCCATGTACCTTGCAGGGGAGCCCCCTCAAGTTTCATTACGCCATTGGGCAGGGCTCTGATCCCTTGGTTGATTTCACTTTACCATTTTTCATATGGACTATTACCATGCCACAATGACTTGATTGGTACTTTTTCCTCCACCCTACAATGCCTGTTTTGCTTGGGTTTCATCTACCTTTATTTCAGTGTTCCCATCAGTCTAGCACCATTTAACCCTCCCCCAGATTCAATACTAGAACGACTTGTTGCACGCTGATATTCTTTCACTTTGATAAAGCTGCATTTGTAATGTGTAACATACCATGCATGCTTATTAGCTCTACAGTGTAATTTGTGATTTCACCTCTTACTCTATCATCTTAATTTTTCTCTGTTTTGATTGATTTTTGTACACTCTTCGCAGATATTTGATAAAGCGCTCTGATTGTCTTGATCTTAGTAGCCATCCTACAAAAGTCTGAATAAATATAAATAAATAAACTTGAGACAAGTAGCCAATTTAGAATCAAGACGAACAAGACAGTAATCGGTATCTGAACCCCTGACACACAGAAAAAGATAATTCTATTGGCTTACTACTGCACGTTAAAGTAATTTGCACGATTGGAGTAATTCCGCACAACCAAGTAACGCTCCATTGATTATGACACGGTGAAATTATATAAAGTGAGTAAAAATACGATTTGTGCAGTTGTTGGGGATACTTTGCTAAAGAAAGGGATTCTGCATGAAATAATTTTTAGAGCGTGCACGAGGAACGTTCTGCAGTGAATAGTCTCGAGCAGAGGCTTTGTTCTCTCTTGCACAGAAGGGACAGAGAAAGTGAAACGTCTGCTGATGTTGGTGCATCGAGAAGGGAGGGATTGTGATTGGGTGGCCACAGGTCTCGCGCTCGTAGCTCGAGCTCCTTGCAGCACTCTCATGCATGCCTCCTTTCCAAGGCTTCTTTGTCGGCTGCTTTGGTGTAGCTTCCAGAGATTGCCAAACGCAGATGTGCACCCTGACTATACGCTCCAACCGCCATGATTGGGTTAAGCCTCGAGAGTTCTACAAATGGCGGCCTGCTCGCTCGCAGTGCGCGCCAAAATATTTTGGCCCTTTGTAGCGTGACTGTTTGGCGCTGCGGCTACGAAAGCGCTGGACGTTTAACTCGTATAAAAGTGCGGGTGTCCCAGGGTCCCAATAAAATCACAAACACCATGTTTCTCCAGATGCATGCGTTGTTCCAAAGAATACGCTTGTACGGATTAAACAAATTCCAGAGCTGTAGAGTATGGGTTTATTAAAGTCATCCTGAGCCTTGCACATGAGCTGCAGAGTAGTGTTAAGTACATAACACCTCTTTTTGACAAGCTTGAGATTGCCATGGTTGTATGGGGAGACATACCGTGCCACAGTATTGGAACAATAAAGTCCAGTATGCTGTATTAATGTGCTAGCTAGAGAAAATTATGTTGTACGCTCACAGATGAATGGCCAGAGTGCCAGAGAAACAGAGGAGACTATGAAACAAGTATTGGCAAACCAATAGTTCTAGTCTTGGTAGCTTGCATTTTCTTCTCTTTTAACTCTTGCGACAGGCATCAAAACTTTAAAAGTAATTAAAAATACAAATTCTGCAGTCTAATGCTCAAATGCATGTGTTTGGAAAGCGAATATGTAAAAATGATTTGTAATAAAAGCAAAAAGGCAAGAAACGTTTATGCCACCATCCTGCACACTGACTATTTTTTAGGCAGATGTACACGTGCAAAATGCTGTCACTCAGCATTTGCACAGGCCCCAGGTTTAGTAGCTGTATGCAAGCCGTTAAACTATGGAGGGATAGGAATTGTATAAAGCGTAACTCTGTAAAGACGGAAGTATTACTGTTTAGACATCACACCTTCTTTTGGACCCCTTCCTGCTGGCCACAGGGTTTGGGCCCTCTACCATCCCCAGTAAAGAAGGTTCACAATCTGGGGGTCTTGATGGATGACACATTGTCCTTCTCAGATCACATTAATTCAGTGACCTCAGCTGCCTTTTTTATCTTGAAGACCATTAAAAAGATACTATCTTTCATCCCGTGTCATCTCCAAAAAACTCTTGTGACATCCTTGATTGTGACGGAATTGCATTACTGTAACAGACTATTTTTCTCTGCCAACCAAACGGTAATAAATAGATTACAAACCCTTCAGAATGCAGCTGGCAGGCTTCTTTTTAAGATCCCTTAATATCACTCAAGCCTCCAAGGATATAAGGGGCACATGTATCAAGGTAGGCTTTTGCGATTCCTTAATTGCGATTATTAAGGAATCGCAATTAAGGAATCGCAAAAGCCTATGCATGTAGGAATCGCTAAAAAAAATAGCGATTCCTAAACATTCCTTAATTGCGACTCGCAATTTGTGAGTCGCAATTAAGGAATGGCTTCCCATTCATTCCTATGGGCCTACAGGCCCATAGGGATGAATGGGAATTGCATGCGCAATTTGCGAATACCCAATATGTACTCGCAAATTGCGCATGCAATTTCAAGGGTGCCCAAAGGACACCCTGTTGCACCCCTGAAATAGCAATGTGAACACATGTTGCGCACACACATGCCCCAAGGGTATGTGTGTGTGTAACCTGGAACTTTGAAAAATGCACTTTAGTGCATTTTTCAAAGTTTTCGCTAATTACCATTAGGTTTAATTATTCGGTAATTAGCGGCCCCTAATAGAGAAATCGCTATTTTAAATGGCATCTTGCATTGCATTCAAGGCATCGCAATTTGCGATTCCTTAAATGCAATCGCAATTTGCGATTTTTGCATTTGGGATGATGAATCCCACCAAAAAAGATATCTCATTCTTGATTTTGGGTGACCTCTTCTCTCCAGGTCATTATGGACTCTTTTTTCAGTCCTGAACTTTTGTGTAATAGCCTAAAGCATTCTGGATGTAGTAGTCTTATTTCTGAACTAATATGACTACCACAACTGAAATCAATAATTTCTGGGTGAAAAGTCCAGGACTGGAGACAATTTTCATAATGTCCTGGAGTGATGTGGTCACTTTAGCTTGATTATCAAAGATCAGCAGTTGGATTAAATACACCACAGGGGTTGTAAAGCACATATTTGGGGTTGAAGGCACCAACATCGAGATCGCAGCTGAGCAGGACCCACAGATGGTTTATCAGAATAGAGGAGAACAGCAGGTCTCATGTGGAAGTTGGGCAGCTACACATATACTAGCCCAAACCACCACCTAAAGTGTTGGTCTGCACACAAGATAATTGTGTTTAATTTGTTGCTACACATTTGGAGAGGGAATGAGCACCACATTTTGTATGTTTTTGCAACATCAATTTCTTTACTTTTTAAAAAACGTTGTGAATAAGAAACATGAAAAACTCTCTGTCCTGTGGCATATATTTGAATTATTCACCTGACTGTTTGAAAGAAAGAGATAGAACTGGTTTTGCACAAGTCCGTGCTCAATGAACCAGTGTTTGGACCCTCACACAAATGTAATCATCAGCACTTGTCTCATATATTTTTGTTTGTAGTGAAATCGGTGCTTTGCTCACTGTCACGCACACAGTAAGCACAGGCATAAATTTCACCTGACCATTTCTGATGTTTACTTTCTCACCTGCCTGATCAGTGCAAGACCTACTTTTTTTTCCTTGCTTTTTTCAGATGTCTTCTATGAACTAAAGCAAAGGCCTGGGCGAACTTTAAATTTTGTTAGTGAATTTCACAAAATTCTGGAAAGTTCACCAAATTTCACATTGTTTTTGCATCTTTTTTTAACCAGAGCGTGAACGGCAGCAGGAGACTGATTCCCACAGGAAATACGCTGCAGAGAGACATTTTCTGCTTGAAACTGTCTACTACTGGAATCTTGAGACTTTAAAAAAAATGAAAATGGTGCGAGATACCGGCATAACACATTCCACTGCGAAAGTATAATTTTGTGAAATTCTCAGGGAATTTCATAAGATTTTGTGAGAGAAAACTGCACATCCTTGATCAACAGGTGTTGCACACAATTTAATAGTTCCCAGTCTCCATCATGAAAAATCACATGTTTGATGTTGTGACCTCTGCCCATTTTGTGACATAACATTAACCACTTAGCATCTCTTTATTGTGGCCATACAGGTGCACAAATTCTATGCATCAAATGAGATGATATGGAGGGTAAGCATCAACAAACAGAAGTGGATCTTTCATCATTACTGAAAAAGGGGCAGTAAAATGACTGGCATACTCACTCACTTGCACTTTTCTGTTGTGTGTTACTCCCACGCCTTCTACTTGTGGTGTTTATCATCCATGCTTTTGTTGCACATACACATAAAGGCTGTCTAGAGGACCACTGACTGATCAGAGGCATTTTAAGGCATGGGCAAAGTACGCAATTGCCCGGGCCCCACATTCCAAGGCCCTCCCTGGGAAAGTGAATTTGCTCTTTATTTGACCTCAGACTACCCTATTTCCATATTGTACACTCCTATCCTTGTCTACCTGGACCCCCGACTCTGTCCGTATACTCTGTGTTATTTTAAGTATTTTTGGATCCCGAACAAGACATATTTCAACATATAACTTAGTATTGTTTCACGTGGCTTAAATGAGCAGGAAATGGCAATACAATTCAAATTTGTTCCGTACAGGTGCCCCCAAATATGTTTTGCCCGGGGCCCCCCAAAATATTTTAAATGACACTGCCACAGATTGGGTGTGCAATGTTAAACATGCTGGGCAACCTATCTGAACCTTAGAAAATAATTTTCCAAACATTTTCTGTAATGCACTAGTGTTTTAATACAGATGTACGCAAAAACCATTGGCATATTCTCCACACACATTTGTTTGCCCAAAGCAGTAAAATATGATTTTCCCATTATTTGCTGGTTTGTATATTTGAAAGGGAAGTTACACATGTGTAGCGGGTTTGGATGCATGTGTTCGTACCGAATATGGAGAGCAGCTTTCTTCCTCCATTCCATTTGTGCCCTGTACACGATTTTGCACAGAGCTTAGTGAAAATTGCAATTGACCAATTATTGATTTCTACTAGATCCGAATGGGGCAAATTAACTTAAACACTGGTCTGCATATGTCCAGCGGTAAAAAAAAACCCAATGAAAAATCTACCGACATACATACACACGGATAACCACTTCCAAAATGCAACTGGAATCAGCGAGAATTCCCAGTTGCTCCTTATAGCATGCAAGCAACTTGATCCAGTAAAAGCCATTTGACACTGCTGAACTGGAATGCCCACAATGATTTCCCTCTCTGTGATCTGGTGGAGTGGAATATGTGTGGGCCTGATTGGTCTAAACCGGTTTTGGGGAGTGCCAGATGCCTTTTACCTCATAGAAATGCAATATGTGTGTATCTAGCCAGGAGACTTGGCAAAATCCCCATACCAAATGCATGCAAACACAGTGGCGGCTCCTCCACAATGGCGGAGGAACGGGCGACCTGGATCAGAGCCAGCAATTGTATAATAAGCCGAGGTTCTTGCATCGTTTTATTTTGCATTTTGCTGGTTCTGAGCCAGCGGTGTTGGGAGGGGTGGGGCCTAGGCATGGGAGGGGGCAGGAGGAGTGCTACGTGCACTCCACTCCCTAAGTGCGCATATGTGTTTTGGCCGGCCGTCTCAGACCTAACTGGTTTTCTCCAGCCCAACTGTATTGAGCAGCCGGGCTGGAGAAATCCCACAGACTCCCTGGTCTGAGCAGGGCATCTTTCCTGCCTGCTCAGACAGGGAGTCTGTCCCAAGGGCTACTGGGACAAGCAGGCAGGAAGAGAAGAGGCGGCGCGAGGAGACGCGACGCTGGAGGCAGCTGGCCGCAAAAGGTAAGTTTTCTTTTTTTTAAATTTAAATCATTTATTCCCCCCTCCATGCGACCCCTCTCGTGTTACCCCACCCTCTGTTGATGGCGGCCGCCGCTGTACAAACATGCACACACATGCACACACACATAACGAAGGTACTACAGTGTTCATCTGTTGCTACATGGCTGTGATAGCGAACACTGGTCGGGACCCTCACACCCACCCTTATTCAGGATATGGCCAAACTATTGATGTAGTTCCTCTCTTTATTGTGACATGTTCTTATCACATCCCGTGATAATCTTCATAATACACTGGGTCCTTTTAAGCATATAGATAGTCTATATTAGTCCCAAATTAAATATCCTCTTCTCCGGTCCGGTTATTCCCAGGCCTTCTTCCTTTCAACGCTGGAGTCCTCAGGAGAGGTGGGTCAACCCCCCAAAAAAAAAACAGAGAGGGTTCAGGCGACAGTATTCTCATTGTACTAAAGGGGGGAGGTTAGTGCTCCGTCACCAGTGCCCTCAAGTGTAGTGACTAATGGGGGGTAAACAAACGTGCTCACTGTGGTGTGGCCCTCAACCTTGCCCACCAACCCCTCACCGAGAAGGAACGTGCAGCTGGTACTTGCCTGACCTAACGGCCCTCCTGGGCCATGGTGATGGGAGACCCAGCCTCCACGTCTTGTAGGGAAGCAGCAGTCTCTAGCGCAGTGCTCTCTGAGCGTCTCCTGCCTTCGATGTTTCCTCCCTGCTCCGCGGCGTCAGCAGCTTCCCTTGTCACCTCCCGGACTCTGGTCTTTACGCCGTCCTCCTTCTCCACGACGTTGGCGGTTTTTCTTGCATCCTCCTGGCGTCTTCCTCCGGTTCAGCTCCCTGTTGGCAATCCTCCTCTTCCGATACTGCTCTCCACCATTCCGAGCACCGCGTTCTTTGTCCGTCTTCCTCTTTACTGGGCCGCTTGCTTGGCGCACACCATCCACTAGACCGAGACCCTTACTTCCGGGTTGGTCGAGGACGGCGGCCTTGTTGGAAAGGTCGCCGTCCTGTTCACCGCTACCGAGCTCATCACACTGGCATTTGTGTTTTATAGTGTGATCGTTCTGGTCAAAGTTCACATCACATATTCCATGCTAGCATTTCCAGAAATTCTTAGATTTTATCTTGCAATTTAGTGACAGCAAGGAAATAACTATTGTTAAATACGTTTTGAGAAGTAAAGCAGGGTAGTTGAGTGGATGTGGGGTTAGGGAGAAGTTAAGCAGAGACCACATGTAATATGTAGAAAAAATGAGGCAGAAGCATGCATTTTCCGTAAAGCAATGATGCCTGTTATTCCTGGAAAATTACTTCATTTTTGAAATGCATGCAAAATAATGATAGGAATTAGCTTTTGCAAAATGAGCGAGAATCCAATGTTTAAATCATTTTACATATACATGAACAGAGGTGATAATAGACTATTTTGAATTATTTTGATAACATTTAAAACAGGATGGGCCTGAGTCACAGAAGCATTTAAGAGTGCAGGAAGTAGCACTACAGGAGTACTCTTCTACGTTTCAGCAAAGATTTCCCAACAGATCAGACTTTAGCTTCTGGTCCATGAACACACAACAGTTCTAACAAGCATTTGCAATGCAATAGGTCTCGCATTTACGAGAGTTTGAGCTATTGGCATTGTAAATGACAATGCCTTTTATTTATGTGTTATTTTTAAAACAGATAAATAAAAGGCATTGTCATTTACAATGCCAATAGCTTGAACTCTCGCAAATGCGAGACCTAATGCATTACAAATGCGTGCTATAATTTTTTTTAAAAAGTGTTAGGAGAGAGCATGTCAAACAAAGCTGTTTGAGAAAATAGTGCTCGGAGGCTGTAATTAAAGCCTACAGAGTAACAATACATGTAACAGGGGGTGTCGCCATGGGAGGTTACAAAATGAGACAAGGCGGTACTAAGGAGGGACTACTAAGCCTTTTGACCAATGAACAGCCACAGTTTAGAGTAGACAATGACACAATCTGATGAAAAACATGGGCAGAGAGTGGGCGGAGCTTCAAGTCCCTACTTCAATACAGCATACCTCATAGAGCAGCACTTGCGCTGCCCAGGCTCGACCTAAAAAGGAAGGGAGAGAGCCTTACTGCCTGGTTCTTGACTGCACCTTTTTGCAGACACCTCTCCAGATGATAACCCAGACAGAACATGCACCCTGTCGCTTTATTAAGAAAGATTGCAAGCTCAAACGGATAATATCCTAAATAGAGGACTTGGGCAACGGCAATAAAGGATCTATGCTGAATAGAGGACATGTGTGCAAAGGTATCTAAATCAGAGCAAAGTGCTATTATGTGCGATTCTATTTGGCAGTTTTTGTACAGCGCATGGCTACCCACAGACCTCCCAGTACTTTCAAAGCTACTTTAGAACCGTATGCGTCTACATTCTGCTTGGTTGCCCTTCGTAAGTGTCTGACTGTAGCTGCATTATTGATGAAACTCCCTGCGACTATGTCCTCTGTATGCACTTAGCGTTGGCCTACATTTAGCTGATGTGAGCGTGGAAGAGAATTGCTCAGTGGTGAACCTACCCCTCATTCTCTTCTTTCTTCTCATCTGTTTTTCCTTTAATGCTGCTTAATAAACAGGAGGTTTCTCATCTACTGTGAAATTCTGCCATGTGCCTGGTTCCTGGCATATGTGTCAGTAATCATATACAGTAACTCCGGCTTTGAAAGCAGTCTTCCATCTCCCAGTGGTATTCAAGGTTAGATCTAAGATGTTACCTTTAGTTACAGGGTTATGCTTGTAGTTTACTCCCCTCAGTTGCATATGTTGGCCGGAGGAGCCCTAGAAAATTGACTTATCTGTGAAGATAATCATTCATCATGCAGTTTAGGTTATAGCTTTCTTGATGTACACATTCACTTTCAAGTTACCTTGCACATATTTGTAGTTTGAGGTGCAGTCAGCGGCGGCTCCTCCGCTAAGGTGGAGGAGTGTCGCTCCACTGCTCTCAGAGCAATAGAAAAAGGAAAAATAAAATGATAACATCAACGTTATTATCATTTTATCTTTCGTACCGGCTACAGGGCCTACAGTTAGGGTGGGGCTGAGGTCACAGGGAGGAGTAATAGTTTGTACACTACAAGTGCGCATGACAGTTTGGCCAGCCGTCTTGGGTCAGCCAAACAGTCATGCACACTTAGCATTTCTCCTCCTGGCTGTATTTCACAGCCGGGTGGAGAACAATCCCAAGCCTCCCAGGCACTATCTGAGTGACCAAGCAGGCCGCTCAGACCAATCACAATGCTGCTGTCATGCTAGTGACAGCAGCGTCGTGATTTCCTTAGGGGAGCCAGTGTGCTGCCGGGAGCCAGGAAGAGAAGAGGACGTAGGAGAAGCTGCGGCCGTAATCAGGTAAGTGTTTTTTTTAATTGTTTTATCCGCCCACCACCCCTCCACCACCCCCGTTCCGTAGCAGCCACCACTGCGCGCAGTATGATAAAGTGATTTATGCAGAATCGCTTAAGTTCATGTCTAGGAACTGAAGAATCCAAGATTAGTAGTAAAAAAGTAAAAACTCTCAGTACTGATGGCAGGAACTTAGGGCCTGATGAGCAAAGGGTTTTAGCCATTGTGCGTCTATGGGGAAATGCGCTGATGTGCAAGGGCATTAGTCACTAAATTGCATTACACACCTATCATTTTGCCATCTGAGGGTATTCTATCAAGCGACCATTCAGCATCACTGTAAGGGAACACATCAGAGCATGTAGTAACCAGATATTTACTCGTTTTTGGAACAGCAGGTTATAATGATATCCTGTAAGGATTCTTCTGAAGACATAGTAATTGGAAGGCCACTTTATGTTTAATTTAAAGAACATTTCTGGACATACTTCACACACTTTGCTTGTGTGGAAAGGAGGTCCAGTGCCCTAAATCAGTGGTTCTAAACCTTTTGACTTCTGTGGACCACCACTTAATCTTTATTAGAACCCGGGGACCCCCACTGAATCATTATTGGAATCTGAGTACCCCTAATGAATCATTACGGGAAGCTAGGGACCCCTTCTAAGCATTTTTGATGATTTGAACCACCAAACAATGCACACAAAATGCAGAAATAAGCATTCATCAAAAAGATACACACATTATGAACTATTTCATTTCATTCACAAAGAAATAATACAAAAAAAGTAATTTTAATGGGAGCGTTGGAGATTTCGCTACATTCAATTGAGGCTACTCACCGTCCATGCTATATTCTATTTGATGCACTTACACTGCTCCTATAAATAAATCCGAGGATACTAACATCATTTTTATCCCCGAATTTCAAATTCCGTAACATTTACAGATCTTTATAAAGTTTTCAATTTTACATTTTGCTTCTTTATTTAAATACACTTTATTAATCTGTTGATATTATTCAATTTTCGAAGCACTTGCGGACCCTCTAAGTAGGATATGCAGACCCCCAGGTGTCCCCAGACCACAGGTTAAGAACCACTGCCCTAAGTGCATCTGTTTTCTATGGATAGTGACATGCAGTACTGCTAGTAACAGATAAAATGAAATACATATACTAATTCTGTTTGCAATCTCTTGCATTATCGTTTTGTTTTGCCTTTCATCACTTCTTTTACTCCTTCCCATTGTTTCCTGCTCCCACAGGAGTTAGCAGTAACTTGCAGATGCTCTGTGGAACGGCAGTATAAGCAAGGCCAGACTGGCTGTACTGGGCATTGGGCGTTTACCTGGGCGGCTGGAAGGGTGGGGTGCTAGTTTTGTTACTGGGGTCAGTTTTGTTACCCGGGGGGAGGGCAGTTTTTCAGCAGTGCTGTAATGTCGGCCCCCAGTAACAAAATCAGCATGCTAGCATAATGCACTCAGCACTCACTTTCGTTTCCAGCCTCCCTGTGTTTTGAAATGTTGTATGGTTTTAAAAAGCACCCTCTGCAGAGTTCTTTGTATATTGAGCTCTTTGCAGCAACAAAAAAAGTGCAAAAATATTTCTGGTAATTAATGTTTCTGCTGGAGTGAGCTGGAGTTTGTCTAGTCGCAGTTTTAACTCATCTAAGGTTGCCAGAAGGTTATTATGCCCGGTGCAAATAATGTGTACTATGCAGATCACATAGGTGTATTTTAGTGCATAGCTCTGTGGGTTACTGCTTTTGTCACAAAGATCCTGTTGTTACTGTGCAATTCATAAGTTACAATAGTAATCTAGCACAGTGAGCTATGAACTGCCATCGAAGAGCTGCATGCAAAGTGCATGGTACAGGTGATAAAGTTATGTTTTTTTCAGTCTTTCATTATCCTAATGTTGCTAAAACGGGTTTGTTTGGGTAGAAATAAAATCTTATTAGTAAATGGAACCCGAACTGTGTTACATTTTGAATCCTGAGTTTGTGCTTCTCCAGCCCTAGCACTCTTAAAAAATACCTACACCTGATAGTGCCCATTGTTTTATGTAAACTTTTCTATACACTGATATACACACATATTCATTGTCTCTATGTGTGTGTGTGATATAAAGTGCTCCGACACCATAATCTGGTATACGAGTCGCTATAAAACAAATGAAATACATGTGAGAGAGGGGCTATGGAGAGATGAAGGGCACTGTTGGAGAGTGATAGTGAGGGAAATATTGAAGGGCCCCAATAAATATTGTTGTATCCTGGTGCACTGTAAGCCAATCATTTACTATGCTTTAAAAGCTAATTCAATTGAACATGTAATGAAAAAATGTGTTGTAGAATGCACCATTTTTGCTATTTTTCCCCAAATTTTCTTGGGGGGAGAAAATCGGCCCAAACCTTCCTTGTAGTGGTCGGGCTTACTTGCTGCGCATGTTATTGGGGCTGGTCTGACAAAATCTGCCAGGGCTGCTTTGGGTTCCCAGTCTGGCCCGGAGTATAAGCGCCTGTATCGCTGCAAACCGGCGTTTCTTAAAGTACCGCCTTGGTACCCGCCTTCTCCCGACCCAAGGGAGCGCGTCTACTTTGCTCCTACCAGCAGAGACAGTTGAGACATAAAATAGAACATAACGTGTGATTGCGAACAACCCTTTCGGGCAGCAGAGCCTGCTATAGATTTGTCAGTGTTGTACTGTCGAAATAAAACGTGGAAGTCAATAGGCACCCAGAGACTCCTCAGAAGGGTTACTTACTGGCAAACCTGAAGACAGTTTCTTGTTTTCTGAGTTAAATAAAATTGGGACACATTGTGCGATGAATTTCCAAGGCAAGGATGCCCTCAGCTTGGCCAGAAGTTATTTTTTTTCTTATTATTTGGATAGAAGGCTCTCTTGTGAGTCTGCAATAGATGTTCTTTCCCATGGTGCCATCTGCAGAGTGCTGACTTGCGATTTATTTTTCAAATAAAACTGTAAAGAAGTTTCACACAAACTCGCCGTTCTAAAAAGAACACATCGTTTTAACACTTCTTTTCGAGGCAGTGGAAGATTTCTCCCCACGCAATTAAAACCTATGACTCTGTGTGCAAATGTGTGAACTGAAAGAGCTTTTTTTGGAAGCTGAAAACCGCATGCTTTGGTAACAGTACAAAGACGCTTGTCACAGGAACGCAAATAAATGAACTCTGCAGGGCCAGACAGGCCTTTTATTCCACCGGGCATTTCCCCGGTTGGATGGAGCCCTTGGGCTACTCCTGGTGCCTCTGTCATTTTCCCCATCTGTCCCTTTCCCCAGCTCCCCAAGGTTAATTGCAGAAGACACAGGGAGGACTCAAGAGAGAGAAGGAAGGTGGGGGAAGGTAGAGACAAACCGATCAGCGAGGGAGAACAGGGAGAAGGAGAGAGTATAGACGGATGGAAAGAGAGAGGTTGCTCAAGGAGTTGAAGGAAGCAGCGATGGTTCGTGCATTTTTTCCAGGGTTGCTTTTTATTCCCCAGTCCAGCCCTGGAGCTCGGTGAACTCTTTAGAGCCCGACCAGAGCCCCGAGGTGATCTTAAAGTGCATATTTGTTATGAACATTTGATACAACCTAGTCCTCTCTGGTAGAGCACTACATGGTCAATATGGTTACAGGTTCAAACCCCATCAGGTTCACTCAGCCTTTCCTTCTTCCAAGGTTGTTAAATGAGTACACTTCAGTTGGGTAATAAGAAACGTCTGATATTCAACACCAAAATGCCCCTCGAGGTGAATGTGTCTTTTACAAACACACATGTTGTGTTATTTTAAGCTTAAATAACAATGTTATATAACTGCTTAGTGCATCTGCCCAAACCAGCCTTCGTAATGTGGTGACTGGTATTTCCCATATTCAGTTAGAAATGGGCTCCATGTTGTTTTAGCATTCACTGCCCATTTTCAACTACGCAGGGGCTCCATTATGTGTTTTTATGTCACTGCATATAGCCCAAATATCAATGGCCTGTTGTGTGTGTCTTAGATGTCTCTTGTCATACTCAAATACTGATGGCCTTAATTATGCCTTTTGTATGTGTCTGCCTACATTCTAATACCCATGGACTCCATTATATGTTTTAGATGTCGCTGCCCTAATTTAAATATTGATTGCCTCTCATATGTGTTTTAGAAATCAGTGCCCATATTCAAGTGCCTATCCGCTTCATTATGTGTCCTTGTTATCAGTGCCAACACTCAATACTAGTAGTCGCCAATATGTGTTTGAATCGGTACTGGGGGCACTCAAATTATGACAAACTTTCATACATGTTTCAGTGGGTGTGGTCCATGTAGTTGTATCTCCGGATATCGACTACGAAAATATTCTGACAGAAAAATATCACAGTAAAAATATTGTAAGCCAAAATATCAACTTTTAATACTTGAAATAGTATACAAAAATATTGACAACTAAAATATTGTGAGGAAAAAATATAGTAAATACGAAAATATCAAACATCAAAATTTAGACAACAAAAATACAGTAATTTTAAAGTTAAATTAGACCTAACCAAAATATTTGTCAGTAATATAGTATATACAAATATATCAAATATATATATATAAAAAATTAACATTGATATTTTAATTAAAAATATTTAGCTTTTTGTTCCAACAATAAAAAATTAACTAACGTACAAACAAATGATATTAAAAAACATAAATATGTAAAATTCTCAAATTTATATTTAGAAAAATAGCCTTAAAATGACACATATATATATATGATAATTAACTACATATATTTTTTTTTAAATTGAAATAAATCAAACTCTTTAAAATGGTATTTAAAAATTATAATTAAATAGTAAACTCATTTTTCAAAATGTATAAATTGTATATAATTGATAAAATATTAACAATTTCATTTTTCATAAAAAATGTTGAAATGTTTTTAAATCTATTTTTAAAACATTGGGGACAGTGCGTACATTAATTGAGGCTACATTTACTATTCTAACTCCAATTCTACAAATGTTAGCGAAAGTGACTATGTATTGAATGGGGTGATGGGGTGGTGAGGGTATTTACTTTTCATACTGGAGTCCCCCTAAAATTGGGGAAAGAGTATATGTTGGGATTAGGGGTGTCAGATTTTTCTGTTTTAACTTCAATTCCACAACACTGTGGAAAGTGCATGTATTTGGAGGTACTGAATTACATGGGTAAATTACAAATATATATAGAAGAGGGGTTCCGACTCAAAATGAGAACTTTAAAAAAAAATTAAGTAAGGTAAATAAATGTAACTAATTATACTGTCAATAAAAACACATTTTTGTTATTAATTATAAATTAAATGTATTCAAAATTGTTATAAAAAGTTTTAAAAATAAGACTGTCAAACAAATAAAAACAAAAATGTTAACCCTATTTTTATACCGTAAAGTTATTTATAAAAACAATTACATATTAACTTGAACACCAAATCCCAAAATATTTTCTTGGAATAAAAATAGTTGTTATTAAAATACTCATATTAATTCTCATGTTAAATCAAATTATCAATGAGATAATCAAATAATCAAGAAGCATGTCAATTTATCTTTCTGATAATTGTAAACTACCCATAAAACACTCCACAAACGTTTTTGTTATTTTTTAATAGTTATAAAATATCGATAAATAAACCCCCTGTATATGTTTAAACATTTTAAAATATGTTTTATAATCTATTTTAAATTACTAAATAGGACAATTAAACATTTTAAAAAGTACATGTAATTGTTAATTTCATAATCATTAATAAATCATTAAATAAAAACAATACCTATCCAAAACCACAAAAATAGAACAAATAATATATTATCAATTAATATTTTAAAATATAAAAACATTTTAAATTTAATAATATAATTAACCGCAAAAAGAATGTTTTCTAAAATTTTACCCACCAAATCCCTATAACCAATAATCTCCCCCAAAACATATTAAACAAATATAAAACTAAATAACAATAATGTAATATATTTAAATGTAAATAAAATTAAAAACTAACTAAATTACATAATGCACATAAATGAGTTCATATACAATTATTTTGTAGTGTATTATATTTTAAACATCGATATTAATTACATATTGATAATAAAAGATATATACTTCCACTCAATATTCTGCTCCATGATATTTTTGCACTGGCAATATTTTTACCACAATATTGTGGTCAAAAGATATTTTGGTGTTGATATTCAGGTTCCACACTGTCCATGCTCAAATCTTACAGGGCTTCCATGTAAGTTTGAATAAGTATTAACCCTTCTCATCTCAAGACGGGCTTCATTGTGCGTTTGCTTTGTATGGCCTTCATTATGGTTTTCATTCCTGTTTACTGTCATTATCATGATGCACTTTTTTATGGATCTGAGTGATTCCTGCACACATGAGTTTTTTAATGAATTTGAGTGATTGTTTTCCTGTACTCAAATCATGATTGACACCATCATAATGCTGAATAGTTATTGCCTACACTCAAATAATGATTGTTTTTATTTTGGAATCGAGCGGCTATCGCAGTGTCTCAAATCATAGTGAGTTTCTTGGTATTTGTAATGAAGTTAGAAAATACAATTTTGATAGGTTTGTTTAAAAACCCAAAGGTTTGAAAAGCAAAAGGTCCACAAAGGTTAAAAAAATCCAAACTTTCAGTTTCAAAATATTGAGAGGCGAGTGTTTAAGTTTAGGTGGTAGTACACCATTATTGTTTGGGTCGGAGTCAGAATTGGGTCGGTGTTAAATGTTCTGAGATCCATTGTACTCAGCAGAATCTGCAGTAAGATTACAGAACAATGTATGTATATCGGGACATTCACTTGGGTGGTTTCGTGAGCTCCTCGTTGGAGGTAACTCAGAGGCAGGACGGCTTCCAACATTGATCACTACATCCTCCATTTATATCTCAGCACCGTGAGTACTTTGCACCAAAAGAAGTTTCTAGAATTTAAAAAATACAGCCTTCTGGTTCTTCTTTCATTTTAGCACCTTTCGCTTGGCCACCAAGAAGTGGATCTCAGTTTTGGAGTTGGTAGGTTGGAGGTGAGGAAAAAGTGTTGGGTGAAATCTGGGATGTAATATTGCGGTCTGTTCCCACATGCAAACAAAGGAATTTTCAACTTGTAATTGTCCAGTTGCTAACAAAGGCAGTGATGGCACTTATGTACTACAGAACTGGATGAGAACGAAAAAGACAGTTGCAAACATCAGTTTCACTTCCGGTAAAATGTATATAATATGGCCACAGATATTTTCTTAGGATTGGGACAAAAACAAATAATTCGGGGTCTTTGCAGGCCTTCAAAATAAGGCCTTCATCTGGCTCCAAAGGCATCTATTGGCACCTCAATATGATATTCTATTCAGAAGGCATCACTCAGAGCTGTCTGGTTTGCAAATGACATCTTGGGGACATTTGTAAAGCTTACCTGGGAATGCATTCCACCCATTGCTTACCATTGGCTCTGTGGTTTGTAACTCACATTTGCTTGCTTTCTATTTGCTGATTTTATTTCTATTAGGCTGTCCAGCTTGAGTTTGTCCCTTCCCTTGCCTAAACCTTATTTTCTGTATTCTTCCATCGGAACTGAATTTCTGTAAACTGGCCTTTAAACCTTGTTCTTATCTTGTCACATTTTCTGTGCATTCAAAGACAGAGGTCAAATCTCAGGATCTGTCTTCCAGGGAGCCTGGTGTTTACTTTTCGATCTCTGACGTCAAAGAGAGAGGGTTTATGTGACAATCATGCTGACTACTCGGGGTGTGCTGTACAATGTCATTTTTTTTTCTAGCTCAAAACAAAAAGTTCATGTCTGTAAATGAACTGTGCAGATATTTCAGATTACGGAAAGCACAAATGAAGCAAATGTTGGTAATTCTAAAGTGTGATGGAAACAAATATTTTAATACGTTCAAAACAAATCAATACGCTAGGTGAGGGCATTTCCACAGTTTGTGGGCTGTATACTTTTATCAGTAAAACTGTATGTGTGTAAAAATGTAATGGTTATTTCAATTGAAGATGGGTTGTCTGTAATGGCAGTGTGCTACCACACCATGCATACTCCACTTTACCCCACTCCACTCGGCTCTGCACCACTCCACGCACTGCACTCTACTCTGTGTCACTGCACTCTACTCTGCACCACTCCACTTTACGCCACTTTACTTTACGCCACTTTACTCGGCGCCTCTCTACTCTACACCACTTTACTCTATGCCAGTGGTTCCCAAACTGTGCGCCGTGGCTCCCTGGGGAGCCGTCAAACCTAGCCAGTAGAGCCATTCACCAAGCACTTTAATGCATTTAATGTTGAAGGGTCTGTTGGCTTCAGTTAAACTAATTAGACTTAAACGCATGATGTCGATGATTTGTAAGTGACATGCCTAAAGCTGTAAACGTGTTGCTTAATTGATGACATGTCGAGGGAGATGACCTCCATATTTCACTGGATCCCCACATTCCAACACTCCCAAAGTAAGCGGAAGATGCCTGATTAATTTTGTTACACTTGTTAATAGTTTTTTTTTTTTTCCAAATGCATTTTACACCAATGCAAGTTATCAGGAAAGTACAGTTGTCCTGTCTATTAAACACATTAAGTATTATTAAGCATTGACATTTGTACTTGAACCATAGGTACTTCCAGTACACATTTCTTTCAGTACGTACACATTTCCAGATAGGCCTGCTCTCTCCTTGAGCACAGGGAAGTTAAACACCATATACGACATAATGCCAACATTTGGAAGCAAGAAAGAGGTACGTCTTAAAAAAAAAAAAAAATCTGAGGAATTTATTTGGCTTGCATTGATTTGCAGGCAATTTTAGGGAAGAGACAGCAAAAGTAAAGCTGTATGTGGTTAAAAAATTGTGAGTCACCCTGCTGAGACAGGTGTGTTGGCACGTAGAACATGGGTAAAAATGGAAGTGAATGCAAATATTCTTCAAGCGCAGAAACACTTTGGCAATGGGGCCTACATGCATAGGGGTGCTATCTAGCACTGTAAGTGGGATAAAAAAGTTTGAGAGGGTACTCTAAAAAAAAAAAAAGGCATGCGCAAAGAAGTGTAACTAGGAATATTTTATTAGAAACGCTGCCTTAGTAATACGAAACACCCTGCGTATATGATTATAATACCTTCATCAGCTTCATCCCAATTATTTACAGGGACAAAAATGCAAGTACTCCCGAGGCCGGACTTAAAAACCCCCCCACCCTCCAAAACAAGTAAGTGGGGAGCCACGGGCAATGACCAATGGGTCAAGGGAGCCACTGCTCAAAAAAGTTTGGGAACCACTACTCTATACCAATGCACTCTACCCCACACTACTCTACTATGCACCAGTGCACTCTACGCCAATCCACTCAAGGTCTCTCTGATTTGCTCTGCACCTTGCACTCTACTCTGAAACAATCTACTCAACACCACTGCACTCTACGCCACTCTATTCAACTCTGCATCATGCCACTCCATTCTACGCCACTGCAATCTACTTTGTGCCCTGTCCACTCTACTCCATTGCACTCTGCTCCACTCTATTCTTTGCTACTGCACTCTATGCTGCTGCACTCTACGCCAATGCACTCTACTCCACTTTACTCAACACCAATACACTCTACGCCACCGCACTCTACATCAATCTACTTTGCACCAACCTACTCTGCACCACTGCACTCTACTCCACTATACTATACTCTGCTAACTCTACGCCACTGCACTCTGCACCACTGTACGCCACTGCACTCTGCACTAATGCTCTCTAGCGACTGCACCACTCTACTCTGTGCCACTCTACTGCACTTTATGCCAATGCTCTCTATGCCATTACACTCTACACCACTCTAATCTATTGTGCACCACTACACTATATCACACTGCACTCTACACCACTTAACTCTATGCCTCATTACTCTGTACCACTATAGTGGTTTATAGTAGAGTGGGGTAGACTGCACTATGCCAGTGCAGTCTACCCCACTCTACTATACACCACTGCACTCTTCGCTACTGTACTCTGCACTTCTCTACTATATGCCAATGCACTCTATGCCACTGCACTCCATGACACTCTACTCTGCAAGACTGCACTCTCCGCCACAGAACTCTATGCCACTGCACTCAATGCCACTGCACTCCATGCCACTACTCTACTCCACTATACTTTGCATCACTCCACTAACGCCACTCCAATCTATTCTGCACCACTATACACTACGCCATTGCACTCTACACCACTCTACTATATGCCAATGCACTCTATGCGACTCTACACATCTGCACTCTACACTGCACCACTCCACTCTACGCCACTTCACTCTACTCTGAAACAATTAACTCTACACCACTCTACTCCACTCTGCGCCACTCCTCTCTACACCATTGCACTCTACGCCACTGCAATGTACTCTCCACCACTCTACTCTACGTCACTGCACTCTTCGCCAATGGACTCTCCACCACTTTACTCAAAACCACTGCACTGTACGCCAACCTACTCTGCACCACTGTACTTTACGCCACTTCACTCTAGTCCACTCCAATTAACTCTATAACACTCCAACTTTACGACACTGCACTCCATAATACTCCACTCTATGACTCTCTACTCCATTAAACTCTACTCCAATCTGACACTCTACTTTATCCCACACCACTCTACAACACTCTACTACACTCTATGCCACTCAACGACACTACTCCACTCTACTATGCTCTACGCAACTCCCTCTATGCCACTCCATGCCACTTTGCTTCACTCTATTTTATGACACACTACTCCACTCTACGCCACTCCACTCTACTCTGACACTCTATTCCACTCCACTGTACGTCACTCAACTCTACAACTCTCTATTCCACTCTATGCCATTCCACTCTCCTACACTACTCCACTCTATGCCACTCCACTCTCCGACAATCTACTCCACATCACTCTACTCCACAGTACTCTACTCCACTCTATGTAACACCCTTTACACCACTCCACACTACTCCATGACACCCAATGCCGCTCCACTCTACAACAATTTATTGCACTCTAACACTCTACTTCACTAAACTCTACTCCGCTCTACAACACTCTACTTCCTCCACAACACTCTGTGACACTCCACTCAACTCTTCAATAGTCTGTACCACTCCATGCCACTCTACCCCACTCCACAACTCTCTACGCCACTCCATAACACTCCACTTGAGGTCACTCCACTAAATTCTCCTTTACCCCACTAACTTTTAGCCATGCTGAACAGCAGCCGCACTGGTGTACAACGTGTTTAAAACATATTGGCAAAGCCAATAGCTCTTACATAGGCAAGACATATTGGCTTTGCCAATGCTTGTTGCTTTGGTTGCCAACCTGAAGTATGCACTCATTGATAGAAAGTATGCCACACAATTACTGTGGGCACTACTCCTTTGCTGACAGTTTGGGCGCTGACACAGTTCGGATGGTCAATGCTGTTGCGGCTAGCTTCCCAAATGTCTTCTTTCTTTGTAACCTTCCCACATTCTGAGAATGCAGTGATACTTATGAGTCTAACTGATTCATTGATTTTACCTTCAGTCCTGTCTAGGCCCTCTGTTCCCACTTGGCCACTATAAGCAGCTGTGTGGGTTGTACATGGGAGCACATGGAATGCCTTGATGGCAGTGCTTAATTTGTTAAAAGAAAAAAAGAAAATAAGTGCCAGGGCTCTCGTCAAGAGGCCGCTGCAGCTTGCATGACACATTGACCCTCCCAGCACTGCCAATGTCAGTACCCACATAATTAATAATCATCACATTCCTACAAGTGTGACAATTCAGCCTATTCCAGGTCCCCAAAGTAAGAATGGTTTGAGCAGCAGTCAATAATCATTTTTTAAGTATATTGAATAAATCAACAACTGTTGTGCTCATCTTTAAATTAGACAGAAAGCGCCACCATGTGGCAGACTGTTACAAGCCCCGGTGTTGACAATGAAATGCGGTGCAGAGCACCGGAAACCACCGGGTCAAATTAAGCACTAGCACTAGTTGATGGGTGATCCATGCACATGTCTTTTGTCTCACTGTTGTTTAGGACAACATCCAGTAACATCAACTCACATTTGGGGTGTCACCATAAACTGTGAATGTAGGCAATGAATAGACTAAAATACTCTAGAGAATAGGTGACTATGGAATTGTTTATTCTTTTTGATTTCTATAGTTACTCCCCTTGCTAAAATTACAATGCACTTTTTATCAGCTGAAGTGTTTATCCCTAATGATGAAGTCATTACGGACTTCCTTGTACCGGAATAGGTGTACATGATGCAATTGCCACATACTTTTTCAAATCTATTGGCCAATTGCTTTTTGCCCTGAAAGCACCCCCTAACTTGCATCCTACTGAAAAAAATGGCAGTCAGCTCAAGTTGTCAGTCCAGCCCTAGCCTTAGACCTGGCTAACTTGGGAAGTTAATACATGTCCTTCGTTTGGCAGACAGGGGCAGCTTCATGCTTTAGCAGTGAAGACGATATATTCAAAGTACTTCAAAATTCTACATTCTGCTATCACGATTGTGGTATGTGACATGTTGTCAACCCGTAGCAAGGTGATTCAAAATGGCTGAACTTATCTGGCCTGCTCATGCAACTATAAAGCAATACAGCCAAAATATAGAACCAAAAACCAGCCCTAAATATTGTTTTCACCTATTTTAAAAAAAATATTTAACAACAAGTTTTTATGGTGAATTTTTTATTTGTTTTGATTGGATATGTAGTGATATGTTGTCCCGGTTGTATTGTAGTCAATTTTGTAGAATAAAGTAAAGTCAGTAGTTGTATGTGTAGTCTGCATTATTTGCTTTAATTGTTTGCGCCGGAATACCCTCACAGGTGACAAGCAGCACTCCACAAATCCACCTTACATAACATTCGTATTACATATTTCAGTTGATATTATCATAGATAATCCTTTTGAATGATGTATTCCTCTTGCATGGCCATCTTTTTCCATCTGTGGTCTGTTAGCTTTGTGTGATGGTTTGGCTTGTGTGTTACTGTGTTCCTTTGCCAGCTGCGAGCTTTTGGAACAATCATCAGAGGACATGAAATTGTAGGGGCTGGACAGAGCTAACAGTTGACCAGGAAGTGAGGGAGCAGGGTAAAAAATACCATTGGTCTAGAATAGAAGAAATGAAACTTGTCTGCCAGAGGATTAGCAGTGATAGGGCAGGTAGGACTGCCAGTAGGAAGGCGTGGAAGTCTCAGTTCACATTAACTGGAAGGGGGAGCATAAGCCTGGAGTACCAGGAGACCAGATTGGTGGAAACGGGCAATACTGTACCTCAGGCATTTTGGAGGGTCTTCGACAGTGGAATAGGAACTAAGATGTGGGCCTGAACTGTGCTTGCACGTGAAAGAAAATGTTAGATCATGAATGCCAATGGATTGGAAGGTGGACATTCGTGGAAGGGGGAGAATAGCTAAGGAGCTGGGAGTGTGGGAGAAACTGAAGGGAGTCACAGAAGTTGTAGCAAAGAAGCTGTTTTGTCTGCAAAAAGCAAATAGTTTCTCTCATTTGCTAGCACATTGTAGGTTGAGATGCAGAGTCAAAGTCATATCTTTATTAGCCCTTGATTTTAGTTTATTATTAACTTATTGCTTGAATAAAATTGAAAGAAGTGCTGAAACACAGTCAAGTGGCCTTTAGATTGCTACTAGAGGTGTGACTAAACGAAAGCTGCTGAAAGGTGGGCATGCAGCTGTCCAGTTGACCCTCTCTTCAGCTACTCCGTACTGTTGAATAGTCTGCCCTTCTTCAGGCTCATCAGAGAGCAGATCAGATACTAATTTCTTTGGCGATGAGATGCAAGTCCAGGCCTTAGTTAATCTTCTTTCTTCTTTTTCTAGCATCTTTAGGCTCAATATTGACATTCTGTTTCAAATAAAGAATCAGGATAAATTACTTATTAGGTCTGCCACTAGCCAAGATCTTTTGATTTTAGTAAAATTATATATATATATATAATATACATACTTACAGGGGCTTTCAGCCAGTCCTCTTTATTCAATGGTCAGTTGTGTCAGTCGCACTTTTCTTTTATCCCCTACACCATACAACATTGGGCAATGTGCCATCCTGCTTCAGCCATTGGCTAACTTTACTGTGAGAAATGGCATTCTGCCTTTTCACCAAGAGCACATTCACACACAAAATAGTTCCCATCAGTGTCAAGGGGAAGGTGTGTTTTTTTAAACCAAAAGAAATATGTTTATTTTTAGCCGGTGGTTAATTTTGTATTGACAATTACCCGGCAGTTTCCTCAACAATAAAGTTTTCCAAAAAGCAGGAAAAAACAAACATTGACCAAGCCAAAAGGGTGGAAGCCATGGCCAGAGCTTTTGGATTTGCCATCGCTTGTTTTTTGTTTGTAGTCTGCACAGCGCAGTGGTCCTTCATCTCTCTATCACTCCAACTATGTGAAAAGGAGGGCACACTAACTCAGACTAATTGGGAGCATCCTTCACAAACTAATGTATCCCTTTTAACATCTTCTTTATGCACAGCTGTGCCAACATTATGAACTGCATGGAAACTTGCAATATCGGCCCTCTGCTGTGTGTGAAGCATTCTCATTGGAACGCATCGTGGGAAGAAATAAAAAGTTATTAAAGTACTCGGACTTTCAAAAAACAGTCTGTCCCACAAGTGGCATTCTCTTACATGCTCTAGACAATGTTTTCTCAAACATCTTCATGATACTGGTCTAATTTTCCTAACAATATTCTCAAACTCAAAACTCCACGTCACCTCAAGCATCATTTTATGCATCTTATGTAAACATGTTGTATACAGTCAAAAAGAAATATTCATATACAGCGAACCTTCAAAATATTTGTCACTGTAGGTCTTTGAAGACGCCCTGTGACTAGAGATTGTCGGTCTGTGACCCCACTGTCATCATGACCCAGGCGGTAAGAAACCTTCATGCAGGTTGATAGCAACATTCTCTAACCCAGGTTTCCCAGACATTTGAGAAGTACATTAGGTTTGAAAACTGACAGTCGTTTTTCTCACACATGAATATACCTTTTTCATTAACTGGTCTGTACACTGCAGATACAATGTCGGGTTTATCACAGCCTTCATTCTGTACCTTGTTAAGAAAGGCCCGGGCTACTGCACTGAAGTTTCTTTAGCTTTGAAGACCCAAAGACAGAGAAATACTTTCAGTTTTGTTTTGCATTTCATTCTGACTGGTTCCTTGTTGTGATTGGACGCCCTCTTGTGGTGCTTATGAATAATGCTTCTGTTCTGGAAAACCAAATTTAACACAATGAATGAGTCACAGACCAAACCTGGCTGGTCCAAACACACGAATAAAAACAAGAACTGGCAAAGCCAATAGGTTTTGGCAATCCGAGAGCTATTGGCATTGTCCATGTATTTTAGCCTTGCTGAATAACAGCATGGCTGCTGTTCACCATGGGCGAAAGTCTTGTAGATCTGTAGTCAAATATGAAAACAATGGCTGCAAGTCCCAGATTGCAGTGCAAAATATGGGCTGGCTGCGCTCTTCACAGGTGAACTCAGAAAAAAATGAATTGAGTGCATGCCATGTACGGGCTAAGCATGTAAATTACTGAGTATATGGACAGCAATTTTCACCGTCACCAAAAGCACCCCAGACGGCCAGGGCATAAGTAAACAGTGCTGGGGTTAAAAGCATAAGCAATGCATAATAAAACTGCACAGAGTAGCATCACATGAAGTCATTTCACAGTCTCCTTATTCACTCTCTAAAAGGAATAGTCATTTCATGGTCTGAGCAGAGATACAATAGGTGCTATATTGATATATTAATTTTAGCGTATGTATACAATGCATATATACAATGAATTTACACTTATGTAGATTATTTATGCGATGTCTTAATTCAAAGGAGCAGATGTTTTGGAAACAAAACTCAAATTTAAATAATGTATGCAAATAGTAGTTTGCGCGTTACCAAATAGTGAAGAATCGTGCATACCTACCAGGTAATTAAAAAATACGTTAGTCAGAAAATGTACAGGTTGCTTACAGACCTCTCCGTTCAATGTTATAACGTACATGTTTAACTCAAGTTGATGACATGTGAAATCAAGGGCAATTACTTGTGATACATTAAAAAGATTTATCTGGGTCTGGGCTTTAAAAATGTCCTCTCTACTGCAGGAGAACTTTACAAAAACAAATATACCTATATCCAAACATGTGAAAGGAACATTTGGCATTTCAGTTCTACTTTGTAAATTGCTTGTACATTTTCCACTCTTCGGGAGTGCCCGTAAGGTGTGTCAGTGTGGAGTTTGGGAGGCCATGGAGCAGGCACTACCTCCATCCAGATGGATAAGTACGAGGGCTTGAACAACTGTTCTTAAATTGCTTCTGGAATAAATAGTTTAGCAAAGAGAGCTGGTACCAGGCTGTCTGTTTTTTTGACAATATTTTCCTTGAGGGTGAGGCTGGTGCCTCCTCCAGATGGAGGCTCTGCAAGAGCCATCTTTAAGATCAATTATGTCAGTCTTACAATCTCAACGAGCTGAGGCACAAGTTTATTATACCCAGGCAAGAGCAGATAACCTACAGATGCAAAAGTCAATTGAAGAGGTTTCTGGGCAGATTAGTAAACTTACAACTGATGTTGCAAACCTCCAGGAGAGAGTTGCTTGTAATGAGGAACAAGCAACAACAACAGCCAAGTCTGTTGAGAATCACGAGGGCCTACTGAAATCTCTTCAAGCTAAGATTGAGGAGATGGAAAATCAACATAGGTGGAACAATCTGAGGATTTTTGGGATACCGGAAGGTAAAGAGGGCTCTAACCCCCAGCATTATATGGTTCAGTTGTGCATGAAGGCTTTCCCTGATCTCAGCGATTGGGACTGGGATTCACAAATTCAACGCGCACATTGCCTCCCTTTTAATCGTAATATTTCCGGTACCAAAATAATGCAACCCCGACCTATAGTGATATACATTGGGAACTTCCTCCTCAGACAAGCTATCTCTCTTACAGCTTGACCTATGTCACCAGTCATAATTGATAATTTGTCGATTGTTGCTCGCTTTGACTTATGTAGATCCACAATAGACCGGAGATGGAAGCTTCGGCAGTTCATCGATTCATTTAAAGCAGCAGGCGATCAAGCCTTTTTGCAGGAACCTGCTCGCCTCAAAATTATGAAAGATGGTCCGTCCCGGATGTGCTTCTCGGAAGAGGAGGCGGCCCAGGCATTGGCCTGGGTCAGAGGGGCGAACAATCATATGCCACTATCAAATAATGTATGAAACGACAATATGTTATAATATGGTATAATGGCACCAAAGTTCTGTTATTCTCTCTCTTCTCCTTTCTTACTTTCTACTTTTTCAGTTTTTTTTCTTCTTTTTTCTTCTTCTCTTTTCTTTATCTTGGTTTCTGCCGCAATGCTATTCTGCTATTTCTCAAAACTACGACATTCTCAGCATGGGTGGGTGGGGGTTCCGGGGTGGACGGGTTGGGGGGCTCTTTTGGGCTGTTTTCCATCAACGGCTCCAGAATGGGGTGATTCCTTCCTCAGGGTACAGGGGGGTGGGGAGTCTTGTGTGGGGTGGTGTTTGCAGTGGGCAGTAGCCTTCAAATCAGTGTCACGGATGATTTCATTCAGTTTTTCCAGGCTAATCAGTTCACATGCACAGGGTGTGGGGGGGTAGGAGAAATCGGTCATAATAGGTTTTATTCAAACAGGATGCTTATTTTGTTTTTTGGATATCTGGGGTTCACATTTGAATATCCAAATATAGGAACTCAGATTTTGTTATTTTTTCTAGATGGCTATGATGGCTAAGATTAAATGTATGTGTTGGAATGTGTCAGGGATTAATGCACGGTCCAAGCGACTACTGGTACGGGAAGAAATTGCACATTATAAACCTCATTTGTTGGCCTTAACAGAGACCCACTTGGCATACAAAGATAGGGCCCTATTTAAGGATCTAGGGTACAATACGGTTGTCTGTACAGCACAGTCTACAGCAATTCGAGGGGTGGCAATGCTCTCGTCTAAAAAGTTTCAGGGGCCAGATATTAAAGACCGCAGCGGACTCTAGGGGGAGATGGGTTTTGGTACAGATGCTTCTATACTCTGTTAAATTTGTATTATGTGTCATTTATGGACCAAATACTGATGACCCCGAAATATTCAATACACTCTCCCTGGAATTGTTGAGCTGGGCGGGGGAATTGGTTTTAATGGGGGACTTTAATTACGTAATTAATTATAGCATAGATTCTACTAATCGTAGGGCTATTGTGCATTAACCTAGAATCAGGCTTTCCTTGAATGACTTAATTAATTTATATGGCATCTGTGATGCCTGGCGGACTTTATATCCAACAGATCCTGGTTACACTTATTATTCACATCCTCACAAACAATACTCAAGAATTGATATGGTCTTCATTAAGCGTATGTGGCGTGAAACTATTGAAATGTCAGTATGCCCAAGGATAGTCTCAGACCATAATCCGATTTACTTCCAATTTTCTGTGGATTGAAGGTGTGATGGGCCCATTACTCCCAGGTTTACTTTCCCTCGCCACTTACTGACTAATGGGGACTACATCAATTTTATTTCAGGGTCTCTTAAGGAATTTTTTACTACTAATAGAGGATCAGCTTCGCCATCAATAATATGGGACACTATGAAGGCATATGTCGTGGTATCACGTTTCAATATATAGTCAAATGAAATAGAGCCACCTCTAATGAAGCTGATTCTTTATACCAAATGGTCTGCAACCTTGAACTGCTTCACGCACTTGAAATTACACAAGGTGCTACTGATGCATGCCAAATATTCACTCAACATTTAGAGATGCGGTCTCGTGCTGGACGGCGACTGAGGGAACAGATAGCTACTAGATTTGTCAAATATAAGAGTCTCCAGTATGAATATGGGGAAAGGGTCGGCAGAATATTAGCTTACCAAATTACAGAAAAACAAAATAAGGGCCAAATCAGGTCATCAAGGGATTAGATGGGAAGCTTTATTCAAATGTTACAGCTATTTTAGAACAATTCTCTCTGTTTTATGGAAAACTTTACAGCCAGTCACAAGAGTTCGATCAATGTAAATGCATAGAATATATTCAACGCTGCAATCTCCCATCTCTAGCAGAGGACCAGTCAAAGGACCTGCAGTCAGATATTTCAAGGCTGGAAACTGAGGCTGCATTAACGGCTTTGCCCTCAGGCAAGGCTGCAGGGGAATATTCGCTACCCATTGAGTTTTATAAGTTATTCAGGGATAAATTAAGTTTGGAATTTACTTTTGTCATTCAATTTATTGAAACAGGAGGGCCAGTTCAAACAATCTGGCAAATAACTAACACTGTGGTCTTTTTAAAAAAAGCGAAACCTGCTGAGGATTTGGGCTCATATCGGCCCATTTCCCTCATTAACACTGATGCCAAATAGTTCGCTAAAATCTTGGCTTTCCGTCTTAATTCAATAATTCCAGCTTTAGTATCCCCACAGCAACATGGATTTGTCTCAGGGAAGGATACTATTGCTCATATTAATACAGCAATTGCTGCCTTCGACATCGCGAGAAGTGTAATATGAATATGGGCATGATATTACTCGATGCCGAGAAGGCATTTGACCCTGTTGCATGGGACAGCTTATGGATCACATTGGCTGCCTTTGGTATAGGGGAAGATTTTATTAAAATGATTCGGGCACTTTATGAGACCCCACGCGCCCGGGTGGCACACGCCGGGAGCTATTCAGGATTGTTTCGGATCTTCCGTGGGACAAGGCAGGGGTGCCCACTCTCCCCCCTCCTTTTTGCCTTGTATATTGAGCCCTATTTACAATCCCTCTTTAGGAATTTAGATATCCAACCATGGGCTCTCAGGGGCCAACAATTGAAACTAAATGCATATGCCGACGATGTGGCAATTTTCTCCTCCAATCCTGCAGTAGCAATTACTCAGATTGCTCTTGAAGCTCGAATATTTGGCCACTTCTCTGGCTACAAACTGAATCGATCTAAAACCCAGGTTCTTCTGAATTTTTCTCCCGATGTTCCTATTTTTAGGACCACTACTTCAGCGGTTTACCTAGGTGTTAGGCTTTGCCCTGTGGTCTCCAATATAGTCAAATTAAACTAGGAACCTTTATTAGCGGCAACCATTGCTAAATGCAAATCATAGAGTAAGTTACCACTTACTATATTTGGATGGATAAATATCATTAACATGACTATTCTCCCTAAATTTCTTTACTTTTTCAGGGCAATCCCGCTAAGGGTTCTGGACTTTTTCTTTAGAAGACTTGAAGGTGCAATAGGTAGTTTTATCTGGGGCTACAGGCGGTCAAGGCGCGCTATTCGACTTTTGAAAACTTCTTATATTAGAGGAGGGCTCTAACTTCCAGATTTTAAGCTTTATTTCTAGGCTGCTTTTACTGGATGATGGCGTAGCTTACTGACTCACGGTGAACCGGATTCTGCACCATTCTGCTATCGGCTTGCTCTTGGTCCAAACGTTAGTCTTTTTTTTTATCGGCTGAATGATCTCAACTACTATAAAAGGGTGCATTTTAAGATACTTAAAGATATTATTTTCATATGGAAAGGGATTTGTAAGAAATATTCTGTTGGTTTTATTAACGAAGACACTCCCATCTGGGACAACCCTGCTTTTTCCCAGGACTTAACTTGCAGAGTCTGGGCAGATTGCGGTATTATAACAATGGGCCAACTATTTGATCTAGATGGTTTTAGAGCTTTTGCTGAGTTACAAAATTCTTTTGGGCTACCCCATCATTCTTTTTTTAAATATCTTTAATTGAGGGATTCCTTGCAAACGAATGTTAAACAAGCACAGGATATCGACAGATCCGATCTCTCTTCATATTATTTTAAGCCTGGTATTAAACGCACTATAAGCACGATGTATTAAGCATTTATACAATTTGCTGTGGAAGATACTCCATTATTAGCATCAAAATGGAGCAGGCTTTTATCGTCTGAAGTATCGGCTGAAGAACTTCAGCGGGCTTTAGATCTACTAGATCGCTCGGTACACTCTGTCAACCTTAGTTACAACAGTGGCGCACGCTGTGTCTTTTATATTATACCCCAGATGTCATTGTTAAATGGGGAACAACTGCTTCAACAGGTAGTACAGACAGAACAAGATGCCCTAAGTGCAATCTCTTTGCGGCTGATGTCCTACATATGTTTGTACTCTGCCCCTGTTTGCAAAAATTCTGGGAAGGGGTGATAAATTATATGTCATTAATTTTGGACGTGCCCATCAATTTATCTGTTAAGGAGAAAATGATGGGTATCAAGTATGATTTTGTTGGGGGTTCTCAGAAATGTATTACAATCATGATGTCCTCTGCCCGACTTTGTATTGCGAGGGCATGGATCTCAGGGAGTGCTCCGGAAGTCTTTGAGTGGCGAACCCTTATCTATCAAATATATTAATTGGAGCTTGCTTTGGCAAGAGCAAGGGGTCTCACTGCACTCCAAAAATGTAATAAGATCTGGAAAACTTTTAAACATGATCTTTTATATGTCAATAATGATTAATTGGAAGCTGAAATGGTTTTATGCATGTTTATATCCCCGTTATGCTATGTCATGTAATTTAATCTAATCTTGGCCAGTTTTCTAATTGAATCTACTTTTGTAATATTGGAGAATTTAAGTATGACCATGATAATGATTAATTGTGACCTTTGACACTGTTCTTATTTTTTCTACTATAATTTTATCCTGTGTGAATTGCCATTGTCTATCTTATGACCAATAAACATTTTATTAATAAAAAAAATTCAAAAAGAGGGTGAGGCTGATGTCAGGGTAACTCCAAGTGCAGTGGCATTCAGTGAAAGTTGGCGCTCAAAGCCGTTGGGGTTTCGATGTGGTCAACGTTCATAATAGGGTCACACCAGGCAGAGAGCTGCTGCTTCACCCAGACAGTGAATTGGGGTATTTGGGACCAAAAATCCTAGGCACCCTTGTACCAATTGCCAACATCATAGCCACAACTCAACCCTACTACAGGGAAGGCAACCAGACTACTATGCCCCACTGCAGGGAAGGCAAGCCAGACCACCCTGCCCTGCCACAGGCAGACAAACTGTTCCTGTCTGCAAAAAGGAAACCAAGCATTGCTACCCCTAGACCTTGGAGGATGCAAAGACAAAACAAGCTCATACACCATGCTTGCTACATAATCTTATGGGCACTAACAACTCTATTGTGGGTTACATTTTGTAGCAAGTTTAGTGAGTACACAGATTTGGTTAGGTCACGCCGTCCATCAAAAGAGGCCAGGTCCAAGAAGGATGGAGGCTTTCTTTCACACTGCAGGGCAGAATGTGCTGAAGGTTCTCTAGTTGCAGCAGGGCACAGAACAGCAGAAGTCCCCTTTCCCCACACCAGGGTAGACCAAGTATGAGGGTCTCTTCCCAACAGCAGGGCAGAGAACAGTTTAGGTCCCCTCTCCCCAAGGAAGGGTTCAGGAAGCACTGGGGTTTAGGCAGAGGCTGACGGAGGTTTTTGCCTCAGATCATGGTACCCTGCACACTGAGGTCGGTGATCACTCCCTTGCCAATGCAGGGCTGAGAGCGCTGTTTATCCTCGGTTCTCAGGCCGGGGTCAGGTGATTTTCACCGGTATTTGCACGAGCCCAGACTTTCCTCTGGACGGCTGGCTCATCAATGGTCCTGCGGGGGAGCATCTCCCGAGAAAAAGCACAGTCCCTTCATCCCGGGATACACCGAGAGCAGATGGGGCAGCAGCGGCCTGTGCGGGCATTCAACATGTGGACATTAAACGCAGTCATAAATCCACAGGAGCAGAGGGATCCAACTGACTGGTCCCTCAACACTGAAAGAGTACGCTGTGTGTACATAAACACACGCACACCAGACACACGCACACACACAGCAGACACACCGCACACACCAGACACACACACAGCAGTCACACGCACACACACAGCAGACACACTGCACACACACAGCAGACAGACACCCTCCACCTGACAGGATACAACACATCCCAGCCACCCTGTTCTCTGACCTGGAGGGGCCGCCCTCACTGCTTCCGGAGCTGTGGCGGAGGTGCCCAGTAAGAGCCCGCGCCCGGTGCCAAGGCAGGACCGGAGACTGCCGCCCAGCTGGGCACTTACACATGCAAAGCTGATGGCTGTAAAACACGCAGACGGCTGCTGTGCGAGTGACAAATAGCACTGGACCAGCCCTGCAGAGTAAACACCCAAGTACAGCACTTTCCATAAACGGGCAATGTGATTGCGGCACCGACCGCTCTGAGCAAATGTAAACAATAGTGCTTGTGAAAAGCACTGTTAACCAATTAAAAAATTAGTCTCAACATCCTTACCTAAAATAGCCGCTGTGTATGCAGATTAGTAATTGGCAGGTGCTCTTGGGGAGGGCTCAACAGAGGAAGAGGCATGGCGTATGCATGCTATGGACAAATGGGGATAAAGAATTAAAGAGTGATGATGGTGCCAGCAAATGAGAAGACTATGGGCAGGTTGAAGCCCACAAAGTACATACAACAGGTCTCGCGCTGAGACCTAAAAACCTGGAGGCTGGACTGCAGTGGGCTGTTGGGTGAGCTCGGGGATTCTCTGTTCACTAACTCAGAAAGCAGACCCGAGAAGCTGCTGTGGAGAGATAATGTTACTCATTTGGACTTGAGGTCCTGCAATATTGAATCAATGTTTCTTCAAAATTGTAAAACCAATGGCTTTAAGCCAATGTATTTGGAAAATAGTCATGTGGAATTAATATTTTGCCTATTTATGAATTAAAATTCTGGAGGGAAGAAACCCACTAAACCAACTGGAGATAACGAGATTATCACTTCTCATTCCACTGCATCCTCAGTTGAAAGGAAATTATTTTAGGTTTCTGATCTATTGCGTTACTAACTTTACCGGGTTAAAGCTTTAAACCAACCACATCTTTGCTGCCAACCATTGTGTGGATCAGTGTCTCCCTCAAAGGCAGCCTGAATCTATATGGCTCCAGTCCACACAACCCAGTATTTCATGTTTTTTTACTGAGGTTTTTGGTAAGCCCTTACCATGTTCAGTAGTGATGATAACTTGAATTTTTATATAAATCTACTTTTTATTGCACTTCACATAATAGAGCATAGCACCAGAAAATCATCTGGAAGTATAAAATGAAACAAATACACCGATAACATACCTCCGGGGCTCTCAAGTGAAGCAGGGATTTCATTTGAGGGACTTATGCAGGAGAAGCAAGGTGTAGAAACAACCATCACAGGCTTAAATACTCTTGCAAAATGTTGCAAGCAGTGTGGGCCAATCCAGGTCTGCCTGAAGGGAGCTTTCGCCTCTGAGTGAAGACATAATGATAATCAGGGCACAAGTTGGGGGTACACGCAGGTGCACGGCGTCCACCCACTCTTTTCACAGGGTGGACACCGTCCTCCCTGCCAAGAAGTTGGGCCCCTCAGAAATATGCTGAACTTGTCCCGGTGTAATTTTTAGATACCGGGACACATTCAGCAGCGCCTGCATGTTGTCTGCTTTCGATTCCCAGCAGCAATGTGCAGGCGGGGAGGGACCTTTTTTAGGTCTCGCTGAGCCAGCGCATGCGCTGCTCTGCGAGAAATTTAGTGAGTGGCTTTTAGAAAGTGGTACCAGAGGCTTTTGCTGGCCTCAAGCTTGCGTTCACGCGAGCGTGCTCGCGCGCAGCCGCCATGTGGGTTTCTGTCAAGGCTCATTAAGCCTTGCGTGCCTGCTCTCTGCTCTCACTTCCCCCTCCCTTCTCCCCCTCCCTCATCATCAGTTACCGGGCTACAGCTTGTTCTCTTTCCTTCTATGCTCCTCCACCCCCTGCTCTTTGCTCTCACTATCCCCTCCCTTCTACTACCCCCTCCCTTCTCCCTCTCCCTCCTCGTCAGTTACATATTCCCTGCTCGTAGCCCAAAGCGCCGCCACGCACCCGGCTTTCAATTCACCGGTTGTCCGTGTTGCCTTTAGCCCCTCCCTCCCCTCCTTATGCTGTCCAAATTGAAAATTTCCCCGCTCCCCTCCCTTTGTCACCTTGAAGTGTGTCAGTGCCTCAGGCAAGCTGAACATGAGGCGACATTACTGCATTATGGAGGCCGGGTGCTTTCAGTGCATGGCGTAAAACTTGTAGGTACACGGGCGCCACAATTTCATTTTAAAACTCACCTAGTGCTTTTTCTGTTGTCATTACTTACTCCCACCCCCCCTCACCCCCCCCATCGTTGCTTGAACGTTCCACCCGCCCCTCCCCTCATTTCTGCTTGTTTCACTTCCTTCCGTCCGGGACAACAAGACCCTCTCCGGTAAAGCTAAACTACATGGAGGTCGACTACTCGGTTCCCAAAACATTGAGGTCATTACATGCCTCTTTAATCCATTAAAGTGACACGTTTTATTAATTGTACATAGCTATACCTCTGCCTTGGTGTTTTTTTTGTCCCGTGTCTGTGTATGTATTTGTAAGGTAAATAAACCGCATGCGTGCTCGCACTACAAATGCACAATCGAGTGAACACATAGGCTTCCTTCTTTCATACATTGCAGGTCTCCGCATCTTTTGTTTCATGTCTGACGGTAAACATGCCGGGTTGTAATAAGACATGCTGTTTTGGAGTGCCACAGGCCCCTCAGGTTTTTAATAGTATTTTCAAAATATTGCTTCAAAGAAATGCCATTTAAAGTTGCTTAGTAATTGTATTTTAGCAAACCTTTTTCCTAGTTGCAGTTTTTGTGTGCACATTTACTTTTCAAACCAGACAATAAACAATTTTGCTATCTTGCTTATGTATACATTTTCATATAATGTAGGAGCATTCTGGTAACATTAGGACTAGCATGCGTGAATTCAATTTTGCAAATGTGTATACAGTTTTTATACTGTAGCCACAGTCAGAAATGCACGTGGCGCTTTCAGTTCGTTGCATAAAATCCCAGCAGAAGTGAAGATTTTCGTACAAAGCAGGGCGTGTACAGCTTGGCAATCTTCACAATGTTAGCACTTTTGCAAGAAATACAGTGCGATAGTGAGAAAACATTTTTTGCCCATTCCTAGTCTCTGACTACTTGCTGCTTCGGCATCATTGCTTTTGCACAAACCCCTACCTCTCTCAATGGTCCCACATTCTTGAGTTGCTGTGCCCACCTGCCATTTTTGCCCTCTCATGTTATCTTCACAACAAAAGCCCCCAAAACTTATGATTCGCCACAAATTATACTGCACGCTTCCTTAATGTTCTAAATGGAATACTGCTGTGTTTCAAACATCTTACATATATGTGTATCTTGTCAGCACTTTTCAAAGGACAGCTAATCATTGTGTGTCTAATTAGAAATAATTAGCAAAGGCTGGAATGAGTTTACGCAGTACAGTAAACTGTCAAACAGCTGACTATAAAGCATCAGTGTGCCTCAAATGGTGACTACTTATAAACTGACTGACTGGAGGCGGCCTGGAACCTCACACTTAAATGTGAATGCCAGGGAGAGGAAATAAAGGCACACAGCTTGTTATCTCATCACAAGTACTTAAGAGAGGCAGCTTTTGCCTTTGTTCAGTCCCTGCAGTCATGGCCGGCATTAATCGTGGGTGGGGGGGTCGCGCGGGGATGGGGGTTAATAAATTAAAAATCTTACCTTTCGCCGGGTCCTGCATTTTACTGCTCTCCTGCCTCCGGCATGAACAGGAAGCAGGCAGCCTCCCTCCCCTCCCCTAAGCCAATCACAACGCTGCAATGGCAGCGTTGTGATTGGTCGGGACGCCGACCAACCAGGCGCCTATGGGGAGGCCATTTTCTCCATGTAGGCTGCATGCAGCCTACATGGAGAAAAGGCAGAGTGCGCATGACTGGTTTGGCCTACCAAACAGTCAGCACCCTCAGCAGTGGGCAAGCTACTCCTCCCCTGACCTAGACCAGACCCGCCTGCCCCCAACCAAACCCTTCTGCTTTCTTGCAGTGCAAGAAGCAGAAACATAAAATGGTAGTTTTATGGCGGAGCCGCCCCGAGTCCCTGTATATAATAGAAGGTTGCACTGTAAGAATGTCAAATGTGTTTGTCTGTCCCAGTATTTACACAAATAATTTCAATAGCAATATTTTATTTCTTTTATGGCACTATGCAACCAATGCAGGGTGTCAGAGCTCTTTACATAACATACACATTGAAACAATAATACATGGGTAAATCAATGTACAAGATGAGTTACATGAGACACTGATGGTTACAAGTTGTAGGAGTCACATGTACTTCATACCTCACTGTGGTCTTTTAGAAGAATTATAATTTATGAACTGCAGGTAACAAAAGGATCTCTGTGTTAAAAGCAGTAACCTACTTTACTATACATAAAATATAAATCTGTCATCTGCATTGTAGGTGATGTGCTTTGCAGGAGACACATTTGCCTTCTCTACTACTTTGATTCAAATCGGGGACTTCACAAAACACATATTCCTCCAGCAAGTGCATTAACTACCAGAGTTATCGCAATATTATTACTATTCCCTGAGATTTACAGGGCACCTTCACAGCAGATGCCTTAACCCAATCAAATATTTTAAAATGTAGACTTTGCAACCAATTAAGCATAACAGATCTACTACCATGCTTATCCTTGTTGCCAATTTCTTTGTGGCAGGGTTTAAAAAAATTAAATGTATTAGTTGAGGCCCAGATTTTGCATTGGGATTGCGCCACTTTTTTGGCACAACCCCAACGCCAAATCACATTTGTTAAAACTCATAATGCACTTAAATGTACTCATGATGATATACCTGATAAACATATGTGCAAGGTCTTAATATCTGATGTCACTTCTTGTGATGTCACTTCCAGTGAGGCCACTTCCTGTGATGTCACGTGCAATGTCACGCGTCGTGACATCATGCACTATGATGGCACGCGTCATGATTTCACTTGCATACTGCCTAACCTGGTTAGTCCCCCCACTTCTTTTTTTAGGACTTGTGCCCTGATGATAATGCTATAAAATATGAAATATGGGAGCTGTTTGGTATTTAGTGACATAAAGAACAGCAACCATGCTAGTGACATAGGGCCAGTAGCTGCAGTGCACAAGTTGACTGGATATTTAGACATTTCTCCTGCTGTATATGTCTGTCTCTGTCCATGCAGTGCATCAATGCAGTCTGTCCCCATTGTGTCACGCAGCGAAAGCAGGGGCTCACGCACACATAGGGAAAGAAAGATAGCCACAGAGAGGACAGTGTATATTTGTCCACCGTGCTCTCAATAGAAGAGATGGTTGCTCCAGTCCTTCCCTTTGACTCTCTCATTCTTTTCTACTCCCTTGAATTTTATCTGCCCTTGAAGCACCTTCAGAGACGGCCGGGAGTGCATGGTGTCACTACCCACTGCTTGCTCACATTCCATGAGACACGTGGACCTCTTGTTTCCCTTTTCTCCATATTGTGCAAAAGCAGTATGACCAAGTGGGCAGTGTGTGGGAAGGTTAGAGGGCAAAAAGGGACAGGTGTGAGAGAGAAACAGATGTGTAAGACAACATGAAAGTAATTAAAGTAAGAGACAAGGGTAGCAGTGGGGTGGGAGCAGAGAGAAGATGGCCCCATTAAGAGATGGAGGCCAGGGATGAGATGGTGCACATAGATGGACCCACAGAGTGAATTGTTGCACAGAGAGAAAGAGAATACATTGATGCACAGAACACAATAATGGAGCACAAATTAAAAAGGAACTGTTAGACCTGCCAACTTTTGGCTTGGTTTCCCGTTGTATTGCTTCTGACCTCCTGTTTTTGACTGTGTGCTGAATTTCGTTTTTGATGCTTTAGGACTCAAAGCACTTTACCACTACTGACCAGTGTTAAAGTGCATGTGCTCTGTGTCTAAAACCTGATTGTAATTGGTTTCTCCATAATTGGTGTATTTTATTAACTAGTAAGTTCCTAGTACAGGGCACCATGGGTGCCCAGGGCCTGTAACTCAAGTGCTATTAGTGGGCCTGCAGCACTGATTGTGCCACCCACATGAGTAGCCTTGCAAACTTGTCTCTGGCCTGCCACTTCAGCACCTGTGTGTGTAGTTTTTATCTGCCATTTCGACCTGCCAAGTGCACCCACCTGCCAGGCCCATACCATCTCTTTTATTACACGTAAGGCACCCCTAAGATAGGCACTCGGTAGCCCCATGGGCAGGGTGCAGAGTATTTAAGAGGTCGGGCATGTACTTGTGAGTTTTACATGTCTAGTAGTGAAACACTGCTCAACTCAGTTTTCAATACAGAAAGGTCTATCTCTCCCATAGGTTAGCATTGGAGCTGCTGGTAACATCGTACGAGTGTATCTTCCAATTGAGAGTAGATAGAAAATGGAAGTTTGGTGTTTCTGGACTCACAATTTAAAACCACATCTTTTAGTGAAGTTGATTTTTAGACTGCAGGCCTGAAAATACCCCTTTTAGATAGTCAGCATTTTCTTACTTAACCATTCTGTACCTCTGCCTGTCCGTAGAATACATGTCTGGGTTGGGTGACAGTTGGGTTTGTGAATTCACTCTAAGCAGTCACACAAAGGGAGCTGAGGTGTGCCCTGCATTACCTGATGGCCCCTCACCAGGCTGATGAGTCTCCATGAGCTAGAGTGGTGGGAGGAGCTGACACTTGCACCTGAATAGGGCTATACCTGTCCCCACACGAAGTAGCCTCTACTCCCTGTAGTGTGTCTGGATCCAGGGCAGTAAAGGCAGGGTCTTTTGCACTACAAAGACCATTCTTTGAAGTCTCCCTACATCAAAGGCTAAAATGGGTATAAGTACTGGACCTCTGACACCCAATACTTGGAACAGTTCATGTCTGAGGACATTCTGCCAGGAAGAAGAGCTGTTTGGCTGCCAGGAGGGACCGCCACTTTGCTTTTTGCTTTGCTCTGTTGGCTTGCAGCCTGCTGCTTCTGTCCTGGGAGTGAGAGGACTGGACTTCGCTCTCTACATGCTGCTTTCTAAAGTTTCTCCAAGGACATGAGTTGAGCTTGCCTCCTGTAGGAAGTCTCAGGGCCATCACAGACTTCACCTCTAGCACCTGGGCTCATATGCTAAGAGCTCTACTTGCCCAGAGGTGCCAACTCCAGTTCCTGCGCCTTTGGAAGTGATTATCCATGCTACAAAAGAAAAAACCTACGTCGAGCGACTTTGGAACCAGCGCCTGTCTGCAACTTTGACACCGTGCCACTGCCTGCACTGAAGCTGTGGTCCCTGCTTGATGCAACGACCGCGACGTACAACTCAGGCTCTGACAACGACGCAGCGCCTCTGAAGAACCGTCACTGTGGGAGTCCCGAGCACCGTGCCATCGACGTCTGTGACGTTCCTCTCCGACACTGCAGCTGTGGCCCAGGGGTTTGACCTTGATGCCGCAAAACTGAGGCCTCACAGATTGACCGCCGAGTTTGTCATCGATACCGCATAGCAGTAAGGCACTGAGTTATCGCACCTGCAACCGACGCATCACCTACCCTGCGCCTTGCATCGTCCACGGGCATTAGCAGCTCAATGACCCTGCACCGCCTCCATGAATGGACGCCTCACATGCTAGAGTGACCCCTCACCTTCTTTGCGCAACGTACTGTCAATGAGCGGCACCGTGCCAACGCCCCTGTCCAGCGGTAAGGAACTGGTGCATCAACTGCTTTCGCTATGCCTCACTTCCCTTGCGCATCATCTTTGATTTTTGATGTATCAAAGGTACTGTATTTTGGGCCGGCATGATTACTGTATGTGGCCCGTGTTCCCTCGCGGTCAGACTGAACTTGTAGATTTGTACCGGTCAAGCACGACCCGATAGCCCCAGTCAAAGCTATTTTTTCTAAGGACTAGCACTTTATTTAATATTGAAAAATGTATGCCTTGATTTGTGTATGTTCGGTTCTGGTCATTTTAGTCTTTTTTACTCCGGTAAATATTGGCTATTTTTATAAACTATTGTGGAGTACTTTTGTGGGTTTTTTCCATGTGTGTATATATATACAAATACTTTACACATTGCCTCTGGGGATAAGCCTGACTGCTCTTGCCAAGCTACCAAGGGGATGAGCATGGGTTATTCTTAGTGTGTAACTTACCGTGACTAGAGTGAGGGTCCCTACTTGGATAGGGTGCATGCCACTGCCAACTAGAGACACCAATTTCTAACCCGATCACATACACTATAGAGCACAGAGAGATATGCTGGACATGGTGGAATGGGACAGAGAATGATGATGCTCATAGAGACATGCGAGACAGAAAAAGACAGAGCATGGAGATACATTAGGTAGAGATAAAGAAATAGAGCAGAGGGGGAGATGAGGCATGAAGAGGGATGGAGAGGGAAGAAAAAGAAGAATGGATATGCAGAGACATTGGGTGTGCATAGAAAGAGCAATGAGTCACAATGATAAGTGGCACGGAGAGATCAGACATAGAAAGAACGATTGGCCATGTGGATTTTGATGGTTATGTTCGGACGAAGCGGGCAGAGGTGGGGCACCAAGAGACTTAGGAAAGATATTAAGAAAGATGTGGAACAGACAGAGCAACATGGCAGAGACTGGAAGGGAGATGCGGAGATAAAAGGAAAGGGAGAGATGGGGTGCAATAACAAAAATCTTAAAGCATTTGAAGATATGACCATGCAAAGGGCGATGGGGCAGACAGATGAGCCACAATAATCACTTGATCAAACCCATTTGCATTTGGGAAATTTCATTAACCCTCTTTAAAAAACACATTTAATACAACTTTATACAAAACACGTTGTCATTCTAAATACAGACACAGCTTTTCACTATTAAAAAACCCAGACTTGTTGACTTTGTTAATCATTAGCATTTTTGTTTGACCGAAAAGCTAATGGTCGCTTTGGGAGAGGCCCCCGAGCAACACTCTTCTTGTATTGTGACTAGGAGACTTTGGCTGTTACTAGCTCAGTCCGGCTTGTGGTACCTGTTTTCTCAGAGCCCGCCTGCTCCAGTGCACACAGGGTCCACTTCATAGGCCACTAGCCAGCTCCATCATTTTATCCACTCCAGAAATATCTGACAGACCGGGTGATTTAGGATGATTTAAAAAAATATAACTGTAGTGAATAAAAGCCTGGTATCGCCCACTTTGATTGGATAAATGGTGAGGGTCTTAATCTGGTCAGTGTCTCTTGGCCAAACTCTGCAACCCCATCATTGTTTAAATAAATCCTGGGTCTAGAACATGGATGTCACTTCATCAAAATGCCATGGACAGCGGAAATGACATCATATGACCTTTGATCCTGAATGTCCCCAGGAAGTGGTGTTGCATGACCAAATCCTGAAGACACTGCAATAAGTTACATCACTGAAGTTCTTTAAAAACTGCTTGAATAGTATAACACAACACAGACAAATGACCATTTAAGAAACCACCTATGTTATGGTGCTAGCATAATCTTTGAAAGTGGTGGGATGTAATGCTTACCCTGAGTTGTAGTGAGGTGGACTTGGGGGGGATCTCACAGAGAGAAATTCTTTTTAAAAATGGGGACAAATGGTGTATTAAAAGCACAATTTTCAAATAAGTTCACTAAAAAGCCATAGGCTCTGAAAGGCCACACACTCATATTCAAGTCCTTTAAAAGGTGTGCCAAGCCAGTGAAACCTGACGCTCTTGAGGAGTTCACCCTATTGATTACAAAATGTTTTGTGTATGACCCTTATGCCAAAAATTACCTACATTGTGCCTGTACCAGCATTTTGTCAGGCATCCCCCTCGTATACCATGGGTGCCCCCTTATGCCAAAAATTGCCTACAATATCCCATGGCCAGAATTTTGGAATTAATCCCATCATATACCTTGTGTTACCCTTATGTCAAATTACTTCTAGTACGTCAGGGCCAGTATTTTGTCATGGTTGCCCCCATCCCATATGTTGTAGGTTTCCTCCCTTATGAGAAGACGTCTAGCAAGACTAGCAAGCATATCACCACATTCTCACTCATGCTCACTTACATTCACTCACACATTCTCACTCACACTCCATCATTCATTCTCACTTGCACTCATTTATTCACAATCACTTTACTGCACTCTAACGCTCTCGCTCATTCTTACTCATACTCAATCATGCTTACTAATACTTGCACTCATTCCATCATTCTCACTTATGCTCACTTATTGTCACACACTCTAACTCATTCTCTCTCCTTCATACACATTCACTGTCACCCACATTCACTTTAACTCTCACTCACATTCACTTTAACTCTCACTCACTCATACTTCACATTTGTTCTCATTCATCTGTCACTGACTCTAACTCACTACTTGTCACTGATTCTCATGCATTTTCAACCACACACAGTGCTCACACATACAGACATGCTCACAAACACACTGACTCACAAGTACACACCCTGCATACATTTACAAGCATGTTTGCTTTACTTACTACATCTGCCACTGAGGGCCTCGTTCCAGCTCTTGGTGTTCCATTCTTTATTGCACTTATAGTGAATAGTAAAATATTATTCACGGTTGGCTTAATAACAAATGAGCAGAAAACGAAGTTGGAGCACAATGCCCATAAAGTTGAGCTGCCTCTGTCTTCCTGGCACCGATTTTGCCACTGTTAGGTCAGGGGTCGCAAGAGCAGTGCTAGGGGTCACAAGTGGGAAACCAGGGGTCGCAGCTGCGACCACTAAATGACGGCCAAGGCCTAGAAACATTTCCTATGTGAGGGAATTCTCAAAGCTCACGATGTCCTGTGAGTCTGTGGCTCTGAAGTACTAAGCTACCAGAGTGGTAGATGTATGTTTATAAATAGCATCTCAATACAAATACCGCCAGCATGGAAATCAAATGTTTTTGTTGAAGACAATAATGGCATTATTTCTTTCGCAATGCGCTCCCCGATGTCGACCCCTCATGCATTTTGCAGCTCAAAAAAACACAAGACAGGAGGCGTTTTATTCAGCCCTAATTTCAGGCGTGCTGTGCTTGATTTAGCTGTGAAAGCTTCACAGTTTGAGCCAAACATGCGAATGTAGGTGCGTTTGTGCTTTCTAAACAAGTTGTGGTTTTATCAGTCGCAGCCCGTGCAGGTAAGAGCGGTGGGGCCGGGTGCAGGGGGTGGGGGGGATTTCGACAGACGACGACAAGGGAAAATTATTTATTTATTAAATTTTCCTTCGTGGTCATCTATCGAATCCCCTCCCCCCCTCCGCAACCCGGCCCCACTGCTCTTACCTGCACGGGCCGCTGCTGGGTTTTATTGTGATGAAGATGTTTTGGGGCATCAACTAAAAATTTTTTGCAAATGGTGACTTACAGTATGGTCTTTTGCAGGCAGCATTGCTGACTGATCCTACGCAGGTGCTAATGTGCCATCCATTGCAGTGCATCAATCAGCACATACACAGCATGCTCACCAAATGTTAATAAACCCTGAAAAAATATTTTACCGAGTGTTCAAGGGCTACAATTATAATAATGTGTCCTGTGCCAAAATGTTATGGGGAAATGTATTGGTTCGCAACCTTTTGACATCTGGGGCCCTCCAATTAATCATTACTGGAACCCCGGGGGACCGACTTGCCCCCGAATCATTATTGGAATCCGGGGGCTCCCCACTGAGTCATGACTGCTAGCCGAGGGCCCCAGCCTAAGCATTGTTGATGATTTGAATCGCAAAACAATACAGAAAAAAACATTCAAACAGATACACAAATGATGACACAGTTTATTTAATGCACAAACACATAAATAAAATAAAATATATATTTTTTTTATGAAGGTGGAAGCTTTTCTAAATTCGATTGAAGCCACTCATCATCCATACTATGTTCTGTTTGATGCACTTGCACTGCTTCCACAAATCAATCTGAGGATACTAATTTAGTTTTTAGTCTCCAATTTCAAATTTCTTCGCATTTACAGTGCATTTTAAATTTTTTAATTGTACACTTAGCTTCTTTATTCATGTACACTTTATTAATCGGTTAATATAATAGAATTTTCTAAGTATTCTTGACCCTCTTAGGAGGCATTGCGGACCCCCATGGGTCCCTGGATCACAGGTTGGGAACCACTGGGGAAATGTATTTGCGACATAGCTCTTGTTTGCTTGCCTGCTTGGCTTCCACAGGAGAGACAGTCCTCCCAGCAAAGGTAGTTTGACGCAGGGAGCAGTGCTTAATTTGTAAAAATGTACTTGCCAGGGCTGAAGTATTTCTCAGGAGGCCACCATAGTTGGCAGTACTCACTGTCCCTGCCAGCACTGCCAAATACTAACCATAACACAAAACACGTGTGGCATTTTGACGAATGTATGATTATACAACGCATGCATTCACATAGCATGCTATTAGATTGCGGTTTTTACCACGCAAGTCGTTACAACGACTTTCGTTGCGCTGGACTTAGGAGTAGTTAAATTTACTATTCCAACTCCAGCCTACGTACAGTAGGGAAGGTGTTGGATAGTAAATTAAACTATTCCTTGTCCTATAGCGCCCTCAAGCGCAAGTCGTCGTAACGACTTGCGTTGTAAAGACCGCGATCTAATGGCATGCGATGTAATGCATGCGTAGTAAAGGTTATTTCCCCATTTTGACTATTAAAGGTCACCTAACGCTGTAAATATGGCTTGGACCCGTTCCATTTTTTTAAAAGTAAATTCAATACATTATTCATGAGCTCTTCTCAAAAATATATAAACAGTGCCAACATGTGCTAGACTGCCATAAATAAGTGCTGGTGTTTACAGATAATATCTAATACCTAATCAGTGGTAAACACCTGCACAAATTAAGCACTGCCCGGGAGTGGAGGCAGGGTCAGCAAGAGAGCAGATGTTTTATTCATTTTGTTTACAGTTTTTGTATGCGGTAGCACAGTCCAAGAGTATCTTCAGGGTGGTCAAGGGGCAACAGACGAGGTGTAAAGAAGAAAGTGCAAGCATCAGGAGAATTAAACTGAGTGCAGTGGTCAATGAGGTAAAATGAGGTCAATCTTCATGCATTTGTATATTTTCTGTAGTCTGGACCTTGGCAAAGAGGCCTAAGAGCTGCAAACCATGATAATGCATGGACAGCAATAGGCGAATCTCCCAAGCTGCCCAAGGCCATGTGCTCTAGTGGATGAGAAGCATCAATTAGAATAGGTATCAGCTACCCGAGTGCCTGCAGGGTTCCCGCTCCTAGGGCAGGTGAATGATGATTCACTGCACAGGCACCTTAGCCATGCTCACGCACTCTTTTGTATTTTTAGACTTTGTGATTGTTTTTCCATTTTCTTTCCTGAGATCATGAGGATAACTGATTAGATTTCATCCTTGCTTATGTGTATTATTAGATACCCATATTTTACATATTTCTCAGAAACAACTGGACGAAAATTCTCCAAAACACAAAAAGCCACTGAAAGACCGGAAGGCCGCAGTGCCATTGGAATCTGGAGGACTTTCAGCTGCTCAGCCTATAGCACGGCAGAGTTGGGCAGGATGTCTCCCTGCTCCAGCATCAAGAATCATATAAGTTTTGCAGGATGGACAATAAACACGAGTGCCCGTGCATATACATAATTTCTGTCTGGTGTTCAATATTTGAAGATTGTGAGGAAGATGAGGATCAGAAATAGGACAGCCACTTCCCTCCTTGCTCAGGGCTTTTAGTTTGGTGTGAAAACAATGTCATGCGATCACTCTTGCGCACATAATGTGTAAAAAGGGGTTTTACATAAAATTCTGAACTGCGACCATAGCCTTGAGTCAAGTCGCTAAAAAAGAGTCTTAATTGGCTGGAGACCTTCCTGCTGGAATCTGTCATGAGTGTGTAGCAGCACAGCAGGTTATTTGGGACTAAACCTTCCAGGCACGGTCACGTTTGGAGATCAACAGAGCAGGCATTAACGCCTGTGATGCACATGGTTGGTGAGAAACAGGCGCTGCCTTCCTCCCTGTCCCTTCATCCTGCTGCGTTCAGCACTTCATTGTAGAGTACAGACAGCTACAAAATGTGTTTTATTCAGGGGTTGAGGTAAAGACAAGGTACAATGCATCATCTGGTTTGACTGGGATAGAGGCTCATTAAAGAATTCTAAAGGACAGGTACATAAATTCTGCTTCTAAGAACCATACCAGTAAATCCTCACTACATCAAGACCACTACATCATCGGGTATTGAAACCCAGCCACTACATTACGGCACATTATATTAAAGGTAAATGATATAAATAAGTTACAGCAAAAGGATACTTATGTAAGTATTAGCATACTTGTAGTTATCGCCAGAGACAAAGTCTTGCCCTACAATGTAGTGATACTGGACAATGTAGGGCACTTTTTGGTCTCTGTTGGTATTTCAGTTATGGGGGTAGTGGACTTGACTTTACATCCTTTTAACCGCGTCTGATGATGGCACCGGAAGTGACATCACTCAGTTACACTCTTCTGTGACCCTCCTATTATACAGATGCCATTAGTTACTATGCCCCACAATGCCACGGTATAATTTGCTTTCTGGTTCCAGTGTTCATGATTGATGCCCAGAAGAGCCAGGATGACGGCTTTCGTGGGGGAGTCTGAAAGCTGAAGCTCTTGAGAACACACAGGTTTCAGATAAACTACTGAGTGATCTTTTAAAGCTCATGGGAGCTCTTTCGACCCCCATGCTTCTTGTGCTTATTCACCCTCCTTCAGGATACTACTCTGATCCGCTAATATGGCCATCCTATGTGTGTACATTGAAAATTGATTGTAGTTTTTAAAGAACTTCAGTTGGATCCATATGATCTATAATTTTTTTATTACATAGGAATTTTTGGCGAACTTTAGGCTGGGATACGTCTAGAAAAAATCATAATAAGGATTCAAACTACATATTAAATTGAATCCCTCATTCTGTCTCGTGCATGCCACCACCAAAACTTAAGATTCAGTTCACCTTCGGTACTGTGTAACTCCTAAGTGGCTTTCAGTTACAACCACTTGAACGACACACCCTCCTTCTCTGAAGTCCAGATCTGAAAATCAACATGCAATACCCTTACTCTGTAAGGGGAATTGGAATAGTACTTACACCTGTGAATTTGAAACCTGAATGTCTGGTTTGTAAGAGTTACTTACCACGCCGCCTTGGGACCAATTTTTACTTCCGAGCTGTTGCTTTTTTCAGAAATTTTTATTGTTACAATTTTCTACACCTGCCATTGCTGTTGTTCGTATGCTCTTACCTCAACCAAAACGTTCTTCTTTTTACATATCTATCTCAGTTTCTCTGCAAAGCATTGCACCCTTTCCCCTGAGCTGCTCACTTTGAGACCCTCAAAGACGCTTTTTTTTTTTCCAGAGCTCTTGTTGAATCAGTCAATACATCTGCTTTCATGAGCTGCTTTTTTAGTTACAGCTAGACCTAGAAATATGTGTTGCTTAGCAACTAATTTAATCTTTGCAGTCGCGGCGAGAAAATCATCTGTATGTTTCGATTGGTATCGCCGGATATTCTTGTCAGGAGCAGAGGATGAAGCAACAGTGAGGAAGAATCTAGATATTAGCCGAGACAGGTCTATGTCTAAGGTGCACTGGAAGGTAGAGGTCCTGCAGAGCAGCGATTGCCATTTAATCCCATTTAAATCAAAATGTCAGATAATCCTCCGCAAGCGTGGTACATCTCCCTCATGGGATCTTCCAAACTGAGATCCAATTTAATGAATCTTTCCCCCAAGAAGAATAAATGTAAGTGTATTTGTGATAGTAGTGAGCAATGTAGAGCTGAACTTTGCTGTGGGCCCAGGGATCCGGCTCTGAATTGTGGACAAGAGGCAGAATATTTGTGGGTGGTGATTTCCGTTTAAAGATATAAGGTCCATGAGGACGCGGGTGTTCAGACATTTTCTGAATTGCAGTCGGGTTGAGGAATTCTGCTATTGATGGGATGCTTTCTAAATCCTGAGTGGCTAAATATGTTTTTGATTTCCATCCTGACTTTTAGTGTGGTGCTCTTCACCTGTTATTTTCGGGTGTCATAAACTCCCCACTTTAGGAGTGGATGTGAGTGCCACTCGGTAGGACTGTGTATCAAGACGCATTAAAAAATTGTTTACAGCTCACTTTACTTTAATCAGAGGCACTGGTCTCCAAACAGACGCTCATAAATACATCTGCAAGAGAATTGTTAATACAGCTGTATGGTGGGGGATCAAATGGGACAAAAGTGAATAAAATGGAAGGGAAGGCGGGTAGGAGGTGGGGTGACAAGGATGGATGGATGGAGAAAGGACACATGGGGAGATGGATATATGGCTATAGAGATGAATGGATGGGTTTAGAGAAGAATGGAGAGAGGACCGATGGATAGAAGTCTGGAGGAATGGATGGAGAGGAAGATGAATAGATGAATGGACAGAAAGAAAGAAGGGAATCTAGATGAAGAAAAGAATGGATGGAGAGAATGAAAGGAAGCAAAAAAAGGATAAGGATGGATGGAGGAAAAAACTGACAGAACGAAAGATGTTAGCTTTAGCCTCCTTTTGTTACATATTCTTCTTTCATTTAAACTTTTTCCTTTTTCTTTTCCTCTTTGTTCTCTCCTCTACTTGCCACTCATCATCGTCTAACAATACCATACCATTCTCCCTTTATTCTTCCTGTTCTTCTTATTCTCTTCCCTATGTATTCCTTCACATCTACATCTTGCCCTCACTTCTCTCTCATCTCCTTCCTCCTTTTTCTCCTTGTTCAATGTCCTCCTTATCCATTTCTTCTCGTTTCTTTCTCCTCATTTTCCTTCCTATGTTGTCTTCCTAATTAGGAGCCCTGAGTATACAGCTTCTGAATACAGTGTTTTGCCTGTGCCTACCTCGGGACTGTCTCTCCATAACAGTAACAATTCCCGAACTCCTTGAGGAAGAGATAACACAGAGCCCTGCTCCAGGGAGTCACTCGCAAAAAGTGATTCTCAATGGCCAGCTGCCAAATTAAGCTGCCACTGGTGCAGGGAACACTGGGCTTCTCTCATCTTAGAGCCCTGGTGACACCGCACCAATAATAATAACAACACCTCCATATGTAGAAAACTTTAGTGAGAGATCACTGTGGAATGGAAAAGAGCATGTCTAAGAAGATGAAGGCTTGGATTTGTGTTCTGAATCTGGTTTCACGGAGGAAGCATTTCAGTTTCTTCAGGAGGGAGACCTCATACCATTCCATCTTGGATTTTTTTGTCAATTTGCTCTTTTGAAAAGTAGTCAACGTCAAAGTTGAATCCAAGTTGTTTTGCCTTGGGGTCTGCAGGGAATGGGGTTGAAGCCACTTGGCTAATTTAGTTCTTGTATCATTTGTGATTGTTTGTTGTTGTTGGCGAATTGAATGAATTTAGCCATTATCAGGTAGAGTTTTAGGTAGTCTCTGGACTTTCAGTGGTCTTTGAGCAAGATCGAGGCAGGATTTGAGTCTGCTAATGTCATGATCAGAAGATATATTCAGGTAGAGTTGCATATCATCTATGTATTAACAGATCTTGACATTGCCCTGGTAAGGATAGTTCCTAGGGGTTCTTTGTAGAGGTTGAAGATGATGGAGGACAAGTTAGAGTCCTGTAGTGCGTACTCGGCAGGAGATGGTGAACTGTTAGAATTTTGATGTTCCTATCTGGGCGAATCGGTGGTCTATGGCAAAGTAGGTAGTGAACCACTGAAGGAAAGTGACAGAAAACATCAATGTGTTTTTCCACTTTACAGATCAGTGCATGGTGTTTGGCTGTGCCAAAGACCCAGGAGAGGATACTTTCTCGTCAGTGATCAACATGGATTTCTTGATTAGATGAGAGGTTGCAGTTGTTGCCCTGCGTCACAGTCCAAAGCTGAATTTGTAGTCCACAAAGATTGTATTTATTCTTCCTGATTTGGTTTTGGAATTAAACGTTTGCTGATTTCTTATATATGTATGTAGTGTGCAACTATTGATTAATGGGGCGGTCGAGCATGATAGACAAGCAAAATGGTCTTGTGCTGTTAGTCGAAATATGTAGACCTGAGTGTCAACAAATAAAGCCCTGTGCATCATATCTGTTGGTGTGTTTAGTTGAACGGCTTTGTTTTATAGCAGTGCTCTCACCTTAGATTTGTCACCATCTGGCTCCATATCCAAGGGACAACTCATTTCCAGCCCTTGGCTTCCTTTTACATTTTATTGTTTTAGATATCATTGTGACAGACCAAGAAGTAAAATTGAGTCCCAGATTGCACTGATATGGAAAGGGTGAGTAGGACTGGAAATGAAGCACCTTGTGACCTGCAATTTAATTACCCCTTTTAGGTCGAGCCTGGGCAGCCCATGAGCTGCTCTGCGAGGCATGCTGTATTCGAGTATGGACTTGAAGCTCTGCCCACTCTCCGCCCATATTTTTCATTGGCTTGTGTCATTGTCCTTTTGTAAATGCTGACTTCTGATTCGTTAATAGGCTTGTTAGTACCTCCTTAGTCCCGCCTTGTCTTCATTTGTAACGTCCCATGAGGACTGGCCCTTTTACTTCTGTTGTTACACGGTATGTCTTATTTAGTCTGTGAGCACTATTTTCTTTAATAATTTTCTTCTACTGCAGCTCGGGACAATCGCCGCCGCTTCTTTGAAGTGAAAGAGGTATCGCATTTACAAGAGTTTCAGCTGTTGGCATTGTAAATGACAATGCCTTTTATTTATGTGTTAATTATCAAAACAGATAAATAAAAGGCATTGTCATTTACAATGCCAATAGCTTAAACTCTCGCAAATGCAAGACCTATTGCATTGCAAATGCTTGTTCTAAAGGCCTTTAATGATACATTACAGTGCTTTTTGTGTATATTTCAGAAATGTATTCTATCCAATGCTGCCCAGATACAGTTTTTACAAGCACTATTTGAGCTCTCTTGTTTTATTCAGTTTCCCACCTTTGCACCCACTTCCACAACATAACACAAAACAATTTTTTTCCAGTGTCTACAAAACATACTGTTTTTTACTACAGTACATGTGCAAGACCAAACAAGCAGAAAGAGGAAACGAAAGGAAAAAAAACCATGTTCAGTGACATATCTTAACTTCAAGCAGACCCATCTTAGACCATTTTCATTACTTATTGCTGCCTTCTATAATAAAGCAACATTGTGGTGGCTCCTTCGCTATGAATTGAAAATGTTTTCTTTGAATGGTATTTTAGTGTGAATGAGATCTGTGTTTTGCATTGTTTACCTGTTTACACTGGTAACGAAAGTTTTACTTTTGGTGAAGATTTATGGGTGTTTGAAGGTTTAAAAAGAAAACAAGAAAGTTTACATATGTACACTTTAGAAAGTTTGTGTGTGTGTAGTAGTACTCTCTTGCATTTTATTTGCTGCACACACGATATATAAAAAAGTTATATTTCAGGCAGTAAACTAAGGTGACAATCTCCTTAGGTGAAACCCTATCTGTGTCAGTGACTTACGTTATTGCTTTTTCTTCTGTATAATCAGTATAGTAGATTTCCGTTATCATTGTTAAGTACAACTTGGAATAACCATGAAGAGCAGGTGTAAAATATTTTGTGGCTTATGGAAATTCAACGCCCCAAAATACCCTTTTACTTTCAGAACTGCATTTTTCCATTTCCAACTGATAAGCAGACATAAAACCCTATCGTGAAATACCTTGTATTGCATCTGGAGTTATATAAAGTATTGTAGAGTAAATAACATCAGTTCACGTTTTATGATTTATTACTTTAAACTAATGTTATGTTTGTTTTTATGTTTTATATTTGTTTTTATGTTTGTCGCAATTCTAATATTAAAAGTCATGTAGGAACTGGACTTTTGTGGGTTGGAGTGTCATTAATAAATGGAACTTGGGAGACTATTTTTGCGAGAATAGGACTTGGGTGGAAACAAATGTTGGCATTGGAATAAGAAAGGCATTTGGAAATTAGACATGGGGTGAGGGATGGGCCATTTGCAAAATGCACTGAGGGAGAAGACAGGGAACTAGCATTAGTGACGAAGACATAGAATGTACTTGGGAGAGCAAGCTTGTAGGTGGGGAGGAGAAGGACTAAAGAGAAGACAGCAAGGACACTACCTTTGCAAGTTGCTTCTAGAGTTCCACTGAGAAACTAAGTCATGGCTGATAACATATGTGTTCAATGATCACACCGTGTGTTAAGTCAAACAACAGAATGCAGTAACCCAGGTCCACCCTATCCAAAGCTTTAACATTAACCACTAGTTAGTTATGTGGGAAGCCTGTAGGTTGAAGCATCCTTCTCAGTGATCCACAGGATTGCATTTAAAAGGCATATTTTACATTGAGTCAAAACAAATACTGATTACTCGAATGGTTCTCTTGCAATAGCCGGTAATTCCACAGCACAGGGACTTGGGTCAAAAATATGTCTACCTCCCGGAGACACTAATCTAAATTTCCTTTTTACTAGGAAATGTTGACCCTGACATCGAAGCGAGCGAGGATGGGCTTACCAAGAGAAATTCGAAATCAGGTATGGTGTGTACCAGGCATCAGCCGCTCTGTGCTTAAAAAGCATTGAATGAAAATGTAGATGCTGAATCTTCGTTAAACAGTAAAGCTCAATGACATTTTAGCGTTTCTTTTCCAGCGCTATATGGGACACACTAGGTGCTTTGTCTTCAACCAGCAGTGGAACACACTGTGCCTAAAAGTCAAAAAGTATAATTCACTTTTGGTACACCAATTTACAAACACTCCTCATGTACTCACATACATCCAACCATAAATCACAGGTATAAAAATAGACCGGATATTGAAACACTTATAAATACCATTTAATAAAAAAGTACTTTATCTCCAATATCTAATAAAAATATCTAAAAACATGAATGATACACAGTTTAAAATCTAAAAATCGGAAAGGGCTTCAGGACAGACAGTCACATTTGTCATTAAATGCATTAATTTGTAAAAGCATAAAGACTAAACCTCATACAAATCATCCGCTTTTTGTCAGAATATGGTTCAGTGCAGTACAAATTTAATGACAACACAAGACGCCTTGTGTTGTCATTAAATTTGTGCTGCACTGAACCATATTCTGACAAAAAGCGGATGATTTGTATGAGGTTTAGTCTTTATGCTTTTACAAATTAATGCATTTAATGACAAATGTGACTGTCTGTCCTGAAGCCCTTTCCGATTTTTAGATTTTAAACTGTGTATCTTTCTTGTTTTTAGATATTTTTATTAGATATTGGAGATAAAGAACTTTTTTGTTAATTGGTATTTATAAGTGTTTCAATAGCCGGTCTATTTTTGTACCTGTGGTTTATGGTAGGATGTATGTGAGTACATAAGGAGTGTTTGTAAATTGGTGTACCAAAAGGGAATTATACTTTTTGACTTTTAGTCACACGTGGTGCCCTGTCCCTTTTGGGCATTGTGGGGCCACTCTAACTGTATTTTGGACACGCTGTGCCTGCCAATGTGTGTTGGGCTGAGTGCCTTAATCAAATACCAACATAATGGTTCTCCACCTGTTATAGGATGCCAGCAGTCCTCCTGTTTTTCTCTAAAGAATATTAAGGGAGACACATTTTTAGTCTTCCTTGAATGGCAGAGGTAAAATGCCCTTTCCCGTCGCCATCTGTAGTGCAGATGTAACGTTGTGCCCTGTTCCATATATGTTAATAATGAGGCACTGACACCCTGCATAGTGTTTGCTCCTTACCCTTGATGTTTAGCCCTTTCTCAAGGAGTAAAGGAAGCCTCACTCAGAATGGCTGTCAGCAACATTGCTTGAGCAAGTGTGTTTCATGTGCAGGCACAAGTATTTCTTTACATAATCACCTTCTAAAATGGACTAAACCTGCAGCAAAAATAGTACATATTCACAGAAAACCCCAGGCTCCTTCATAGCTGCCAATCCTAGATATGTACATTTCAAAAGGCAGGTCCCTAGCTTGGTAGGTGAGATGATGCATTACCTGGATACAGATCCATCCTAAATGGGCCATTTCCTTCGCAGGGCAATTAGGGGTAACACACCGTTCCCCTCTACATAACACAATATATTGCAGTGCGTATTAGAATTGGACACTAAATGGCGAGATCAATGATCTCCAATACTTGGCCCTATAGACAGCTTCTGTCCCATTACATGTAGGTAGGAGTCTATCTCAGAACACGTTCAGTGCCCTCTACTGCATATCTGCAAGGTATAACCAGGTGCCTGATTTTAAGGTCCCTTACTTGATAAACACTATCTCTATCGCACTGGCAACATCCCATGTGAGAACTCTTTAGCTCGGAGCAATGGTCTTTTGAACTCTAGAGAAATGAGCACACCTCGGGCGGGGACACTATCTCCCCCATTTTGCTGCTAACGAAAACTCTGCAGAGGACACCAAACCTGCCAGGTGCTTTTGAGGGCTAGTTGCTAGCTCTGCATGTCAGATTTTTGCGGAAGGTATAAATGGCACATTCTATTAAGGCCTCAGGTGCCAATGGGTAATGACTTCCCAGGGACATCTCTGCAGAATCTCTCAGTTGACTAGCTTCACTGTTGTACAATATAGGTACATGTTCCACCTATATTCTCAGTACATTAGCATTCATCTTTTCAATCACATCTCACCAGACATATAGTCATTTTCTTTTATTCATGAGTGGAGATACGTATTAAAAAAAACCACTGTAATGTACTGCAATGCATGCAGCATTTGCGTAATGTTGACGTGTGCCTCACAAGCTCCAGAACACTTCTCGGAGGATGTTGTAGTGCATGGTTGATGGAATGTTAGCTCATGGTGAAGCAGATGAGTAGTATGCTTGGTATCTTGCAGGAAGTTTTCAGCTGTGCTTCTTGTGGTGATCTTGTACGCATAAGATGCCGTAGATACATGTGGAGGAGATAGAGTTGTTCATGCATATTGCACATTCAGTAACTTTTTTTAGGGAGGTACTGGGTGGAACAGTCACTTAGGAAACAATATGAACACGTATGACAATACAATTTGAGGCTTTGTACAATATATAAAGCGTCCTTGTGTGAGTGCTCTGTTTGTTGTTGACTTCTAGTGATTATAGGATGGCACCAGATTTGTTTGGGTGGGGTGAGGTCTCTGTAGTGGTGCAAATATTCACATGGTTGTTGCTGAAGGGTGGGATTGGCAAAGCCCTAAAGGTACTAATTCCATAACTTACAAGTGTTGGAGTTTAATGGCTCTGAAGACATAAGCTCAATAGTCTCGGACTGGAACAAAGTAGACCCAGACATGAGCTGTGCAATTTTACTCATCAGCCCGCCCTGAGATTTTTACTTCCTGTGATGGTGTCATTTGAGAATCAATGCAATATCCGGTTCATTACCTTCGCTGTTAGTAGGTCTGAGTCCAGAACGCTTTCTGTGCACAATGCAACATGCATCACATGTATCCTTCCTGCAACGTGATACATTAATTCAATAGCCTAAATGCAATCCCCGTTAAAAACAAAAACCTCAGTGGGCCAAACTGAGACTCTGCTCTCTAAAAGATTATGCGTGAAGCATCAGCACGTATATGGGTACCTCTTACTTTCTTTTCGATTCTTGTCAACTTTTCAGCTAATAATAGATTCATTGTGCTCTGACTAGAAGCGCCTACAAGATTTATAAGTAGAGACTACACTTCAAGTTGTGAAGAGCATCAAGATTTTTGTCACTCTGTGACAATTTTATTGTTGACTGTGACTGTTGTAAAAACTATCCTCCCACAGAGCCCTGAGTTGGTTCCTTTTTTAGCACTGTTAGTATGTGTTACAAGCTGTGTGCATGAAATGATTCACAGAAATGCCCCGTTTATTAACAGTTGCGACTTTGCTCAATAGTACCCGCTATTCAAGGTCACTTTCTACAACGACATTGAGTCATTTTTAGTTTTTGTCTGCACAGGGTTTGCGATGTGCTTGAGAAATCTATTCTTTTTAATATAAACTTAAGAGGGACTTACATCCAGCCTCCTCTTTTTTATGGCTTCTCATTGGTTCCTGGCCCCCCTCGCAGCCATCGTCCGACAACACGGCCTCAACATCATATCCTATGCCGACGACACCCAGCTCATCCTCTCCCTCACCAAAGACCCCAACACTGCCAAACTCAACTTCCAGAAAGGAATGCAAGACGTCGCAGTCTGGATGACCAACAGCTGCCTGAAGCTCAATGCCGAGAAGACAGAAGGCCTCGTCCTCGATACCACCCCTTCTGCAGGGGACAGCACCTGGTGGCCGACCGCCCTTGGAAGCCCACCTACCCCCTCAGACCACGCCAAGAACCTCGGCATCGTACTCGACTCATCACTCACCATGAACCAACAGGTCAACGCCATCACCTCCAGATGCTTCAACACCCTCCGCATCCTCCGCAAGACCTTCAAGTGGATCCCCCCTGAGTTAAGGAAGACAGTCACCCACGCACTCATCACCAGCAGACTGGACTATGGAAACGCACTCTACGCCGGCATCAACAAGTCCCTACTCCGCAAACTCCAAACAATACAGAACACCGCCGCCAGACTCGTCCTCGGCATCCCCCGACACGAACACGTCAGCCAACACCTACGAAGTCTCCACTGGCTCCGCGTGGAGAAAAGAGTCACTTTCAAAATCCTCACTCAAGCCTACAAATGCCTACACAACAACGGACCCAAATACCTCAACGACAGAATCAACTTCCACGTACCCAAAAGAAACCTCCGATCTTCCAACCTCGCACTGGCCGAAACCCCGCGCATCCACAGAGTCAGAGCAGGCGGAAGATCCTTCTCTCACATTGCAGCCAAGACCTGGAACGAGCTAGCGGCAGACATCAGACGCGCCCCATCCCTGAACACCTTCAGGAAGACCCTCAAGACCTGGCTCTTCGGCTAAACAGATCTGCGGACCCACCCCCTCAGCGCCTTGAGACCCTCACGGGTGAGTAGAGCGCTTACAATTCCCTGATTGATTGATTGATTGCGTGCCACTTGCCTTTCCTCCATTTCTATTAGCTGTAGCATATTTTCCTGCATTTACCAATGCTTGTTCCTCATCTGCTTCTCTTATCAGTTTCCCGCTGCCGAAATACTGTTAACATCCGCTTTGATGGAACAATATTTCCATAATGTTTTGCCTTTTACTCTTGCAGCATATTTATATAACAATTTATCACCCGAGAGATTAAGTAATTTGCATAGAATCACAGGATGTTGAATGGCGCTGCTGAAACTCTAACCGGGATCCCCAGCTCTCTAGTTGGAGTCAGCAGCTCTGGCCGCTGTGCCACATCCTCTCCACTCCAGTGTTATCTCTCAGGGAGCTCTTTCCTTCTCCCGGACAATGATTGATGGAAACACTCTTTATTCATTATACAGGCGAAACTGATGCATTACCAAGGCTTGTTATCTTTCTTTCAAGGATAAACAGCAGTCCCAGGAGAGGGTAGTACTATTCACACACCTGATCTCTCAAAATGAAGATCCAGATAGGGACACATGTGCTATGTTTACTTCATTGCACATATCTAGTTTACACTCACTGTGACACTGTGGAGCAGATTAATTAATAACCTGCTGGTGCAGGGATCACCACTTCGCCACGGGTTCTTATCAAAATGAGGAGGACTCGAAATGGAGCGAGGACAAACCATGAATAGTTTATTCAATCATTCATGAATGGGTCTCCATCCGACAAGTACCATCAAGATACCCAAGGATAAAGCACACTGAACGATGGTTACATGGGTTTATATAGGGAAAATCACAGACTAGGAACGCCCAGAGGTAAATAGAACTTTGGAAAGAACACACAAATGAGGCAAGGCAAGAATCGACAGTCTCGGTGCCCTGTGTAACTGTCGCGTCTTTGAGGCTGCACAACAAGATAGGCTTATCTGAACAAACTTTATCTAAGGCTTTACCATTGTTTAAAACACACACGAAACCCACAGTGCAGACAACAGCTGTTCTTTTGTGCTGACTTTGCATGTTTACACAGCCTACAATGTCTCAACTTTAGATTTGTGACCTAATGTTTATGCAGGTGTGGTGTCAAGGGTAGAGTCAGGCTGAAAACAGGTCAAAGGTGAGCATGGATGAAGCACAGCTGAATTAGAAAACGAGAGATTCAGATTTTAAGGTTTCACAGTCCTTCCTTTTAAGCTGTGCTGAATCCATTCTAAGAGGTACACATATTAATTTATAACTCGATTTTCATTATTTAATTAATTTCAAGTTGTACCATCATTTCTCTATTTAATTCATGAACATCGACTGTGGAAGGTTTAATACTACTACAAATATTTATGCAAGTGGTGCATATCATAGGGGCACATTGAATGCAGCAGCAGCAAGTTAGAAAGATGGCTCAATTAACATTAAGGGCTTTTTATGCAAATATTGAACAAATGTATTGTGCTTATATATTTGGCAGTGTGAATCCTTAAGAGAGGACAAGGTGAAGTGATAATGTTCAGATGCGGTAGGAGTAGGGGGCACTAGGCTATGAACAGGGTAATATGTTTCAAGTCTCCAAAATAGATCCAAAAATCCCAATATTAACAATAGAAAACATACAAATATCCCTATTTTTCTCTTTTTAATCCAAAATTGTCAGCTTTTAGCGGGGGCATTCGGGGCAAGTACTTCTATTCCTCCTAATAGGTCAAAAAAACAAACACCTTCTCAAAGGGCCTTAATGACAGATCGACAACTCTACCCATTTCAACCTAATCTATATACAAATACCTATTTCAGAAGAACACCTAACACTATTCCCTATACTGATCTTTTATATTCAACCTGTATGTTTCTTAACCTTCCTTCCTCTTACTGTAGTATTTGTTGTTTGATTGCCAAGGTAACAGAGTAGCGTAACGATCAGCCAGAAACAGAGCAATGTAATCTCAATTCTCCCAAAATTCCCTCACTACACTATCAGAGAGCATTAAGTCCCCAGTGTCTTTTGCTTCAAAGCCTCACTGGCAAGCTTATGTACCAGTCCGGACGTTGGCGGTCTTGACCACCGGCATGGGTTGCTACCTCTCCAGAGATAGTTTCTTCAATCAAAGTCTATAGTTCTTTTGGCCCTTGCCCGCATTTTGTATCGGGGCTGAACAATGTCAGGATGTTCAAACAGAATCTGTTCATCTGGGTCAGGCATGATGGCAGCAAGTTATTGTTCCAATGACACCACTTCACCATGTTTCAAAAAGATCACCATCCCCAAAAGGCACTTGCTGAGAGATCTGATCATATTCAAAGTCAGGTATTCCTCTTGTTATCCACTGATCATATGGCAAAGGAAGTGGCGCTTGCTTTCTCCACATCACTGGCATGAATCCAGTGTCTGTGCCCTGTGCACTTAACAGCAGTCTGGGTGGTGAAGAGAACTTGCACTGGCCTCTGAAACTGTTGGGTAAAGACTCCGTCTCTAGGCCTCAGCTTGTGACCTGGACCTTTAAGACTGGGAGAGAGACTGGCCTTCACCTGTGAATGGATCAAATGCAAATCTTTAGTCAACACAATAATCAACAAGAATGGTAAATTCAATGTCAGATTGTCCTTAATCTTGGTAAACCCTATACATTTTGCTGGCCTCCCCATAACCATCTCAACTGGTTGCAAGACCTTCAAAGGGCAGATCTGGGGGTGCAAAATATCCTGTTGAAACAGGGTACCTTTTCCTGTGCTATAAGTATGGCACATCATGCACCTCTTGACATAGAACTTTGCCACCCTGGGAATCAGATTATTGAACCATACATGATCTGACATGGCCACCATTCCTTTAGCACTGATGTGGGCTGAACTGTGGGCCATGTTAACAATAGCATTCACATAATAATTTGGAAGCATTCATCTTTGCTTTCCTGACAGATCTATCCAACATCCTGTCGCATCCTGACACCCATATCTTTTACACTGTTCCTTCTCTTCCTCCGTAGCTTCTTCCTGTACTTCCCTAATGCAATCTAGAGTCTGATTAAACATAGTTACTTCTGGTGTCCATCTAACTGTCCCTACAATATACATTAAAATATACTCTAAATAGGCTGATCGTTTAGCTGTTTCATTAGCAAAAATATTTCCCTGTATTACCTCATCTATAATTTTCTTGTGGACAAAACATTTAACAATAGCAACCCTTTTTGGTAACATCAAGGTATCCAGTATCTTTACTATTCATTCCCCATACTGTATCTTATCACTATGCAAAATAAAAAGCCCCCTTTTGTTTTTAGAGTCGTCCGAATGAGTGGGCAACTCCAAAGGCATATATATTGATATTTACAGTCAAATCTTTACTTAATTCATAGGTTCTAGTCAAAGCTGTCAGCTCCATAGATTGCTCTGATATTTGTTGTATTTTACATAACTCAACCACAGATTTCAAGGGAGTAACTGTATAGGCCGCTGTACTAGAGCCATCAGGTAGTTTGTAACATGCACCATCCACGGACAGTACCCCTGGTGGGTCAGATATAGGGGTATCTGTCAGGTCTACCCGTCCCTTAGTCTCCTTCCCAGTAATAAATATGCAATCATGCTTCTCATCTTGTTGGGACTCAGAAAGGGGCAGTACTGTGGTTGGATTCAAAATGTTACAGCATTTCAGAGTGATGTTTGGAGCAACAAGTGTCAACTCATACCCTGTGAATATTGCACTGGTCAGGTGCTGGGTCTGAATTATTTTTTTAGATATCCACTAAATGTGGTACCATAACTGTCAAATTGTGACCTTAAATATACATTTCAGATTGCTTTATCGCAGTGGGGTCCAATGTGGAGGAGAAATTTGCACATGACCCATTCCTTCCTACATGGGACCATGCCAAGCTGCAACCATCTTTTACATGCACAAATTTGTAATAATCAGGTTTTACCTAAAGCAGGAGCATTACATAAAGCATTTTTTCAATTACAAAGAGACAGCTTCACACTGATTAGTCCAAGGAAGCAGCATGCATACGTGCTTTAATGTTAAAGCAAGCAGGGGTTTTGTAATCAGTGAAAAAATTGGTAATAAACGCACAGATATTAGATTGAGTCAGTGGTTTCTGCAAATTCTGCACCAATTATATCCTATGTTGGTGTAGGGTCTTACCCCCATGGACAGGAGGAGACCTAAATAGGTAACCTTCTGTTGACAATACTGTAATTGGAAAAGAGATACTTTGTCCCAAGGAGGCTAAGTGATGCAATAATTTCACTGTAGTCTGTTTGCAACCTTCTGCTGCATTGCTATGTCTCCAATGAGTGGCTCGTGAGCTACCAGTAGATCACCAGGTACCTGTGAGTAGCTCTCCTGTGTGCAGTCCAACCTGTATTTTAAAAAACAAAACTCATGCATTCAAGACATTTCTTTTGTATTTTCACAACACATAAACTAATGTCTACAGAAAAATAGTTGACATTTTGAAAATGTACTTACAGCTATTATTTCAGTTGGAGATATTTATTACTCATAATTATATCTTGGCGCAAGGGAGTATTGCAGCTATTGTTTGTATCTAGTACCCATGTAATATTTCAGTTCAAATTGTCAAAGCCTCTTTTTTTTTTTTTTTACTGCTGAAAACCCTGGCTAATGCACTAATGTGATCACTACTGATACTCTTGGATGAGGTGGTCACTTTTTCATCACTGGTGACTTTTGTTACAGAAAATGTTGGAGACCCTTGTACTAACATTCAGTTGTTGTGAAATAGGGCTTTGAACGGGGATGCCAGAAAATCCCACAGGTGTATTAACTTTACCTGAGAAACAACAAGATATTGAGGGACTATTATCTTGTTACTTTCTCTCAAATCAATCAAAAATTGATAAACTTTTATCCTGTATTCCATCTCCTCTTTTAAGGACAGGAAGAATAGGGCTATTACATACATTAGATGAAACTTCCTCAAAGCGAGTAAAGAAATCAGGGAAGGACTCTCCCTGCTTTTGTTTACAAGCAGTAAGGAGTGTCCAATCTATTTTCCATGCCAGAATTATCGTCTTTATATAAGTTAGTGTGTTGCCAGGGAGGTCCAGTATGAGCTGATTAGGTTTCTGACCAGGTTTCCTATCCCTATCAGCTGCTACTATGGCAGTCCAATCTCCTCCTAACTCAACAACATGATCCTGTTTCCGGGTGAGTCGCCACATATCTGGTGGCAAGATCATGCCAAAAAAATATCAATATCTGCTAAAGTCATGATACAAGAATCAATGGCTGCCTGTACATCATCATAAAATCCTCTAGGATTTTTCTGTATGTCTGGTAAGGAGGCTTTTAAAGTGAGTACATCCGTCCTTTTCCAGGGCGTATATATCCAATTATACAAAAAATGGGCTCTAGCATTGGGATTATTAGGGTCATCATTATCTGCATTCCCTCTTCCAGGAATGAACTGTGGCGCAGCTTCCCTCATAGGTCTTATTCGAGGAGAGGAAGAGAGTTCATTACGATATCCAATTATCATTGCTATAGCATTATTAACTCTACTTACAGGAAAGGCCCCTATCTGACATTGTCGATTAATAGCTCTAACATCATCTGGGCCATTTTGTCATGGACAGTCATCTCACATTGAACAATAAATTGATGAGAAAGCTTATTTATAAGACAAAGAAGCTCGCCTTCAGAAAAATCCTGAATCTGATCTATCATTTCTTCTACTTCCATTTCTAGATCACTTAACCAATTTAATACCATCAACTTTATCGCGTCCTGATGAAACTGAGGTGCAGTAGAGCGAAGGACTCGAGGGGTCAGGACAGATGCAGGAAGCACAGAATCATTAGTCATTTCAAATGCAGTGGCCTGAGGTGGAGGCACAGAGGCTTGGGGTGGGGGTGCAGTGGCCTGGATTGGAGGGGGTAAAGAATGTACCGGTACTGGTTGGAAAATAGGGAGTTGGACAACCGCGGGCAAAGGAGGGGGAACCAGGGGTACAGGGGTAACAACATTTAGTGGTCCAGGGCGAAGAGGTGTTAAAGGTACATATGGGGGTGGGGGTCATTCTATCAACAACCCATCAATATCTGAATCCACATCTTCTTGGTGGACCTGAACTGCTACAGTTGGTCTAACTATATATTCCTTAGATGTTAATAATCTATGCTCCCTATCTAAACATTCTTTTTTCTCCTGAACTTCCTTATCCTTCAATTCCTTATACTTCTGATACTCTGTTTTCCTTTCCGGTTTCCTTTGTACCTTCTCTGCCTTGAGCTGTCGCTCCTTCACTTCTTTCCTCCACATACGCAAACTGTCAAACATAGCCGGCCTAACTTTCTTTAAAAACAATCGTTTCTCCAGATACTCGAGTTTGTGAGGGTCCATGGTTCCCTCTAATGGCCATTCTAACTGGGGATCCCCTTTTGTATATTTGTTCCACAATGCATTATATATGATGGGACAAATACCATATTTGATGTACATCTCAAAATTCGGCGTACCTTCTGGTGGAGCCGGCTGACTTGCTTCCAAAATGCTCTGCTTATCGCAGCAGCAACAACAAAACTTCCAAGGCGTACTAAGTACAGGTATGTTATATAAGATATAAAAAACTTATAAACAGAGAGAAATAAAAAATATTCTCACATTTACCTGTAAGAAAAAATGTTAGTCAAAACAAATAGCAAGTCTCAAAACAAAGCTTAGGTTTCAAAATACCAAACAGATCCTAGGTTTCAAAATTCCAAGCAGATTCCGAACGGATTACCAAAGAAATACCAAGTCAAGACAAATACCAAGTCAAGCAAAGATCAAACAGATCCTAACCAAATGAACAAATGAACCAGCTCAATACAGATTTACCTCATGCGTAGTCTTTGACTCCCACCTGTCGATCCTCCCTGATCCAAACAAAATGACCGTCCGAAGGCCCCAGTCAAGGCTAGCAGCCGCCAACAAGATCAGAGTTGGAGCTGAAAAATCACCTTGGCCCACGAGCAACACTAATCTCATCAGGTGGTGCGCTCCTCAGCGAAGTTCGTCTTACCGACCTGATCTCCTTTCCTGGTCCGACTGCAAGCCTTTGATGGGGCCCCACGTTCGGGCGCCAATTTGTGGAGCAGATTAATTAATAACCTGCTGGTGCAGGGATCACCACTTCGCCACGGGTTCTTATCAAAATGAGGAGGACTCGACACTGGAGCGAGGACAAACCATGAATAGTTTATTCAATCATTCATGAATGGGTCTCCATGCGACAAGTACCATCAAGATACCCAAGGATAAAGCACACTGAACGATGGTTACATGGGTTTATATAGGGAAAATCACAGACTCGGAACGCCCAGAGGTAAATAGAACTTTGGAAAGAACACACAAATGAGACAAGGCAAGAATCGACAGTCTCGGTGCCTTGTGTAACTGTTGCGTCTTTGAGGCTGCACAACAAGATAGGCTTATCTCAACAAACTTTATCTAAGGCTTTACCATTGTTTAAAACACACACGAAACCCACAGTGCAGACATCAGCTGTTCTTTTGTGCTGACTTTGCATGTTTACGCAGCCTACAATGTCTCAACTTTAGATTCGTGACCTAATGTTTATGCAGGTGTGGTGTCAAGGGTAGAGTCAGGCTGAAAACAGGTCAAAGGTGAGCATGGATGAAGCGCAGCTGAATTAGAAAACGAGAGATTCAGATTTTAAGGTTTCACAACACCCAAACAGTTATGTAGTCTATGTTGCAACAAGACCTCCAGTCCTGAGGAAATGCCATACACCTGATTAGGCTAAAAGTGATACGAAACATTTAGACAAAGCAAACACTAAGCATCGTAACTCACCCTTTTATTTTAGATGTTGCCACAGGAAGACAAGATTAAAACATATTTGTAGTCAACCAAGGGCAATTTTAATTTCCTGTGGGCTATTACAGTACCAAACCCTTGGTGCAACACACCAAGACACTACCCTGTGAGCGGGTTAGATTTTATAGGAAAAGTCTTGTGTCTGAAGGGGGTAGGCATTTATTGCAAAATGAACATGTACACATAAAAGCAGCTCTCGGGTATTGGGGCATTCCTTTAGTAATTTCTCAAGAAATTGCCCTCATGCGATGTCTGCTCAGGTTTAAATATTTGGACGTACTTAGTATTTTTGTCAATTCTGCTAGCCACAGCTCTGTCATAGTGCATTGAGCCAGTGTGTTACACAGTAGAGCTTTTCGTGGGGTGTCTCACCCTATAACTGAGCATTCCAGTAAAATTTTCATATAATTGGTGACCTAAACTGCCCATATCTTATGGCTGTTACAGTGTGTATAGTTCACACCACTCTCCAAGAAAGTCTATTAAAAATTTTCTATAGATTTCTGAATTGTTTTACTCTCAGGTGCACTTTTATGCGATTGAATTATACAAAAGCCTCAGTATTACTAGAATTTTGTACAGTGCAACTCTTTACATAACCAGCAGTAGCAGCTTGATCCATAACTTGGCCGACATCTTTGGAGGTTTTGCCACACTGTATGTTGTGCTTTTAGATGCTTGCACCTGAATAATATTCCTTGATTCTCAAATAATTAAGCATCTCAGTGGCCCAAACAATTCACAGTCTCACTAGCTGTGTGCTTCTTTGTCTTTTGGTTTACCCACAAGATTTATCTTTTAGACCTGAGACCAAATCAAACCTTCATCTAGCCCCTGGGGTATTATTTTAAATAGGATGTTTGCATGCAGGGGTAAAGGTGGTTCCTCTCAGCAGTATTCCATTATTTCTGAATTATGCCATAATACATGTGCAACCTTGGAAAGCAACTTGCTGAATCATTTACATCGTGGTGATTTACGTATAGCTGGCAAGATGGTATGTCGGATAGTCTCCTGCTGTGGCTATCTTTGGATTATGAAGTGCTTTTTAGGACAACTGTTTCAATGTACTAAGGGCAAATGCTAGAGGCTTTAATTGCTGCCTCAACTTAGCTGACAATACCTAATATCTATATATGCAGACAATCTGCTGCTGAGACCTTGTGGCTGACCGGTAATGAGGAACCTGACTGGTTTCACGCTGCACTCTGGATTGGATTTAATTTTCTATCGGATACGGAGCACGTGGGAAGGTTTTATCCCCGCTCCCCTTCTACACCAGAGTTTATTAAGCCGGTTTCATCCTTATACATCCGGCCTCCCTCCGCATGGGTGCAGCTCTTGTACATCCAGATGCCACCGTAGTTCCGGGCCCCTGTGATTGACTTTTTCTCAGGAGAACATGGCACCCCAATAATTTGACGCCATTACGGTGCCTCCAAGACTATGAATCAGCTATTGCCATAACTAATATGTGTAACCCCATCCTGATGATGACCTGAAACCACACAGGTTGAAACGCCGTCGACAAAAAACAACAGAATTATGGCTTCCTTGGCCCTTAAACAGGTTTCCAACCAATCCTCGATTATAGTGTTCATGTTTTCTTCACTATATCACGTGTCTCAGTTTGCGCCGCTCACACTGCCACAAGCACTTTGTGTACACCTATGGTTAGGATTACACTTGCATATAATGAAATGTAATCCTGCTGTCTGAAATTAATGTTTTCTTCATAATTCCTAATACAGACCATGATATTCAACCGTGGTGTTTTTCCTTCTTTTCTTGGCTTCCTTTTGTAATTCATTTTACATTCGAGTAATTGTCTTTTTGAAATACTACCTGTTGAGGCATTGTTGCCTGTTACTCCAAAACACTGAGAGGCATTCAAAATTGGTACCATTTTATGTGTCTTAGAAGGAACCCAGATTTACTTAGAATAATTCCTCGGACCAAAACTAATTTCAAAGACAAAACACAAGACTAATATAGTTTGCATCTTGTAATGTTTTGACTCCAATCAAGTGTAACCATCAACTAAATATGTGATCATAGGGCAGACTACACATTGCTCCAACGGTGGCGATTATATATACAAAGAACATAGATAAAACACACTGTAAAATTCTGAATGATTGTATGCATTGATTGAAGAAAATTCATAACAGGGTTTGCATATGTCAATGTGGAATACCTTGAAGTTAAATTGCACTTAACAGGCAAGAGGGAGGGTTCGTCGACGTTTTGACCCCGTGTGACTGTTAGGGTCTAATCAGAATGTAATCATCTGACTACCAGGGTTATCCCAGTCAAATGTTTCAGTGCTGGGGGGTATTCTTTAAGAACCAGTACCAATCCTCTTCATACCATATGTGGCAAAGCGGAGAGTTACTTTGCACACTTCAAAAATGATAAACGGAGTGAGATTAGCTCCACTGTGTTCTTGTTGAAGAATAAATTGAAATGCCAATTTGGGCAACTTTGCCTCAATATTGGTACTGATTCAGTCTGTATGGGACCAGCTAAACTGCATTTGGTATGAAGAGGATTGCTACTGGTTCTTAAAGAAGGAGCACTGCTTGCCAAGTGCAGAATTATCTTGGCATGAAAATCGACTTTGTCCCCTGGGTGGGTGGCAGGATGGGAAATTTCCACATTCGGAGCACTGAAGTGTACAACACTAACAGTGGTGGTAGGTGCGCTGGAATCTTTGGATCCCACTAGCACTCGGGGGAATCTTACTTGTGAAACTCTTCAGGGACACAGGCAGGATTCATCCATAGAGTGGAGGTGCTCCTTGGCAAATAACATCTGAATTCTGCATTCCAGATAACTAGATACTGTCTGGGACTTTGGTGGACCAACAAACGGAGAATGCACTCTCGGATGGCTACTCAGTACAGTAGACAGACCTGGCTATCTGATGATAGACATATTACTTTCTCATAGGGTGGCCCTACTGGCTTCCGAGAGGATGTTGGAAGGATTATAGTGCACAAAATGAACGACTTCCCTCTTTTTTTCACAATTTTAAATCATATTGGTGATGTTGTGTCTATGATCTGTGAGAGTATGTTTAATTCATACCGCTTTGATCATTGAAAACAATAAGAAATGTTTAAATAAAGGTTGTGCCATGTAAAGATGAAGTGGAAGGATTTTTGATTAATTTGGCCACCTTTAGTAAATTGAATGAAACTTTGCCTCTCCACTTGAGGTACATGTTACATGTAATAAATGCAGCAGAGACTATCTCGACCCCATTTCCAATTTAATTAGCTGGACCTTTTTTTAAAAAAAATGTTAGCACTTGGGTTTCCCGCTCACTTTTATTGAAAACATACAAACTGTTGTAAGTGGTACTGTGGGCATGGTGAGAACGGCGTAATATCAATACTTTTACACTACTGTCCTTCAAGTTTAGTTCTAACTTAGTACAGGGCAATCGTTATTTTAATATTTTATTTTCAATCTTTTTTTAATTTGTGTACTGCAACAAACTAATTATTCAGTGATATTAGAAATCAAAATCAAGGAAAGAAGTTTGATATTATGATACCATGGCCTCTGTATGTTGTGTGGGCCACTAAGAAGCCTGACTGAGCAGTTTATCTTCTATGATTTTCACTTGAATGCATTCTCCTAATTGGAATTCGTAGCCCGCAGCAGTGTTAAAATGTACCCAGGGATAAGCAGAACCTTGTGACAAATGGAAGAAAGTGCAAACTTTACCTAGTCTTCAGCAACAACTCCTATATTTGTAATATTAGCTTTCAGGTGTTTTGCAAATTAAAATTCTGGATGTGTGAGATGTGTTTCACACCAACTTCAGTTTAATAAATTCTTATTTAATAAGTTATGCTATAAAATGTGCCAAAAATGATATATCAGTTACCAGGGACATTTTGGATCTCTGCGAGATGTAATGTGCAGATCCGCGATTTGCAACTCTGTGTATTATCCCAGGTCCTGCCCAAGCAGACTTCCTCATTGCCTTGCTGAATTAACATCCTCAGTGAACCCTGCCTTGGGCAAACAAGATCTGACAGTATATTTAATTTTGCACACCCTGGGTTCCTTCTTAACATATTTCGCAGTGATTTCCTTGTGCCATGTCTGTGGACAGAGTGTGGGTCTTGCCAGCATCTGTATTCTGTCCTTGATTTTAGGTCAACTTACTGATGATCCAAGCATTAAATGTTTGTACTCTGTTTAAATTATGTTTATTTGCCAGCCTGCTTCATAAAGCCCTTATTGCCTCTTCAAAATGTGTGTTGAATGTATGGATGAGTGAGCAGTAGAGCCGTGACAGCTCAAAATGTATTCATATAATAGTTATTAGAATTACCTATTTCACCACACCTCTACTTGCATTTGAAATCGATACTCCATTTCCTTTTTGTCTCTTCCACTTTCTTTTCTTTCTTACAGAGTCTTGACATTTCCAAGACCATAAACAACAAGAAAATATAAAGCTATAAATGTGATCAGCTCTTTCTAATCATGCGTTACCACTACCACATTCTTACACAAAACATGTACTCTTGACATTGATCAAGCCTCAAATCAAATAAATGAACTGTTTAAAATATTCAGATAAACGTCTGTTCTAGAAGTATTGAAGATGTCCCCTACTGAATCCACCCAACGTTGTTAAGGCTTACTAACTTTCTTTGAGACTACAATATTAAAGATTGAGTCTGACATCCAGAGGAACCTTTCTCATCCCTAAATGAAATAGAAAGTTTTTAATGAATCTTCTCTTGTTTCTCAACCAAGAGTATTGAATGAGTACTCAAAACCATGAGAAAAATAAGTCTCGAACTCCAAATGGAACTGAGTTCAGGAGCTACAATTAAAAAACATGTGGTTACTCTTGGCCCTTAAATCAGTTAAATGCCACCCTCCAACATGGGATATTACCCATCGAATTAAAGTAAGCCACAATAACCATACTACTGTAGAAACAAATTGCTGACCCAATAGAACTATTGAACTATAGAATCTCCCCTTAATAGGCAAATACCCTATAGGAAGTGAGGTCACAAAAAAGCTACAAGATTACATCAAATCTAACAACCTCTTACACGATAAACAATCAGGTTTCAAAATTGCGAGGGGCACAGAAGCCGCATTTTCAAAAAGTAGGGAAGACAACCTGTCCACAAGACAGTAGATTACAAGATCCTACTTAACCCACTGGATAATTGGGCCAGTATAAATAGAACAGCACTTCAGTAGTGCAGCTCCTTCTTATTAGATCGTAGCCAACAAATCAATATGGGTTAATTCACCTTGACCTGGAAACCTATTGACAATGGTGACCCCAAGAATTTCCATTGCCTTAATGCTGTATTGTTATGAACATCTCTGGTCTGTTCTCACTATTTTTTTGCTGTTTTGTATATGCTTCCTTTGACTGCGTTTGGCCCACATGTATCCTTACAAGTATGTCGAAGTAACCTATGATCACATCTTGTAAAGCACACTGATACCCCTGGGTCTAGCTAGTGCTATATAAAACTCACAAATAAATAAATAAAATAAAAAACAAACAAATAAATAAATAAATAAATAAATAAATAAAATGAAGGAAAGTTACCTTCATTTGAATTGAACAGAAACTGGGACTCTTGATAATCTGCAATAACATGATATGCAGGCTACTGTTCAAATGATCAAAGTAGTAAGGACATGCTGCATATCCAGCTCAATCAATAAGAAACCTTGGGATCTGACTTGACAAAGTACTCATAGAAACATATCAGATTCAAGAGTTGTCAAAATCACCACTGACCAGCTTGCGATGCTCAGAGGGTCAAACCTCTTCTGCAACTTAGACATCAGATCTGGTCCTTTCACAATAACTACTGCAACAGAGTCTACATAGTAGCACACTTAAAGGATTCAATACCAAGCAGCAAGACCATGGCTCAGTCTAAAGAGATCTGATAACACCACCCCTGTTCTAAAAACAATTACCTGTCTCACAATGGTCTACAGGATCAAATCCAAACTACTCTGCACATTCTTTAAAACACTTGAGGGATTTGGAACAAAATACTTACAAAATCTAGCTTTGCTCTACACACTCATGGCCGTATTACAGAAGGTGCCTCAGTGGCGCAATGGGCTTATTTTCCCACTTTGTGCACCCTCGGGGTACTTTGGTATTACAGAGGGGGTCGCAAACTCTTGTGCAGCCACTTCTGTAATACAAATAGCTCTTGCCCAGCGCTATCTCAAGAGGGCGTTCCCTCATTTGCATGGCGGCATTGCCCCATGCAAATGAGGCAGTCTATTTAGCTCTGCGCCCACACCATATTATGGACGCAGGAGCAAAGGCAAAAAAGCTGTCAGGAGGCGCACTGAAAGTGTGCCTCAAAAAGGTGGTACACTGTCTGTTCATCCCCTGATGGCAGCCCTCTGGAGTGGGGAAAGAGGGTCCTTTGAACTCTCCAGACATTGCCTTGCAGGGGGGTGCAGTCACTGACTACACACTCTTGCAAAGGGATCTCTAATCATTCTTTAAAGTGCAGATGGGTTGACACATGCACTGTGAAACAAGAAGCAGCTTTGGAGCAGCTGCCCCGTATTTCATGTGAATGCACTGCCCCCAGGGCTGCATGCTTTTGTGGCTGCCCTAGTGGCATCACATTCACTGTAATAGGGCGCACTTTCCCTGTTTACTCAGAACACACCAATTTAAAGGTGCACCGTGGCACAAACAGGAAAAGTGTGCCCTGCGTGTACTAGGGCCCCAGTCGCAACTCAGATCAAACAAAGTGAACATGATTGTTCATACCAGATTCACCTGAAAGTTTCATGGAGGATGAACAAACTGAACTTTAGATGTACACTTGTGGAACGTATTAAGCATAGACCTCAGAAACCAACCAAACTTGATATGGCGTTCAAATGAAATGTGAAATCCAGTCTCCTCCAGTAGATCTTCCATACCTACTAGAGGCCTCAGAGACCACCTTTCCTCTATTTAGAGGAGGGAGCCTCAGATAGGATCTCCTTCTGGGAAACCAGTATCATAGACACACTGAAACAAACTTTGGAGTTTGCAGATTCTAGATTTCTATTGACCAAGTATGTGAAGTCTATTTGACTTGGAAGATTTAGTTCTAAGAAGTGGCACTATGTGTTAAAAAAATCAGTAAAATAAATTCAAATAAGCTCTTTATGCATGAACTGCCACACAGTTACGTTTCTTATTTAGTCAACCAGAACAGTGTCCAGTTTCACATGAAATTTGAATCTTCTTGTCTAGTCTCAGTCAATTCTCCCACTGTCAGAGACTTTTGGAAAGAAGTGTCTCAGTGTCCGTATGCTCTGTTAAACTCAGTTTTTAGCGTTTCCTCACGCAGGTGAGGAGTATTCGGTTGATGGTGCTGGTGTCACAGAGCTTGAATGAACTTTTACACAGTTGAATCTCTTAAATGTTAACATTAATACCGTATCCTGTGAACATTTACCTTTACATGGAATTTTTAGCTGTCAGGCAAGTCTCAGTCTCTAGCCATTCTTCCTCAGTCTTAGCCTCATAGGAAGGAATTGTTCATGTTTAGCATGGTTGCATCTGAATCTGAATTTCACTGTAAGCCTCATTCTCTCTCAGGAAATGTTCCCTCCAAATAAAAGTTTTTTTATGTTTCCTTCACACAGATAAGACTGTGTTCAGGGAGGCCATTAATGTCATAGGGCTTAGCTGACCTATCACTCAGTAGGGTCTTTTTAAACAGACAGCCCAGGATAGTCTTATGTTAAAATTAATTTGTACATGAAATGTTTACAATCAGCCCCCCTCAGTAAAAGTCTCTAATCTAAGCATAAAGGCACTGTAGGACTTGGCCTTTTTGGCTAAAGTTCCCTAAACTTTTTGCTTTCCCCCTAGACCGTTTTCCTGACATAGAGTTGCCAATTTAGATGCTTTGGGTACCTTGCCACTGCTGATCAGTGTCAAAGTACAAGTGTTCCCTGTGTAAAGTGTAATGGTAATTGGTTGGCCATGATTGGTATGTTCCCTTACTAGTAAAGTCCCTAGTGATGTGCACTGTGTGTGCCAGGGCTAGTAATGCAAAGGTGCGCGGAGAAGGGAACTCAGGCCTGCAGTGTAGGGCCTGCGCGCAGTTTGTTAAGTTAGCATGTTGTCCTGGCAAGTGTAACCACTTGTCAGGCCTTACTTTCCCTTTTGCGTACACGGTGGGCACCCCTGTGGTAGGTCCCGGGTAGCCCCTGGGCGGGGTGCAGTGTAAGTAAAAGGCAGGACATATACTGAGGTGTGTGTTATGTCCTGACAGTGGAAAACGCTCCACTTCGTTTTTCACTGGTGGAAGGCCATTCTGCCCATAGGACAGAATGGGGGAGGCTGGGAATTGTGTTTGTTAGCCTAGTTTCCCATAAGTTTAAAATGGAGAGGCGAAGTTTAGTTTGTATGAACTCACAGCATCATAACACATCTTTCTATGAAAGTGGTTTTGTCACTGTGTGTTCAGAAGCCACACTTTTAGAAAGTGGCTGAGTTTTGTGCTTTAAGCATTTCTGTGTGTCTCTGCTGAATGTGGATTGACTGTCTGGATCTGAGAGGGGAGAGGAGCCGGGGGAGATCTTGACCCAGGGAGGGGTTGAGTTGACACCAGGCTGACCTGCAGCTGGAGAGCAGGCGAGGAAAAGCACCGGGAGGTGAAGAGGCCTGGGTTGCGGCTATAAAACAATTGACCCATCTCCTGCTGAGTGATTAAGGATCCAGACCCCCAGTATCAAAGGGAGAAAGGTGACACTGGGAGGGAGACAGCCAGAACTGATTTAGGCAGGGTTCAGGGACCCCTGAGCACAATGAACGTCGAAGACGTTTAGGGGTATAACTAGGAGAGATGAGACCCCTGAACGGGGGGAATGGAATAGAAATGGATTGAGACTGAAAAGGCTTGGACCCATTTCATGGTCAAGAGGAACCTCTGCTAAGGAAGGAACAACTGAAGAGACTGCTGGGGAAGGACCAACCCTTGCTTCGTGATCTGGGGCTGGTCTGCAGTTTGCTGTTCTAACCAAGGAAGAGGCTGTTGGGACTGTGCTTTGTGCGCTGGGTCCCCCAACTGTGGAAATGAGCCTTTTTAGGGGCCCACTGGTGCAGGGGTTCACCCTTATCTGTCCACGGATCCTTAGACCAACAAAGAAGAGATTGGCACGGAAGCTGGAATATCAAATAACAAGTTTATTCACTCATGAGTGGGACTACATCAATACAACACCCTCGGGCACTGTATGAGGTAGTACATGGAATACAGAAACCAAGGGTCTTATATACCCAGTTTGTTGCACAGTAAGCATGGAGACTCAAATAGAAGGTACAGGCATACACAGGAATAGCTATCGACTAACATGGACAGATAGAAACCACTTTGTCAGCAGAGTGGGAGGAGAAACAGAACTGCTTACATCAGTTGGAATAGCCTGACAGTTACATTCTAAAACAGGTGCATTCTAGCAGCTACAGGCCTTTCTGAGCATACATTGCTCTGGCTCAGTACTGAAGGAGTTAACTATAGTTGATGTCTCAAGCAGAATAGAAAGGCAGGCAACAGTGAAGACGGAAGAAGCACATGGCTAACACATGGCTAACGAAAATGGATGCCACAATCAAAATGGCTTCAGCCTATGCTAACAGCAATTTCTGCGATTTCCACAGACGGCCCTTTTAGAATTAGCTGAAGACATTCACTATGCAATAGAAGAGACATGAAAGTTATCACCTATATCCACTAACACCAATTGACTAATTTCTTGATCTGTTACTAGTCGGGCATTTACATTCTGAACATTTCGTTTAACTGGTATACATGAGGTACAAGTAGAAATACATAGGGAACAGAGCGTTGGGCCATAATGAACACACAGATAGCAGGAGAAAATAATGGCTATTATCACAAACAGAACTGTCAATATTTTCCTACCCCAAGCAGATACACATATTGTCACAAAAACAATCTTTGTTTTGGGGGACCAGGAGGACCAAACTGGGAATTAGGACGAGGAGCCGCAAAGGGCTGCTCCTCCTCAAAAATGGGACGACCAAAGGGGTACATTGCTAACAAAAAAAGTACTTGGGGAATTGAAGCCACTGTACAACCAGCCAGAAGGGAGTCTTCTCCCTGTGTCCGTCTGAGCCTCACAGGTAGGCTCTTATTGTTCATCAAGTGTTCACTTCTCCCACGGTGGAGCTGCACAACTTGCAACCCAGAAAAACAATCACGGCCCAGGCTAAGGAAAAAGTCTTTCTTTCAGGATAGGGCAATCACCCTCCAGGGCAAATACCCTCAACGATCCTGTCCAGTGTCTCAGGCAATGCACCAGTATTTTTCACTCTAATCTAACAGGCACCAGAGGCACAGCACCTGTACCCTGAACTCAAGTCCTTCCCTAACTCCTGTGTTGCTCTGCTGGCGCACTGCTCTTTCGTCGGGGCCGCAGATTGTACCTAGTGTGCCCAGGCACCTCCTTATCAACAAACAAAGGTGCAGACTTGTTTTCACTTGGGGACCGGGTCTCAGAGGCCTGATGCACAGAAACTGGAGTAACTGAAGCAACCCTTGTTTCAGAGAGGGTCCCCCCAGGCAAAACCTCCTTGCTTCTTGTTATCGGTCTGTGCCTCTCTTAACTAGGCATCAAAAAAAGGAACAAAGCGAAGAATCAGCTCTCCGTCCTGATTTGTGACCCTGTCTTTCACCCAAGAATTATCCAACAGTGGTAGGGGTACACATTTCTTCCGGCCTTCCACTTTCACCGTTGTTATAGTGGCCAGCAACACCTGTGTAGAGTCCCTTCACCTCGGCTCCACAGGCTGGATCTGATGTCCTGGCCCCTCTGGCAATGGTTGTAGGGCAGCAGATATCTGTTAGTGAACAGAACGGAAATCTTTAGACACAACATACAAATAATTAATCAAAAGAAGATATTCAACTTCAGAAACGCCCTCTATTATTCATCTGAGGAACCTCAAAGAAAAGGAATTTCAAAACAACTATTCTTTTTAACAAACTTGTACTTATAAGTCATAGAACTCACAATACAGCTTCTACTTTGTGAACCTTTACTATTGTGCAAAACTGCAGACACCTGTAAAATTATTTTCCTTGCATAAGAACAACCATGTTTTGCGCTTATGACCATGCTCTCATATTATAGGTGTAGCGGGAAACTCTAAAACTGTGAATGTAACAGAGATCCATATTACATGAATAACTGATAAATTAAACATAACCTAGTAGGTACATGAATTTTCCAGCAGAACTTGTTGTGGCAGACAAGGAAACAAGCAAAAGAACATTTTATTCTTAAGAATGTGTGCTAAGGGTATATGGGCATCTTTCCTAGCATTGTGAACCATATGCATCATACTTTTCACGATCTGGGCCATGTAATATCATATTCAGGGGAGAAACCTATTCACCAGCTCTAGAAAGGGTTGTCAGCTCAATTTCATAGACTAACTAATGAGGGACTCGTGATGCCTCTGCCAATAATGGTGTTGCCACCTGGGAATTTGGAACAAAAACCACCAACATATAGTTCCCCTTAAAGGATAAATAAGGGAACATCAGTCTATTCTACCCATCCTTTCATTCTTATCCAATTTCATCAGTTTACAGAAAGGAGGGGTAGTATCATGGTGTATTTATTTATTCATTTTGTTAATTCTAACAATTTATTCAAACAGTATTACTTAATAGCCAATTAGACGTGCACTGGTGAGGTGCTTTGTCTCTATTTATTCAAGAACATATTCACAGCATCCTGTGAAATGAATGACTAAAGCGAGCCCAACCGATTGTCTCATGGCCATTCCTAGGCAGCTCAGGCAGGCTCGAAAGAAAGAGAGAGAGAGAGAGAACACAACAACAAGCTGCCCTGCATACTTTCCACGCAGAATAGCTCACAACACTACACATAATAGACACATAAACCAAGAAGAAGAAAAAAAGACACAATAATACATATACCAAGCACAAAAACCAAAAAAGAAAACACAGTGTGTTACTTAATTTTGCTTACCCTTAATTTGCCCAGGAGCTAGTCTCCTACCCCCCTTCGACAGTAGGTTACCTAAGCAGGTGACCTCCTGTTGACAATACTTACCCCCTTTGGCAGCTGGGCACAAACAGACTTGTAGGAGGTAAATAGCTAGGGGAATCCATACCAAGGAGGCCATGTCCAATACTATTGGACTGTACCATTTTACAAGCACATTGAGCTAACTAGAAAACATTAATCCAATGACCAACTACCAACTCCTTCAGCTATTGTACCGGCTAACATGATGGTGCATGAATGCAAACTGTATTTTATTGCCTCCTCATCTGGCCCTGGCACAGCACCAAACCATTATACTGTATATATGGCAGAGCTATTTTCTGTGTTAGAAGTTGCATATGGCCCATAGACGCTGCTGCCCCTCCTTCTCTCTTAAGGCTTCATAGAACCTGCTTGTTTTTTTCCCCAAAAATAATAAACAAAGCTTCCCCTCTCTCACGCTCTGGCCCCTTCCTTCGGAATGTCTTCCAAGGTCGAAGTGCCAGAGCAAGCCTGCCAGAAATAAACCCTCCTATGTGGCCATTTTGCTTTCATCAGTGCTAGTCTGCTAAATACAAAACTTGGCCTCTGACCCTTAAACCTGTTGTCCCTCGTCTGGGCAAAGTTATCCCCATGCGGCCATCACAATTCAAAGTATCTCTCGAGAAGCATGACTAAAGGCATCCCTGCTCCGTACCTGTGTGCTAATATTTTAAAGGTAGGATGTAACTTTTGCTCTTCATTTTTTATTCTTGTGCGCTGTGCGTTCTAGCACCTAAAGAACTGGCTCAAAATTTTAGTATTCAGAATGCCATAATGTGCCCAGAACTATTGTGCATTAAGGCGTGCAATGTAATTCACATGTCTCTAGAGCTACTCTTTTTTGTATAACTTTTAAATGTATTTGAGACTGCAGCCATTAGGCCATACTAGAAATCATTTTTTAAGTTTGTCACTAAGATACAGTAATATTGTCATTGTTAGAGAAACTAATAATCACCTTTTTAATTTTGATGCACAATATATTTAACCATTTAAACATTGAAATCTTAATGCACACTTTGAACAGGGTAATTGCTAAATATTATTGAATTTTCACAGTACTATTATTAGACATTATAAAGATCATAATAATGCAAAAACGATTTTAGTGCAATGACTTTTAACAATTTTTTACATGTAGTCATTGTTTGAATAATGATCACTAACCCTTTTGTTGTTTCTACATATGAAAAGCAAGCCTCATTCCTTTCCTTTTGTCCTTAAATGCATTTATTTATAACACTTACAAAACTTCTTTTGAAACTAAGCACAGAAGCTTTACTGAAACCTAGAAAGTTTGTTCCACTCTTTAGAAAGTAGTAATTATTTACCATCAGATCCACAAATGTGCTTCTTAAGAAAGCAACAGGAAAGAAAGTCCTTACTTTTATCCTTTCTCTTTTATCCAAAATAATGAAGCTGTATTTCTAACTTTTCAAAATTAGTAGTCTTTAATGCACGTGCTTTTATGCCATTTTGTACTAACTTAAAACCTAGGTGCCACAGTGTTTATTTGTAGCTTGTGCCTGGGTAAAGCCTATCCTATTTACTTAGCTGTGTTTTATGACCGGCAGGTGTTTAGCTTCTACACTTTTTCAGGAGAGAAGGCCTTGTGCTCTAGGACTGATAAATCCTGTCTGACATTTAATGGCACAGGGCCCCTTATGATGCTATCTGTTTTCAATAGGACAGCAATGTGCTGTATTCTAATGTCCTCACAGAAACCCAAAAAAGTTGATAAACCACTCATTACCTCCCTCTGCTCTGACAGACAGCTTCCTTCGGACAGACAGCTTGAGCAGCTGTTAAAAGCTCTCTTTCTGGTGCTGGGAATGAGGCTCAGTTCATTCTATTAAAAACCAGGCATTCCAAGCCAGTCAAAATCTATCGTTTGCAGTGTGGTAAAAGGAGGACACTTTTATTTTAGCAGCAACCAATTACTCATATAATGTGAATGCCTTTTAATATTTAATATGATGTATCTAAGGATAGTGCTGTAATATTTTGCACAGCTGATAGGAGGTGTTAAACACACAAATCCGTTTTTCTCTGTGAGGCCTACTTTTTCCTATTGAGTGCCTTTTTCTAGGTAAAGTTAGTTTTAACATTTTATAGCTCTAGCTATACCCAAAGGTCTCAAAGCGCTTTACTTGTTGTGAGATAACATTTACAAGTAGTACATAAAACATGAACAGTCCTTAATACATCAATTATGTACAAAAACAAACACAAAATATCTTCTATGAAACACAGGACAATGTATGCAAAATCCATTCTCTTTTTGTATGGAATGCTAGGCAATTCTGCCTCGATTTTTAATTCTAATTTTTTACCATTGTGGCAATATAATAATTGAATGTTCACACATCTATACTTTGTTACTGCTTTTACTTTCCATAGTAGCTTGCAGCTACTTAACATATTTTATATAATTCATTCTTTGAAATTTAAAGTGTAATTCTTCCAATGGCATCTGCAGAACACAATGACGACAACAAACCAAATTGAGCTCATTCCAGACATTTTCAAGAAGGGGCCACACACTCATAACACACAACACAGCTTGCTGAGGCAAGCCATCCTTACACAAAGAGCACAGTCGCTACTCACTCAAACAAGTACTTCACAGGCATTACCACCGGTGTCAGTCCACAAACCTCATAGACACTCAAACACACAATCAACCCACAAATCAACACTAGGACAAAAACAAGAGGCAGCCCACAGACTGTACTCAAACCAAACCAATTGTAAATCATATTTACAAACAAAAGAGCTCTCAAAAGCAGTCCAGAGACTGCACCAAGACAAGTAAACAGCCCAAAGACTGTTCCATGTTACAAATATCACAAGGAGAAAAATCCCCACATTCGTACACAATCAAACATATCTTGTCGATTCTTTCGTTGAAACAGACACTGCTCTACATACTGAATCTTTTTAAAATCAAATGACCCATTTACTGGCCATCATAAATCAGGATCCTTTTTCGTATATTTGTTCCACAGTGTACTATACATTGTGGAAGAAATACCATATTTAATATACATAAACCTATTAGGTGTCCGCTCTAGGGGAGCCGGCTGACTACTTTCTAGATCCATATTGGTACCTCCAAGACAGCAACACATTCTACGAAGTGTGCTAGGAGCAGGCATGCCAAAAATATTATAATAAAATATAATATTATAATCAAATAGTATTTATCTCAAGTATTATAAAAAGTGGAGACAAAACATCTCCTCATTACCTGCCTTTGTTTATTGCAATAGACAAATCAAACAAAACCAGAATCTTGGCCAAGCAAATCCAAAACAATAGTGTCGCGTCAGCGACCTTACCAAAGAAGACAGGCTCTAGCCCCAGACCTTTTCCAAAATACGCCGAATTACCAGTTGGTCTGGCAGAGTGTTCATAAACACTCTGTGTCTTTACCAAATCACAAGGCATGCCTATTACAGGGGTCCGCAGACCCACCCAAAACAAGATAGGGTAAAACCCCCAAGCCTTTGCAAGAAGAAACCGAATTACCAAGTGGCCTGGCGGAACACTCAAGAGTGCTCCGTATCTCTACTTACGAATTTTACTAAATGACAAAAGTCTCCAGCCTCCACCTGCCAAGCTCTGGGTTGACCTAATGGTCACTGCAATACTTACGCCAAAGGAGAACTCAGTCGGGACCAGGCACCACCTGGAGGGTCAGATCGGGAGAACCGGAAAAACACGTCGGTCTGCAAAGACAAAGAGTCTCCTCGTGCAGGGTACCTCCTCAGTAGATTCCTGTCCTCCGTCAAGACCACTCCTTCGGGCAGCCGCGTCTCCGATGAGCCCCACGAATCGGGCGCCAAACTGTGGAAATTAGCCTTTTTAGGGGCCCACCGGTGCAGGGGTTCACCCTTATCTGTCCACGAGTCCTTAGACCAACAAAGAAGAGATTGGCACGGAAGCTGGAATATCAAATAACAAGTTTATTCACTCATGAGTGGGACTACATCAATACAACACCCTCGGGCACTGTATGAGGTAGTACATGGAACACAGAAACCAAGGGTCTTATATACCCAGTTTGTTGCACAGTAAGCATGGAGACTCAAATAGAAGGTACAGGCATACACAGGAATAGCTATAGACTAACATGGACAGATAGAAACCACTTTGTCAGCAGAGTGGGAGGAGAAACAGAACTGCTTACATCAGTTGGAATAGCCTGACAGTTACATTCTAAAACAGGTGCATTCTAGCAGCTACAGGCCTTTCTGAGCATACATTGCTCTGGCTCAGTACTGAAGGAGTTAACTATAGTTGATGACTCAAGCAGAATAGAAAGGCAGGCAACAGTGAAGACGGAAGAAGCACATGGCTAACACATGGCTAACGGAAATGGATGCCACAATCAAAATGGCTTCAGCTTATGCTAACAGCAATTTCTGCGATTTCCACACTGCTTGAAGAAGACTGTGCTTTGTGCTGTGTCTTGTTACCCCCCAAGGGCCCGAGGTGAGCTGGCTCCCTGTTTGGAAACACAGGAACATAAAGGTTTCCGGAGACGTTTCAAGCAACGCGGTGGGCGCGTGTTGTGGCAGCTTGAGACCCTCGGAAGGTGTGCCCTGTGATCTTGGACACATGGAGGAGGAGTGAGACTCGGACGCGCTGGGTGCGTGTCGTGGTGCACAGCAGGCGTTGGTGAAGAGTGCCTGGTCAGCGTGTGCATCGGAGGTGCATCGGAGGTGGAGTGAAACTCGGTACGGGGGTGTATCGTTACGCATTGTATTATTTCTCCTGTGCCCAGCACAGGATTGTATCGTTACGCAACGCACTATTGTTTGTCCATTGCAACGTGTGTGATTCTAGCATTACGACCAGCATAGCATTTTGAAAGCGGTGGTTGGGATTTGAACCTACCAACCAGCCAGAACGAATATTACCCTTTATTATATGTTGGCTTATGTATTGTGTGGTCTGATCGTATATCTTTTTACATAAAGTTTATACTCGTTTTATCAAACTCGTGTGGAGTCCATTTGTGGTGTCACCAGTGGGTTGCTGTGAGCGTGGTTGCGCATACTGTACACTCGTGCCTTGGAGATAGGCCTGGCTGCTCGTGCCAAGCTACTAAGGGGGTGAGCAGGGCTATCTCAAACGGTGTCCTTACTTGGCCTAACGTTGAGGGAGGAGTCCCGGGTCTCGCATTTGTGACAGTGGAGCGGGACGGGGACTCCGGCTTCCAACAGGCACCCTTTACATTTTTCTACTCAAATCAAAACGAGCTTTATTCGATTTTTGTTTTAAAATCATAAAAGCGTGCATTAAAAACATTTCAATATCACATAAGTTAAAAAGATCACCAAGGGTAAACTTTACGGAGTAATTTACATGATGAAGAGAGGTTCAAATAAATATAATCACTGTAATTTCCTTCCATTTACAAAAGATAAAGTGCATGATTCAAATAAGAATAGTTTTTCTACATTTCACTATACATTTTAAAAATGACGAGATTGACTTTATAACATATTCATTATCTAAAAATTGCAAAGCTAAAAAAGCTGGTCTACATTGTCTCAAGCCCATTACTTTTAAAATTGGTAAAATCCATCTCGTTCTTTGAGTTGCATAAAACTTACAAGATAAAACCACATGAATTGTTGATTGCTGGGCCTATTCATCACAAGGACATCTACTCAATTCTTTGGCCCAGTCATTTGTTATCGGAAAGCTTACCAAATGGTGGAAAATACCAAATCTGAAGCGCGTTAATAAGAATCTATCAGAAAGACTTAATGTCATTTCAAGATAGGGCTCATCCCAAAGGCGGTCAGCATCAGCTGATTAGACTGAACCGAGGGTTTAATTACCTCGACCGCAAACCTATTCTCCTCCAAATGCATTATACAGAGCTTTTTAAGGTCTTTTCTGGAGACCGATCCTATGGAACCGGGGTCGTTAAAATATTCAGGGTGGCGGAGATCATTGGCAAAATCCTTTATAAATTTTAACCACAGAATATCCAACGCCTTATCCAACTTAAGGCTGTCCTTTAAAATTTCGCGATTCAGTGTGGTCTTTACAGAAGTCCAAATTTTGTGCCATTGAATGAGAGGTTGGGATTTTATCAAATCTGAAATGTAAGGTAACCCTAACTCGGAGTGGCAAATAAAAGTTGAAGTGCTGCCTGGAACCGCCAAGAGAAATTTTAAGAAGGAGTTCTCGACCTGCTGGATGGGTTTTGTGTCTCGATAACCCCAGACTCCGGCGCCGTATGTTGCCATACTGACACATTTCGCCTGATAAATATGTAACAACTCAACAGGTGGCCTTCTTCCCAATTTCCTTGTTAAATTGGCCAGAGCAGCCATCGATTTCATAAAAAGCAAGTTCCTACTTTTGACAGCTTGCGACCATGTCCCCTTTTGATCAAATAGGATGCCTAGGTAGGGAATTGTCATGGTGAATTCCACCCTACTATTACCGATAAACAGGTCCCTACATTTGGTACTACCTTTGCCACACCTCATGATAAAGGTTTTGGTTGTGTTTACTTTCAATACCAGGCTATCCATATAGTCCGTGTAAGTTGTAAGGGCCCTTTGGAGTCCCAATTGTGTCCTTGCCATCAACACTGCATTGTCCGCGTAGAGGAAGGCGGGCATGGGGCGGCTATTTGTTTGTGGTGCGTCCAGGCCCCTTTCTGCCAATATGCATTCCAGGCCATTGGTATATAATGTAAATAGAAATGGTGCGAGGACGCAACCCTTTCTAACCCCCCTCTCCACGTTGAACGGTGCAGTGCATTCGCTCTTTACTCCATACCGGACTCTTGCCTCCGCATTCCCATAGAGCTGTCTCAAAAAATGGATAAGAGTTTCCACCCCATCTCAATTAAGATGTTCCATAGTTTGTCATGAACCACACAGTCAAAAGCTGCTGTGAGAACGACAAAGGCGCAAGATATAGCCTGTCTTATTTGGACCGCGTGTACTTCCCTATCAGGATGTTTAAGTTTAATCCTTGTTCGAGTGTACATCTGACAGGATATTCTTGTCTTCTGCCCAGTCTTGCAATCGGTTAAGTATTATCCGGCCCACCACCTTAGCCAGGGAATCCAGCAAGGATATTGGGTGATAGCAAGCAGGATTCTGTCTGTCGCCCTTTTTATTTAAATATGGGGACCAGTAATGACTCCGTCCAGGTCTCTATGAAACCCGTGGAGAAACATGCCGCTAATACCAGTGTCAAAATCGGGCCCCATAATGGTATATTTGCTTTAAAAAGATCTCCTGGCACACCATCTGGTCCGGGAGCCTTCTCACCCTTACTTGCAGTTATTGCCGAGGTGACCTCATCAAGTGTGAAACAAAGATCTATCGGATAATTGCCTGGGTTACTAGCTCCCTTGTCTATTAATGCGTTTGTCGCATTACTTCCTACCACTTCCTGCTTATACACCTGAGAAAAATACTCTACCCACTGTTGTTCATTTATGGCAATCTCTATGGTTGGTAAGTCATGAGGTGCGAGAAATGGGGCGTTTACCGCACGCCAGAATGCGGCACTATCTTTTTTCAGGGTTGCTTCATGTAGTGACACCCAAGCCATATCTTTTAATTCAGATTTATGTGGTTTCAGGGCCTGATTATATCCCTTTCTTGCTTCCCTTATTGCCTTACTGTCTCTTATAGGTTTATGCAGGGCTTGCTTTAATTTTGATTAAGCTTTTGTGCAATTTGAATTAAACCATCCTTGGTTGTTCAAGTGTGTTTTTTTGTTCTCAACCCTCAGTACGTTTTTTATTTTTGATGTAATCTGCGCATAAGCTCTTAAGATCTGATCGTGAGGGGTCATTTTGTCCAAGCACAAGGAGAAGGATTTTTGACAGTTTCCCAGAATTTTCTTTGTGAATTCTGTGGGTTCTATCTGGGACCACTGCAGTGAGTAACCATTTATTTTATCCAGCTCTATGTTTTGGACCAAATAATTCGAATTTCTCCGCATACTATGCACTTGGGTCAATAGAGATAAACTGACACTTAGCGGGAAATGGTCACTCACCGATATGTCGTGTAATTCAAAATTTGTGAGTTTTGCTGCGTATCGACAGGGCAGAATAATATAATCAATTATTGAGTTCATACCTCTCCCATTGAATGTCTGGGTAAAAGGAACTGGGGGGGAACAAAGGTTGTTAGCAAAAGTTAAATCAAATGTGAACAGAATGTCATTCAAAAGCTCCCCATACAGTGTGTGGGGGGAGTGGGGGTATGTGTTATCATCATCAACTACTAAACCACAATTTTCCCCTCCACTTAGTGGGCACAAGCCAGTGTTAAAATCACCACCCCATACAGTAAAGACTTCCTTTGTGCTATCAAAATGAAATGTGTTCAGATCTCTACTCAATTCCTTCAATACTCCCACAATTCGATCTTTAGGGGCATTGTTGTAAAAATTAAGTAGTAGACAGCAATGATATTTATCCAAATACATGGTCACAATTTGATAATAACTATTAGATATTGACATGTTATCTTATTTACGTTCAGCTTGTTAGAAACAAACATACATAGACCTCCTTTGGGTCTCCAATGTATAGAGGGGACAGCAGGGGTATGAAAAGTCTTGTAACCGTTAATATGTATACTGTCTACCGCCCAAGTGTCTTCAAGACATAAAATATTGCATTTTCCAACAAAGTCAAGCCACACTGGGTTTATCACTTTTGATCGCAGTCCTGCATCATTCCAAAATAATACAGTAATATTTTCCATCATTTCAGTTTCAACATTTAAACCCACATGTAGTTCTGTGGTGTCAGAATGTAGATTGTATGCCCTGCCCACCTCGTTTAATGGTCTAATCCCCGAAGTGGGAAGTGAAGTGGTTGAATTTATAGGTATACTACCTGGGAATCTTTCTTCGTGAGTTACCGTTACACCCTTTACCTGGGTACAACCAATTTCTGGCGTTGGCTTGAGGAGGTCTACTGGGGTAGGTAAATCATATGTCTCACTAGGGGGGTTATTTATAACTATGTTATTCAGTCAATCAATCTCGTCTAAAATAGGGAGAAGGTCAAACCTATTTTTCACTGGTACGTTATATGTGGGATAGTTATTATCATATGTGTTACCTCTGATATTCCTCCGTCCCATATTCAAAGTATGTTGATAAAAATAGCCCAGGGGTAGAACATTAATATCGCAAAACGATATATTTTTGTTTCCAGCTCTCCAGAGGATAGTCTTCACTAGTTCTGGGGTTTTAAACGTTAAGACTATACAGTCTCCTAAGTGGTTTTTATGGTCTCTACCCAGCCAACTCCCTCTTCTAGCCATTTTGAATTCCATAAAAAGTTCCTGTGTCAACCCTGTTTTTATTCCAAGCCAATGTAATGCCTTGTTTCTCAAAGAGTCCCAGGGTTCTTTTTCATTAACCCTCAATTTTGGGACATTAGCTAAAATTACTATATACGGTGTTACTGCTGGGGGTAGATCTAGTGTATTTTGATTAACTTGGGAATTCTACCAGGGAGGACGGATAGACAAGTCGCTATTGGTTGACTCAGCTGTAGTTTTAATATTCCTCTTATAACATTGTTGATCATTAAACTGAATAGAATTTTAGGGGTTTTGTAAGAGTTCGTCTAGTGGCCTTGTGGCTTTTGTTACGTAATGCAAGGAGTCATATGCCCCAGGGGTTACTCGATCTGAAGCTGGATGTATTTGGTTGTTTGGTTGTTTGTACTTTCCTTACTATCAACCTTAGTTAGTCTACCCTGAACCGATTGGCTATGGGGGCTTCTAACATGATTAATAGTCCTCTCAAGACTGAATTTATTGTTCAGAGTCTCTTCGATCCTGTTGTCTCTTTCAGTTAAATTGGGTATGGCATCTCTTAAAAATATATATCTAGGTCTGCCACCCGGGTTGTTAAATCAGCCAGGTCATTAGTGGGAATAGTAGCATGGGTTTTTAGGTGTGACCTCCCTTTTTGCCCCTTGTCTTGACAAGTTAATATTTTGGTTTGCTTGGCTTGCTTAGTCCCCTTTTTGCCCTTTTTCTGGGGTATGGAGTTGAATTCACTAGGAGTTAAATGCTTTTGGGTTACCTCTCCCACTTGATTATTTGTTACCTCTGGGTTTCTCTGGCGTTTTAACGGGGGTTGTGTATCAGATTCCTGATCCAGTGCTTAATTTATAAAATATTAAATGCCAGGGCTCTGACCAGGAGGCCACTGCAGCTTGCACCACCCATCGCCCTTGTCATCACTGCCAAAACAACTACTAACCATCTCTCTCGCATGTAAATGCGACAGTTCAGATTATACCAGCTCCCCAAAGCTAAAGGAATGGCTGGGGAGGCAGGTATTAGCAATTTTAATGTATATTGTATTCCTAAACAACCGTTGTTCTGCTCATCTCTAAATTAGATGAGCAGCACCACCATGTGGTAGACTGTTCTAAGTATGGTGCTGACAATTAGGTGCCGGTGCCGAGCACCGGAAACCAATTAAGTGCCGGTGCTGAGCACCGGAAAGCCCCGGCTCAAATTAAGCACTGTCCTGATCACTGACTACTAGTTCATCAGTCACTATTTGTACACAACCATTTGGGGGTTGTATGCCCTTAGGCTCCACCGTGGTGACAGGTAGAGTATCCTTTGGCTCGTTATCTTCGTGTAAAACCCCCTGTTTTTCCGCGTTGAGAGTCTGTTCCACTGTAGTGATTTGTCTTTCAATAGCCCCCATTGCCCCAGTGAGATAATTTAATAATGTTGCTCGTGACGAGCCCTTAGGTTTTGTTGATGGCGGAGACTGGTTGGTCATTGCCTTTCTTTTGCCCATCTTTGAGATAAAATACGCAAAATCAAAATGATGGTCCAGGTGGCTTTCTATTTGACTAGCTACAAAGTAGTACCCTCTATTGTATTTATCTGTCTATCCACAGACCTGGCAATAATCCCAACAATAGCCTGTAAGTAAAAAGTCTAAAAATTTGTACTTAATAGTAGCTTACGTAGCCTGCCTGGCGACTTTGTTCTTATGATCGTAAGTCAATACACGGCCAGGTTCCCATAATCTCAATCAGGTGGAGAAGCCGAAGTTTTCTCCACAGGTAGGAGGTTGCGGGCTGGGAAAGCAAGAGGGGGGCCCCAGCCTCCTCCGGGCTTTGACGGGTGCAGATGGGCCCACCCTTGGCCCGGGCTTCGCCAAGGCGTGGCCCAGGCACGCCCGCGCACGTCCCACGCTGCGGGAGCCCAAGGCTGCTTTTAAGCGCCCCCCCGTCGCAGAAAGGATGTCGTTTGCGCCTCCTGGCGCTTTGGATATTGGGGGATGTAGTCCCCTTGAGGCCGGGCGCTGAAGCGTGCTGCTGCGGTAGTGGCGGTCACAGAAAATGGAAATACGGGCTCCCGCACTGCGGGAGCCCGAGCCTACTTCTATGCGCCCGCCGGCGCAGAAAGGATGTCGTTGGCGCCTCCTGGCGCGTTGGATAATGGGGGATGTAGTCTTCTTGAGGCCGGGCGCGGAAGCGTGCTGCTGCAGTAGTGGCGGTCAAGGAAAATGGAAATACGGGCACAGATCTGGAGAGCTAGTGTAATTCCTAATCACCATCTTTGTGAGGTACAGGTTCTTTTTTCTTTACACTGAGGTGGTTAGCATTTATGCTCATGAAAGAACATATGAGCAGTGTTGCTTCCTACTCATAAGGGCCAGCTCATGCTCTCCTTAGTCCTCAGCTGGAGAATTTGTACTTCTGGCTTGCTATAATTTATGTGAGAGACAAATACTTCTTGATGCTTTGATAGACCTAGATAATAATCTTTCTTAGAAATGGTATCCGTGCAAACCTTAGAGCACAGTGGAGGTACAGTGCCATTGCACTTTCATAGTGTGCCAGTAAGAAAACACCTATAGAATCACTGAAAACATGGAAACATAAACTAGATGTGAAAGTCAAGTGTGTTGGGTGCTGCACTCAGGTTCACACAAAGCTGGGTGTCATCTTGAATTGGAACCATAACCCATTATGTACCTTAGGCTTTTCCTTTTTTCGGATTCAATCCGTAATAAAGCATTATATCCCACCAAAAGGGAAGTTGATTCTCCATTCCCTCTCCCCAATGGGGAGTGGGGAGAGGGAAGGAAAGGAAAACATTTCACCTTATCTTTTCAAAGCACTCTAGCACAAATGCACTTTCAAGTAAAAGAATAATTGTTTCTCTGCTATGAATTATTAGGTGTTAGTATTGTTTTTCTGCTCAGTAAAAAAAGAAAACAAAAAACAAAAGGGATGTCGATCTCATCAGTTTAAACATATAAACACTAATAAATGCCAGCATAAAAAACACCATTCAAAGTTAGTAAAGTGAGAGAGAGAATGAGTATCTATTTTATTTATTTCTGTAGTGATCAATACAATTTGACTTTGTTGTGCAAGGCAGCAAAAAGAAAGGCTGGTCTAAAATTAGTCTGGTTGCATTCTGTTGTTTAGGGATGTCACTGAAACATTGTTTTATTTTTTCCTTTTGTTTCTTCCAGTTTTGTGTGCTTGGTTTGAAGTTGCAGGGTTTAGAAGCATGCCATATTTTCAGGTCTGATCTAATTATTATATACACTGTAAAGAACCTGGGAGTATTGCAATCACACTTGATCTTTTGGCAGTGTTTCATTCTGTCACCGATATGTAAAATAGCTCACTCATAAGAATCTTAGCCAATATGTACTATCACAGGTCCCTTTAGTTACAGAATGGGAAAAACCTTTTGATACATTGTCCCTTTGCTCACAAGTTAATACTGATATCAAGTGAAATAAAAACACTCAAGGCTTTAAACATTCATTGCAAGGGACAGGTATCTGTGAAATGTGTGTTGTTACCATGTGGATGGTAACAGTGGTGAAAGCATGACACACAGCTTAGCACACCCCAAAGTAGTAGACCAGCAAACATTCAAAGCTGCAAAGTGTGCCATTGCTACATGTGATACCTTCGGCTAATCCTGGCATTTTAAACTAACTGCACTTGATTGCTGGGATTTTGAGTTCACAGTCACAATGTTAACAACAACATTTGAAGTCCCAGTATACAATGTGAACAAGGTTAAAAAATTACGACTGACAAACTATGACACTTGACATGTGGACACTTGGCAGATATGTACATCCACACAACAACAGGACCACTTTCATGTAGTCTGGAAAAAAATGCAGAAAAGCAGTGCCTGGCATGCTGAAATAATCAGGTTTCAGCTGTTTTAAAATGCAAGGCTACAAATTAGTCTGGTGTAATTCAAAATGTTAACAAGTCCTTAAGATACTGTGTTATTAGAAGTGTTGACCTCCTCTGCAATATAACAATATGCTATAAGGAGTAGGTGAATGACCCCCAAATGTGCCCACAGGTGTGTGTATTAAAAACATTTGAATATAACACATTCATACTTTATTAATCGATTAATAGTCCTGAAAGAGTACCAAGAGAGTGAGTGTGAGTGGTAATGAGATGTGAGAGGGACATGTGAGAGAGTCTGTGAGTGAGAGTGTAATATGAACACTTCTGTACTTAGCACAATCTACCAAAAGCCGATTAGACACACTGACAAATAGGAAGACACTACACACCCTGCAGTACATCTCTTTTAAATCAAATATGTGTTTTGTTATAATCACTGAAATAAAGCAAGCATGTTGTAAACACTGGAAAAGCAAAGTTTTTGCCTATTTTCGAGGTTTTAGCAGCTCAATAAACATTGCTAGGCATGGATTTCTAAAACTTTGAAAAACACTGAGAAAACACCACTGAAATCCACAAAAATAAACACTGAAAAAGGAAAGCTTAGGTACAGTCTTCCTTTTCTCCATCCGGGTCATCTCTAGAGGTCTTTAGCAGATACCACTCCTCCAGCCATGCCACCCAAGTTCCTCAGAGTAATGTCCTGTAATCATTGAGTTGAAAATAAGAGCCACCAATAGTCTTAAAAGTTAATCATTTAAAAAATAAACTACATATATTGTTTGTGGAAATGGGTTCCCACAAAAATATCTGTATTTTTTAATGATTCACTTATTATAAGACTATTGAGGGTTCTTGTTTTCAACTCAAACATTACAGGCCATTAGTCTGAGGAACTTGGGTGGGCATGGCTGGAGGAGTGATATCTGCTTGTGCCACTTCCAGATTTCAGTTTCTAGAATTTGCAGAGCACATAGATGTGGATGCGCTTATGTCTGAGATGGACTAATGATGGCGTATGCCTCACATTGTGACTGTGCTGGCATTTTGAGGTGATAACATAGGTAATAGCTACGTTTACTGGTTTCAGCTGATCAGAGGGGCTGACCATTGGCTAGCAGATACAGCAAAGAGACTAATATGGTGCTGTCTATGTTTTTATGTCGTCCAGACTTTCAAGCACGCACTCTAATTTAAATATCCTTTTTTCACAATTTTATTTATAGTGAAACATGTGAAAGTCGCCCATGAATACTTTGTAATTTGATGTTTACTTTTTATTGTTTTACTTTTTGTGCACCTTTACTGGGTACATCTCTGTGATCTCAGCTTTTTATTTCTGCGCTCTCGTTCTGATTTTAAAGCTGTGGAACATTTTTCAAGCAAAAACCCTACGGCCTGAATTCTTTATTAACGTCCTGTTCTGAGATCATATTGCATTATTATCTTATTAGCTATATGAACTAGCATCACTGTATTGTCAAAGAAATGCTTATGAAAATTATTGGTAATTACTTGCATACTTGCTTACTTGTGCATTTTAACAATGGTCTAGTTTTTATAGGTTTCATTATTATGACTTATTGAGAATTATGCTAATTTGTTTTTACCCTGATCTGCCAAACTTTAGACCTTACACTGGGTACAGATGACACATATGAATTTCACTAGCTCAAGTGTTATGTGTGATCAAGAGATAATTCTTCCCTTTCCAGCTGCCACTGGCAGAAACATGGGCTAATTATGATTGTGATGCTGACTTGGACCGATGCTAAAAAAAATTGTGTCTTAGCCAAATTGTGATCTTGTCACCTTGCTGCCTTGCACCCTCTCTCAAGAGACCTGTGTTTCGCCTTAGTATTGCATTGCACTAGAACATTGCCTGAGCCTGTGTTATTCTTGCTAGTGTCATCTTTGCCCTGTGGATCTGTTTTCCTAACCCTAGGTCGCTCCAAATAAAAACTGTTTTAGTAGTGATTTGCCAAAATCTAAATGGTACTGAAAGTAGAACAATTAGCGGTCCTAAGACATTTTTGTTTATGGAGCTTCTCATTTCTAATACATTCTTTTTTTGTTTGCACAACTTCCTTTTCCTTAAGCCGTGTTGCCACTGATACGATGTATGTGTTTTTGTTTTCTCAGCACCCAAAGAAAATGAGGAGCGAGTGTTCAGGGAGCGCATGCGGCCCAGGAAGCGGCAGGGCGCAGTGCGTCGCCGCGTCCATCAGGTTAACGGGCACAAGTTCATGGCCACCTACCTTAGACAACCAACCTACTGTTCACACTGCAGAGACTTCATATGGTAATATGAACACTTCTGTTTGGGCACAGTGTAAAATAACATCTATCTTTACAAGGAGGTCCTGCTTTGCCATAGTATTAAAATGTATTTTTTTCACTATGAAATGTGTGGATATTGAATTATTGGCCTTTCCATTTATGTTAGCATGTTTTAGAACTTGACTACATTGCACAGATGGAAGTGCTTGGTTATGCTATGAAATTCTTAATTGCCCAGGACCTCACATTGTTATCTCCTTATTTTTATATTCTGGGCAAACCCAACAATATCAGTAAGAGCTGTTGGCTTTTAAGCTCTGGCTCCTGGCCCGGTGCTCCTACCATCAGCACAGGTGTTTGACAGTAGGAAGAGGTTGTGACACTGGTCCACAAAAGACCATGTGATCCCTGTATCCTTGTAACTGATATTCCTGTCTTGATGAAAGCGTCATATTGCAAAAGATGCAGAAACATGTCAACTCATATGATAAGCAGGGCCTGAAAATCAGTCCTCCCTGTCTTATTTTCACCTAGAAGACTAGGGTGAGGGGATGTCACAAACAAAACTGATAACAGAGTAGTAGACCATCACCACACACAATTTTAATTTACTGAGGATTCTAGAATACACTTACACATAATTACCTATCTTCCTCACTAAAAAGCTTAGGAAGTAAAGACTCTATTTAACAATAGGACCTTCCAGGATGCTTATAGTGCTACATAGAGAGCCTAATGGTAAAGTAGAGATGTTTATCCTCCTTTTAAGAACAATTGTCCACGACTATACACAATGTGATTTTAATTTTGTAACTAAGTTGACTGTATTTTGTGTTTTTTACTTTATTGTAAACAACCAATAGTTATTCACGACTTAGACATGGATGTCTGTGCTTTAACTTTATATTTGATTGCACACAGCTCACCAAGGTTCGTAATGATGCAGTGCTAGGCACATTGTGCAGAACAGTTCATTTCAAGAGACTTCTTTTTGCCATATGCGACTTCTATGTTGTCTGCTTTTTTCAGAATTCTCTTACACAAAAAACAGATTTTGGTCTTTTCTTATAAACCCTCAATGATAACATGGCTGACCAGAGGGAAGCTTGCCAGTTTTATCTAATGTTATTATGATAAAATCATAGCCTTTGCAATTCCCAATACATTTAAATGTCATTGTTTTAATGAAATGCGTATTGGAATTCTATGTCACTAGAGGGATTTAATATAAAAAATAAGTGCATATTCTACTGTGTATCTGAAAAATTCAAGCTTAGAAAGGCAGGGATACAGTATGAAGCATTGTACAAAATGTATCATTATTATCATTGTGTTTAAGTGTTGGACATTAAAGCGCAGACTTGCAGGAAAGCAACAGACCACTGTATAAGATATGGGAATACATTATCATTGCTACATAAGAGGAGTCGGTGGTTAGCAGAATTGTGGGACAGGAGCATGCCCCTAAGTAGAAGCCACCAGACTGAAGGAGTTGAACCCTGAAGGAGCATTGCATGAAACTGAGTGAAAAGCCATGTCCCAAGTTTTGCCTGTGGACAATGAACAGAGAGAGGTTTTGGGCCTGTCCCATTCGGTCATAGCTTTAGGATATTGTCATTCACATCTCAGATCAGGCCAGAGAGTAGTCAGTCGCATTCTCATGCTATTGGGTATATTGTTCTGCCTGTTAGGGAATACTTCCTTAGAAGTGCACTGTTATCAGGAGCAGCACGATGGAGGGACGGATTATTTGCTGAAAGGAGAAGCCATTTTGGAAGGACAGCTTCTCTGACTAAAAAGAACACATTCTACATGACACCCAAATGCCTACTAAAAGTATGATGTATATAAGTATGTAAACTCACTATAATATTTGTAAAATGTTATTTGTAAAAAAAAAACATTGTGTGAAAGAACGCCTTATAAAAAAATATTTTGAAAAGTCATTTCAGTCACAAATAAGACATTACGCTTACTGTAATGTGGATACCTACATAATGAGATTATACGCCAACTAAGAGTTTTTTATAAAGTGACTTGTGTTGCTTTTTGTGGGTAAAGCTGACTTTTCAGTATGGTTTCCCTGACCCATGAATGGCATACTTCTCCTTACTGTATTTTGGAGCTTGCCAAAGCTGCTACCAGTGCAGAAATATAGTTCAGGCTGCTCCTTGAGTGGTCAAGCATCAGCAGGGCTTGGTATGTTGCTCTGTGTGGGAGGTGGTGATGACTTGCACTCTCTCTCCATTTTTTCATGATCACTCCTCCTGAACTGTACGGCCATAACAGAGTCAGGCAGGGGATAGACATTGCTGCGCTGAATGGAAACCATAAAGTGGCCATGTTGAAATGTATGGCTGATTTCAATACTCTTGGTATCAAGGCACATGTCATTAATAACACAGTTAGCTGCTACTAAATACAATCCTAATAATACATACCTATTTTTAAATGTCATTTTGTTTTGAATGAATGGTCTACACAGAGAGCTGAAATACATGCAGCTACTGCAGCAATGTTGCGTTGCGATGCCCCTCCAGATTCCACTCCTGGAGTCCCCTTGTTGCGAACACTTTGCACGCCACTCACCAATCGTGCTGTCTGGAAGTACCTGCTTGTCAGATGAGAGTGGGCGGTGGGAGACAGCGCTAACGCAAGGAGGAAGTGAGGTAGGCTTCAAGTGGTGGGAGGAGGCTGTCATATTGCAACCACTCCAACATGCAGCCCTGAGTTTCCTGTTCACTATCATAGCCATCGTCAGCCTTGTTCAGATGTAGGGTGCTTATCTGTTGTCAGATGTCCATGCATGATGGATACTGAATGGAATATAAAAACTGTGAAAGATAGGAGGGGGCATAGCCTGTAGGTTTAAATCTCATTTGAAGATTACGACTTTTGACATGTTAGAAATTTCTGGGCCAGAATATTTAGCTAGAAATGTGTTAGTCACTGAGAAACAATCCTTCAAAAGCATAATGGTTCATAGACCTCCTGGTCCGACAACAGAATTCACTTCCTTCTTTTTTGATGCAGTTTCTGCTTGTCTGCTGAACACAGACAAACTAAATCTTCTGGGAGCTATTAATCTACATGTCGATAATATGATGAGAAAGATGGCAAAATGGTTTTGCAGTTCTGTGAGGACATGAACATACATAGGTTAGCCACATGACCTACTAATGAAGCCAAACAGCTCGTACTTAGGACCTTATTATGAGCCGTACTCGCGGTGGCGGTCCGACCACCGCCACACTGTGGGCCCATCCGCAGTATTACGAGTGGGGCGGTCGGACCGCCACAGACCTGCTGTGTCAGCTGGGGATCCAGGATCCCGTGGCTGTCTCACATCGGTCAGGAATGGGAATATGCTGGTGCTGCCGCTGCGGCACCACCGAGCATATTCTTAGTATCCTGTCCACCACCCATTTCATGGCGGTGAGCCTGCCATGAAAAGGGGGACGGAGAGGCAAGTAAGGGGGCCGACGTGCCACTCCTGGGGCTGGGGGTGCATGCAGGGGGGCACATGTTGTGCCCTCCTGGAATTGCATCCCTGTTCCTGCACAGTGTGGCATGCATGCCACACCATGCAGAAACGTGCTGCAGGTGCTGTCATGGCGGCGGGCTGCATGTTAGGCTCTCCTATGAGACTAACAGCCCACTACCGTGAGACCGCCGCAGCATCGCCCACCCGACTGGGCGGGCGCACCCCAGCTTTGGCAGTCCTCTAGGGGATGCTGTGGTGGCGCCGCTCTAGGACCACCAAAGTCATAATAAGGCCCTTAGTTTACAACCATGCATTCGTTTTAAAGAGAGTGTGCCTTTAATCTGGACAAATCATCATCTGATCACTTTTGATTTTCAGATGAATTTCAGTTCTTCTGTGAAGGCCCAGAAGCAGATGAAGCTCCACAGAGCATGGAACAAACTGAACGTGGCAGACTGGGGATCTTCTCTGCAGTGCTTATTTTGTAAAACAAATTAGTGCCAGGGCTCTTGTTAGGAGACCACTGCAGCATGCACCACACATTGCCACTGCCATGCTGGCAATGATAGTGACAACACAACTGCTAGCTATCACACTCCTACAAGTGTGACAATTCGGACTATTCCAGCCATCAAAGCTATAAGAATGGCTTGGGAGGCAGGTAATAGTCATTTTTAATGTATATTGAATGAATAATTAACTGTTGTTGTGGTCATCTCCAAATTAGCCAGACAGCGCCACCATGTGGCAGAATGCAAAATGTACAAAGAAAAAGAGTTTGGAGGGAGAATGTCACAAGTGCCGGTGTTGACAATCAAGTGCCGGTGCTGAGCACCGGAAACCTCTGCCTCAAATTAAGCACTGCTTCTCTGTCAAGTTCAATCTCTGCTCTGAATCCCAGTAACTCTGCTACTAATTCATGTTGGCATTCGAGAAGTTATTGAGTATCGCAGCCCCCTGTAAACAATACGCTAACCAGGCACTTTAAGATCTATCTTTGGTGGTTCTTTTACTCTAGAGACGATTGCTTACAAATCATGCTCATAGTGATGATCTAGAGCGGATTATTTTATCCTCACTTATGAAATGCGAAATTCAATTGTATAAGGCTGCTGGTTGTCTGATGTCCAATAGTACACCGCGGGGCAGTCCCAAATGCTACAGTTAGGTTTGCACCGTAAGTACCTGAGGTCTTGTAATGTATTTAGTATTCAGTATGATTGTATTGTGATTTATTTGCTTCGTAACAAGACGGGGATTATGACTGGGTTTTATCTTCAATAATGACTCGAAAGTATGCAATTGTTAAAAGTGGTTGTGGTCTGAGATGTAGCAGTTTTGATAGCAGTCTACACACTCTACACACTCTACACACTTTTGACTTTTGGGGAATCAATTTCTTACGAGGCCTGTGTCTCGATACGCTTGTTTTACATTGATTGAGATTCGTTTATTTTAGACATATGAATCGTTAAGTGTAGGAGATGTAGTAATTTTTGGCAATTTTGACAGCACTTTACACACTCTAGACACTTTTGGGGAATCAACATTTTTATGAAGCCTGTGTCGTGATGTGCGTGTTTAAACTCATTTAAACCCGTTTTAATTTGAGATCCATGAATTGTGTCTTTGTGTATATTTGAATGTGGCAGAATATTATGTCACGCCTATTGCATGTTTTAACTGATAGATATGATAGAAATTGCACCACAGTATTTTATTGTATACATTTTATGTATTTTTGAAATGGTTTTTATTAACCACACAAATAAATTAAATTTTATTGAATGGAACAAAAAACGTGGCGGGGGGGATTCTCTCTCAAGCTCCATCTCTGCTCTGAGTTCCAGTAACCCTGCTACTAATTCACAAATTTTAGATTAGCCTTGACTTCACTTCAAAGAATAAAACCTAAAAGATCTCGGCCTTCAGAACCATGGATCAATACAGACCTAAAGATCATGAAACAGGAGTGCAAGAAAGCAGAAAGAAAATAGAAGAGACATTATCAAGTTGCTGATACAATTGCAAGTATATAATCGGCTGATAAAAATCACAAAGGCTAATTTCTTGCAAAATAAAATCTTAGGGCTTCCAATCCCACCAGAGAGGCTTTTAAACTCTAAAGTCTGGAAAGCCCTGCTGCAGACAGTACCTTGATTAGTCCATTGCAAGAATAATGCAAGGACATATCAGAGTTTTCACAAGAAAATAACTAACTTAGTAGATACATTTTCCACCTTTCAAGAGACTGTTGATGGGACAAATACACCAGAACTCGAGGCATGGTGAGCGACCTTTATAGAAGTAACGAAAGAAGAAGTGCACAAGGTCTTTGCGACCATGACAACTTCCGCTGTAACTGATGATGCTCCAGTCCTCAAGTTGCTGATACAATTGCAAGTATATAATCGGCTGATAAAAATCACAAAGGCTAATTTCTTGCAAAATAAAATCTTAGGGCTTCCAATCCCACCAGAGAGGCTTTTAAACTCTAAAGTCTGGAAAGCCCTGCTGCAGACAGTACCTTGATTAGTCCATTGCAAGAATAATGCAAGGACATATCAGAGTTTTCACAAGAAAATAACTAACTTAGTAGATACATTTTCCACCTTTCAAGAGACTGTTGATGGGACAAATACACCAGAACTCGAGGCATGGTGAGCGACCTTTATAGAAGTAACGAAAGAAGAAGTGCACAAGGTCTTTGCGACCATGACAACTTCCGCTGTAACTGATGATGCTCCAGTCCATCACCTCAAAAAGGTGATAGATGTTTTTGTGCTGCTGTTGACCAAGCTATGTATTACCTCTATACTTCCAGGCTGCTTACCGTGAGCCTGTCAATTGGCCATGGTTACACCTCTGTTAAAATAACCTTCAATAGACTCCAGGGTGTTAACATACTACCTGCCAATTTCCCTTTTACCAACATACACCAAACTTACTGAAACGCTGGTGCACTAGCAACTGAGAGAGTTCGTGGTACTTAACAATGTTTCCATGTAAATCAATCGCAGTTTCTAAAAGATTTCAGTACAGGAACAGTCCTCACCAACGTGATGGATGAGATAAGACCAATCAGAGATAAGAGTGGAGTGTGTGCCCTGCTCTGTCAGTGGCATTTGTTACCGTCTCACACTCTATCCTGCTCAGGCGATTAAAACAAGTCCGTGTGGCAGGGTCAGTCCTCAACTGGTTTGCCTCATTCCTCCAGGATTGGTCCTCAAAAGTGAGACTCGCAGGTTACTGCTCTTCTCCCAAGGTCATCACTACTGGGGTGCCACAGGGATTGGTCTTAACCCCTGCCTCTTCAGCTTCTACATAGCCCTCTGGCAAAATTGATTCAACCTTTTGATGTCTCTTTTTACATATGTTGATGACACCCAGCTAATAATTAGGCTAGATGAGGATCCCGAGAAGGGGGCCTTGAACCTCAGACATTTCCTTTGGGAAATAGCCAGATGGATGTATTCCAACTCACTCACCCTCAATAGAAGCAAAACGGACGTGATTATGTTTGGTCCTGATACAGCGTGGTCAGTCGAATGGTGGCCAGAAAAAGGTAGGAGCACTGCCAACCCCTGTAACCCATGTCAGAAACTTGGGGATTATTATTATTTTTGGGGGGGGGGAGTTTTATATAGCGTGAACTAGACCCGAAGGTATCAGAGCGCTTTACATGAGCACCAGTTGCATTACAGTCTGACACATTCGTTTTTTGTTAGGCACGGGGAGAGTAAGTGATTTGAATCACAGGATGCTGAGCGTCCCTGCTGAGGCTCGAACCCGGTTCCCCAGCTTCGAGGTCGACCACTCTAGCCATTAGGCCACATTATCAACAAAGATCTTAACACGGTGACATATGTTAAACCATATGTGCTACTGGTTTTTGGCTGCTCTATGTACTAAGAAAAATCCTACCAGAGAAGAGACACCCCAAAATCAGCCATACAGAGATAAATGACATTGGCTGCCAATCTTTAAAATATGTCTTTTTAAAGCCCTTTGTCTCTGCCATAAAACTATCTATAACAGCACGCAAAGAACTTACGTGAAATCTAATTTTGCACGGTACTCTCTGGCCAGAGAACTTTGATCCAAGCATATCGCACTTATCGTTCAGCCAAGATTCTAGAAAGTAACGCTGAGGGGCGGCCGGGTTGCGTTAGCGGCTGCAAAAATTTGGATTACTTTACCACTAAACATTAGATTACAACCCAATTTACTTCAGTTTAGGAAAAAGGTCAACACTTTTCCGTTTACATATAGACTGTCATTTATGCTTCTTTGTTCCTCTTTTGTGAGCTGTTCCTTTTAGGAGTACTCAGGAAGGCGGTCTGTCCGTTTATTTAGCACTGGGACACTTCTTAGGAAGTAGCTGTTTGCGCTCTAATAAATGGCTAAATCAAGTCAAGTTTAATCAGTGAGGCTGAAGCCGTGTGAACTTCCCAACCCTCATACAGCTCAATATGTACTGCACTGTGAGCACTAGGGGTGTGTGATGAAGATCTCAGAGGCGCCGCACAGTGCGCGGCGCAGGATGTGCGTCAGGATGATCCCGCCAACACTGCAGCCGGAAGAGCCACTGCATGACTTTCTCCATCCTGGAGAGTTGCCAGCCCATTGGGACTCCATGGGGGCAGCACCTGGCACATCAGTGGGATGGACTGAAGGCGGGCGCGGGGAGCATGGCACCATTAGGTGAGCAGCCTTTTTTTTATCCTGCTCACTATGCTCAATATATACATCAAGGCTCAGTAAGAGCAAGCCAGGCTTTAATGTATTAACACATGCAAACAACATTTGAGTATGCTTGTGTTTGCGTGCTTTAGCATAAGAAGGCCAGACCTTTTGGCTTTGCCAATGATTGTTCATAAAAGTGGGCTGCTTTTGTCAAAATACAAAAATATTTCTTGACCGTTTTCTTATTCTTCTTTTACATTTTTCTGTCCGATAATATGCTCCTTGTTTTTTCTGAACACTTCCTTTCAAAGAGCCTGATTTAAAGTTTGGCGAAAGGGTTACACCGACACTACTGTGACAGATATCCCATCCACCTTATTACGAGTGCATTGTTTCCTATAGCACTCGTAATAAGGTGTAAGGGACATTCATCACACTTGTGATAGAGAACCCTGTGTTCACTGAGATTTAAGTATCTTCTTGAGCGGTGGCGCATCTTTCTGCAAATGTTGTCCTGCACGTTTCACTGTTTCTGATGGAGGTGGAAATGGTCCCAGATGTTCCAAGACAATCTGATCTGAATGTTAAGCTTCCTAATGAGCAGTCTGACACTCCTCACAGGAGGCATCCATCCCCAGGTGAACCAGAGCTTAATAATGTACCGACTGGCTTCGCACGTCCGCTGAATCTGCTGGTTTCTTCAATATATCACATTAGCAAGTGATGGACGAGAACTCTCCTTGAGCTGAGAGTCAGTGTTGCTTTGGTGTCTGCTACAGATGGTTTTAGGCAGCTAGTGGATGCAGGGCAGGGCACAGCTCTGATCCTGTTGGATTTGTCTGTGGCCTTTGACACCATCTCCCCATCCCAGCTGACCGAACGCCTATGGGAAATGGGTATCAGAGACAGGGCTTTGAAACTACTGTCCTCCTTCCTTAAGGATAGATCCCAAAGGGTGATGGTGAACCAATTCCAGTCTGACCCATTTTTCCTGCCATGTGGGGGGCATCAGGGTTCATCTTTGAGTCCTACGCTTTTTAACCTTTGCATCTCCCCACTTGCCAGGATCATATGTTCCTTAGGGCTGCTAGCAGTCTCAAATGCTGAAGACACCGAGATCATCGTATACATTTCTAAAGATACCGCATCTAACTTTATCTATTGTATGACAGCAGTAGCAGAGTGGATGGAAAAAAACTCCCTGAATCTTAATGGGGAGAAGACTGAGGTGTTGTTCTTTGGAAAACAAGCCTCTGTCTGGAATAATAACTGGTGGCTTGATAACTAGGTAATCTACCAGTACCAACAGATAAGGCCAAGAATCTACGGCTGATCCTGGACAGCGAGCTCTCACTAGACCAGCAGGCCAACCACAACTCATCAACTTGTTTCTGGGTCATTAGAATGCTGAAGAAAATCTTTCCTTTCATCCCCCTCTCGGCATGGAAACAAGTAGCGCTGGCGTTGGTCATCTCAAGGATTGACTATTGTAATGCACTTTATTTAGGTACCAACATCAGCACCCAAGTCAAACTGCAGTTAGTGCAGAATGTGCTGGCTAGGCTTACTTTGGATATTCCAAAATGGTATTCAGTGTCCAAGGGATTACATGATCTGCACTGGCTCCCAATAAAAAAGGGCATTATGTTCAAGGACCTTTGCATAGTGCACAAGGCCCTTTACCAGGTCAGTCTGGATGGAATCCATGCAATGGTTCAATGATATATCCCTGGGAGAAATCTTTGCTCAGCTCACTTCAATTTGGTGACAGTGCATAGAGTTGAGAGGAAGAGATGGGGAGGCAGAGCTTTCTCTGTGGCGGCAGCAGGACTGTGGAATTTGCTTCCTCATCATCTGACCTGAATCAAAATGCACTCTCCCTTCAGAAAAACCTTAAAGACCAGGCTTTTCAGCCTATAGGTAGATCTCTCACCTTGTTTTGCAATTCTGCTAGACTGCTTTCTGGCTGAATTGGATTAACGAGACTATAGTGCCTTGACACCTACGGGCATTTGCTGCGCTCTATAAATCCTGCTCAAATCTCTTAGATTGTACTCTGTCATCACATCAGCAACTCTTAACAGTCTCACTGTGTCATTCTAGCCCATGGCACTGGATCACTAATACTAAGTATGATTTGTATTAATTCTTCTAATTGTTTGGAAGGATCACAAAACTGGTCTATTGCTTTGGTACATTTTGTTACTGTAATAATAATTAATGGTCATAGACGCCTGTCATTCTCTTCAACTTGGCTCTACTGCTACCTGCTCCCTGAAACGGAGCTACCACCTTCAAAACCTGTCAACCTCTTGATTCCAAACTACGGGTACTGTCAGGAGTTTTAGAAGGTGATCCAATTAAGGTGACTAGAGAATGGGACTATATAGCCTCATGACATTGTCGCAGTTTCAAAAGACTGAGTGATCCTGATTTCTCACTAGCAGATAATTGATTTGCTAGAACTAGAGGCCAGTAGTGGGTACTGCACCAGATACTAATGAAGGGTTGGAACTTGTGTACTAGGCTCACCTACTTGGTCTGGAATAAGCCTATCTGAAAGAAACACATAGTGATAGATTCCTTACCTTAGAATATCCCCAGGCGTCAGACTGGATCCGTAAAATTTTCGTCAGCAGTACCCCTGCGCGTCGGTAGGTGGCGTCGTGCGGCTCCGCGTCCGTCGGCGTTGTGGTCGCCGAGATGACGTCGCGGGCGCTACTTAGACGCAGCCCACGCGCGCTGACGTCAGTTCTTTCTTTTTCCGCGACAGCAAGCGCAGATCCGGGAAGAGCAGGAACCCCCAGTCAATTTTTGACTGACTTTTTTGAGGCTTTTTGTCTCTAATTTTCTTCGAGTCATCGACTCCTGGTGCAGTAGGATGCCCGGTTTCAAGTCCTGCGGGGATTGTCACCGCATGATGTCGGTGACGGACCCGCACCGTGTGTGTCTTTTCTGCCTGGGGCTCGACCACGACTCCAAGTCGTGCTCCGACTGCCGGGCCATGGCGCCGAAGACTTTGCGGGAGCGGTACCGAAAGTTGCTGGAAGCCCGGCAGTCGGCTCCGCGCCGTTCGAAGTCCCGGTTCAGAGGGAGGTCGAGGGACCGTGCGCGGAGTCATCATCATCGGTCTTCGGGATCCAAGTCTTCGCACTCGGGGTCAGGTAAGACGAAGCACAAGAAGTCGAAGAAACTCCATCGTTCTTCGACTTCCCCTCGCCGGTCGCGCGACGCGGCTGAGGGTGTGGGTGGTGCCACCCTCGCGGCTCCGGCGGTGCCTTTGCAGTCGCCGCCCGACTACCCGCCCTTCCCGGGGTCGTCGGCGACTCCTGCCCAAATACAGGAGTTCCTGTCGGCCATGTCTCGCCTCTTTGGGCCGTCGGGTCCCGCCGGTGCGCCTTCGGGCCCCGCGGTACCGCATGGGTGTCCTCGCGTTTCCTCGCCGGCGGCTCCAGCCCTGGCGTCGCTGTTGGCTCCGGCCACAGCGCCGCAGGACACCCTTGGATCCAGGCCTGGATCCCGGTCGACGCCGGTTGACCTTGTTACGCCTCCACCGACGTCGACTCCACCGGCACCAGTTCTGACGCCGCCCGCTCCTCGGGACGACGTCGACCTCAGTTTCAGCCCCGAAGAGGACGCGGCGTCGAGCCGGCGTCGATCGATGCCGTTCTCGACGTTGCTTGGGGATTTTTATCCCCATGTCCCTGCTCCTTATTTTAGACCTGTTGAACAGCCTGAGCAGCAAGGGGAGGACTGGGAGGGGTCTGAGGACCCTCTCGCTGCAGCCTGCGAGTCTGAACAGGATTGGGCTGAGGAATTGGGGGACGCCAGTGGTCTGGATACCTCACCAGACCTTGGCATGCTGTCTCCTCCTACCGTGGCTACGGAGGAGGGTGCTAGTTATGCTGTGGTGTTGTGTAGGGCAGCCGAGGCCCTACACCTCGAGCTCCCTACTGTGGCCGTCAGGACTAACCTCCTGACAGAGGTGCTTCAGCCAGCAGCTACTTCTGCGGAGCCGCTGCTTCCTTTCAATGAAGCCCTTTCTGACGTTCTTTTGGGCACTTGGTCCAGGTGCACCACAGGGGCTCCTGTGGATAGGAACGTGGCCCGACGCCATCGCCCGGCTCCGGGTGACCCCATTTTCCTTTCCCAACACCCCACCCCCGAGAGCTTGGTTGTCCAAGCCTCTGCTTCCTCAACCACCTTCCCTTCCGCACCACCGGATAGGGAATCCAAGAAGCTGGATCAGTTTGGGAAGAAGATTTTTTCTTCCACCAGCTCTGCGGTCCGTGAACACCGCATTCCTCTTCGGCCGTTATTCCCACTCTCTGTGGGATACGGTGGCGAACGTGCTGCCCCAGTGTCCGGAGAAGGCCCGACCTGTTCTCTCCCAGGCTGTTGCAGAGGGGAGAGACGCAGCAAAGTTCATGATTCGTTGTGGCCTAGACACCGCCGACTCACTGGGCAGATCGATTGCAACGACGGTGGCGGTTCGCCGTCATGCCTGGTTGAGGACCACTGGATTTTCGGGGGATGTCCAAAACACCCTTATGGACATGCCCTTTGATGGCCGTCGCCTTTTCGGCGACAAAGCGGACAGTGCGTTGGAGAGCTTTAAGGACTCACGGGCTACGGCCAAGTCCTTGGGACTCTCAGCAGTCCACCCTCCTCCGCCTTCCGCTTTTCGCTCCTTTCGTGGCATAGGAAGGGGCGCCCCGCAGCGTTCGCAACAGAGCCACAGGCCGGCGCAGCAATCATCCCAGCGCGGCCGCGGGTTCCGCCGTAGTGGACCAAGGGGCCAGCGGGCGGGTCAGTCCACCACCACCCCGGCCACCACTGCCTCCAAACCTTCCTAGTCCGAACTTTCAGGCCCATCAAACGCCAGTGGGCGGCAGGCTTCGCCATCACCTCCCCCACTGGCGCACCATCACTTCGGACAGGTGGGTTTTAGAGATAGTCCGGAGGGGCTACTCCCTCCCCTTCGAGACTACCCCTCCAGCCATGCCACCTCAGTGCCACCGCATGTCGGGGGATCACTTGGTGCTTCTTCAGCAGGAAGTTGCGGCCCTCTTGGCCAAGGGGGCCATCGAGCGCGTTCCGATGCCAGAAGTAGGTCGTGGTTGCTATTCCCACTACTTTGTGGTGCCCGAGAAGGACAAAGGCCTGCGTCCTATCTTAGACCTCCGGAACGTCAATCGCTTCCTCCGCAAAGAGAAGTTCAAGATGCTCACTCTAGCTCAGATCTTGTCTGCTCTCGGCCCACAAGACTGGATGGTGGCACTGGACTTGTAGGACGCCTATTTCCACATCCCCTGCGAACCCACCGGCGTTACCTGCGGTTCACGGTAGGCCACGAGCACTTTCAGTTCACCGTGCTCCCCTTTGGCCTTACCAGCGCCCCTCGGGTGTTCACCAAGGTGATGGCGGTGGTCGCAGTTCATCTGCGCAGATCAGGGGTTTCAGTCTTCCCCTATCTCGACGACTGGTTGTTGAAGGCGGGCTCGCCCCACGCAATCGTCTCCCACCTCCAGACTACGGCCGACCTCCTGCACTTGCTGGGGTTCTCCATCAACGTGCTGAAGTCGCACCTGATCCCCTCTCAGAAGCTCCTCTTTATCGGAGCGGTTCTGGACACGGCGCAGTTTCGGGTCTATCCTCCCGAGCAGCGAGTCCGGGATATTCGGGCTCTGATTCCCATCTTTCAGCCCTTGTCCCGGGTTTCGGTCAGAGTGACTCTGAGGCTGCTGGGCCTCATAGCCTCCTGCATCCTGCTGGTCAATCATGCCAGATGGCATATGCGGGCTCTGCAGTGGGACCTGAAGTTCCAGTGGGCGCAGCATCAGGGGAATCTGTCCGATCACGTCCAGATCTCAGAGGGAACTGCACGACAGTTGCAGTGGTGGCTCACGAACCGGCATTGGGTCGACGGCAGATCCCTCTCCCTTCCCCAACCGGAGTTTACAGTGGTGACGGATGCATCCCTCCTGGGATGGGGCGGCCACATGGGAGAGGCGGAGATCAGAGGCCACTGGTCTCAGGCGGAGTCCCGGCTCCACATCAACCTTCTGGAGCTGCGGGCGATCCGGCTTGCACTGAAGGCATTTCTTCCCTCTGTCAAGGGGAGAGTAGTGCAGGTGTTCTCAGACAACACCACCGCCATATGGTACTGCAACAAACAAGGCGGGGTGGGGTCGTGGACCCTCTGTCAGGAGGCTCTGCGTCTCTGGACATGGCTGGAACATCAGGGCATGTCCCTGGTGGTTCAACACCTGGCAGGTTCTCTGAACGCCAGGGTGGACGAACTCAGCCGCAGGTGCATGCTCGATCACGAATGGCGTCTTCACTCGGAGGTGGTGCAAGGTCTCTTTCAGCAGTGGGGAGAGCCTTGGTTAGATCTATTCGCCACCGAAGAGAACGCGCAATGTCATCAGTTCTGCGCGTTGGAATTTCCAAGGCGGCACTTCCTCGGCGACGCTTTTCGTCGCGAGTGGAGTTGCGGTCTGTTGTACGCCTTTCCGCCTATACCACTTCTGCCCAGAGTGCTGAAGAAGATCAGGCGCGACCGGGCCCAAGTCATTCTTGTGGCTCTGGACTGGGCTCGAAGAGTATGGTATCCCGAGCTACTCAGTATGAGCATCGATCCTCCGATCAGACTGCCTCTTCGGGAGGATCTTCTGTCGCAGCAGCAGGGGACGGTCCTCCACCCGAACCTGTCCAGCCTCCACCTCTTTGCGTGGAGATTGAGCGGCGGCAGTTGATTCCTTTCGACTTGCCTCCTGAAGTTTGTGACGTTATTCTGGCAGCCAGGCGTCCCTCTACTAAAGTGGTATACGCCTGCAGGTGGAATGGTGCACAGCAAAGGCTGTGGATCCCCTTTCTGCCCCTCTTTCTGAAGTACTACTGTTCCTTCTTTCTTTGGCACAGCAGGGCTCTGCTCTGGGCACTATCAAGGGCTACCTTTCTGCAATTTCTGCCTTTCTCAGGTTACCTGATCAGCCCTCTCTTTTCAAGTCCCCTGTTTTAAATAGATTTCTCAAAGGCATTACACACCTTTTTCCTCCTATTCCTTTCGTGATGCCTCAGTGGGACTTGAATCTGGTTCTTACATACTTGATGTGCGCTCCCTTTGAGCCTCTTCACAACTGTCCTCTTCGTCTCTTGACATTGAAGACTGCCTTCCTGGTGGCCATCACCTCCGCTAGGCGGGTGAGTGAGCTCCAGGCTCTTTCTTGTAAGCCTCCTTTCCTTTCAGTCCATCCGGACAAGGTTGTGCTCAGGCCCCGTCCTTCCTTTTTGCCAAAAGTGGTTACGGCCTTTCACATTGGGCAGACTATTACCTTGCCCACCTTCTTTCCGCCTCCGCATCCTTCCAGAGAGGAAGAGAGGCTCCACCGTCTGGACCCAAAACGTGCGCTCTCATTTTATCTCAACCGCACACAGCAGTTCCGGGTGGATGACCAGCTCTTTGTTGGCTATGTTGGCACCAAGAAAGGTCGGGCGGTACACAAGAGAACTATCTCCCGCTGGGTTGTCTTGTGCATCAAAGCCTGTTACTCTTTGGCTAAAAAAGAACCTCCGGTGGGGCTGCGTGCTCATTCCACCAGAGCTACTGCAGCCACTACTGCATTGGGACGTGGTGTCCCCCTGCAAGACATCTGTCAGGCAGCCACGTGGGCCTCGCTGCACACGTTTACCAAGCATTATTGCCTGGACAGCCAAGTCCGGAGAGACGGCTTCTTTGGCCGTTCTGTTCTCCGTGACTTTCTGGTGTGAACTTAGTTCGCAGACCCACCACCGGTGTTGGTATTGCTGGGGTATCTATTCTAAGGTAAGGAATCTATCACTATGTGTTTCTTTCAGATGAACAAGTTACTTACCTTCGGTAACGATATATCTGTAAGAAACATTAGTAGTGATAGATTCCTTACCGCCCCACCCATCCTCCCCGTTCTGCGAACTGATTTCTAGGGTTAAGGTCATCCCTTTCAGGGCCCTAGTTTCATTGCACCAGTGGTCAGTATCTTGCATGGCTCTGCGTTCCTGGCGCGGAAAGTCGTGTACAGAACTGACGTCAGCGCGCGTGGGCGGCGTCTAAGTAGCGCCCGCGACATCATCTCGGCGACCACGACGCCAACGACGGACGCGGAGCCGCACGACGCCACCTACCGACGCACAGGGGTACTGCTGACGAAAACTTTCCGGATCCAGTCTGACGCCTGGGGATATTCTAAGGTAAGGAATCTATCACTACTAATGTTTCTTACAAATATATCGTTACCGAAGGTAAGTAACTTGTTCATTATTAAAATGGCTGCTGTTAACTCCTAGTGCTGTCCTACTGGGGTCTTACCAAACTCAAAGTGAAATGCCAGGATCGTGGATGCTTACAGCACGTGGGTAGTGAAGCTCCTACCTATGCAAGTCCTGCGGCCTGGGTGGTGCTATAGTGAGTGACGTCATACAGGTGTGCTGGCACTTCTTCCAATATATGTGACCGCTACTTTGTCTTTATCATGATGGTACACAAACATGTGGACATCTATGTCCAAGTTTGTGCGTGTTTTAGACTACTATTCCCTCTCAGAGCTAAGTTTTCACTGTAACCCTTGAGTTATCGGGGAAACTGGAATTTACAGTTTTTACCGACTTTTTTTCTCTCAGTCAATGGTGATTATCATATTGGCGTTTTGGAACTTTGACTTCTTATATATTTCTCTTTCAACCCTGTTCGTACTCCATTGAACAACTTCTGTGTCTTTTGCATCAATTTCTTATGTCAATGTGTATGGGGCAATGGAACTGTTGTTTCAATTCATATGAACGTTTGTCACTACTCACATATTTCACAGCATGCTATTACATCACCCAGGTAATTTTAAATCGTAGGGCTCACTGTTTTGGCCCTCACATTGGGGAGATTTGTCTAGTGTGATCCATTTTCATTGTACAACACTAATCCATTTATTCACTTTCATATTGAAGAACCAGGTATTGGGTTATATATCATTCTTTTCACACTGGTCATTTGTGGTGTGGTATATTCACTCATTGTCTGGAGTGTGGTTCATTTTTCCCGGCTTGTGTGATCTGCACTTGCTCCTATTTTCTTGACTTTGTGCTTGTTTGTTAGAGTGAGTGAGTGCCATCTACTCCGAGTGTATAATGTGTATTGCGCATTTTCCATCAAATAATGTGTATAGCGCATTTGCCATCAAATCACTGAAACATCTAGTTCCTGAATGCCATTTGGGTGCATTGTTAAAAGAGTACTGTTTGCATTTATAACAATATAGGGAAATTTGGTGTAATGCATGCGATGTGTAGGTGGGTAGAAAGGTAGAGTTAGGTCAATTTAACATGAGAATAAGTGTAGGGGAGTAGTGTAAGGAGAGATGCAGCTGCCCACACAGGTGGACAACCATTTTTGTGTACGATTGCAGTAGTATAACAGATGCTGACTGTGGTATTTGTATGTTTCACAGATTGAACCATAGATTCAGCTGTGCATGATTGTGGGAGTACAACTCTAATTATCCATTAGTTTTGGCCCATCCAGTGGTATCCTTAGTGATATTCTTCGCACAAATCCCCCTAGACATTAAGGTCTAAACTAGCAGGATTTTTTAGTCCATGGTGGTAGAACCAGGCTGAGCTTACTGCATGGTGGTTCATGTGGTTTCATTAGAGCACTTCCAGCAATGTCATTCATTTGAGAGCATGAAGATTTTGGGAACAGCCATGTTTTTATTCCTTTTCTGAATTCAAGATAGTTGTTGATTGTCCTTATTTTCTTAACATGTTTCAAATGTTTTGATGAGAACGGGTTGCCATCTGTCCAGGTTCTTCTGAAAGGCAGGATGATTAGCAGTAAAGAAACTCTTGATCTAAGGTTTTGCTATTGTCTGCAGATTATGAATTTTGTTTATAGAAAAATTGGTTCTCTTCAGGGGTGTGGAATTTTAGAAAGTTGCTAGTTGTCCTAGGAACAGGATGCTCCAAAAATGTCCAGACTTGTCCTGTAAAAAATCCACTTCTCTCTTTTGGTGCCATACATTGTGGTGACAAATTATGGCACCATTCTCATTATATTCGAGCTCTAATAACAGCTTGTGTGATTTGATAGGGCTCATGTTATATCATGGTTTGAATTACAGTAAGGATCTTATTTTGCCACATTTCCACAGATCTACATACAGGGATTAGAAATAGGCTGGAAGTGATAGACCCAGGTTTGGCATGCCATGTGTGTCTGTGCACACCCTCAAACTAACATATTAAGGGTATTCACCAACAAAGCTCCAATATCTTTTCCCACTGGAAAAGGCTGGAAATTTACTCCTGCAGAGGACAGGAGTACAAAAGTTTTCAGGGTGAAAAAATAGGTATGTAGTGAAAATGAATTTGCAGTTGCTCAGCAGATTTTCACATGAGTAGATACACACATATATATATTTGCTCTTTCAGAAATGTAATCCAAAATTACAGTTTGCAGGTCTACTTCTGTAAACTCTGACTATCGACCCCCCTAGGCGCCACCCAAGCTTCTGCAACGCCATCTCCGAACTCATAGCCCCCCTAGCCACCGAATCCAAGTACTACATCTTCCTTGGCGACCTCATCTTCCACCTCAACGACCACCAGGACACCAACCTCCTGGAAAGCATGAGCAACATCGGCCTCATCCAGCAGGTCACTTATATCAACCACAGCGCAGGACACACGCTGGACCCCATCTTCACTGCCAGCGACAGAGTCAAGTTCAGCCATGTCTCTGAACTCACCTGGACCGACCACAGCATTGTACACTTCAGCATGGCAAGCCCCCTGAGCACCAACACCAAGCCCCCGAGCGCCCCCCACCGCAGCTGGAACAAAGTTACAGAGATCAAGTGGACGTCCGCCCTCAGCACCAACAAGCCCAAAACAACTAGCAACCTGGAACAAGCAGTGCAGAACATCTCTGCATGGATCTCCGACGGTGACGACAGAGTTACCCCCATGAAGATGGCCAACACAAGCAGATCGACTAAAAACACCAGCTAGTACACATCAGAACACCAGACCATCAAACTCAAATGCAAGCAACTAGAAAGACGATGGCGCTCAAACAGGGACACCACAGACCTCACCACCTTCAAAGCAGCCCTCAGCAAATACCACTAACGCCTCAAAGAAGCCAAGAAAGATGCCCTGACAGAGCGCATAGAGGCCAGCGCCAACCACACCAAGGAACTCTTCATCATCGTCAGAGAGTTCTCCTGCCCAGCAGCCACTGAGAACACAGTACGTCCTTCCCAAGAACTCTGCAACTAGCCAACTACTTCCATGACAAGATATCCACCATCTACGGCATCTTTGACCCAGAACCCACCATCTTCGACATCCTCCCGATGCAAACCGATGACACCCACGATCATCCGCTCACCACCTGGATTCCTTTCACAGCGCAACACACCACCACCATCATGACCGCCATCCCCTCTGGAGCACCATCTGACCACTGTCCCCATCATGCCTTCAACCTCGATCACAAAGAAATCAGCAGTGTACTCACCACCATCATCCACAAATCCATCTCCACGGCCACTCTTCTGGAAGCATGGAAACATGTAGAAATCAGACCCTTCCTGAAGAAACCCTCCACCCACCCCAGCGAACTCAACTCTCCACCAAGGTCCTTGTGAAAGCTACCAACCACAAGCTCATGAACACCTAGAAAGAAACAACGTCCTTGGCGCCTCCCAATAAGGCTTCAGCGCCAACCACAGCACAGAAACCGCCTTGATCGCCGCAACGAATGACATCAGATCTCTCCTCGACTGAGGTGAAATTGCAGCCCTGATCCTCCTCAACCTCTCAGCAGCATTCAACCCCATATCCCACCACACTCTCATCAATAGACTCCACCACACCTACATCCAGGGAGATGCCCCTTAAATGGATTGCATCCTTCCTAACAAGATGGGCCCAGAGAATCCAACTACCGCCCTTCCCCTCCAATCCATAGAGCATCAACTGTGGCATCCCCCAAGGATCATCACTCAGCCCCACCCTGTTCAACACCTACATGACTCCACTGGCTGACATCATCCGAGCCCTCAACATCATCTCCTATGCGGACGACACCCAACTCATCCTCTCACTGATGGAAGACCCGACCACCACCAGAACAAACTTCTGAAATGCAATCACGAACATCTCCAACGGGATGAGGAGCAACTGCCTGAAGCTCAACACAGACAAGTCGGAAGTGCTGATCTTCAGAAAGACCACCTCACTTTGGGATGACACCAGGTGGCCCTTGGAGTTTGGAAACGCACCCACCCCCCACGGACCACGCCCGCAACCTCGGTATCATCCTGGACAGCAAACTCACTATGAAATGACAGGTTAATGCAACATCCTCTGCCTGTTTCCACACCCTCCGCATGCTGCACAAGATCTTCAGATGGATCCCCATCACACCAGGAAGACAGTCACTCAAGCCATCGTCACCAGCCGGTCGACTATGGAAATGCATTCTACACCGGGATCACCACCCAACTCCTCAAGAGACTCCAGACCATATGGAACTCAGCACCAGACTCCTCCTCAACCTCCCCAAATGGACCAGCATCAGACCCCACCTCAAGAACCTCCACTAGTTCCCGTACAGAAGAGATGCCAGTTCAAGATACTGACCCTCGCCTACAAAGCCCTCCATGACCAGGGTCCGGCCTACATCAACCACCACCTGAACTTCTACCAGCCCACCAGACAACTGTGTTCCCCTTCCCTCACCCTTGTTCAAGTCCCCCACATTTGCCGGAGCCACAGAGTAGGTAGTTCATTCACCTACCTCGCTGCCAGGTCCTGGAACAACCTCCCCTTCCTCTACAAACAGCACCAACACTGGCTGACTTCAGGAATGGACTCAAAACCTTGCTGTTCAACTAGAGACCTATGAGTCCTCAGCGCCTGTATACCCCCAGGGGTGATTAGACGCACTCTGTAAATACTGATTGATTGATTTGTTGATAAACTCTTGTAAATTTCTAAAAGTTGTATATCCTCACCACTACAAGGAAATATATAATCAGGTACATTTTTCATTACGAATTGGCACCTGGTTTATTTTCATGTTGTCAATAAAGGTTTTGCGCATAGCCACCATTATTATTCCTGTTTTTAAATATTATCACACATCAAACACGTTTCACTAAATAATACCTTAGAGAAATTTAAATTTGCAAAGTATTTTAGCAATAAATGTTTGTCAAGTTGCACATACGTTTGTGTTCATTATATCTGGAAGACAAACAGTGCTTTGGCGATTATGCATGTTTTTGCACATAATCAAGGATCAAGTCTCAAATTATAAAATTTTGCAAACATGTACACATTGGAACCACTGTCACTAATGTATTCTGAGCTCACAGCACACTGTGTTCCCTTTGCACGCTTGACCTACTATTAAAGTCTTTGCATTAATACATCATATATATAATCCTCTTTACAGATTCATACTGTCGTACTATAAACTGGCATGCAAAGGGTTTGTGCTGCAGGGGGTTGGGCTTACTTGTTTAGTGGATAAACCAAACTTGAAATCTTGTTGTACTTGACCCCAGACAATAGGTCCCGGAAATTGGGTAATAGAAATCCCATGCGGCTTTTCCAGTACCGTGTACTTCCTTGTGGGCAAAGCAGAAGGCACAGAATTATATTCTTCTGTCCACCTGTAGCCAGTGCAGGGCCTTGAGAGTGCGTAATGTGGTTGCATCTGTTAAGGCTAAGGGCTTGTCTGACAGTGGCATTCTGGACTCATTGGACTTTGTTGACTGAGTGTTTCGTACGCCCAATCTTAAGTCCATTACATTAATATAGTCTTGTCAACCCTAAAGCTGCTGAGGGTTTTACACTGTAGAGGTATCCCAGGAAGGGAAATATCTGCCATAGTGTTCTTCTGATGAAGGTGTTTTTTGTCACTTTGTTGACCTGACTTTCGAGCAACAGTTTGCAGCCCGTGATTACCATGATGACCAGATTCTTAACTTCTGTTGAAGTGAAATGACAAGATCTGGTGTTCCCGAGGTTGTCCCAGATAGGTATTAGTTCTGATTTCGTGTCTCTTTCCAATGTGAATCCTTTATGTTGGCCAAAGAGCTCCTTTTTCTTGGCTAATTTTGAAATATGGACGAATGCTGCTTTTTTTTGTAAGTTTGCCCAGAGGTGGTCAATTCAAAATAGGTCTGTAATTTGTTTGGTCCTCTATGTCCTATCTGTGTTTCTTCAAGTTTGGCTTAATTCATGACGTTTTTAGTTCACTATGAAATATTCCTTAAGACAGTGATCTGTTAATGACCACTAAGGCCACAGCAGTAGTTTTGAATATGTTATTCAGGGTTAGGGCTCCAGTCATTTGAAGATCCTGTGATGCTGATTAACATAATTAGTTTTATTAATGGGGGTCTCTAGTTGACAGTGGCTTGCACCCTGTCCAAGTAGGGACCCTTATTCTAGTCAGGGTAAGGGGATCACACAACTAAGATAACCCCTGCTCACCCCCTGCATAGCTTGGCACGAGCAGTCAGGCTTATCTCAGAGGCAATGTGTGAAGTATTTGTACATACACACACAGTAACACAGTGAAAACACTACAAAAAGGACACCACACCAACCAATATTTATCTGAATAAAACAGACGTAAGTGACACAGTGCTCGGGACTCAGGCTGCAGCAATCTTTTAACAGCACGGCAGGCGCTGTGTCGATTCTTCGGCCATATCCCGACAATCCATTGGTTTTTCAGCTGCACTGCCATGCTGCATCAGTAAAAACAGGAGCTGGAAGTCGATGTGTGGATTTTCAGGCTTCTTTGCAGCAACAGCTGCCTCCAAGGGCCCAGAACTGGAATTGAGACCACTTGGCAGGTCAGAACTCCCAGTAGAGGAGTTCAGGGGCTGCAGATGAATTCTTTGATGGCCCTGAGACTTCTTAACAGGAGGCAACCACACACAAGCCCTTCGAGAACCTTGGCAAGCAAGATGTAGAAAGCAAAGTCCAGTCCTTTCACTGCCCAAGACAGCAGCAGCAAGCAGCAGGCCAACAAAATAAACAGCACAGTGGTAGTCCCTTCTGACAGCTTCTCCGGCTCATCTTCTTGGCAGAATGTTCTCTTAGTTCAGAAGTGTACTGAAGTTATCGTGTCACAGCTCCAGTACTTATACCAGTTTCTGCTTTTGAAGTAGGCAAACTTCAAAGGAAAGTCTTTGTAGTGCACAAGACCCTGCGTTTCCCTGACCTGGATCCAGACACACTACAGGGGGGTGGAGACAGCTTTGTGTGAGGACAGGCACAACCCTATTCAGGTGTCAGTGACAACACCTCCCACCACTCTAGCTCAGGAAGATCCATCAGCCTGGTGATGGGCCATCAGGATATGCAGGGCATACCTCAGCTCCCTTTGTGTTACTGTCTAGAGTGAATGCACAGACAGCCCAACTGTCACCCTCCCTCAGACGTGGATTCCACAGGCAGGCAGAGGCACAGAATTGTAAAGCAAGAAAATGCCCAGTTTTTAAAAGTGACATTTTCAAACATGCAATTTAAAAACCAACTTCACTAAAAGATTTATTTTTAAATTGTGAGTTCAGGGACCCCAAACGCCAAATCTCTATCTCTTTCCAATTGGAAGTTACACTTGTAAGAGGTTACAAGGCAGCTCCTATGATAACCTATGGGAGAGATAGTCCTTGCAATAGTGAAAAACTAAATTGGCAGCATTTCACTATAAGGACATGTAAAACAAACCAGCACATGTCCTACCTTTTAAATACACCGCACCCTGCCCTTGGGGCTACTTTTTAAATACACTGCACCCTGCCCTTGGGGTGCTTACTTGTAGTAAAAGGGAAGGTTTGGGCCTGGCAAGTGGGTGCACTTTCCAGGTCGACATAGCAGTTTAAAACTGCACACACAGACACTGCAGTGGCAGGTCGTCTGAGACATGTTTGCAGGGCTACTCATGTGGGTGGCACAATGAGTGCTGCAGGCCTTCTAGTACCATTTGATTTACAGGACCTGGGCGCACACAGTGCACTTTACTAGGGACTTACTAGTAAATCAAACATGCCAATCAGGGATAAACCAAATCACCAATACATTTTAGACAGAGAGCACTTGCACTTTATCACTGATCAGCAGTGGTAAAGTTCCCAGAGTTCTAAAACCAGCAAAAACGAAATGCAGCACAGTCAAAATCAGGTCAGAAGCAAAAAGACGGGAAAAACACGCCAAAGATGCCAAGTCTAACAATGAGGTAATTTGCTTTTTAATGTATATTTGCAAAGTCTTTTGATGTTTTAATGGTTGCTTTGTAGATTCTGTATTGCCTGTGTAATGTGTTTTTTTCATCATGGTCATGTGTTCTTCTCCACTGTCATAAATCAAGCTGGTTTTCCTTTTTTGTGTGTTAATATCTGAATTGAGCCAATCTGCATTCTGGTTTGGTTGCCCTTGTCCTGGTGCTTTAGTAGGAGCTACTATAACTCAATGAACCACTGGTGGAATTGGTTAACAGGAATTGGAGTGTTCAAAGTAGCCAAGAATTGTTCCTGGTATGTGTTGATGTTGAATGACTTCCATGGTCTGTTAATGGAGATGTTACGTTGTGTTGCTGTTGATTAAAATTGCCTGTTGTAGACAAATTATTTCTTCTTTATTGATGTCTTCTCCTGGCAAATCAAAAACAAGAGGATTAAATATGACCCTTCATGTCATGTGAGTCTACATGTTTCTTGCCTCTCATGTGCCCTAACTTGGTCAATCACAATTCTTCAGGGCTTTCTGCTCCATATTTTTAACTTTCCCTCACAATCTAGTTTGATTAAAGTCTGGTTGTGTGTATGTATAAATTGGCTTTAGTCTTTGTACTTCTCGCATCTGTCTTGTGCTGCCACTAGATTAGGTATATTACCAAACACACATGCTTGTTCCTTGGGGCATTGGCAGGCATAACTCACTTGAGTACCCTAAATTACTCTGTTGTGCTTGTATGGTGATCAGTTACCATCATGTTTTCTGCCATCGGCGAAGAGAATTATCGCCACTAGTTTTAATAACCCAGCCTAAACAACGCATTCCCACAAAGGTTACACACCTACTGCACGCTAGGCATCCATCCTACTATCTTAAAAAAAAAAAAAAAGAGCTCCCAAGAAGGCTCAGTCCATCCTCGTTAGCCCTGTGTTAAAGCAAGCTGCCTAAGTGGGTTTGCGTTCTTTTAACTACAAGACCTTTAAAAGCAAAAACCTTGAGACCTGTGTTACAAGCAACAAAACCATAATTGGACATATATAATACACCACCTCCCGTTTATATGAAATACGGACCTAACAATATTGGTCAACCACATCTCGAGAAAGCCCAAGTGTCTGTTGTACATCTTTTTACTGCCATGCACTTGTATTGTTTTACAATGGAATGGGCTCACTGCCACCCCTCCGGTTTCATGTATCCCTCAGTTGTTCTCCCTTCATAGTATAAGAGAGACTCACAGCCTCATGTACCAAGAGTTTTAGTGTTTGCAAACCCTCCAAATCGGTAAATCAGAGGGTTTACTAAATGCATTTAGCAATTCGTAAAAGTATGTCCGAATAACTAAATGTGTTTAGAAATGTATTTGGTATACTGGAGGATATGTTGTAGGCTTCCCTTCCAAATACTGAATGGGTATGCTATATTTCAGATTTGCATCCAAAAACTGGTTGCAAAACTTTGATATTTTACTAGCACCTTTTGAAAAAGACACTCCTTCCCCTTTGTGAATGTAAAAAACGTTTAAGAGGAGACAATGGTCCATGGGACCGCACATTCTGTTAAACTTAAAAAGAAGCATTTTTTTTTTAAACGTAGTCCCATTTCCTTTAAGAAAACAGGATCCAGTAAAAAAAAGTATTGCTTTATTTAAAAGCAATCATACACATGGTGGTCTTTTAACCCCAGCAAGCCACCATCCCTGTGATGACAGCAAAACTTAGTGGGTCGCAAGTTGTAACCTTCCTCATTAATATTCATTAGGTAGGTTGAGTTGCAACCCACTATGATTTGATATTTTGCGAACCAACCTATTAGCACATATCATCTTCTTCTGACGTGCAGAAGAAAGGCCTTCACTAATGCACCCTCCACTTGCTCACCCAGCTCACTTTAATAGTATGTAAGAAAAGGTGGACGCAGGCAATGGTGCAAGTAGGGTGGCCACTGCACCCGATCAGGGACTCTGTTTCCAGTCCAGAGCTTCTCACCTACAAATCATTGCTACCAGGTATGTTGGTCTCTTTAGTTCAGTGAAGCCCCCCTAGATTGCAACTAACTCCCAGAATGTGTTAGGTTGTCACACGAAACCCCAAGAGTGGAAATATGACCCATGATGTCTCGAATGAGGTGGGCACCCTGGTGCCAATCACATGCCACTCCACCTGCCGTCAGACCCTCACGGATGTACATTCAAGGAATTTTAATGGGGGTTTGAACAGTGTCTTGGTAAGCCCCTAATGGACTTCATTACTCATTGCAAAGGTTTGGCCCTCCTCAACTAGCCATGAAAAATGCACAGGAGTGGTATTTTAGTCGTTGTGCACAGGTGGACAATGTCCACTGGGCTAACCTACCCCTTCCCCCACCATCGTCTTGGATGGCGTCTTCTGTTTAAAGGACAGAATGCTGTGATTCAGGCTGGTGCTAGGAGTAGGGTCCCTACAAATACACAACCACATATGACTAGCCTGCTCACTATTTAAAGGGCGAGTGGCACCGGAAGGGATAGTTCACTTGTGTTAGGATGAAGAAAATCTTAAGAGGAAGATCTCTGTCCTGCCTAGATGACCAAACAGGAGATGGAGTCGGGTGGTAAATGCCTGATATTCAGCTGCAGAGTATGAGTGTAGACAAACAAGAGGAGACTTTGGAAAGGGCGAAAGATAGTTATTTTTGTTCTTCGCATAAGATCCCTCTCCCTGCTGTCAAGGAGCAGGTGAGGAGCAGGGGGAAATCTTGTTTGCTGACTGGCTGTTGTGTCCTGCGGCTGACCAATGGCCCAGAAGAAGCACCCTGTCATCCTTCTAGTGAATAGTGGGAAAATGCCTTCAGTGAAATTAAACAGAATTTATGGGGTTCATGGTGATACCCAGACTGCCGATGTAAAGCATGCCAAGTGAGGTTTCTGCACTGAACCGGGGTGAGGCTGGACGGTATTACAGCTGTCATTCATACTCATATGTGGGGCGCCAGAGTTGGCGGGGGATATACACTGCAGTTACGTATACGCTGACCTTAAGTGTGCAGCCACATGTGAAGAAATTGCTGCAGCAACAAGTGATGGACGGAATGCTGAATGAATCAAATATTCACCCCCAGTCAAGAGATCTGGGTTAAATCCATCGCTCTTTTGCTCACTACGCCACCCCAGCCATATGCAAATCAGTCTTTACCCTGTTCCTCATGGGAACAGTTCAGCCCGAACTGCCAAGCAGGGTTCTCCCTGGACCGGAACCAAGCATCCTGGGACCAGTTTCATTCATACATATGTGCAGGGCGCTTCCACACACGAGCTGCCTTCATGAGCCGGGGGTTGGCAGGGGAGATACACTGCAGTTACGTATACGCAGACCTTCAGTGTGCAGCCACATGTGAGGAAATGACACACATCAACTTCTGAGATGCTGGGGGAGCTGAAAAAAGAGCAGAAGGGGTGGAGGTGGAGAGTCATGAGCCATGAACGGGCTGGAGGAGGCTATAATGGCCCTAGGCATTGATGGTGCAGTGGTGTTGCTAAGGATATGCTGGTCATGTTGGGGGTCGTACTTGGGGTCAACATGTTTTGGCTGACTCTATAAGTGAGTTTGTCAGTTTCAGAGGTCTATTACATACCTTCTTTGTCAGGTAGATTCTCTAGGTAAGAGTGTTTTGTGTCATAGTTGGAAGTTGCTTGTGGTTGTTCATGTTTTGGCTTTGTAGATGGGATCTGTCCTCAAAGTGGTCTCATGCCTTCCCTGGTTACATTTGCTGGGGTTGCCATTTGCCGGTTGTTTGTCTCCATAGCTGGCCAGTAATGTGTATGAGCACTCCTTTTTTGTGGCGTGGCTGTTGTGGTTACTGGTATCCCTCGTATGTTCCCTGGTTTTGTGGCATACTTTTGTTGACAACTCAGTGTGTTGTAGGCTGACTGTGTTCGGTCTGGCAATGTACAATTAGTAGTATAGTTATAGTATTCCTGCCAGTCTCATGAATGTATGCGAGTAGTTTTACTGAGGGTTGACTGTGTACGAGGTGGCTCTATTTTCCATGTGCTTAGGTTGCAGTGGTAGCTGGGTAGTAGGCCGTATTTGTAGGTGGGCTAATACTACTTGTATCTCAAGCCTACCTTAATTGTGTTAAAGGTGCTGGTTATATGGTAGGCTAGCCATGGGTGCAGCTGAACCGAACCTCATGCAGGTCTGATGCTCCCATTATTAGGGTGTATGTTCTTTGCTGCTAGATGTGTTTTGGAGTGGCCCAGATTGTACTGGCCTGCTTCTCTCACACTGGGCTCATGCAGCATGGGCTGGAAGTGCATATTGGTTTTGTTTTGTGGTGGCGTGATTTGTTGGGAAGGGACTAATGACAGAGGTAAGGGGCCTAGGAGAAATTAAAGGAGAAGCAGCAGTGCCTCTGAGGAGGTGAGGTATAGCTGGAGGGGAAACAAGATACACTGATGGAAACGGTGAGCTGCATAGGAGACTTGTGACTGGCGGTCGTTGGGTAGCTGAAGGAATAAATCAAGAGCCTAGGGAGGGACTGAAGGTGATAAGGAGGGATCTGGGGGGATTGAAGTGGGAGGTGAGGAACCATAGGAGACACCGGTGGTAGAAGTGAAGGAAGGACTGATGGTGGAAATGAAAGGAGGCGAGATGCTGGTGACTGAAAGTGGTGGCGAGAAGTCTGGAAGGGAATGATAACATCAAACCCTGTGCACAAGCATGAAATAATTATAATACAGAAAGTAGAAAATGAAGACAAAGTGTTCTTGCTTCAGGTGTAGGTTTAATGTTGTGTTGCTTCACAAGCCAGCCAACACGTGTTTCGTCTTTGGGTATTAACCCTAGACTTCTTCAGGGCTGGAATTAAACATAAAATGACTTGTATCACGAGATGTTGATTAAAATCTAACATATCTTAAATGTTACACAGGTGGGACAAAGTGAGTATAATAGTGGAAATTGTATGTCATTAAAATATATGATTATTTGAGGGAAACACCATACCGTTGGATATGACAATGATAAAGAGAAAAGTCACGAGGACATCAATTTGAATTAATTAGTCTAATACTAAAAACCTGTAAGTGAAAATAATGTCAGATCCAGGCAGTGCAGTAACCGTGATCTGTATGGTGAAGCTGCAGTACGCTAATGAGCACCATATACAATTGCCAATATTCAATCCGAGTTTTAAGGACCAAATTCGGACAAAGATATGTCCATGATAGTGCAACAAAAGATAAACCGCACATTGTGAGTCCCAATTGAGTAGATATGGGTGATGTGTCTATATGAAAGATGATAAAACCGGATGCTGGTGATTAGGTGAAAGAACAGTGAAATCCGCATCTAAACTAGTGAAGAGATCAGATAATCAGCCTACCTCAAAGTTACTTAATCACTCTTCGGACCTAGAATGTAAACAAGAAGAACAGGCACCCAAATCAATAGAGGCCCGTCACAGTGGCATAACAAGATAAGTTGTATAACATCTATTCAATCTGGATAAAACTCCAAGTATCGCTCACCTTCCAGCTGGTGATAATTCCGACCCAGCAGGTCCTAATAATCACAGTGGTACATGGACTCTCTTTTCGCAGTCGATTAAATCTGTGTAATAATGACTATCATGAGTATGTGTATCTACTCGACTTACACAGTTCCCTCTAACATACTAATAACTTTTTATCTCTAAATATATGAACCAAATCCACAGCTTACCTCTTATACAGGAATACAATTCTGGTTCTATTGTCGTTATTATGAAATTTTTGATCATCAATTGTGTTAGTCCAAATAACGCGCTCATGCGTCTCCTTTGGATAGACAGAAAATAGCGTGGCACCATCCGCCACAAATCACTGTAATAAGGATTAACAAAATATCGTGTCACCAGCAAACGTTAAACAACGTCTCCAAGCCTAAAAGGTGGAGACCCAAAGTTTCTGCACTCCTAAAGTATCATGATCGCTTACCTCCAGCGAGTACGCTAGGTGAACTGCTCGTCTCTGTTTTCAAACGAAAGTGAAAACAAGAGACCCGGAAGTGATTAAATAGTCGCACGCCGTGAGGAAAACACAACAACTAGAACGTCTACTTAAATCCTAAGACGCCCTGAAACGTGCGTGGTGATTGGTTGAGCTTGCAGTGTTTTGTTGCACTACCAAAATCATTGAGATAATACGATCGAATATTATTACTATTTAACAATCGGCTAAACAAGGTTGGCGTCAAAATTGAGACAAATAACAGTTGCAAAATCATAGCAAACACATAATTCATAGTTATTCAAAGATACCACGTATTATATATTAAGCAATGATGCTGAAATAAAGTGAGAATTTGTTTAAATTTGACCAACAGTACGGACCCATCTTTTCAGAGCATAATGGTGCCATGTTATGGTACAAAATTAAAATTAAAATTAAAACGGCATGAGTATAGAAAACATGGTAAATCTAAATTAAAAAGATTATTGCAATCTATCTCATAGACATTAAAAATATTTTTGAAATAGCCAAGCAGTAAGAGTAACTAAAGTGTTCATGTAATAACACATAATTCTATTGGGGATTGTTTTTGGATATAAAAGGCAAAAGGAGAGAAAAGGCAGATCAGTAAGATACATTAGTTCATACAATAATGAGAAACTTTGTAGTAGCAGCTAATATACAAAGTCCTAGTCTCCTAGAAAATAATGCATCTCCCGGTCGCTGTTAAAACCATATTCATAGGATTTCAAACGCATGATCCAAAGGGCCTCAGAACGTCTTAGCCGTAGCTCTCTGTTCCCCCCCCTTGGGCTGGGAGCAGTGATGTCAATTCCATAGAAATGGAAGCTTTTGTGTGTACCTTGGGATGGACACTCCCACATGTGTAATGCCATAGGATATCTGGGGTCCTGTTGTTTAAGGGCTCTCACATGTTCGCTTATTCTTTCCCTAAGGATCCTTATTGTACTGCCCACATATTTTCCACCGCAGGTGCATTCCAATACATAAACAACAAACTTTGTATTGCAGTTTATGTTGGATCTGATGTCATAAGTTCGGTCTGGACCAGTGAAGGTTTTCTTTTGGTCGGAAGCCCACCTACAAATTCCACATGAACCACAGTTTTTCAGTGTCAATCCAGCATCAAATAAAACAAATGTGAATATTCCAACCGGCTCACTCTCTGATGTTTTAAGCATTCAAGATGTACATGACACTCATCTACTTCTGTCTACTTCTGTCATTGACTGACACTGAGGACTCACCACTCCGCATGGATACACTGCTACAAGAACTTGATGTACATACTGACTTTACTATTGATAGTGGTTTGAAAACTAAATCTAAATGGACACCTATCCTTAATAGTGGTAACACTATAGATATGTTTCACAAATTGGTATCAGAGGACTTAGACAAATTCCACATTAAGAGGTTAAGAAACAAAACGAGACTTATGGACAATCTTCTCCCAGGTGAAAGGATAGCTCTCAATAAGTTATCTAGCCGTAATGATTTAATCATCAGAGAGGCTGACAAAGGGGGAAACGTGGTTTTAATGAACAGGGTCGACTACAACAATGAGATCTTAACACAACTCCAGGATGAAGCTTGTTATGAACGTCTCACTTACAATCCTATTGGCCCCTTAACCATGGAGATCAACAAAAATCTAAAGAATTGGCTGAATGCAGGGCTGATTAATGATGACGAACACACATACATGAGAGTTTTTCGACCTCACTATCCTTGCCTATACACACTTCCCAAAGTGCACAAGCACTTACCGTTTCCCCTGGAAGACCTATTGTCTCAGGCATAGGGGGACCTACTGAACGTTTGGCGGAATATGTTGAGCTCTTTCTTGGACCTTTGGTCCGGAACCTTCCATCATACATAAGGGATACGAAGCACATATTGAGCATTCTGGCTGATTTTACGTGGGAAGACAACATGACCCTCGTGACCCTAGATGTAGTTTCACTTTATACCAGCATCAAGCCAGATTTGGGTTTAAAAGCCATCACACACTTTCTTAATAGAAGATCTGCTTCACAATGGGAACACACTAACATGCTGTTGGCCATGATCAATTTGATCTTGGACAACAATGTTTTTCTTTTGAGAAAGACTGGTACAAACAAAAAAGAGGCGTAGCCATGGGCTCTAAATTTTCACCCAGCTTTGCCAACCTCTTTATGGGTCGCTTAGAAGAAGACTGGATTTGGGGTCTTAAGGGTAATCAGTTTAACAACTCAATCATCTTTTGGGGTCGTTATATCGACGACTGCCTTCTAATATGGACAGGACCACAAGCAAAACTTGATGCTTTCTGCTCTTACTTGAACACAAACACATATGATATGCGCTTCACATATCACAAGAGTAACCTAAGTATCACCTTTTTAGACATTGAAATCTTCATCAGCCAGAATACCTTACAGACCCGCCTTTTTCGCAAAGATACAGCATGTAATTCGATTCTTCATGCTCATAGCGCTCATCCCCAGCATCAAATCCGTGCAATTCCTTTTGGTGAATTCACCAGGGCTAGAAGAAATTGTAGTAGTGATCATGAATTTGAAAGTTGCCTTTTGTCCATGAAAAATAGATTTGTACACCGGGGTTACACACATCAGAACCTCAGAAAAGCTGAAACTAGAATCAGACGTACAGGTCGGGAAGAAACAATTCGCGATAAAATTCACATAACTGATACAAGTACAGTGAGACTGATTACAGACTTTAATGACTTTAGCGGGGCATTGTCAAGGAGTCTAAACAAACATTGGAAATTGCTTACCAATGATACAGCGTTAGCACAACATATCAACAAACATCCACAGATTACCTACAGAAGAGGCAAAACGCTTAGAAGTAGACTGAGTCCAAGCTATCCAAAAACAGAAACCAAAGAGTCGTGGCTGACTTTACGCGCCCGGGGTTTTTACAAATGTGGTTCATGTGGAATTTGTAGGTGGGCTTCCGACCAAAAGAAAACCTTCACTGGTCCAGACCGAACTTATGACATCAGATCCAACATAAACTGCAATACAAAGTTTGTTGTTTATGTATTGGAATGCACCTGCGGTGGAAAATATGTGGGCAGTACAATAAGGACCCTTAGGGAAAGAATAAGCGAACATGTGAGAGCCCTTAAACAACAGGACCCCAGATATCCTATGGCATTACACATGTGGGAGTGTCCATCCCAAGGTACACACAAAAGCTTCCATTTCTATGGAATTGACATCACTGCTCCCAGCCCAAGGGGGGAACAGAGAGCTACGGCTAAGACGTTCTGAGGCCCTTTGGATCATGCGTTTGAAATCCTATGAATATGGTTTTAACAGCTACCGGGAGATGCATTATTTTCTAGGAGACTAGGACCTTGTATATTAGCTGCTACTACAAAGTTTCTCGTTATTGTATGAACTAATGTATCTTACTGATCTGCCTTTTCTCTCCTTTTGCCTTTTATATCCAAAAACAATCCCCAATAGAATTATGTGTTATTACATGAACACTTTAGTTACTCTTACTGCTTGGCTATTTCAAAAATATTTTTAATGTCTATGAGATAGATTGCAATAATCTTTTTAATTTAGATTTACCATGTTTTCTATACTCATGCCGTTTAATTTTAATTTTAATTTTGTACCATAACATGGCACCATTATGCTCTGAAAAGATGGGTCCGTACTGTTGGTCAAATTTAAACAAATTCTCACTTTATTTCAGCATCATTGCTTAATATATAATACGTGGTATCTTTGAATAACTATGAATTATGTGTTTGCTATGATTTTGCAACTGTTATTTGTCTCAATTTTGACGCCAACCTTGTTTAGCCGATTGTTAAATAGTAATAATATTCGATCGTATTTTCTCAATGATTTTGGTAGTGCAACAAAACACTGCAAGCTCAACCAATCACCACGCACGTTTCAGGGCGTCTTAGGACTTAAGTAGACGTTCTAGTTGTTGTGTTTTCCTCACGGCGTGCGACTATTTAATCACTTCCGGGTCTCTTGTTTTCACTTTCGTTTGAAAACAGAGACGAGCAGTTCACCTAGCGTACTCGCTGGAGGTAAGCGATCATGATACTTTAGGAGTGCAGAAACTTTGGGTCTCCACCTTTAGGCTTGGAGACGTTGTTTAACGTTTGCTGGTGACACGATATTTTGTTAATCCTTATTACAGTGATTTGTGGCGGATGGTGCCACGCTATTTTCTGTCTATCCAAAGGAGATGCATGAGCGCGTTATTTGGACTAACACAATTGATGATCAAAAAATTTCATAATAACGACAATAGAACCAGAATTGTATTCCTGTATAAGAGGTAAGCTGTGGATTTGGTTCATATATTTAGAGATAAAAAGTTATTAGTATGTTAGAGGGAACTGTGTAAGTCGAGTAGATACACATACTCATGATAGTCATTATTACACAGATTTAATCGACTGCGAAAAGAGAGTCCATGTACCACTGTGATTATTAGGACCTGCTGGGTCGGAATTATCACCAGCTGGAAGGTGAGCGATACTTGGAGTTTTATCCAGATTGAATAGATGTTATACAACTTATCTTGTTATGCCACTGTGACGGGCCTCTATTGATTTGGGTGCCTGTTCTTCTTGTTTACATTCTAGGTCCGAAGAGTGATTAAGTAACTTTGAGGTAGGCTGATTATCTGATCTCTTCACTAGTTTAGATGCGGATTTCACTGTTCTTTCACCTAATCACCAGCATCCGGTTTTATCATCTTTCATATAGACACATCACCCATATCTACTCAATTGGGACTCACAATGTGCGGTTTATCTTTTGTTGCACTATCATGGACATATCTTTGTCCGAATTTGGTCCTTAAAACTCGGATTGAATATTGGCAATTGTATATGGTGCTCATTAGCGTACTGCAGCTTCACCATACAGATCACGGTTACTGCACTGCCTGGATCTGACATTATTTTCACTTACAGGTTTTTAGTATTAGACTAATTAATTCAAATTGATGTCCTCGTGACTTTTCTCTTTATCATTGTCATATCCAACGGTATGGTGTTTCCCTCAAATAATCATAAATTTTAATGACATACAATTTCCACTATTATACTCACTTTGTCCCACCTGTGTAACATTTAAGATATGTTAGATTTTAATCAACATCTCGTGATACAAGTCATTTTATGTTTAATTCCAGCCCTGAAGAAGTCTAGGGTTAATACCCAAAGACGAAACACGTGTTGGCTGGCTTGTGAAGCAACACAACATTAAACCTACACCTGAAGCAAGAACACTTTGTCTTCATTTTCTACTTTCTGTATTATAATTATTTCATGCGTGTGCACAGGGTTTGATGTTATTTACTTAGTCAGACTTGTGTCTGTAATTGAGGGCTTAGGGGTTTTCCCTCACCTGTTGCACCGTACAGATATCTCTTTGTTTTACTTCTACGATATTGGGCAAGCGCCAATCCACACCCTGTGATAACCAATACCCCCTTTTCGCTTTCTCGTATATTTTGAGACAGGGTAGGCTGCTACCGCGTTTTATACACCACAAATATGGACAGGGAAAAAATAGCAGAAGAACTGTTCGAAAACCTTACTAAGGGCAATACCACCAGTATAAGTATGATGAAAAGCAATCCCCAACGTAGGGAAGGTCTTAGGGAGAAATTCCTCAGACTAGAAAGACTTAAGAAGAGTGAAAACTCTAAATGGTGGGACGGGGCCACACTCAAACAGTACTTACGTTTAAACAGAGTTCCGAGGGGTTTAAGGTCTCAAATCTTTCCGACCTACGATGACCTAGAAGAGGACCTGCTTAAACAATGGGAAGAGGCACTAATACACAACTCACAAACACTAATGGGTATTCTAATTGAGAACTCAGAAAGGAAAGTCTCCAAACTTCAAATTGAGATCACGCAGTTAGAGAAAGAAATAAGAGATTTGGACTTAAAAGAGGGCACAGAGAAGAATTATGTAATACTTAATGAGATTCTAGCTAGACATCAAAATGACATTAAGGAGAGAAAGGCGAGAAAACTTAAACGGGATGAGTTTGATTACAAAGAGGGGAGAGTTTTCACTTTTGCTAAGAAATATGATGAATGGTTCCAAAAAGGAAATGAGACTGGAAAGACTAACAGACAGGAGATTATCTCTGTTTCATCCAGCTCAACCTCTTTGAATGCTCCCCTTACTAGTGACAGTGAGGCTGATAATGCTAGCACGTCTACTGACATCAGGCAGGTCCAATCCTCTTCTTTTTTATGCGAGGTACAGAGGATAAGGAAGGGAAACAGAGCACAGCCCAGGAGAGCAAATCAAGACATAGGACCCGCAGGGGAAAAAGGGCAGGAAAAGGAGAATTACAAAAAGAAACTAAGATCAGGGGACAACAAGAACTAGGAAACTGTGGTGATAAAGGGGTGGAAGTCATCAACCTATCATCTATGACACTTAACCAAGATATGGTCTCTCTTCTTGAGAGAGGCTTGAGTTACAATCCTAAGGATGAGGGGGATGTATGCAATACCAAAATTGACCTCTTTAAATTTGTAAGAAACTTGAAACTTAAAAAGTTTTTCAGTGTCAATCCAGCATCAAATAAAAGAAATGTGAATATTCCAACCGGCTCACTCTCTGATGTTTTAAGCATTCAAGATGTACATGACACTCATCTACTTCTGTCATTGACTGACACTGAGGACTCACCACTCCGCATGGATACACTGCTACAAGAACTTGACGTACATACTGACTTTACTATTGATAGTGGTTTGAAAACTAAATCTAAATGGACACCTATCCTTAATAGTGGTAACACTATAGATATGTTTCACAAATTGGTATCAGAGGACTTAGACAAATTCCACATTAAGAGGTTAAGAAACAAAACGAGACATATGGACAATCTTCTCCCAGGTGAAAGGATAGCTCTCAATAAGTTATCTAGCCGTAATGATTTAATCATCAGAGAGGCTGACAAAGGGGGAAACGTGGTTTTAATGAACAGGGTCGACTACAACAATGAGATCTTAACACAACTCCAGGATGAAGCTTGTTATGAACGTCTCACTTACAATCCTATTGGCCCCTTAACCATGGAGATCAACAAAAATCTAAAGAATTGGCTGAATGCAGGGCTGATTAATGATGACGAACACACATACATGAGAGTTTTTCGACCTCACTATCCTTGCCTATACACACTTCCCAAAGTGCACAAGCACTTACCGTTTCCCCTGGAAGACCTATTGTCTCAGGCATAGGGGGACCTACTGAACGTTTGGCGGAATATGTTGAGCTCTTTCTTGGACCTTTGGTCCGGAACCTTCCATCATACATAAGGGATACGAAGCACATTTTGAGCATTCTGGCTGATTTTACGTGGGAAGACAACATGACCCTCGTGACCCTAGATGTAGTTTCACTTTATACCAGCATCAAGCCAGATTTGGGTTTAAAAGCCATCACACACTTTCTTAATAGAAGATCTGCTTCACAATGGGAACACACTAACATGCTGTTGGCCATGATCAATTTGATCTTGGACAACAATGTTTTTCTTTTGAGAAAGACTGGTACAAACAAAAAAGAGGCGTAGCCATGGGCTCTAAATTTTCACCCAGCTTTGCCAACCTCTTTATGGGTCGCTTAGAAGAAGACTGGATTTGGGGTCTTAAGGGTAATCAGTTTAACAACTCAATCATCTTTTGGGGTCGTTATATCGACGACTGCCTTCTAATATGGACAGGACCACAAGCAAAACTTGATGCTTTCTGCTCTTACTTGAACACAAACACATATGATATGCGCTTCACATATCACAAGAGTAACCTAAGTATCACCTTTTTAGACATTGAAATCTTCATCAGCCAGAATACCTTACAGACCCGCCTTTTTCGCAAAGATACAGCATGTAATTCGATTCTTCATGCTCATAGCGCTCATCCCCAGCATCAAATCCGTGCAATTCCTTTTGGTGAATTCACCAGGGCTAGAAGAAATTGTAGTAGTGATCATGAATTTGAAAGTTGCCTTTTGTCCATGAAAAATAGATTTGTACACCGGGGTTACACACATCAGAACCTCAGAAAAGCTGAAACTAGAATCAGACGTACAGGTCGGGAAGAAACAATTCGCGATAAAATTCACATAACTGATACAAGTACAGTGAGACTGATTACAGACTTTAATGACTTTAGCGGGGCATTGTCAAGGAGTCTAAACAAACATTGGAAATTGCTTACCAATGATACAGCGTTAGCACAACATATCAACAAACATCCACAGATTACCTACAGAAGAGGCAAAACGCTTAGAAGTAGACTGAGTCCAAGCTATCCAAAAACAGAAACCAAAGAGTCGTGGCTGACTTTACGCGCCCGGGGTTTTTACAAATGTGGTTCATGTGGAATTTGTAGGTGGGCTTCCGACCAAAAGAAAACCTTCACTGGTCCAGACCGAACTTATGACATCAGATCCAACATAAACTGCAACAAAGTTTGTTGTTTATGTATTGGAATGCACCTGCGGTGGAAAATATGTGGGCAGTACAATAAGGACCCTTAGGGAAAGAATAAGCGAACATGTGAGAGCCCTTAAACAACAGGACCCCAGATATCCTATGGCATTACACATGTGGGAGTGTCCATCCCAAGGTACACACAAAAGCTTCCATTTCTATGGAATTGACATCACTGCTCCCAGCCCAAGGGGGGAACAGAGAGCTACGGCTAAGACGTTCTGAGGCCCTTTGGATCATGCGTTTGAAATCCTATGAATATGGTTTTAACAGCTACCGGGAGATGCATTATTTTCTAGGAGACTAGGACCTTGTATATTAGCTGCTACTACAAAGTTTCTCGTTATTGTATGAACTAATGTATCTTACTGATCTGCCTTTTCTCTCCTTTTGCCTTTTATATCCAAAAACAATCCCCAATAGAATTATGTGTTATTACATGAACACTTTAGTTACTCTTACTGCTTGGCTATTTCAAAAATATTTTTAATGTCTATGAGATAGATTGCAATAATCTTTTTAATTTAGATTTACCATGTTTTCTATACTCATGCCATTTTAATTTTAATTTTGTACCATAACATGGCACCATTATGCTCTGAAAAGATGGGTCCGTACTGTTGGTCAAATTTAAACAAATTCTCACTTTATTTCAGCATCATTGCTTAATATATAATACGTGGTATCTTTGAATAACTATGAATTATGTGTTTGCTATGATTTTGCAACTGTTATTTGTCTCAATTTTGACGCCAACCTTGTTTAGCCGATTGTTAAATAGTAATAATATTCGATCGTATTTTCTCAATGATTTTGGTAGTGCAACAAAACACTGCAAGCTCAACCAATCACCACGCACGTTTCAGGGCGTCTTAGGACTTAAGTAGACGTTCTAGTTGTTGTGTTTTCCTCACGGCGTGCGACTATTTAATCACTTCCGGGTCTCTTGTTTTCACTTTCGTTTGAAAACAGAGACGAGCAGTTCACCTAGCGTACTCGCTGGAGGTAAGCGATCATGATACTTTAGGAGTGCAGAAACTTTGGGTCTCCACCTTTTAGGCTTGGAGACGTTGTTTAACGTTTGCTGGTGACACGATATTTTGTTAATCCTTATTACAGTGATTTGTGGCGGATGGTGCCACGCTATTTTCTGTCTATCCAAAGGAGATGCATGAGCGCGTTATTTGGACTAACACAATTGATGATCAAAAAATTTCATAATAACGACAATAGAACCAGAATTGTATTCCTGTATAAGAGGTAAGCTGTGGATTTGGTTCATATATTTAGAGATAAAAAGTTATTAGTATGTTAGAGGGAACTGTGTAAGTCGAGTAGATACACATACTCATGATAGTCATTATTACACAGATTTAATCGACTGCGAAAAGAGAGTCCATGTACCACTGTGATTATTAGGACCTGCTGGGTCGGAATTATCACCAGCTGGAAGGTGAGCGATACTTGGAGTTTTATCCAGATTGAATAGATGTTATACAACTTATCTTGTTATGCCACTGTGACGGGCCTCTATTGATTTGGGTGCCTGTTCTTCTTGTTTACATTCTAGGTCCGAAGAGTGATTAAGTAACTTTGAGGTAGGCTGATTATCTGATCTCTTCACTAGTTTAGATGCGGATTTCACTGTTCTTTCACCTAATCACCAGCATCCGGTTTTATCATCTTTCATATAGACACATCACCCATATCTACTCAATTGGGACTCACAATGTGCGGTTTATCTTTTGTTGCACTATCATGGACATATCTTTGTCCGAATTTGGTCCTTAAAACTCGGATTGAATATTGGCAATTGTATATGGTGCTCATTAGCGTACTGCAGCTTCACCATACAGATCACGGTTACTGCACTGCCTGGATCTGACATTATTTTCACTTACAGGTTTTTAGTATTAGACTAATTAATTCAAATTGATGTCCTCGTGACTTTTCTCTTTATCATTGTCATATCCAACGGTATGGTGTTTCCCTCAAATAATCATAAATTTTAATGACATACAATTTCCACTATTATACTCACTTTGTCCCACCTGTGTAACATTTAAGATATGTTAGATTTTAATCAACATCTCGTGATACAAGTCATTTTATGTTTAATTCCAGCCCTGAAGAAGTCTAGGGTTAATACCCAAAGACGAAACACGTGTTGGCTGGCTTGTGAAGCAACACAACATTAAACCTACACCTGAAGCAAGAACACTTTGTCTTCATTTTCTACTTTCTGTATTATAATTATTTCATGCGTGTGCACAGGGTTTGATGTTATTTACTTAGTCAGACTTGTGTCTGTAATTGAGGGCTTAGGGGTTTTCCCTCACCTGTTGCACCGTACAGATATCTCTTTGTTTTACTTCTACGATATTGGGCAAGCGCCAATCCACACCCTGTGATAACCAATACCCCCTTTTCGCTTTCTCGTATATTTTGAGACAGGGTAGGCTGCTACCGCGTTTTATACACCACAAATATGGACAGGGAAAAAATAGCAGAAGAACTGTTCGAAAACCTTACTAAGGGCAATACCACCAGTATAAGTATGATGAAAAGCAATCCCCAACGTAGGGAAGGTCTTAGGGAGAAATTCCTCAGACTAGAAAGACTTAAGAAGAGTGAAAACTCTAAATGGTGGGACGGGGCCACACTCAAACAGTACTTACGTTTAAACAGAGTTCCGAGGGGTTTAAGGTCTCAAATCTTTCCGACCTACGATGACCTAGAAGAGGACCTGCTTAAACAATGGGAAGAGGCACTAATACACAACTCACAAACACTAATGGGTATTCTAATTGAGAACTCAGAAAGGAAAGTCTCCAAACTTCAAATTGAGATCACGCAGTTAGAGAAAGAAATAAGAGATTTGGACTTAAAAGAGGGCACAGAGAAGAATTATGTAATACTTAATGAGATTCTAGCTAGACATCAAAATGACATTAAGGAGAGAAAGGCGAGAAAACTTAAACGGGATGAGTTTGATTACAAAGAGGGGAGAGTTTTCACTTTTGCTAAGAAATATGATGAATGGTTCCAAAAAGGAAATGAGACTGGAAAGACTAACAGACAGGAGATTATCTCTGTTTCATCCAGCTCAACCTCTTTGAATGCTCCCTTACTAGTGACAGTGAGGCTGATAATGCTAGCACGTCTACTGACATCAGGCAGGTCCAATCCTCTTCTTTTTTATGCGAGGTACAGAGGATAAGGAAGGGAAACAGAGCACAGCCCAGGAGAGCAAATCAAGACATAGGACCCGCAGGGGAAAAAGGGCAGGAAAAGGAGAATTACAAAAAGAAACTAAGATCAGGGGACAACAAGAACTAGGAAACTGTGGTGATAAAGGGGTGGAAGTCATCAACCTATCATCTATGACACTTAACCAAGATATGGTCTCTCTTCTTGAGAGAGGCTTGAGTTACAATCCTAAGGATGAGGGGGATGTATGCAATACCAAAATTGACCTCTTTAAATTTGTAAGAAACTTGAAACTTAAAAAGTTTTTCAGTGTCAATCCAGCATCAAATAAAAGAAATGTGAATATTCCAACCGGCTCACTCTCTGATGTTTTAAGCATTCAAGATGTACATGACACTCATCTACTTCTGTCATTGACTGACACTGAGGACTCACCACTCCGCATGGATACACTGCTACAAGAACTTGACGTACATACTGACTTTACTATTGATAGTGGTTTGAAAACTAAATCTAAATGGACACCTATCCTTAATAGTGGTAACACTATAGATATGTTTCACAAATTGGTATCAGAGGACTTAGACAAATTCCACATTAAGAGGTTAAGAAACAAAACGAGACATATGGACAAACTTCTCCCAGGTGAAAGGATAGCTCTCAATAAGTTATCTAGCCGTAATGATTTAATCATCAGAGAGGCTGACAAAGGGGGAAACGTGGTTTTAATGAACAGGGTCGACTACAACAATGAGATCTTAACACAACTCCAGGATGAAGCTTGTTATGAACGTCTCACTTACAATCCTATTGGCCCCTTAACCATGGAGATCAACAAAAATCTAAAGAATTGGCTGAATGCAGGGCTGATTAATGATGACGAACACACATACATGAGAGTTTTTTGACCTCACTATCCTTGCCTATACACACTTCCCAAAGTGCACAAGCACTTACCGTTTCCCCTGGAAGACCTATTGTCTCAGGCATAGGGGGACCTACTGAACGTTTGGCGGAATATGTTGAGCTCTTTCTTGGACCTTTGGTCCGGAACCTTCCATCATACATAAGGGATACGAAGCACATTTTGAGCATTCTGGCTGATTTTACGTGGGAAGACAACATGACCCTCGTGACCCTAGATGTAGTTTCACTTTATACCAGCATCAAGCCAGATTTGGGTTTAAAAGCCATCACACACTTTCTTAATAGAAGATCTGCTTCACAATGGGAACACACTAACATGCTGTTGGCCATGATCAATTTGATCTTGGACAACAATGTTTTTCTTTTGAGAAAGACTGGTACAAACAAAAAAGAGGCGTAGCCATGGGCTCTAAATTTTCACCCAGCTTTGCCAACCTCTTTATGGGTCGCTTAGAAGAAGACTGGATTTGGGGTCTTAAGGGTAATCAGTTTAACAACTCAATCATCTTTTGGGGTCGTTATATCGACGACTGCCTTCTAATATGGACAGGACCACAAGCAAAACTTGATGCTTTCTGCTCTTACTTGAACACAAACACATATGATATGCGCTTCACATATCACAAGAGTAACCTAAGTATCACCTTTTTAGACATTGAAATCTTCATCAGCCAGAATACCTTACAGACCCGCCTTTTTCGCAAAGATACAGCATGTAATTCGATTCTTCATGCTCATAGCGCTCATCCCCAGCATCAAATCCGTGCAATTCCTTTTGGTGAATTCACCAGGGCTAGAAGAAATTGTAGTAGTGATCATGAATTTGAAAGTTGCCTTTTGTCCATGAAAAATAGATTTGTACACCGGGGTTACACACATCAGAACCTCAGAAAAGCTGAAACTAGAATCAGACGTACAGGTCGGGAAGAAACAATTCGCGATAAAATTCACATAACTGATACAAGTACAGTGAGACTGATTACAGACTTTAATGACTTTAGCGGGGCATTGTCAAGGAGTCTAAACAAACATTGGAAATTGCTTACCAATGATACAGCGTTAGCACAACATATCAACAAACATCCACAGATTACCTACAGAAGAGGCAAAACGCTTAGAAGTAGACTGAGTCCAAGCTATCCAAAAACAGAAACCAAAGAGTCGTGGCTGACTTTACGCGCCCGGGGTTTTTACAAATGTGGTTCATGTGGAATTTGTAGGTGGGCTTCCGACCAAAAGAAAACCTTCACTGGTCCAGACCGAACTTATGACATCAGATCCAACATAAACTGCAACAAAGTTTGTTGTTTATGTATTGGAATGCACCTGCGGTGGAAAATATGTGGGCAGTACAATAAGGACCCTTAGGGAAAGAATAAGCGAACATGTGAGAGCCCTTAAACAACAGGACCCCAGATATCCTATGGCATTACACATGTGGGAGTGTCCATCCCAAGGTACACACAAAAGCTTCCATTTCTATGGAATTGACATCACTGCTCCCAGCCCAAGGGGGGAACAGAGAGCTACGGCTAAGACGTTCTGAGGCCCTTTGGATCATGCGTTTGAAATCCTATGAATATGGTTTTAACAGCTACCGGGAGATGCATTATTTTCTAGGAGACTAGGACCTTGTATATTAGCTGCTACTACAAAGTTTCTCGTTATTGTATGAACTAATGTATCTTACTGATCTGCCTTTTCTCTCCTTTTGCCTTTTATATCCAAAAACAATCCCCAATAGAATTATGTGTTATTACATGAACACTTTAGTTACTCTTACTGCTTGGCTATTTCAAAAATATTTTTAATGTCTATGAGATAGATTGCAATAATCTTTTTAATTTAGATTTACCATGTTTTCTATACTCATGCCATTTTAATTTTAATTTTGTACCATAACATGGCACCATTATGCTCTGAAAAGATGGGTCCGTACTGTTGGTCAAATTTAAACAAATTCTCACTTTATTTCAGCATCATTGCTTAATATATAATACGTGGTATCTTTGAATAACTATGAATTATGTGTTTGCTATGATTTTGCAACTGTTATTTGTCTCAATTTTGACGCCAACCTTGTTTAGCCGATTGTTAAATAGTAATAATATTCGATCGTATTTTCTCAATGATTTTGGTAGTGCAACAAAACACTGCAAGCTCAACCAATCACCACGCACGTTTCAGGGCGTCTTAGGACTTAAGTAGACGTTCTAGTTGTTGTGTTTTCCTCACGGCGTGCGACTATTTAATCACTTCCGGGTCTCTTGTTTTCACTTTCGTTTGAAAACAGAGACGAGCAGTTCACCTAGCGTACTCGCTGGAGGTAAGCGATCATGATACTTTAGGAGTGCAGAAACTTTGGGTCTCCACCTTTTAGGCTTGGAGACGTTGTTTAACGTTTGCTGGTGACACGATATTTTGTTAATCCTTATTACAGTGATTTGTGGCGGATGGTGCCACGCTATTTTCTGTCTATCCAAAGGAGATGCATGAGCGCGTTATTTGGACTAACACAATTGATGATCAAAAAATTTCATAATAACGACAATAGAACCAGAATTGTATTCCTGTATAAGAGGTAAGCTGTGGATTTGGTTCATATATTTAGAGATAAAAAGTTATTAGTATGTTAGAGGGAACTGTGTAAGTCGAGTAGATACACATACTCATGATAGTCATTATTACACAGATTTAATCGACTGCGAAAAGAGAGTCCATGTACCACTGTGATTATTAGGACCTGCTGGGTCGGAATTATCACCAGCTGGAAGGTGAGCGATACTTGGAGTTTTATCCAGATTGAATAGATGTTATACAACTTATCTTGTTATGCCACTGTGACGGGCCTCTATTGATTTGGGTGCCTGTTCTTCTTGTTTACATTCTAGGTCCGAAGAGTGATTAAGTAACTTTGAGGTAGGCTGATTATCTGATCTCTTCACTAGTTTAGATGCGGATTTCACTGTTCTTTCACCTAATCACCAGCATCCGGTTTTATCATCTTTCATATAGACACATCACCCATATCTACTCAATTGGGACTCACAATGTGCGGTTTATCTTTTGTTGCACTATCATGGACATATCTTTGTCCGAATTTGGTCCTTAAAACTCGGATTGAATATTGGCAATTGTATATGGTGCTCATTAGCGTACTGCAGCTTCACCATACAGATCACGGTTACTGCACTGCCTGGATCTGACATTATTTTCACTTACAGGTTTTTAGTATTAGACTAATTAATTCAAATTGATGTCCTCGTGACTTTTCTCTTTATCATTGTCATATCCAACGGTATGGTGTTTCCCTCAAATAATCATAAATTTTAATGACATACAATTTCCACTATTATACTCACTTTGTCCCACCTGTGTAACATTTAAGATATGTTAGATTTTAATCAACATCTCGTGATACAAGTCATTTTATGTTTAATTCCAGCCCTGAAGAAGTCTAGGGTTAATACCCAAAGACGAAACACGTGTTGGCTGGCTTGTGAAGCAACACAACATTAAACCTACACCTGAAGCAAGAACACTTTGTCTTCATTTTCTACTTTCTGTATTATAATTATTTCATGCGTGTGCACAGGGTTTGATGTTATTTACTTAGTCAGACTTGTGTCTGTAATTGAGGGCTTAGGGGTTTTCCCTCACCTGTTGCACCGTACAGATATCTCTTTGTTTTACTTCTACGATATTGGGCAAGCGCCAATCCACACCCTGTGATAACCAATACCCCCTTTTCGCTTTCTCGTATATTTTGAGACAGGGTAGGCTGCTACCGCGTTTTATACACCACAAATATGGACAGGGAAAAAATAGCAGAAGAACTGTTCGAAAACCTTACTAAGGGCAATACCACCAGTATAAGTATGATGAAAAGCAATCCCCAACGTAGGGAAGGTCTTAGGGAGAAATTCCTCAGACTAGAAAGACTTAAGAAGAGTGAAAACTCTAAATGGTGGGACGGGGCCACACTCAAACAGTACTTACGTTTAAACAGAGTTCCGAGGGGTTTAAGGTCTCAAATCTTTCCGACCTACGATGACCTAGAAGAGGACCTGCTTAAACAATGGGAAGAGGCACTAATACACAACTCACAAACACTAATGGGTATTCTAATTGAGAACTCAGAAAGGAAAGTCTCCAAACTTCAAATTGAGATCACGCAGTTAGAGAAAGAAATAAGAGATTTGGACTTAAAAGAGGGCACAGAGAAGAATTATGTAATACTTAATGAGATTCTAGCTAGACATCAAAATGACATTAAGGAGAGAAAGGCGAGAAAACTTAAACGGGATGAGTTTGATTACAAAGAGGGGAGAGTTTTCACTTTTGCTAAGAAATATGATGAATGGTTCCAAAAAGGAAATGAGACTGGAAAGACTAACAGACAGGAGATTATCTCTGTTTCATCCAGCTCAACCTCTTTGAATGCTCCCCTTACTAGTGACAGTGAGGCTGATAATGCTAGCACGTCTACTGACATCAGGCAGGTCCAATCCTCTTCTTTTTTATGCGAGGTACAGAGGATAAGGAAGGGAAACAGAGCACAGCCCAGGAGAGCAAATCAAGACATAGGACCCGCAGGGGAAAAAGGGCAGGAAAAGGAGAATTACAAAAAGAAACTAAGATCAGGGGACAACAAGAACTAGGAAACTGTGGTGATAAAGGGGTGGAAGTCATCAACCTATCATCTATGACACTTAACCAAGATATGGTCTCTCTTCTTGAGAGAGGCTTGAGTTACAATCCTAAGGATGAGGGGGATGTATGCAATACCAAAATTGACCTCTTTAAATTTGTAAGAAACTTGAAACTTAAAAAGTTTTTCAGTGTCAATCCAGCATCAAATAAAAGAAATGTGAATATTCCAACCGGCTCACTCTCTGATGTTTTAAGCATTCAAGATGTACATGACACTCATCTACTTCTGTCATTGACTGACACTGAGGACTCACCACTCCGCATGGATACACTGCTACAAGAACTTGACGTACATACTGACTTTACTATTGATAGTGGTTTGAAAACTAAATCTAAATGGACACCTATCCTTAATAGTGGTAACACTATAGATATGTTTCACAAATTGGTATCAGAGGACTTAGACAAATTCCACATTAAGAGGTTAAGAAACAAAACGAGACATATGGACAAACTTCTCCCAGGTGAAAGGATAGCTCTCAATAAGTTATCTAGCCGTAATGATTTAATCATCAGAGAGGCTGACAAAGGGGGAAACGTGGTTTTAATGAACAGGGTCGACTACAACAATGAGATCTTAACACAACTCCAGGATGAAGCTTGTTATGAACGTCTCACTTACAATCCTATTGGCCCCTTAACCATGGAGATCAACAAAAATCTAAAGAATTGGCTGAATGCAGGGCTGATTAATGATGACGAACACACATACATGAGAGTTTTTCGACCTCACTATCCTTGCCTATACACACTTCCCAAAGTGCACAAGCACTTACCGTTTCCCCCTGGAAGACCTATTGTCTCAGGCATAGGGGGACCTACTGAACGTTTGGCGGAATATGTTGAGCTCTTTCTTGGACCTTTGGTCCGGAACCTTCCATCATACATAAGGGATACGAAGCACATTTTGAGCATTCTGGCTGATTTTACGTGGGAAGACAACATGACCCTCGTGACCCTAGATGTAGTTTCACTTTATACCAGCATCAAGCCAGATTTGGGTTTAAAAGCCATCACACACTTTCTTAATAGAAGATCTGCTTCACAATGGGAACACACTAACATGCTGTTGGCCATGATCAATTTGATCTTGGACAACAATGTTTTTCTTTTGAGAAAGACTGGTACAAACAAAAAAGAGGCGTAGCCATGGGCTCTAAATTTTCACCCAGCTTTGCCAACCTCTTTATGGGTCGCTTAGAAGAAGACTGGATTTGGGGTCTTAAGGGTAATCAGTTTAACAACTCAATCATCTTTTGGGGTCGTTATATCGACGACTGCCTTCTAATATGGACAGGACCACAAGCAAAACTTGATGCTTTCTGCTCTTACTTGAACACAAACACATATGATATGCGCTTCACATATCACAAGAGTAACCTAAGTATCACCTTTTTAGACATTGAAATCTTCATCAGCCAGAATACCTTACAGACCCGCCTTTTTCGCAAAGATACAGCATGTAATTCGATTCTTCATGCTCATAGCGCTCATCCCCAGCATCAAATCCGTGCAATTCCTTTTGGTGAATTCACCAGGGCTAGAAGAAATTGTAGTAGTGATCATGAATTTGAAAGTTGCCTTTTGTCCATGAAAAATAGATTTGTACACCGGGGTTACACACATCAGAACCTCAGAAAAGCTGAAACTAGAATCAGACGTACAGGTCGGGAAGAAACAATTCGCGATAAAATTCACATAACTGATACAAGTACAGTGAGACTGATTACAGACTTTAATGACTTTAGCGGGGCATTGTCAAGGAGTCTAAACAAACATTGGAAATTGCTTACCAATGATACAGCGTTAGCACAACATATCAACAAACATCCACAGATTACCTACAGAAGAGGCAAAACGCTTAGAAGTAGACTGAGTCCAAGCTATCCAAAAACAGAAACCAAAGAGTCGTGGCTGACTTTACGCGCCCGGGGTTTTTACAAATGTGGTTCATGTGGAATTTGTAGGTGGGCTTCCGACCAAAAGAAAACCTTCACTGGTCCAGACCGAACTTATGACATCAGATCCAACATAAACTGCAACAAAGTTTGTTGTTTATGTATTGGAATGCACCTGCGGTGGAAAATATGTGGGCAGTACAATAAGGACCCTTAGGGAAAGAATAAGCGAACATGTGAGAGCCCTTAAACAACAGGACCCCAGATATCCTATGGCATTACACATGTGGGAGTGTCCATCCCAAGGTACACACAAAAGCTTCCATTTCTATGGAATTGACATCACTGCTCCCAGCCCAAGGGGGGAACAGAGAGCTACGGCTAAGACGTTCTGAGGCCCTTTGGATCATGCGTTTGAAATCCTATGAATATGGTTTTAACAGCTACCGGGAGATGCATTATTTTCTAGGAGACTAGGACCTTGTATATTAGCTGCTACTACAAAGTTTCTCGTTATTGTATGAACTAATGTATCTTACTGATCTGCCTTTTCTCTCCTTTTGCCTTTTATATCCAAAAACAATCCCCAATAGAATTATGTGTTATTACATGAACACTTTAGTTACTCTTACTGCTTGGCTATTTCAAAAATATTTTTAATGTCTATGAGATAGATTGCAATAATCTTTTTAATTTAGATTTACCATGTTTTCTATACTCATGCCATTTTAATTTTAATTTTGTACCATAACATGGCACCATTATGCTCTGAAAAGATGGGTCCGTACTGTTGGTCAAATTTAAACAAATTCTCACTTTATTTCAGCATCATTGCTTAATATATAATACGTGGTATCTTTGAATAACTATGAATTATGTGTTTGCTATGATTTTGCAACTGTTATTTGTCTCAATTTTGACGCCAACCTTGTTTAGCCGATTGTTAAATAGTAATAATATTCGATCGTATTTTCTCAATGATTTTGGTAGTGCAACAAAACACTGCAAGCTCAACCAATCACCACGCACGTTTCAGGGCGTCTTAGGACTTAAGTAGACGTTCTAGTTGTTGTGTTTTCCTCACGGCGTGCGACTATTTAATCACTTCCGGGTCTCTTGTTTTCACTTTCGTTTGAAAACAGAGACGAGCAGTTCACCTAGCGTACTCGCTGGAGGTAAGCGATCATGATACTTTAGGAGTGCAGAAACTTTGGGTCTCCACCTTTTAGGCTTGGAGACGTTGTTTAACGTTTGCTGGTGACACGATATTTTGTTAATCCTTATTACAGTGATTTGTGGCGGATGGTGCCACGCTATTTTCTGTCTATCCAAAGGAGATGCATGAGCGCGTTATTTGGACTAACACAATTGATGATCAAAAAATTTCATAATAACGACAATAGAACCAGAATTGTATTCCTGTATAAGAGGTAAGCTGTGGATTTGGTTCATATATTTAGAGATAAAAAGTTATTAGTATGTTAGAGGGAACTGTGTAAGTCGAGTAGATACACATACTCATGATAGTCATTATTACACAGATTTAATCGACTGCGAAAAGAGAGTCCATGTACCACTGTGATTATTAGGACCTGCTGGGTCGGAATTATCACCAGCTGGAAGGTGAGCGATACTTGGAGTTTTATCCAGATTGAATAGATGTTATACAACTTATCTTGTTATGCCACTGTGACGGGCCTCTATTGATTTGGGTGCCTGTTCTTCTTGTTTACATTCTAGGTCCGAAGAGTGATTAAGTAACTTTGAGGTAGGCTGATTATCTGATCTCTTCACTAGTTTAGATGCGGATTTCACTGTTCTTTCACCTAATCACCAGCATCCGGTTTTATCATCTTTCATATAGACACATCACCCATATCTACTCAATTGGGACTCACAATGTGCGGTTTATCTTTTGTTGCACTATCATGGACATATCTTTGTCCGAATTTGGTCCTTAAAACTCGGATTGAATATTGGCAATTGTATATGGTGCTCATTAGCGTACTGCAGCTTCACCATACAGATCACGGTTACTGCACTGCCTGGATCTGACATTATTTTCACTTACAGGTTTTTAGTATTAGACTAATTAATTCAAATTGATGTCCTCGTGACTTTTCTCTTTATCATTGTCATATCCAACGGTATGGTGTTTCCCTCAAATAATCATAAATTTTAATGACATACAATTTCCACTATTATACTCACTTTGTCCCACCTGTGTAACATTTAAGATATGTTAGATTTTAATCAACATCTCGTGATACAAGTCATTTTATGTTTAATTCCAGCCCTGAAGAAGTCTAGGGTTAATACCCAAAGACGAAACACGTGTTGGCTGGCTTGTGAAGCAACACAACATTAAACCTACACCTGAAGCAAGAACACTTTGTCTTCATTTTCTACTTTCTGTATTATAATTATTTCATGCGTGTGCACAGGGTTTGATGTTATTTACTTAGTCAGACTTGTGTCTGTAATTGAGGGCTTAGGGGTTTTCCCTCACCTGTTGCACCGTACAGATATCTCTTTGTTTTACTTCTACGATATTGGGCAAGCGCCAATCCACACCCTGTGATAACCAATACCCCCTTTTCGCTTTCTCGTATATTTTGAGACAGGGTAGGCTGCTACCGCGTTTTATACACCACAAATATGGACAGGGAAAAAATAGCAGAAGAACTGTTCGAAAACCTTACTAAGGGCAATACCACCAGTATAAGTATGATGAAAAGCAATCCCCAACGTAGGGAAGGTCTTAGGGAGAAATTCCTCAGACTAGAAAGACTTAAGAAGAGTGAAAACTCTAAATGGTGGGACGGGGCCACACTCAAACAGTACTTACGTTTAAACAGAGTTCCGAGGGGTTTAAGGTCTCAAATCTTTCCGACCTACGATGACCTAGAAGAGGACCTGCTTAAACAATGGGAAGAGGCACTAATACACAACTCACAAACACTAATGGGTATTCTAATTGAGAACTCAGAAAGGAAAGTCTCCAAACTTCAAATTGAGATCACGCAGTTAGAGAAAGAAATAAGAGATTTGGACTTAAAAGAGGGCACAGAGAAGAATTATGTAATACTTAATGAGATTCTAGCTAGACATCAAAATGACATTAAGGAGAGAAAGGCGAGAAAACTTAAACGGGATGAGTTTGATTACAAAGAGGGGAGAGTTTTCACTTTTGCTAAGAAATATGATGAATGGTTCCAAAAAGGAAATGAGACTGGAAAGACTAACAGACAGGAGATTATCTCTGTTTCATCCAGCTCAACCTCTTTGAATGCTCCCCTTACTAGTGACAGTGAGGCTGATAATGCTAGCACGTCTACTGACATCAGGCAGGTCCAATCCTCTTCTTTTTTATGCGAGGTACAGAGGATAAGGAAGGGAAACAGAGCACAGCCCAGGAGAGCAAATCAAGACATAGGACCCGCAGGGGAAAAAGGGCAGGAAAAGGAGAATTACAAAAAGAAACTAAGATCAGGGGACAACAAGAACTAGGAAACTGTGGTGATAAAGGGGTGGAAGTCATCAACCTATCATCTATGACACTTAACCAAGATATGGTCTCTCTTCTTGAGAGAGGCTTGAGTTACAATCCTAAGGATGAGGGGGATGTATGCAATACCAAAATTGACCTCTTTAAATTTGTAAGAAACTTGAAACTTAAAAAGTTTTTCAGTGTCAATCCAGCATCAAATAAAAGAAATGTGAATATTCCAACCGGCTCACTCTCTGATGTTTTAAGCATTCAAGATGTACATGACACTCATCTACTTCTGTCATTGACTGACACTGAGGACTCACCACTCCGCATGGATACACTGCTACAAGAACTTGACGTACATACTGACTTTACTATTGATAGTGGTTTGAAAACTAAATCTAAATGGACACCTATCCTTAATAGTGGTAACACTATAGATATGTTTCACAAATTGGTATCAGAGGACTTAGACAAATTCCACATTAAGAGGTTAAGAAACAAAACGAGACATATGGACAAACTTCTCCCAGGTGAAAGGATAGCTCTCAATAAGTTATCTAGCCGTAATGATTTAATCATCAGAGAGGCTGACAAAGGGGGAAACGTGGTTTTAATGAACAGGGTCGACTACAACAATGAGATCTTAACACAACTCCAGGATGAAGCTTGTTATGAACGTCTCACTTACAATCCTATTGGCCCCTTAACCATGGAGATCAACAAAAATCTAAAGAATTGGCTGAATGCAGGGCTGATTAATGATGACGAACACACATACATGAGAGTTTTTTGACCTCACTATCCTTGCCTATACACACTTCCCAAAGTGCACAAGCACTTACCGTTTCCCCCTGGAAGACCTATTGTCTCAGGCATAGGGGGACCTACTGAACGTTTGGCGGAATATGTTGAGCTCTTTCTTGGACCTTTGGTCCGGAACCTTCCATCATACATAAGGGATACGAAGCACATTTTGAGCATTCTGGCTGATTTTACGTGGGAAGACAACATGACCCTCGTGACCCTAGATGTAGTTTCACTTTATACCAGCATCAAGCCAGATTTGGGTTTAAAAGCCATCACACACTTTCTTAATAGAAGATCTGCTTCACAATGGGAACACACTAACATGCTGTTGGCCATGATCAATTTGATCTTGGACAACAATGTTTTTCTTTTTGAGAAAGACTGGTACAAACAAAAAAGAGGCGTAGCCATGGGCTCTAAATTTTCACCCAGCTTTGCCAACCTCTTTATGGGTCGCTTAGAAGAAGACTGGATTTGGGGTCTTAAGGGTAATCAGTTTAACAACTCAATCATCTTTTGGGGTCGTTATATCGACGACTGCCTTCTAATATGGACAGGACCACAAGCAAAACTTGATGCTTTCTGCTCTTACTTGAACACAAACACATATGATATGCGCTTCACATATCACAAGAGTAACCTAAGTATCACCTTTTTAGACATTGAAATCTTCATCAGCCAGAATACCTTACAGACCCGCCTTTTTCGCAAAGATACAGCATGTAATTCGATTCTTCATGCTCATAGCGCTCATCCCCAGCATCAAATCCGTGCAATTCCTTTTGGTGAATTCACCAGGGCTAGAAGAAATTGTAGTAGTGATCATGAATTTGAAAGTTGCCTTTTGTCCATGAAAAATAGATTTGTACACCGGGGTTACACACATCAGAACCTCAGAAAAGCTGAAACTAGAATCAGACGTACAGGTCGGGAAGAAACAATTCGCGATAAAATTCACATAACTGATACAAGTACAGTGAGACTGATTACAGACTTTAATGACTTTAGCGGGGCATTGTCAAGGAGTCTAAACAAACATTGGAAATTGCTTACCAATGATACAGCGTTAGCACAACATATCAACAAACATCCACAGATTACCTACAGAAGAGGCAAAACGCTTAGAAGTAGACTGAGTCCAAGCTATCCAAAAACAGAAACCAAAGAGTCGTGGCTGACTTTACGCGCCCGGGGTTTTTACAAATGTGGTTCATGTGGAATTTGTAGGTGGGCTTCCGACCAAAAGAAAACCTTCACTGGTCCAGACCGAACTTATGACATCAGATCCAACATAAACTGCAACAAAGTTTGTTGTTTATGTATTGGAATGCACCTGCGGTGGAAAATATGTGGGCAGTACAATAAGGACCCTTAGGGAAAGAATAAGCGAACATGTGAGAGCCCTTAAACAACAGGACCCCAGATATCCTATGGCATTACACATGTGGGAGTGTCCATCCCAAGGTACACACAAAAGCTTCCATTTCTATGGAATTGACATCACTGCTCCCAGCCCAAGGGGGGAACAGAGAGCTACGGCTAAGACGTTCTGAGGCCCTTTGGATCATGCGTTTGAAATCCTATGAATATGGTTTTAACAGCTACCGGGAGATGCATTATTTTCTAGGAGACTAGGACCTTGTATATTAGCTGCTACTACAAAGTTTCTCGTTATTGTATGAACTAATGTATCTTACTGATCTGCCTTTTCTCTCCTTTTGCCTTTTATATCCAAAAACAATCCCCAATAGAATTATGTGTTATTACATGAACACTTTAGTTACTCTTACTGCTTGGCTATTTCAAAAATATTTTTAATGTCTATGAGATAGATTGCAATAATCTTTTTAATTTAGATTTACCATGTTTTCTATACTCATGCCATTTTAATTTTAATTTTGTACCATAACATGGCACCATTATGCTCTGAAAAGATGGGTCCGTACTGTTGGTCAAATTTAAACAAATTCTCACTTTATTTCAGCATCATTGCTTAATATATAATACGTGGTATCTTTGAATAACTATGAATTATGTGTTTGCTATGATTTTGCAACTGTTATTTGTCTCAATTTTGACGCCAACCTTGTTTAGCCGATTGTTAAATAGTAATAATATTCGATCGTATTTTCTCAATGATTTTGGTAGTGCAACAAAACACTGCAAGCTCAACCAATCACCACGCACGTTTCAGGGCGTCTTAGGACTTAAGTAGACGTTCTAGTTGTTGTGTTTTCCTCACGGCGTGCGACTATTTAATCACTTCCGGGTCTCTTGTTTTCACTTTCGTTTGAAAACAGAGACGAGCAGTTCACCTAGCGTACTCGCTGGAGGTAAGCGATCATGATACTTTAGGAGTGCAGAAACTTTGGGTCTCCACCTTTTAGGCTTGGAGACGTTGTTTAACGTTTGCTGGTGACACGATATTTTGTTAATCCTTATTACAGTGATTTGTGGCGGATGGTGCCACGCTATTTTCTGTCTATCCAAAGGAGATGCATGAGCGCGTTATTTGGACTAACACAATTGATGATCAAAAAATTTCATAATAACGACAATAGAACCAGAATTGTATTCCTGTATAAGAGGTAAGCTGTGGATTTGGTTCATATATTTAGAGATAAAAAGTTATTAGTATGTTAGAGGGAACTGTGTAAGTCGAGTAGATACACATACTCATGATAGTCATTATTACACAGATTTAATCGACTGCGAAAAGAGAGTCCATGTACCACTGTGATTATTAGGACCTGCTGGGTCGGAATTATCACCAGCTGGAAGGTGAGCGATACTTGGAGTTTTATCCAGATTGAATAGATGTTATACAACTTATCTTGTTATGCCACTGTGACGGGCCTCTATTGATTTGGGTGCCTGTTCTTCTTGTTTACATTCTAGGTCCGAAGAGTGATTAAGTAACTTTGAGGTAGGCTGATTATCTGATCTCTTCACTAGTTTAGATGCGGATTTCACTGTTCTTTCACCTAATCACCAGCATCCGGTTTTATCATCTTTCATATAGACACATCACCCATATCTACTCAATTGGGACTCACAATGTGCGGTTTATCTTTTGTTGCACTATCATGGACATATCTTTGTCCGAATTTGGTCCTTAAAACTCGGATTGAATATTGGCAATTGTATATGGTGCTCATTAGCGTACTGCAGCTTCACCATACAGATCACGGTTACTGCACTGCCTGGATCTGACATTATTTTCACTTACAGGTTTTTAGTATTAGACTAATTAATTCAAATTGATGTCCTCGTGACTTTTCTCTTTATCATTGTCATATCCAACGGTATGGTGTTTCCCTCAAATAATCATAAATTTTAATGACATACAATTTCCACTATTATACTCACTTTGTCCCACCTGTGTAACATTTAAGATATGTTAGATTTTAATCAACATCTCGTGATACAAGTCATTTTATGTTTAATTCCAGCCCTGAAGAAGTCTAGGGTTAATACCCAAAGACGAAACACGTGTTGGCTGGCTTGTGAAGCAACACAACATTAAACCTACACCTGAAGCAAGAACACTTTGTCTTCATTTTCTACTTTCTGTATTATAATTATTTCATGCGTGTGCACAGGGTTTGATGTTATTTACTTAGTCAGACTTGTGTCTGTAATTGAGGGCTTAGGGGTTTTCCCTCACCTGTTGCACCGTACAGATATCTCTTTGTTTTACTTCTACGATATTGGGCAAGCGCCAATCCACACCCTGTGATAACCAATACCCCCTTTTCGCTTTCTCGTATATTTTGAGACAGGGTAGGCTGCTACCGCGTTTTATACACCACAAATATGGACAGGGAAAAAATAGCAGAAGAACTGTTCGAAAACCTTACTAAGGGCAATACCACCAGTATAAGTATGATGAAAAGCAATCCCCAACGTAGGGAAGGTCTTAGGGAGAAATTCCTCAGACTAGAAAGACTTAAGAAGAGTGAAAACTCTAAATGGTGGGACGGGGCCACACTCAAACAGTACTTACGTTTAAACAGAGTTCCGAGGGGTTTAAGGTCTCAAATCTTTCCGACCTACGATGACCTAGAAGAGGACCTGCTTAAACAATGGGAAGAGGCACTAATACACAACTCACAAACACTAATGGGTATTCTAATTGAGAACTCAGAAAGGAAAGTCTCCAAACTTCAAATTGAGATCACGCAGTTAGAGAAAGAAATAAGAGATTTGGACTTAAAAGAGGGCACAGAGAAGAATTATGTAATACTTAATGAGATTCTAGCTAGACATCAAAATGACATTAAGGAGAGAAAGGCGAGAAAACTTAAACGGGATGAGTTTGATTACAAAGAGGGGAGAGTTTTCACTTTTGCTAAGAAATATGATGAATGGTTCCAAAAAGGAAATGAGACTGGAAAGACTAACAGACAGGAGATTATCTCTGTTTCATCCAGCTCAACCTCTTTGAATGCTCCCCTTACTAGTGACAGTGAGGCTGATAATGCTAGCACGTCTACTGACATCAGGCAGGTCCAATCCTCTTCTTTTTTATGCGAGGTACAGAGGATAAGGAAGGGAAACAGAGCACAGCCCAGGAGAGCAAATCAAGACATAGGACCCGCAGGGGAAAAAGGGCAGGAAAAGGAGAATTACAAAAAGAAACTAAGATCAGGGGACAACAAGAACTAGGAAACTGTGGTGATAAAGGGGTGGAAGTCATCAACCTATCATCTATGACACTTAACCAAGATATGGTCTCTCTTCTTGAGAGAGGCTTGAGTTACAATCCTAAGGATGAGGGGGATGTATGCAATACCAAAATTGACCTCTTTAAATTTGTAAGAAACTTGAAACTTAAAAAGTTTTTCAGTGTCAATCCAGCATCAAATAAAAGAAATGTGAATATTCCAACCGGCTCACTCTCTGATGTTTTAAGCATTCAAGATGTACATGACACTCATCTACTTCTGTCATTGACTGACACTGAGGACTCACCACTCCGCATGGATACACTGCTACAAGAACTTGACGTACATACTGACTTTACTATTGATAGTGGTTTGAAAACTAAATCTAAATGGACACCTATCCTTAATAGTGGTAACACTATAGATATGTTTCACAAATTGGTATCAGAGGACTTAGACAAATTCCACATTAAGAGGTTAAGAAACAAAACGAGACATATGGACAAACTTCTCCCAGGTGAAAGGATAGCTCTCAATAAGTTATCTAGCCGTAATGATTTAATCATCAGAGAGGCTGACAAAGGGGGAAACGTGGTTTTAATGAACAGGGTCGACTACAACAATGAGATCTTAACACAACTCCAGGATGAAGCTTGTTATGAACGTCTCACTTACAATCCTATTGGCCCCTTAACCATGGAGATCAACAAAAATCTAAAGAATTGGCTGAATGCAGGGCTGATTAATGATGACGAACACACATACATGAGAGTTTTTCGACCTCACTATCCTTGCCTATACACACTTCCCAAAGTGCACAAGCACTTACCGTTTCCCCCTGGAAGACCTATTGTCTCAGGCATAGGGGGACCTACTGAACGTTTGGCGGAATATGTTGAGCTCTTTCTTGGACCTTTGGTCCGGAACCTTCCATCATACATAAGGGATACGAAGCACATTTTGAGCATTCTGGCTGATTTTACGTGGGAAGACAACATGACCCTCGTGACCCTAGATGTAGTTTCACTTTATACCAGCATCAAGCCAGATTTGGGTTTAAAAGCCATCACACACTTTCTTAATAGAAGATCTGCTTCACAATGGGAACACACTAACATGCTGTTGGCCATGATCAATTTGATCTTGGACAACAATGTTTTTCTTTTTGAGAAAGACTGGTACAAACAAAAAAGAGGCGTAGCCATGGGCTCTAAATTTTCACCCAGCTTTGCCAACCTCTTTATGGGTCGCTTAGAAGAAGACTGGATTTGGGGTCTTAAGGGTAATCAGTTTAACAACTCAATCATCTTTTGGGGTCGTTATATCGACGACTGCCTTCTAATATGGACAGGACCACAAGCAAAACTTGATGCTTTCTGCTCTTACTTGAACACAAACACATATGATATGCGCTTCACATATCACAAGAGTAACCTAAGTATCACCTTTTTAGACATTGAAATCTTCATCAGCCAGAATACCTTACAGACCCGCCTTTTTCGCAAAGATACAGCATGTAATTCGATTCTTCATGCTCATAGCGCTCATCCCCAGCATCAAATCCGTGCAATTCCTTTTGGTGAATTCACCAGGGCTAGAAGAAATTGTAGTAGTGATCATGAATTTGAAAGTTGCCTTTTGTCCATGAAAAATAGATTTGTACACCGGGGTTACACACATCAGAACCTCAGAAAAGCTGAAACTAGAATCAGACGTACAGGTCGGGAAGAAACAATTCGCGATAAAATTCACATAACTGATACAAGTACAGTGAGACTGATTACAGACTTTAATGACTTTAGCGGGGCATTGTCAAGGAGTCTAAACAAACATTGGAAATTGCTTACCAATGATACAGCGTTAGCACAACATATCAACAAACATCCACAGATTACCTACAGAAGAGGCAAAACGCTTAGAAGTAGACTGAGTCCAAGCTATCCAAAAACAGAAACCAAAGAGTCGTGGCTGACTTTACGCGCCCGGGGTTTTTACAAATGTGGTTCATGTGGAATTTGTAGGTGGGCTTCCGACCAAAAGAAAACCTTCACTGGTCCAGACCGAACTTATGACATCAGATCCAACATAAACTGCAACAAAGTTTGTTGTTTATGTATTGGAATGCACCTGCGGTGGAAAATATGTGGGCAGTACAATAAGGACCCTTAGGGAAAGAATAAGCGAACATGTGAGAGCCCTTAAACAACAGGACCCCAGATATCCTATGGCATTACACATGTGGGAGTGTCCATCCCAAGGTACACACAAAAGCTTCCATTTCTATGGAATTGACATCACTGCTCCCAGCCCAAGGGGGGAACAGAGAGCTACGGCTAAGACGTTCTGAGGCCCTTTGGATCATGCGTTTGAAATCCTATGAATATGGTTTTAACAGCTACCGGGAGATGCATTATTTTCTAGGAGACTAGGACCTTGTATATTAGCTGCTACTACAAAGTTTCTCATTATTGTATGAACTAATGTATCTTACTGATCTGCCTTTTCTCTCCTTTTGCCTTTTATATCCAAAAACAATCCCCAATAGAATTATGTGTTATTACATGAACACTTTAGTTACTCTTACTGCTTGGCTATTTCAAAAATATTTTTAATGTCTATGAGATAGATTGCAATAATCTTTTTAATTTAGATTTACCATGTTTTCTATACTCATGCCATTTTAATTTTAATTTTGTACCATAACATGGCACCATTATGCTCTGAAAAGATGGGTCCGTACTGTTGGTCAAATTTAAACAAATTCTCACTTTATTTCAGCATCATTGCTTAATATATAATACGTGGTATCTTTGAATAACTATGAATTATGTGTTTGCTATGATTTTGCAACTGTTATTTGTCTCAATTTTGACGCCAACCTTGTTTAGCCGATTGTTAAATAGTAATAATATTCGATCGTATTATCTCAATGATTTTGGTAGTGCAACAAAACACTGCAAGCTCAACCAATCACCATGCATGTTTCAGGGCTTCTTAGGACTTAAGTAGACGTTCTAGTTGTTGTGTTTTCCTCACGGCGTGCGACTATTTAATCACTTCCGGGTCTCTTGTTTTCACTTTCGTTTGAAAACAGAGACGAGCAGTTCACCTAGCGTACTCGCTGGAGGTAAGCGATCATGATACTTTAGGAGTGCAGAAACTTTGGGTCTCCACCTTTTAGGCTTGGAGACGTTGTTTAACGTTTGCTGGTGACACGATATTTTGTTAATCCTTATTACAGTGATTTGTGGCGGATGGTGCCACGCTATTTTCTGTCTATCCAAAGGAGACGCATGAGCGCGTTATTTGGACTAACACAATTGATGATCAAAAAATTTCATAATAACGACAATAGAACCAGAATTGTATTCCTGTATAAGAGGTAAGCTGTGGATTTGGTTCATATATTTAGAGATAAAAAGTTATTAGTATGTTAGAGGGAACTGTGTAAGTCGAGTAGATACACATACTCATGATAGTCATTATTACACAGATTTAATCGACTGCGAAAAGAGAGTCCATGTACCACTGTGATTATTAGGACCTGCTGGGTCGGAATTATCACCAGCTGGAAGGTGAGCGATACTTGGAGTTTTATCCAGATTGAATAGATGTTATACAACTTATCTTGTTATGCCACTGTGACGGGCCTCTATTGATTTGGGTGCCTGTTCTTCTTGTTTACATTCTAGGTCCGAAGAGTGATTAAGTAACTTTGAGGTAGGCTGATTATCTGATCTCTTCACTAGTTTAGATGCGGATTTCACTGTTCTTTCACCTAATCACCAGCATCCGGTTTTATCATCTTTCATATAGACACATCACCCATATCTACTCAATTGGGACTCACAATGTGCGGTTTATCTTTTGTTGCACTATCATGGACATATCTTTGTCCGAATTTGGTCCTTAAAACTCGGATTGAATATTGGCAATTGTATATGGTGCTCATTAGCGTACTGCAGCTTCACCATACAGATCACGGTTACTGCACTGCCTGGATCTGACATTATTTTCACTTACAGGTTTTTAGTATTAGACTAATTAATTCAAATTGATGTCCTCGTGACTTTTCTCTTTATCATTGTCATATCCAACGGTATGGTGTTTCCCTCAAATAATCATAAATTTTAATGACATACAATTTCCACTATTATACTCACTTTGTCCCACCTGTGTAACATTTAAGATATGTTAGATTTTAATCAACATCTCGTGATACAAGTCATTTTATGTTTAATTCCAGCCCTGAAGAAGTCTAGGGTTAATACCCAAAGACGAAACACGTGTTGGCTGGCTTGTGAAGCAACACAACATTAAACCTACACCTGAAGCAAGAACACTTTGTCTTCATTTTCTACTTTCTGTATTATAATTATTTCATGCGTGTGCACAGGGTTTGATGTTATTTACTTAGTCAGACTTGTGTCTGTAATTGCGGGCTTAGGGGTTTTCCCTCACCTGTTGCACCGTACAGATATCTCTTTGTTTTACTTCTACAATATTGGGCAAGCGCCAATCCACACCCTGTGATAACCAATACCCCCTTTTCGCTTTCTGGAAGGGAATGATGTGGGTGGTGAGGGGGAAGAAGCCTACGTTTTTAGGTGAGGGACCTGAAGGGGAAGGTACGAGGCCACAAGCTCACAATCCGTGATAAGCTCACTGTTGCCCAGGAAGAGAAGCATGCACGCTACCTGATGTCGGAATGGGGAATGGTCTGCTTTTTAAACTTGTCCAAGGCAGCGTTTGGGGGAAGCTGCTCTTAATCATTAAAGCCACCATCGGCGGGGTTTGAAAGGGAGCGTGCAGCAGTCTATGGACCAGCGCTGGATTAGGAAGAGGACTGCTGGAACTTCTGTTTTTGCAGCGTAAATCTCTTCTAGATTCACATGCTGTGCGTTATTGTGCCATTGACGTATCTTGGAGGAGGGGCCAAATCATCCACTTGTTTTTTTAATGCACTTCAACTCCCCTGCATTAGGGAGTCGCAAGTGCAGAATATGATCATTCGGCGAAGGCAGGAGGGGTAGCTCAAGGAGGAAGTCTGGAGTCTGTGGAAGCATCAACAGAGGTGGGGAGCCAGGAAGGCGAGCTTTAAGAGCATCATGGTTGGAGTATGACATGGAAGTGTGAAAACGCACACCGGATACCTCCCATGTTTACCAAGAAGAGACCTTTGGTGGACATGGCTGGGGTCAGGGATAGACCAGAAGCCGCAAATACCAAGCACTGCTTCAGATTGTACTTTTCTTCAGTAATACCACATGTCCCATTGAGGGTTGAAAGGACTGAAGTGTTACTGAAGGGCACATCTCTAAGGAGGGCTCTTTTCCTTCCACACATAGTGTATTGTTTGAGAGGAGGTGGTGCTGCCCGAGGCTCATAAAGAAGTAGGTTGAGAAGAGCTTGGTCTACAGTGCATCTTTGTGGGTCACTCATCTGCCATCCAGCACGTGCTTAGGGACGACACCTTGTTGCTCTTCATGGACTGGGATCCGACCCAGTCATTTCTGGCTGGATTCCACAGAGACCTGTCCAATCAGACGCAATAATAAAATAATGAAATAATAAAATTAATGCAGATTATATGTATTCTATCTGTCACTTCTTCTCTGGCCGTCACGTGCATAGGCGCAGTCACCTAAGGCAAGATAAGAACACTGTAGTGACTCGCGAAGCCTCTGCAAAACACTCCTCGCATCGGCCACACACTCCAGTTAAACATAGCCTCGTCGCCATTGCTTGATTAGTTAGCCCTCAGTGATTGAAGTGTTTGCCCCAACTCCATGCTGTAAAATGTCAGACACCCCCCTCCATAGTTCGGATCCAGTTGAGTACGTGGTTGCGTATATTAGAGAGAAGGGGCAAATTCAAGTATTGCGATCAGGTATATTTCCAGTTGATAACAAAAAGTGTGGACGTTTGTGGGGTGCACGCAACATAGCCGGTGATAACTGCATGTTCGCAGTTGATACAGAAATGTTCAAAGACAATAAATGTGTAACTCTTAAACCCATGAAATGCACTCATATAGGAAAATGAAAATGTTCCATACCATGAGGATGGTGTAAAAAAAGAGTCTTATTATTTATCGTTATCAACGAAATGTAAATATTTTTGGTGATTAAGTAATTAAAAACAAGAAAAAGAACAGATACCGGAATGGAAACACAGGTCTAATCAAGTATGCAGTATGTGTAAATCGTAATCCTCTTTGTGCAGTTGGTAACCTGAGGCTGCAGCGCAACCTGGTGGTGAATTTGAGAAGTGTTCTAAAGGTTACAGAAGAACGCTTGAAGACAATGTAGCTATCGTTAGTGCAGCAGGTGCAGCGGCACCTGAGCCCACGTGTATGAAGTGCCCACTATACTCCAATTGCGAATGCCCTTTTCTTCTGTAGGGCTATGCCACCCTTTCTGCACCATTAAGTAAAGCCATAGAAAAGCAAAACGTGCTATTGTGTTACAGAAAGTAAATAGTGAAGCCCCGGGCCAAATTCTGATTGCGAGGGAGAAAGAAGGGTGTGAGGGATGACGCGCCTGTCAACATTGGGGAACAGCTAAGAGAGCGAAATTAGTTCCACCGTTAGCTCCCGTTGTAGTAGAGGGAGATGTAAGGGGGAGAAAGTCAAAATAGCTTAATGTTTTTGTAAATGTTAAAATCGGGAGTCTGCCCGTCTAAATCGGCAGTATTGGTTTGTGTGCAGGTGCCGGAGCAGGATGGACGACATGCTGCCCTTTCAGATGAGAGGTGCACACCCCCTTGCAGCTCATTTACAGGACTTAAAAGCCTTGTCATTTGAGCACCCGCACTCTGCCTCCACCCACCTTCTGATGACTAACCTCGCTCCCCATCCCCTGTAATGCCAACTATTAGCATGGCATCCCCGCTGCCCAGCCCATGCACTATCCACCAGCTGGTGTGCAACCACCAACATCAGTACCTGAATCTATGTACCCCCCTCGGGCTCTGTACACCTCTGCTCCAGTGCTAAATGCCACGGAGATAGAGTAGAAAACATATCGTGACATTTGTAAAACGTGAAGAGATGAAGCGATTAAAATAAACCACTGCCAACAAGTTAAGAGAAAAGAATCAGTGCAAAGTCAACCCAGCTCAGTCGCCTTCCAGCTGCTCTTGCAATGCAGATTCGACCTGTTTTTGTATGTCAGGAGCATACTGGTCCATGTAGGATGTCTATTACCATGTGACATTACCCTGCTCATATAGTGATCTATTTCCACTGCTTCTTTCCAGGGCATTTTTTTTAATTAATTCACTGTATTCTCTCCACAATGTCTGATGGCATGCTATTCAAGGCCTCTGCTAACATTGTGTCTTTTCCTCTACTCGGTTCTTGAACAATGAGCATGGGTTTTTAAAAGTATTGTTCCTTGTGTGCCTTTTATAGGTCTGAATGTCTTTTTAATCTGCCTCATCTCGTCTTCCATTGAAATTGGTTTAAATTGTTGATCCTCTGCCTGTGGTCAGCCATGCAGCATGGAGCCACTTGCTTTCTGCCTTAGTATTTATGCAGATGTAGCCTGCATAATTGCCACAGTACATTGCTAAAGCCCTAAAAGTGGCGTGTAATGTAGAAACAGTTTCCCCAACCTGCAGATTTGACCTTCGTCTGTGTGCTCCAGCATTCCTCTTTCCCTTGCCATAGCCTCAAGGTCACCGAATATTTTAAGCCTAAGATCGTCCATCTTCCTGATGTCCTTGAAGAGACCTTGGCTCCCAATCTAGGAGTCTGCGCTGAAGTACATTACTCTGCAGATTTATCAAATCGTGGTCTTTGTTTATTGATCTGCATTATGGCAGATCTGTGTCTGAATTAAAAACAGGTAGGCTTATCCCTCCGGCATTGCCACTTGAGAAGTCACTGAAGAGCACACATCATCCATTGTTTTTGTGGCACTTCACTTTTCACCTCTATCTCTCTGTGAAATCGGAGATCATGAACTGCTGCAGAAGGAGAAAGGCATTCTTGCAGCACTGCTAGAACCACTGGCATGGCTGATCCTGGGTGGCAAAAATCTGAAAGCTTTCTAAGCCATCACATCTCAAAAATTCAGAATTCAGAAGGGAGCCTGCGTTGGGTCCTTGAATGTATATACAGTATGCTGTTTAGAGAAAGATAAGAATGCTACCTCATTCCGCGTACCTCATTCCGCGTACCTCATTCCTCAGAAGACAGATATCTTCCAAACCTAGTGACATTGCTCCCGATTCACACTCTTTCTGTCTATTAGGTTTATTATTTAAGATACTATACACACAAAAGGTCTCCTAGTACAACAGATGTAGCTGAGAGGTGAGAAAAAGTGTGACCAGTACTTGAGTGAGTGTATTAAAGAATCATGATTTTTATCTTCTTTCTGATTTAAAAAAATAAAAAAATAACCAGAGGGTGTGAAAGGTCCAAAGTTCGGTCCAATGTCCATGAAAACTCTTCTACCCTACATGATTGAGCGAACTTTGGAAACAGAAAAGAGGTGACCTGCAGTGGAGCGAAGACTACATGCCAGCTGTTATAAATACACTTTCTTGCGAAGAAGCTTTGACTAGTGGGGTAGAACATCTCATGCATAATTCGTAGGGATTTAAAGAACACCGTCTTTTTCCTGGAAGCCGATGGATTTGTCTAAAGTGTTTGGGAACAGAGTGAAATTTTCTCTGACCAAACTGCACTCTTCTGGCTGCATTTTGTATTTAATGTCTCCTGCCTAGCTTTCAGCTCAGCAATCCTAAGAAACCCGAATTATTCCAGAAGGCTAGGTGGAAGAACATGAAGGCATTCCGCAGTATGATTCTGCGAGTGAAACTGAGAAACACAATATCCCCAGTAAAACGTATTAAAGGCCTGAGAGCAAAGCTGAAATACACTCTGCATCGACTAATAAAGTCAGAAGATGTAAGAACTGTCAAACTGAATGAAGACCTCTGCAGTTTTGTCTAGATTTCTCCTTTACAGTGAGTACGTTTGGTGTGACAAGTAAGACAACGTTTCTTAATGACATCAGTCCAGATTGGTTATTTGCTTGACTCGAAAATTAAGACTTCATAAAAAAAGATTAACAACCATAAATACAACACTGGAAAATTCCAAGATCTAGCATGTGTTCTAGCCAAACGAGAAATTGCTAGGAACTGGAAATCAGCGGGAGGGCCCCGACTAACCACATGGAGGAGGGAAATGGAAAAGTGGCAGGATGTGAGAGAATGATACTACTGAGGGAGGCCTGACACGGCATAGGCACATTAGAGACAGCCAGGGCCTGGGAATGGTTGGTAGATGGGTTTGGTGCACTAGACTATAACAAGAAAGGGACAGGAAGGGCTTGCGTAGGTCCAACGTACGTGCCCTGCAATCAGTTAACAAGAAAAAGGGTACGAAGTTCCTAAGTGATGTATTAATCACTCACAAGATAAATACTATAAAAGGTTCTACAGGTCGTGAGGAGGGGGAATCCTCCTTGCGGAACTAGGGCCCTCACACACCCAGCAAGCTAGGTGTCATGCTTCATCATATGGGCATGCTCCTCGTCGGGCCGGCGCTGCAATGCCCGATGGGCACCCTTAAAGGGGCTCTTTATCGGAGATCTTTGTTCCTTGCCGTAAGGGTGACGTGGGTGTGAGGGGCCTACGTGAGTGTAGATGTATGAAGTGGTGATAAAACAGGTAAGGGAGACCTCTGTTGTAAAATTTATTCTGCGAGGAACCCAACCTGATTAAAAGTCAAGAGGAGGGGTAAATCTTTTGTTATAATGTGACAAAACGAGTACTCAACTCCCAGGAGGTCAACATGTTTCTCGCCTAATGTTGTCAAGGAGTGATCATGGGCGATTCTTCAGGACCATGTGAATAAAAGTGAAACTATCTACACGTGAGTGGTGAAGTGCAATGCTACCTACCACTGGTGGTCCCCAGGGACATTACCCTTGGGGAAATGAGGCGAACTGTAGTACGAAAAAAAGAGAAAAATACAACAATCCATGTCAGCTTCACATTAGACGGTTAAAGGTGTATTGGGTATACGTAATTGGGTTAAAAAACAATGCTAGTCATGCATTTCAATGTAAAACACTAGGTGACTATCATAAGCAATACCCCTCTTGATATTCTTAAGCACATGTGACAACACCGTGGTGGTGAGTGATGTGAAAACTCACCTAGTTAGGTATAAAGATATGCCTCTTCAGTTGCAGCGGAGAGTAAAAGACACAATGAATGGTGTCTCTACAATGATAGGGATACGGGGAAGAAATACACAATAACATGTCAGGGGTCAGTGTCCTGATTACTGGCGTCCTAGCTGTGCCAAATACAGATCAGGAAAAAAGGGGATCGTGGTCAGTCTGCGTGTGAACTGCGTGGGTACTGTCGCATCTCATCCCAAATACCATCAACAAGTATGCCGCAATTACACACCTTTAGGACTGCGGAGGGATCCTGGTACTCAGGCAACACATTACAAGCGGAGTTAAGGATGACCAGAATAGCAGCCGCTTTGTCAATGTCCCCCGGGTCTTGGTTTTGTGCGGGGCAACTCCTCAATAGAGCTAAGGGATGAGAGGGATCGCCCCCCCCCAAAAGAAAACAACACAGGGACTGGGTCAGTTTCCTCTTACCTCCTTATCGCGTAGTTGACCAGAAGAGCCTTTTAATCTAGCGCGCCAACTTACCTGCTGCAATTCGGAGCCCGTCGGCCGACCTACCCCGCTGCTCCCAGGATGGTGATCCAACACCGCGGAAGGCAGCGTTTAATACCCTTCATGGCAATCACCGGGGCGCGCGCGGGAAGGCCGAGGGGGAGTGGCTAGGGTCAAAAGGTGGCGTGTTGTCTGTGTAGCGTGATCACGTGACTACGTGAATGTGGCGGCCATCATGGAATGGACTAGAGCGGAGTAGTTAACCCTACCAACATCTTGTGCATTCTATTACTGCAAACACATGAGGTGTGTTGATCCATAAATCATTAATGATATGTTATGGGGCTCCACTGGGCGAGCCTCAAAATCTATTGTATGATGGTTTCCTATTAAAAACCGAGGGTAGCGTGTTATCTGTGTAACGTGATCACTTGACTATGTGAATATGGCGGCCATCTTCGGATGGACTAGCGCAGAGGCGTAGTTACCACTGGCAACATCTTGTGCACTCTTTTATTATAAACACAAGAGGTGTATTGTTCCATAATTCATTAATGGTATGTTTACTAGTGCGGAGGCGAAATGAACCCTGGCAGCATCTTGTGCATTCTGAAAATGCAAACACAAGACGTGTACTGATCAAAATTCATTGATGGTATGTTTGGGGCTCAATTGAGCGAGCTTCAAAATCTATTGTATGATGGTTTCCTACTTAAAGTTGAGGGTATTACTAATATACAATACAGTGTGTTGCGAGGTGTCTATTCCACTCGTGTGGCTGACATGGTTAAAAAATGGACAGAATACTCTGCTATGTAATGTCGGTCCCATATTAGATGTCTTTGTACATTGAGATGTCCCCCGTATGTGCGGGGTCTAAATATAGATTTTGTTGAACGCAGTAGTGGGACGCGAGTCTGGTGGCTCTTATCAGGTAGGCTGGGAGATTATAAGTTCACTATCAATGACGTGACGGGTCACCTAATTAAAGATAACAGGAACTTAATATCATGTTAGTTCTGGTAACGAAAATTGCACCTGGGGATAGGAAAGGGTGCTGCATGGGGTTAAATGATATGGTGATAAGACCTTGCATGGGACCCACACCGGTTCGAAAGCGACCGCGGTGTAGGGTTCTCAATCAGTAATGAAGGGAGCCCCAAGGGATTTCATCATTCAAGCCACAATTGGCTGAGTCTAAACGGTACACCCATCTTTGTTCCATCCTAAAAAGGGCTGATTGTGTGATTTGTTGGTGGGCTTCTAGCACCACCCAGCTTAGACTCTCAGGAGGATGTTGGTTCTCTGTGAAGTGAGTGTATAGTTTTGTGTTTGTCTTGTGGTAGTGAATGTTGCTCTTGTGTTCCGTTATTCTTGTTTTTATAGGTCTCATCGTCATGCCTACATAGTTCTTGCCACAAGGGCAAGTTAGCAAGTATATGCAACGTGTCGTGTTGCAATTGGTGTGTTTTGTAATTCTCCATGTGAATCTCTCAGTGAGTTCCAATTCCTTAGTTGGTTTAGTCTGGGGACATACAGAACACGAACCACAAGGAAATGGCCTTTGACCGGTGGAAGGTCCCATAAACGTCCTTGGGTAGTGGCGGACTTGTTCATGGGTCTCGTGTGTATTAGCATGTCTTTTAGATTATTTGTTCTCTTGAAAGCAAATCTGGGTTTAGGTAATTCAAGGTCCCCAGTGTTAAGGATACCCCAATGTTTGTTTACTGCTTTTTTGATCAAATTCGATCTGGATGTGTAGGTGGTCACACAAGTGAGAGTATTGTCTAGTTCTTTTTCTTTAACCTCTAGAAGGCTCTCACGGTGATTATTCCGGGCGCGTTTCATACATTTCTTAATTTCATTTCTAGGGTATTCTCTTTTGAGCAAGTTAGTAGACAAAAGTTCAGCTTCGGTTTTGTAGTCCTGTGTCGAACTACAATTTCTTCTGATGCGTAGAAATTGGCTGAACGGCAGATTATTTTTAAGGGTTTTAGGATGATAACTACTGTAAAGCAGCAAACTGTTCATATCAGTAGGTTTTTTCTAAAGGGTTGTATCTAGTTTGCCAACATGCAATCTGATAGTCAAATCTAGGAATGGAACTTCAGTATTGGAAATTGTGTGCGTGAATTTTAGATATTGGTTTTTGGTGTTAATCCATTCACAGAATTACGCAAGTTTGCATTCCGCCTTTCCAGAATATGAGTATATAATCTATATATCTCTTCCACAGCCTCAGGTTATTTCCGAAGGGGTTACTGGCATGCTGTATCACCTCCTGCTCAAATGTGGCCATATAGAGGCATGCCACACTCGGTGCGAACGTACTCCCCATCGAAGTACCCTGAGACTGGTGGAAGAGTAGTGATTTGAATTTGAAAAAATTCTCTGTGAGTGCTAAGGTGGCACATTGCATGATAAAGGAAATGGGGGTAGTAGACACCCATTCGGTACCCATCAGAGCCGTTTCTATTGCAGTCAGGGTCTCTCTTTGAGGGATATTAGTGTAGAGTTGTTCTACATCCAAGGTGACTAAAAAGTCAATGTCAGCAGTGTCTCCCAAACCGTCGATGATACGTAAGACATCGGTGGTGTCTCTTATGTACGAGGGGGTTTGTTTTACCAAAGGTTGGAAGTAATAGTCAAAGAATTTGGATAGGGGTTCTAACAGGGACCCTATCCCTGATACTATCGGCCTTCCTGGGACTGGGGTGGTCCCTTTGTGTATTTTTGGGAGGGTATAGAAGTACGGAGTCTTGGGTTGTTTTGTGATCAGGAACTCCGCCTCTTTCTTACTAATCCATCCGTTGCTCTCCGCTTCGAACACCATGGAAGCGATTTCATTTGTCAAACGCGTAGTGGGATTCACTGTTATGGAAGTATAGAATTTCCTATTCTGAAGCTGACGTAAGCATTCGGTGTCATAGTCTTTGGTGGATTGTATGACGGTGGCTCCCCCTTTGTCAGCTTGTTTTATAGTAATGCTAGTGTCTTCTGTGAGTGATTTAATAGCTGCACGTTCTTGATTAGACAGGTTGTGGAAAGGGACTGCTGTAGTCCCATTATCAAGTTCCTTGAGTACTGGTTTTTCAAAAGTCAACACTTCTGCTGGTACATACTCATGGATGGGGTGAAGGTGGAAGGTTTGTGTAGACCTGAGTCACTCTGACTAGGTTCAGGGGTGTCCTGAAAAAATGCTCTCAGATGAACCTTTCTGAACAGGTTTTGGATCTCACACTGTTCTTGGAACCTATCTACTCTAGGTGTGGGTACAAACCCCAACCCCTTTTCCAGCACTTTCTTCTCGATGGTAGTCAATTTTCTCTGTGATAAGTTCACCACTAGACTCTCCTGCCCCGTGTTTTGCTCCGGGTATCCATCCCGTTCGTTTGTTCGTCCTGCCACTGGACTTGTTTCTGCTCTCCTCTTCTGCGCCCTCTTCCTCTGCCCCAACCTCTGCCTAAAAAAGGTGGGTTCTCAGTGGGATAAAATGGTGGCTGATTTGGAGGGTACATAGGGAAAGGCCAGTAGGGAGGTTGTGGGCCGTGGAAGTACTGCATATTGTAGTTTGGATATTGCTGGGGGTAACTGCTCTTGTTAGAGGTGTAATCTGGTAATCCCTATTTAAAACCAGATTACACCTCTAACAAGAGCAATTACTCATCTGATGAGAACAGCGATACCAATAGGAGAGGTTCATCTAGTAGTGATTCGAGCAATGGGAGCTGGGGAGGTTACAATAAAAAAAAGAGGAACCCCCAGCAATATCCAAACTACAATATGCAGTACTTCCACGGCCCACAACCTCCCTACTGGCCTTTCCCTATGTACCCTCCAAATCAGCCACCATTTTATCCCACTGAGAACCCACCTTTTTTTAGGCAGAGGTTGGGGCAGAGGAAGAGGGCGCAGAAGAGGAGAGCAGAAACAAGTCCAGTGGCAGGACGAACAAACGAACGGGATGGATACCCGGAGCAAAACACGGGGCAGGAGAGTCTAGTGGTGAACTTATCACAGAGACAATTGACTACCATCGAGAAGAAAGTGCTGGAAAAGGGGTTGGGGTTTGTACCCACACCTAGAGTAGATAGGTTCCAAGAACAGTGTGAGATCCAAAACCTGTTCAGAAAGGTTCGTCTGAGAGCATTTTTTCAGGACACCCCTGAACCTAGTCAGAGTGACTCAGGTCTACACAAACCTTCCACCGTCACCCCATCCATGAGTATGGTGCCAGCAGAAGTGTTGACTTTTGAAAAAGCAGTACTCCAGGAACTTTATAATGGGACTACAGCAGTCCCTTTCCACAACCTGTCTAATCAAGAACGTGCAGCTATTAAATCACTCACAGAAGACACTAGCATTACTATAAAACAAGCTGACAAAGGGGGAGCCACCGTCATACAATCCACCAAAGACTATGACACCGAATGCTTACGTCAGCTTCAGAATAGGAAATTCTATACTCCCATAACAGTGAATCCCACTACGCGTTTGACAAATGAAATCGCTTCCATGGTGTTCGAAGCGGAGAGCAACGGATGGATTAGTAAGAAAGAGGCGGAGTTCCTGATCACAAAACAACCCAAGACTCCGTACTTCTATACCCTCCCAAAAATACACAAAGGGACCACCCCAGTCCCAGGAAGGCCGATAGTATCAGGGATAGGGTCCCTGTTAGAACCCCTATCCAAATTCTGTGACTATTACTTCCAACCTTTGGTAAAACAAACCCCCTCGTACGTAAGAGACACCACCGATGTCTTACGTATCATCGACGGTTTGGGAGACACTGCTGACATTGACTTATTAGTCACCTTGGATGTAGAACAACTCTACACTAATATCCCTCAAAGAGAGACCCTGACTGCAATAGAAACGGCTCTGATGGGTACCAAATGGGTGTCTACTACCCCCATTTCCTTTATCATGCAAAGTGCCACCTTAGCACTCACAGAGAAATTTTTCGAATTCAAATCACTACTCTTCCACCAGTCTCAGGGTACTTCGATGGGGAGTACGTTCGCACTGAGTGTGGCATGCCTCTTGAGCATTTGAGCAGGAGGTGATACAGCATGCCAGTAACCCCTTCGGAGATAACCTGAGGCTGTGGAAGAGATATATAGATGATATACTCATCTTCTGGAAAGGCGGAATACAAACTTGCGTAGAATTCTGTGAATGGATTAACACCAAAAACCAATATTTAAACTTCACGCACACAATTTCCAATACTGAAGTTCCATTCCTAGATTTGACTATCAGATTGCAGGATGGCAAACTAGATACAACCCTTTACAAAAAACCTACTGATATGAACAGTTTGCTGCTTTACAGTAGTTACCATCCTAAGACCCTTAAAAATAATCTGCTGTTCAGCCAATTTCTACGCATCAGAAGAAATTGTAGTTCGACACAGGAATACAAAACCGAAGCTGAACTTTTGTCTACTAACTTGCTCAAAAGAGAATACCCTAGAAATGAAATTAAGAAATGTATGAAATGCGCCCGGAATAATTACAGTGAGAGCCTTCTAGAGGTTAAAGAAAAAGAACTAGACAATACTCTCACTTGTGTGACCACCTACACATCCAGATCGAATTTGATCAAAAAAGCAGTAAACAAACATTGGGGTATCCTTAACACTGGGGACCTTGAATTACCTAAACCCAGATTTGCTTTCAAGAGAACAAATAATCTAAAAGACATGCTAATACACACGAGACCCATGAACAAGTCCGCCACTACCCAAGGACATTTATGGGACCTTCCACCGGTCAAAGGCCATTTCCCTTGTGGTTCGTGTTCTGTATGTCCCCAGACTAAACCAACTAAGGAATTGGAACTCACTGAGAGATTCACATGGAGAATTACAAAACACACCAATTGCAACACGACACGTTGCATATACTTGCTAACTTGCCCTTGTGGCAAGAACTATGTAGGCATGACCATGAGACCTATAAAAACAAGAATAACGGAACACAAGAGCAACATTCGCTGCCACAAGACAAACACAAAACTATACACTCACTTCACAGAGAACCAACATCCTCCTGAGAGTCTAAGCTGGGTGGTGCTAGAAGCCCACCAACAAATCACACAATCAGCCCTTTTTAGGATGGAACAAAGATGGGTGTACCGTTTAGACTCAGCCAATTGTGGCTTGAATGATGAAATCCCTTGGGGCTCCCTTCATTACTGATTGAGAACCCTACACCGCGGTCGCTTTCGAACCGGTGTGGGTCCCATGCAAGGTCTTATCACCATATCATTTAACCCCATGCAGCACCCTTTACTATCCCCAGGTGCAATTTTCAATACCAGAACTAACATGATATTAAGTTCCTGTTATCTTTAATTAGGTGACCCGTCACGTCATTGATAGTGAACTTATAATCTCCCAGCCTACCTGATAAGAGCCACCAGACTCGCGTCCCACTACTGCGTTCAACAAAATCTATATTTAGACCCCGCACATACGGGGGACATCTCAATGTACAAAGACATCTAATATGGGACCGACATTACATAGCAGAGTATTCTGTCCATTTTTGAACCATGTCAGCCACACGAGTGAAATAGACACCTCGCAACACACTGTATTGTATATTAGTAATACCCTCAACTTTAAGTAGGAAACCATCATACAATAGATTTTGAAGCTTGCTCAATTGAGCACCAAACATACCATCAATGAATTTTGATCAGTACTCGTCTTGTGTTTGCATTTTCAGAATGCACAAGATGCTGCCAGGGTTCATTTCTCCTCCGCACTAGTAAACATACCATTAATGAATTATTGAACAATACACCTCTTGTGTTTATAATAAAAGAGTGCACAAGATGTTGCCAGTGGTAACTACGCCTCTGCGCTAGTCCATCCGAAGATGGCCGCCATATTCACATAGTCAAGTGATCACGTTACACAGATAACACGCTACCCTCGGTTTTTAATAGGAAACCATCATACAATAGATTTTGAGGCTCGCCCAGTGGAGCCCCAAAACATATCATTAATGATTTATGGATCAACACACCTCATGTGTTTGCAGTAATAGAATGCACAAGATGTTGCTAGGGTTAACTACTCCGCTCTAGTCCATTCCATGATGGCCGCCACATTCACGTAGTCACGTGATCACGCTACACAGACAACACGCCACCTTTTGACCCTAGCCACTCCCCCTCGGCCTTCCCGCGCGCGCCCCTGTGATTGCCATGAAGGGTATTAAACGCTGCCTTCCGCGGTGTTGGATCACCATCCTGGGAGCAGCGGGGTAGGTCGGCCGACGGGCTCCGAATTGCAGCAGGTAAGTTGGCGCGCTGGATTAAAAGGCTCTTCTGGTCAACTACGCGATAAGGAGGTAAGAGGAAACTGACCCAGTCCCTGTGTTGTTTTCTTTTGGGGGGGCGATCCCTCTCATCCCTTAGCTCTATTGATGAGTTGCTCCGCACAAAACCAAGACCCGGGGGACATTGACAAAGCGGCTGCTATTCTGGTCATCCTTAACTCCGCTTGTAATGTGTTGCCTGAGTACCAGGATCCCTCCGCAGTCCTAAAGGTGTGTAACTACGGCATACTTGTTGATGGTATTTGGGATGAGATGCGACAGTACCCACGCAGTTCACACACAGACTGACCACGATCCCCTTTTTTCCTGATCTGTATTTGGCACAGCTAGGACGCCAGTAATCAGGACACTGACCCCTGACATGTTATTGTGTATTTCTTCCCCGTATCCCTATCATTGTAGAGACACCATACATTGTGTCTTTTACTCTCCGCTGCAACTGAAGAGGCATATCTTTATACCTAACTAGGTGAGTTTTCACATCACTCACCACCACGGTGTTGTCACATGTGCTTAAGAATATCAAGAGGGGTATTGCTTATGATAGTCACCTAGTGTTTTACATTGAAATGCATGACTAGCATTGTTTTTTAACCCAATTACGTATATCTAATACACCTTTAACCGTCTAATGTGAAGCTGACATGGATTGTTGTATTTTTCTCTTTTTTTGTACTACAGGTCGCCTCATTTCCCCAAGGGTAATGTCCCTGGGGACCACCAGTGGTAGGTAGCATTGCACTTCACCACTCACGTGTAGATAGTTTCACTTTTATTCACATGGTCCTGAAGAATCGCCCATGATCACTCCTTGACAACATTAGGCGAGAAACATGTTGACCTCCTGGGAGTTGAGTACTCGTTTTGTCACATTATAACAAAAGATTTACCCCTCCCTCTTGACTTTTAATCAGGTTGGGTTCCTCGCAGAATAAATTTTACAACAGAGGTCTCCCTTACCTGTTTTATCACCACTTCATACATCTACACTCACGTAGGCCCCTCACACCCACGTCACCCTTACGGCAAGGAACAAAAGATCTCCGATAAAGAGCCCCTTTAAGGGTGCCCGTCGGGCATTGCAGCGCCGGCCCGACGAGGAGCAGGCCCATATGATGAAGCATGACACCTAGCTTTCTGGGTGTGTGAGGGCCCTAGTTCCGCAAGGAGGATTGCCCCTCCTCACGACCTGTAGAACCTTTTATAGTATTTATCTTGTGAGTGATTAATACATCACTTAGGAACTTCGTACCCTTTTTCTTGTTAACGCTTTGGTGCACTAGACTCAGACACTCCTGTGGCTTCGCCCAGTGGCGTAGCTAGCCCTCGGGTTGCCCATGACGGTCCCTGCATTTGCTGCCCGTGGCGGCGGCAGTGACGAGCGGGGGTGGGGGGGGTTGCTGGCTAGTATTCTCTGTTTGCGGCAAACAAATTGAGGAGCGGGAGGGGCTTGCTGTTGCCGCCCCAAGACGGGAGGTAATAGCCGGGGGAGGCTAACGCCCCCAAAACTCGTGCCGTCTGGGGCGGACCAACCCCCCAGCTATGCCACTGGCTTCGCCTACAAGGTCGCAACCTCTAGAACAGGGATGAAACGCATTTTACCGTTGCTGAAAAACCGAGCAACCTCCGCTGCTATCACACCCTGCCAATTATATCTCTGAATGTTTATCCATCAACACACAGTGGGCTCTAGAGTGCATGGACATATTGCCCACACCAACAGCCCTGAAATGTGTATTGACTCATCAGGAGAGGGTGGGGGAGGAGGGATGGGAACGTTTGATAAGACAAGGGGGTCGGGAAACAGTAACTAGGCCACTGCTGGCATCGATTAAAGGTACCGACTGTAATAATGTGATAAGTTGTATATTGCATAAAAACCCTAATAAAATCTGTTAAAAAAAAAAAACATAAAAACAAAACTGCTTACTATCCCAACAAGGCCTCTTTCCTCAGAGCAGAGATGAAGAACATAGTAACACAAAAAGGAGACAACTGTTCTGTGCACAGCACATTATGTGCATTTCACTTTAAGGAGAACATATTGTCCCTATTTTGCAAGAAGATAGGCTTCCGTGTCTTAGTAATGCTTGGAATGTTCGCAAGCACACAAAGAGAGGTGCAAAACAATGAAACAGCGAACCAGCGCAGCAGTCGCACCTCCCTCCTTATCCCCAAAAGTGTCCAGATATATATTGTAGAGGGCAGCGGTGCATGCACATCCACTGCACCTGCTGTTTCCAAGGTGCGACCTCAAAAGATCTGAAATGTTCAACATATATATGTGAAGTGCACCGCACAATCAAAATTCCACAAAGAGTTAGTCCTTTCTTTTCTTATGACGTTTAAGGTAATATTTATTTTCCATAGAAATGGAACAAAACAACCAACGCGTTTCGTCCACCACATGTGGACTTCATCAGGGCATAGATTTTGACTTTCAAGGTATTGAAGCCAAAGGCGAGCCACAATTCATCATTTTAGGACAGTATAGATTCCTGGTATAAATATTGACCTTCAATTCAACGAGTCCACATATGTTTAAGGGCAGGCAAATCTCATAATAATTCCAGATTATATGGCAGAGAGGCACCTTGATACGTGCCGTCTCCCGCCTCCCAAGCTGGTGTCTCTCCGTGAGTCCACTTCCTGTGAGAGAGGTGTTTGGGGCACCTCCAGACTGTAAACCAGTGGTTAATTTGTAAGTAAATAAGTGCCTGGGCCCAAATTATTGCCCTAGAGACCACTTCAGCTTGCATGACCATCCTTACCTGCCATCACTGCTGTATGCTAGTGTGTGGGCTCTGTATTAAGCCTCACACTCCTTTAAATGTGACAGGTTGAACTACTCTAGGCCACCCGAGGTTGTAAGAATGACCTAGATGCACTGGAATACTTGTTAAAATGTGCATTTAACTGTTGAACAGATGTGTTCTACTCAAAAATAGGCAGGCAGTGCCCTTATGTGGTGGACTGTCATACGTAAGGGCCAGTGTTAAGTGTTTGGTGGTGCCGAGCAGCGGCAATCACTGACACAAATTAATCACTACTGCAGACTACACAAAACCTGGACAATTTGATGAATGTACTGCTGAGTAATTTGCAGCAGGAAAGCCGACTGTGGCACTCTTTAGTACACAGGGTGTGCATCACGTTTCATTCATTTCCTCCATTAGAAAAAGTGAATAGAGTTCAGTGGAACAAGAAGCAGTGGTGCAATGCTATTTATTACATAATTATCTGCAAAGAGTACTTAGGGTAGAGCAGTTCTAGAGTTGAAGGACCCCAATGTAGAACATTCATGGCCTCCACTGGAAGATGGAATCTTTGCTGGCAGTCAGGGGTGGAAGATCACTTCGGCAAACAATATGGGCATAGCTAGTGCCTGCAGCCAGTAGGCTACAAGAAGTGTATGGTTGTATGTGTTTGTGTTTTCAGGTATCAGTAAAAAGTAGGAGTCAAGTTGTATATAAGGGTATGCACGTGATTGAATTGTGTGATCCTGCACCATTTGTTGCATGCTTCTAAAGGGGGAACTAGGAACCCCATTCGAAAGGAGGCTGGGAATAGCAGAAATCGGATTTTCTACATTTAAACCAAACAGGGACTGATGAAAAGCTTTTTGTGCATCTCTGTACAGAGCCCTGTCTCCGGGGTACCACCCGCTATAGCAGATGGTTTAAAACGAGTTGAAATATGAGAACAACATGCTTGTAGTGACGTCCCTGAGGGAGAAGTCTAGCATGGTCTTACCTGAACGGCTGGCGTATCTTAGCTATCGTGCTTGACGGGGTGCTACTATTGCAAATTTACTATGTGTTTTATTGTGGGGTGTTATTACTACTGTGCATTCTGTATATTTTGTAACAATGCCAAACTGTGCTGCATTCTCTGTATAAGCAGTTTTTTTTGCCATGTTTTTTTTAAAAACAACTTTTATTGATTTTGAAAGGCATACAAAAGGAAGAGGCCCAATGGGGGAATATGCACTCAAACAATGATCAATGACATCATATCTGGGGCAAAAAGTAAAAACTTGCACATAAACACCCGCCCCACCACACCGCACCGCACACCCCACCATCAGTAATGACACCCAGCAAATTTCTGACACAAACCAACTGCATACCGCCCCCCTCCAGCCCACTCCTAGCACTCAAAAGTCCAGATTTCATCCTGTACCATTATCCAGTATTTGTAAAGCGCGAACAATTACCTGAGGGCGTCAAGGAGCTGGGGGCCGTCGGGAAGATTAAGCGAGCTATTGCCCAGAGTCACATGGTGCTGGGCTGATCTGCCGCCGGCGCCGGGGATCGAACTGTGAGCCCCCAGGTTCCGGAGTCACTGTCTCCAAAGAAAGACTCCTTCCCCTTTTGTCCCTCCTTTTCCTCTTGCGCGTCCAGATGCGGACACCTACATTATTGAGGTTAAAAACTATCCCTCACACTGTCCGACAGTCAGGTCCGTACTGGGAACCCAAAGCAGTCCTGGCAAATTTTGTCAGATCAGCCCCTGTATGGTGCACAGCGAGTGAGCCTGACCACTACAAGGGAGGGTTTTCGTGGGGTTCTCCCTCCAAGAAAAGTTGGGAAAAAATAGTGCATTCTGCAACACATTTTTAATTATATATTCAATTGTAGTAGCTTTTAAAGCATAGTAAATGATGACCTTACTGGGCACCAGGATACGACAATCTTTGTTGGGGCTCTTCAATAATTCCCTCACTATCACCCTCCAACAGTGCCTCTCATCTCTCCATAGCCCCTCTCACATGTATTTTATTTGTTTTATAGCACCTTTCATACCAGTGTAGGGTGTCGGAGTACTTTACATCACACACACATACAGAGATAATGAATCATACATGTGTAAATAAGTGTATAGCAAATGTTACATAAGGCAAAGGGGACTACAAGGCATAGGATTCACATGCTATCCATACTGGTAGGTACCTTTTAAGAGTGATTGGTCTGGAGAAGCACAAACTCAGGATTCCGAACATAACAAAGTGGTTAGGGTTGACTTTAATAATAAGAATTTATTTCTACCCAAGCAAATCTTTTTTATTAACATCAGGCCAATGAAAGACTGGGAAAAAAACATAATTTTCTAACCTGTACCATGTAGCTTGCATGCAGCTCTTTGGTGGCAGTTCATAGCTCACTGTGCTATATTACAATTGTAACTTATGAACGGCACAGTAACAAAAGAATCTCTGTGACAAAAGCAGTAACCCACTGAGTTATACACATAAAATATTGTTCTTTGATATGCATGGTACACGTTCTTTGCAGCAGGCATGTTAACCCTCTTCACCACCTTAGATGAGTCAGCAGGTACATTAATCACCAGAGTTAACTTGACACTTTTATTGTTGCCCCAAAACTGCTGAATATACAAGGAACTTTGCAGTGCTGTTAAAAATGCTGCACTGCTACAAACCTGGCCCCCTCTAACAAAACTGGCCCCCCACCCTTCCAGTCTCCCGGGGAAATGCCAAATTGCCCGGTAAGACCAGTCCGGCCCTACCGACAGCCCCACCACCAATGGCTACATTGAGGGGGGTAATCCAAGAAGTGACTGATGCTATCAACTAAACCTGTCCCTGTAGGGGGTTTGACCCATTGCTCATTGTAAGAATGTGTCCTGTGGGGTGATCCAATATCACTGTAATACGGTGCAAGCAGCTTCCTTGTTTCGATCAACCGTAGGCCAGCCCTTTATATAGCTCAATGCTAAGGTTCTTTAGGAGAACTCAGTCCCACGGATTTAAATACCTCAATGGAGTATTAGCAGAGAGAGATACAGTGCATGTTCAAGTTCATGTAGCTCAAGTTAACTGTTGGATTGGGCACATGGAACTCACAAATGATCAGCAGCTGGTAACCAGAGCAGGGTTGATCATCTTACTTACAGTTCCCAGTAGGGTGGGCCAGTAGCCCCACCACTTCTGACAGTCATCGTTGCTCCTTGTCTACAGTGGCTCTGAGCGGCAGCAGCCCAGGTCCCTCAGCAACACAAGGTTCATCGCTAAGAGGAATCCCTCACCGAGGTGGTCTCGTCTAAAGGTTTTATGTTGTGGCAGAGTCGAGGGGAGAGGATGTAGCCTTACGGCTAGAGCGGTAGACCTCGAAGCTGGGGAACCGGGTTCGAGTCTCGGCAACGACGCTCAACATCCTGTGATTCTGGGCAAATCACTTAATCGCCCTGTGCCTAACAAAAATGAATGTGTCCTTCTGTAACGAAACTTGCGCTCATGTAAAGCGCTCTTGTACCCGATGTCTCAGGGCTAGTTTGCGCTATATAAAAAAAGAGTCAGCACCAGTTCTCTGGCAGGTTACACGCATGTCATGGCAGCAATGGCTAACGTACTGGAATTGTAGAATGATTTGGCACACTTGGCTTTGTTGTGGAAGCTCAAAGGGAGGCCAGGAGACCCTCTCTAGACTCGGGTCAGTACAAGTTACATTCCCTAGTTCAATCAGTTTCTTTTGGGCTGCTCACACTACAGACTCATTGGGTGGGTTTCTCCACCTCGGCAGTCTCTTCGTCAAGTTTAGGCACTAAGGCTCTCCAGCAAGATGTGGAGTCTTCATGTGATGTTACCTCTGGCTATCAGAAGATACTATCCCTGAATCTCAGTAGTCTGTCCCTTTGTCAGTGAATAACTTAGAATTGAAAAACAGTGCCATAGATTGGGTCCCTCTTCTGTACACATGCACATGGTGGAGTTTAGAGTGGTTGCTTTTTATAGTTTAAGTCTTTCTTCTATTGAGAAGGCATAATCTAAGGCAATGCCTCTCACAGAAGGCAGCAACAGTGTTGGCTCCAACGGAAGTACCCGAAGTATGAGCACAATGAAGTGTGAAAACTGTGCATCTCTCCAGTGGTGGCCGCCACAAACAATGGGTGGTGGGGTGGGTGGTGGGAACGCGGAAGGGGTGCTGGGGATTTGTGCAGGGGGAGTTGGTAATAATATATTTTAAAAAAAGAACTTACCTGAAGCCGCCTGCCGCGTTGTGTCGCACCTCCTCTCCTGTTCTTGGTCCCAGCAGTCCCTGGGACAGACTCCCATCCAATTCCCGTGCTGCAGAGCAGCGTGGGGATTGGCCTGTGCGGGCTGGAAAGACCCTCCTCTCAGACCCGGGAGTCTGTGGGGTTTCTCCATCCCGGCTGTTCAATGCAGCCGGTCCTCAGAAACCTAAGTGCGCATGTGTGTTTTGGCTGGCCTGAGACGGCCGCCAAACACATATGCGCACTTATGGAGTGTGCATAGCACTCCTCCTCCCCCTCCCATTCCTCGGCCCACCCCTCCCTACAATGCTGGCTCAGAGCCGGCAAATAAAAAATAAAACGATGCTAGAACATCGAAAATTCTTCTGTGAAACCTTTTTAAAGGTTTAGGTCAGTGGTTTGGAACGGGTGTCTAAGGCCCCAGTGCAAGCAAGGAAAATGCGCCCCTGACTGTTGGTACTATTGTAGATTAGATAAAAATCAGGGATCATTGGCCCCTAAGGTCACTTACCACTGCACCTACTAAGAGCTACGCCCCCTGCTTTAGGTCAAACGTATTTAGTTAGTGTTCACCCCAGGACTTTTTGCCTTCCTCCTGTATTTCTTTCTGACCTGTTGTTGGTGGTTTTATGACTCTGCACACTTTACCACTGCTGATCAGTGTTAAAGTGCATATGCAGTCCCTGTTAATTGTTGTCATGGATTGGTGTTTCCATGATTGGCTATTTGATTTACTAGTCAGACCCTAGTACAGTGCACTGTGTGTGCCCAGGGCCTGTAAATCAAATGCTGCTAGTGGGCTTGCAGCACTGATTGTGCCACCCGCAGAAGCAGCCTGTAAAATGTAACTCTGGCCTGCCATTGCAGAGCCCGTGTGCAGTCTAGTACTGCCATGCCGACCAGGCAAGTGCACCCACTTGCCAGTCCCTAAACCTTCCCTTTTCTACATCTCAGTCACCCCTAAGGTAGGCCCAAGGTAACCCTGTGGACAGGGTGCATTGTATGTGAAAGGTGTAGGACATGCCCTGATGTGTGTGGTGTGTCCTGATAGTGAATTACAGCCAGTTTCGTTTTTCACTATTGCAAGGCTACCTGTTCCCATAGGACCGAATGGGGAGTTTGTTTATAACATCTTATAAACATAACTGATCCTGGGAACAAGGTAGAGAAATAAAGTTTAGTATGCCTGAACTCAGAATGTTAAAGTGCATCTTTTAGTATGGGTGATTTTTACATTCTGTGTTTAAAAATACCACTTTTAGAAAGTAGGTATTTTCTTGCCTAACCATCCAGTGTGCCTCTGCTAGGTTTGTGTATTGCATGTCTGGCTTTTGGATGACAGGGGCTGGAGAGGGGCTGTGGCTCCAGAAGTCTGATGAGTCAGGGCTAGGCTGAATGGACCTGGGCTGCATTTAAAGTAGGGGTAGGAGATTTCCTTTTCACCTGAATGGGCCTGGTCTGCCTTCAACAATGCTCTCTCCACCTCCTGCCAGGAAGCTGCACCGGTGAGGACAGAACTGTTTTTGGCTGGGTACAGACAATCTCTGCCTTCAGAGAACAAAGGATTTTTGTGGATAAAAAGAGGGGCCCAGAACTCAGACTTTTAGATCACTTCTGGGAATCAAGAGAAACCGTTTGCCAAGGAGAAGAGCCGGAGAAGCTGAGGAAGATTACTGTCCCTGTGCTGTTTGTTGTCTGGGGTTGGCCTGCAGTGGCTACTTGCTGCCAAGGAAGGAGAAAAGGGACTTTGCTGTTTGCTTTGCCATCTACTTGAGGACACAAAGACTTCATTTATTCTGTCTCTCTGCATCTGGAACTGCTGTTTCAGCTGCCACAGAAGGAAATTGCAACACCGACGCCGGTGAGCGAAGCCGTAACCTGCAGCGAAGCCGTGGGCACCGCTCGTGAAGAGCACGACGCATCGCATCGACTTGCACCATAGGCCCGACGCCTGCTGACGCCGTGCCGAATCGACTCCGACGCTTCATCAACGCAGAGCCGATACTCGACGTGGGTGACTACCGAATCCATCGACACCGCACCATCGTAAGGAACAGAGGCCTCCCCGCCGCTGTGACGTCACCTCCCCGACACAGTAAGGAACAGACGTCTCACCTCCCCTGCACCGCAGTAAGGAACTGAGGCTTCACCTCCCCTGGGTCGTAAGGAACAGGCGCCGCTCGACGCCGACGAAGCATCACCTCCCCGACGCCGTGCGACGCCGTTGTTTTCATCGTTTCCAAGGTACTGTTCTTCGGGGGTCTGTTTGACTCCGCGCCCGACGCCGCGCGCCTCGCAGTCGGTGCAGTACTTTGGGATTTCTATCTGTCACAACGTCGTGATAACTCCAGGTGGAGTTATTTGTTGCTAGAAGCTAATTTGAGTGAATAACATATTTTTAAGGATATTTATGATACTGTATTGTGGATTTTTGTCGTTTGGTCTTGTTTTGGCTTAGATAAAGATTACTTATTTTTCTAAACTGGTGTGGCGTCCATTTGTAGTGTTTTCACTGTGTTACTGTATGTGTTCACAAATGCTTTACACACTGCCTCTGAGATAAGCCTGTCTGCTCGTGCCAAGCTACCAAAGGGGTAAGCAGGGGTTATTTTAGAAGTGTATCCCCCTTACCCTGACTAGAAGCAAGGGTCCCTATTTGGACAAAGGTACCTACCTCTGCCAACTAGAGACCCCAATTTCTAACATTGGTGGTCAGCGGTGATGATAGGACTTGCATTTGTGACTTACATACAGTGATTGGTGTACACTACTAGCATAGTGCCGACCATTACGTGACCACATACTGTTTTTTCTGTTTTCTGGTGTCCTCCTGGAAGTATTTTGTGATACTAGGACTCTGGTTAGTTGTTGCAAAATGGAACTTGACTTCTGGCACATGTTCATCTACACAATGAAGGAGCTACGTGTGTTCTGCAAGGAAAGAGGGCTCCTGTGAAGAGAAGGTCCAGGTAGGATCTAGAGGCATCCCTATTTCATTATGAGTTACCCCGTTGGGGGCCAACACTACCAGCTGAGTCTGAGGAGGAGGAGTTCTCTGAAAGTGAGGAAGAAACAGAAAAAGTTGGCTGGCTTCTCGCTTGTGAGCAGAGGCTGAGAGAGCTTGATGAGGAGCTCGAGAGGGCTGAGACCAAGAGGGCCTTAGCCCAAGAAGAAGAAATGTGTGTAGCTCAGGAAGTGAGCTTGGCTGGGTTGGAGGTGGAGTCCAGCTCAGATGGTGGCAGCAAAATTGAGTTATCTAGTGCTGAGGGAGCAGTACACACACCCAGAGATGTGGCGCCTGACTTGAAGGAGGAGGTTAGCATCCGCCAGGGGGTTCAAGGATATGAGGTAGCTCCAGTGATGCGCAGTGTCCCTGAGGTGGATTGGGGAACTGGTACAGGGGTTCATAGTCCTAGTGGTGGGCCGGACACTCTACTGACTCTAGATGAGAGGTGCAGGGAGAGGGGTTCCCCCATGGTAGAAGTCCTGGTGTGTGAGTGTGGAGACCGCCCAGAAGAGTGTTGGTTGAGTGACAGAGACAGTCAGACACTGTCTTGCCAATCTCAGGAGTGTGGTGTGGGGTACATGTGCGAGGCACTGGATGGTAAGGCAAAGGATAGCTTGGTTAACACCTGTGTGGGGTTGTATGATTCAATTCGTGGAGCGCATATTTTAAGTCCCTGTTTTCCAGAGCTATGCCAACGCCTGGTGGAGTGTGAGTTCTCTGACCCTAGGGAGCTCACACTGGAGGTGGACCTTTTGGTGGATTCCAGAGGGTATGAAGAGGCATCTGGGGGTGATCCTAAAGGAGGTGGCTCAGGTTTTCCCCAACCAAGTGAGGTAGGGGAGGGTGGTGGTAGCCCAGATAGGTCCCAGAGTAGTGGGAGGGGTGTAGGGTCCCATGTCCTGTCTCAAAGGAGAAGCAGTGGGAGTGGGAGGTGTCCCGAGGTGCCCAAAACCCAGTCCCAAGGCCTGGTTGGTTCCATGAGTGAACACCAGGAGGGGGGCCTAGTCTTTACCGGGAGGCCATCCCCTGGGGGAGATCCCAAGGTGTCAGTTGAGCTGGGGGAGACTGCTGTAACCAGTATTCCACCAGCTCTGGTGGGGAGGGTGCATGAGTCCAGAGAGAGGGGTGAGAGGGGGACGCAGTCCCCAGTGGAAGGACCAGTGGGTCAGGGGTTGCCAGCTCGGAGGTCAGAGCATCCCAGGACTGACCCTGGTGAGGCCACTTCTGGCCTGGGAGGTCTTCTTGTTCTGTCAGGTGGACAGGAGGCTGGAGACCTGCGCCAGGCAGACTCTGAATAAACTCCAGAGGGGGTGTGTTTCCCATGGGGGGGTTGGTATACTCCCCCAAAGTCCTGGGTTGCCAGGCACAGGTACAGCCTAAGGTTACAGACCCTGGGTTGGAGGGCCAGGTTCAGGGTGTCCCCCCTGACCTGGAGGAGGGGGCAGCTGCTAACAGTGCCCCTACTGGTTTGTCTTCTGGGGGCACCGCTCCAGGTGGGAGGATGCAGGGCCCCAGTAAGGGGGACGGGGAGAGGGCAGCCTCACCCCTGATCTCTGCCCAGTCTAAGGGTACAGACCCTAAGCTGGGATCCCAGTTGCAGGATAGAACCCCTGAACTGGTGGGCGAATTGTGCAGGACACCTGCCACAGGTGCCCTGACAATACTGGAAGGGGGTACCGCTCCAGGTGGGAGGGTGCAAAGCCCCAAGGGGGAGGACCAGGTGTGGGAGAGCCCATCCCAGTCCTCTGTCCAGTCTCAGGGTACAAACCCTGGGCTGGTGGGTCAGTGTCAGGATGTCATCCCTGACCTGCCAGGAGGGAGAGTGGACAAAGGGTGTAGGCACCTGGGGCTACTGCCCCCACTCTCTGACGCCACAGAGGTTGGAGGACCATAAAAGGCTTGGGGCCTGGGTCTCATCATTGACAACTGTCAGTGGCCACTGTGGCTTGCTGTCCTGGTGGACAGAGTTGCCCCTGGGAGGGGGACATGAGTCACTCCCCGGGGGTGGACTGGGCCACACCACTGGGTTGGCCCGGTGGGTACTGCCTGCCTGTTGGGACACACCTGTGAGCAAGCTAAGGTTAGGTGCTGCACAGATGGTGTCCACAGGTGAGTAGGAGGGTTTCCCATGGGTTAGCTTAATGGGCCCTGAGAGTATGGACAGAGGATTCCAAATGGGTTCAGATTGACGTAGAATTGGAGTATGCCCCTGCAGTTGCGGGCCAGGGTCCATGTTCTATCGCCCCAAGCAGGGAAGCCTATCAAGGTTTTGATTAGTCTACCCTGGCTTTAGGCTGGAAGGGGGTTGTGTTGGGCTTGGCCCTTTTTGCAGGGTCATCCCAGGACTTTTTGCCTTCCTCCTGTATTTTCTTCTGACCTTTTGTTGATGGTTTTATGTCTCTGTGCTCTTTACCACTGCTGATCAGTGCTAAAGTGCATATGCTGTCCCTGTAAATTGTTGTTATGGATTGGTGTTTCCATGATTGGCTATTTGATTTACTAGTCAGACTCTAGTACAGTGCACTGTGTGTGCCCAGGGCCTGTAAATCAAATGCTGCTAGTGGGCTTGCAGCACTGATTGTGCCACCCACAGAAGCAGCCTGTAAAATGTAACTCTGGCCTGTCATTGCAGAGCCTATGTGCAGTCTAGTACTGCCATGCCGACTTGGTAAGTGCACCCACTTGCCAGTCCCTAAACCTTCCCTTTTCTACATATGTCACCCCTAAGGTAGGCCCAAGGTACCCCTGTGGGCAGGGTGCATTGTATGTGAAAAGTAGGGCATGCCCTGATGTGTGTGGCATGTCCTGATAGTGAATTACAGCCAATTTTGTTTTTCACTATTGCAAGGCTACCTGTTCCCATAGGACCGAATGGGGAGTTTGTTTATAACATCTTAGAAACATAACTGGCCCTGGGAACAAGGTAGAGAAATAAAGTTTAGCATGCCTGAACTCAGAATGTTAAAGTGCATCTTTTACTATGGGTGATTTTTACATTCTGTGTTTAAAAATACCACTTTTAGAAAGTAGGTATTTTCTTGCCTAACCATCCAGTGTGCCTCTGTCTGCTAGGTTTGTGTATTGCATGTCTGGCTTTTGGATGACAGGGGCTGGAGAGAGGCTGTGGCTCCAGACGTCTGATGAGTCAGAGCTGGGCTGAATGGACCTGGGCTGCATTTAGAGTAGGGCGAGGAGATTTCCTTTTCACCTGAATGGGCCTGGTCTGCCTTCAACAATGCTGTCTCCACCTCCTGCCAGTAAGCTGCACCGGTGAGGACAGAATTGGTTTTGGCTGGGTACAGACACTCTCTGCCTTCAGAGAACAAAGGATTTTTGTGGATAAAAAGAGGACCCCAGACTTTTAGATCACTTCTGGGAATCAAGAGAAACCTTTTGCCAAGGAGAAGAGCCAGAGAAGCTGAGGAAGATTACTGCCCCTGCGCTGTTTGTTGTCTGGGGTTGGCCTGCAGTGGCTACTTGCTGCCAAGGAAAAGGAGAAAAAGGACTTTGCTGTTTGCTTTGCCATCTACTTGAGGAAGAAAATCTCCAAAGGCTTGAAATTGAGCTTGCCTCCTGTTTTTGAAGTCTCAGGGATACAAAGACTTCATTTCTTCTGTCTCTCTGCATCTAGAACTGCTGTTTCAGCTGCCACAGAAGGAAATTGCAACACCGACGCCGGCGAGCGACGCCGTAACCTGCAGCGAAGCCGTGGGCACCGCTTGTGAAGAGCACGACGCATTGCCTCGACTTGCACCGTAGGCCCGACGCCTGCTGACGCTGTGCCGCATCGACTCCGACGCCGGGGCTTCATCAACGCGGAGCCGATACTCAACGTGGGTGACTACCGAATCCATCGACACCGCACCGTCGTAAGGAACAGAGGCCTTGCCGCCGCTGTTAAGTCACCTCCCCGACACAGTAAGGAACAGACGTCTCGCCTTCCCTGCACCGCAGTAAGGAACTGAGGCTTCACCTCCCCTGGGTCGTAAGGAACAGGCGCCGCTCGACGCCGACGAAGCATCACCTCCCCGACGCCGTGCGACGCCGTTGTTTTCATCGTTTCCAAGCTACTGTTATTTGGGGCTCTGTATGACTCCTCGCCCGACGCCACGCACCTCGTGGTCGGCGCCGTACTTTGGGATTTCTATCTATCACGACATCGTGATAACTCCAGGTGGAGTTATTTGTTACTAGAAGCTTGATTTGAGTGATTAACCTATTTTTAAGGATATGTTTGATACTGTATTGTGGATTTTTGTTGTTTGGTCTTGTTTTGGCTTAGATAAAGATTACTTATTTTTCTACACTGGTGTGGGGTCCATTTGTAGTGTTTTCACTGTGTTACTGTATGTGTTCACAAATGCTTTACACACTGCCTCTGAGATAAGCCTGTCTGCTCGTGCCAAGCTACCAAGGGGGTGAGCAGGGGTTATTTTAGAAGTGCATCCCCCTTACCCTGACTAGAAGCAAGGGTCCCTATTTGGACAAAGGTACCTACCTCTGCCAACTAGAGACCCCCATTTCTAACAGTTAGACTGACACACTCATCAAGAATACCATTTGTTAGAATTGGGGGTCTCTAGTTGGCACAGGTAGGTACTTGTGACAAATAGGGACCCTCGCCTCTAGTCAGGGTAAAGGGGTACACTCCTAAAATAACCCCTGCTCACCCCCTTGGTAGCTTGGCACGAGCAGACAGGCTTATCTCAGAGGCAGTGTGTAAAGCATTTGTGAACACATACAGTAATCTAGTGACAACACTACAGATGGACACCACACAAGGTTCATATCAAAAATAAGTATTCTTTATATAGTTTTAACACAAGACCATAAACGACAAAAATCCACAATACTGTACTTAAAATGGTAGTTTTAGCTTAGTTCAGTTCAGTTCTTAAGATGCGACACGTTAAGTCAATGTACCTTACGATGCGGGACGCTTCCACAACAAGCAATGTTGCAGCGATGGAAATGCGACAAAGTTCTGGTGCAAAGAAATAAAGACGTCAAGTTCTTCCTGATGCGGCACGCTTCTCCGATGTTGCGAGAAGTCTCGATTCGATGCGTCAACTGCAGCGGCGACACCCTTGTTCAGCGATGCGACGGCAACAGCTTCGGCTGCGACACTCTTCTCCAACGTTGCGAGACGCTTCCGCTCGATGCGACAACTGCAGCGGCAACACCCTTGTTTCGTGATGCGACGGCAGCAGCTCCGACGGCGGCACGCTTCTCCGTGGATGCGAGGCGCTTCTCTCGATGCGGTGCAATGCGTCAGCTACAGCGGCGACATCTATGATGCGACGGCAGCGGCTGCGACGGCGACACGCTTCTTCCTCGATGCGAGACTCTTCTCTTGATGCGGTGCAATGCGACAGCTACAGCGGCGACATCTACGATGCGACGGCAGCGGCTGCGACGGCGACACGCTTCTTCGGGGTTGCGGGACGTTTCTCGAGATGCGGTGCAATGCGACAGCTACAGCGGCGTCATCTCCGTGATGCGACGGCGGCGGCTGCGACGGCGACACGCTTCTCCCTCTTGAGTCGCGCTTCCAGCTCCTTGCGACACGCAGTCCCTTCAGAAGGCCCAAAACAGCAGCAGGCACTTCCAAAGGATTCTTGGGGAGCTGGTGGTTGAAGTCTGTTGTCCCTGAGACTTCAGCAGGAGGCAAGCTCTTTTCTCAAGCCCTTGGAGATCCTTCACAAGTTGAATAAAAGTGCACACAAAGTCCTTTCTCCTTCCTTTGGCAGTCAGGCAACCACTGCAGGCAGATCCCTCTAGCTTAGGGATAGTCCTCTCCTCAGTTTCTTCTGGTTCCTCTCCTCAGCAAAGGTTTCTTCTTGTTTTCCCAAAGTGATCTAATTTCCTAGGGGTCTGGGTCCCCTTTTTATACACAGTTTTCCTTTGTTCTCTGAAGGCAGAGAGGCCTCTGCCTAGTCCAAAACCAGTTCTGGTCAGTCCTGGAGCACTTTGTTTTTCTGACTCCTTCTTTCCTTTCAGAATGTGGGGCAGGGTGCTCAGCCGCCCGGCAGGAGGTGGAGCCAGCATTGTGGAAGGCAGGCACAGCCCTATTCAGACCCAGGTGCAACTCCTCCCTCCACTCTGGATGCAGATCTTTCTATTCAGCCCTGTGCTGACTCACCCTGTCTCCTGTAGCCACCCCCAGCCCCTGTCACTCAATCTCCAGACAAGGAATACACAACCTAGCAGAGGCAGGCTTGGAAGTTTAGGCAAGAAAATACCCACTTTCTAAAAGTGGTATTTTCAAACACAGAATGTTAAAACCAACTTCACTAAAAGATGTATTTTATCATTCTGAGTTCAGGCATACTAAATTCGTTTTTCTACCATGTTCCCTGGGCCAGTTCTGACTATAAGGTGTAATAGTCAGTCTGCCCATTCTGGCCTATGGAGAGCAGGTAGCCTTGCAATAGTGAAAAACGAAAATGGCTGTAATTCACTATTAGGACATGCCACACACACCAGGGCATGTCCTACCTTGTACTTACAATGCACCCTGCCCTAGGGCCTACTTTAGGGGTGACCAACATGCAGTAAAGGGAAGGTTTAGGGACTGGTAAGTGGGTGTACTCACCAAGTCGACGTGGCAGCCCTGGGCTGCACACAGGCTCTGCAATGGCAGGCCTGAGGCACATTTTACAAGCCGCTTCTGTGGGTGGCACAACCAGTGCTGCAAGCCCACCAGCGGCATTGGATTTACAAGCCCTGGGCACACTCAGTGCACTGTACTAGGGACTGACAAGTAAACCAATCATCCAATCATGGAGTCACTAATACATAACACAATTTATCATAGGGAGCACTTGCACTGTGGCACTGAATAGCAGTGGCACAGTGCCCAAAGCATCTAACGCCAGCAAAAACAGATCAGTAACATAGGAGGCATCATAAAAAAATAGAAGGGAGACCCACGCCAAGGATGCCAGGTCTAACACGTGTCCCCTCCAGCTGAAATGTGGGGAGAACTACCCTACCTCAGGGGAGCTCTCTTCACTAAGGCGGAAAAATCTGGACAGACCATCAGCATTGGCGTGTTCTGTACCCGGGCGGTGTTCCACCGTGAAATCCATCCCCTGTAGGGAAATGGACCACCTCAACAGCTTTGGATTCTCACCCCTCATCTGCATCAACCATCTGAGGGGCCTGTGGTCTGTCTGAACCCGGAAGTGAGTCCCAAACAGGTATGGTCTCAGCTTCTTCAGTGCCCAGACCACAGCAAATGCCTCACGCTCAATAGCACTCCACCTCTGTTCCCGTGGTAGTAACCTCCTACTGATGAAGGCTACGGGTTGATCTAGGCCCTCCTCATTCATCTGTGACAGAACAGCCCCCACACCATGCTCTGAAGCGTCTGTTTGTACTATGAACTCTTTGGAGAAGTTGGGTGCCAGGAGCACGGGCGCCGTGCACATGGCAGTTTTCAGGGCCTCAAAAGCTTTCTGACAGGTGTCAGTCCAAATCACTTTCCTGGGCTGCTTCTTGGAAGTCAGCTCTGTCAGGGGTGCAACGATGCTGCCATACCCCTTGACAAACCTCCTGTAGTAACCCGTGAGTCCTAAGAAGGCTCTCACCTCTGTCTGGGTTTTGGGGGGTTCCCAATTCAGGATGGTTTCAATTTTGGGTTGTAGGGGCGCCACCTGGCCGCTCCCAACTTGGTGTCCCAAGTACACCACGGAACCCTGCCCGATCTGGCACTTACTCGCCTTGATCGGGAGGCCTGCCCTCCGCAGCGCCATCAACACTTCCCAGAGGTGGCGCAGATGTTCTTCCCAACTGGCGCTGAACACCGCGATGTCATCCAGGTAGGCGGCACTGAACGAGTCCAGTCCAGCCAACACCTGGTTGACCAACCTCTGGAAGGTGGCAGGGGCATTCTTCATCCCAAAGGGCATCACCCGGAACTGGTAGTGCCCCTCTGGTGTGGAGAATGCTGACCTCTCTCTTGCCCCATCAGTCAAGGCGATCTGCCAGTACCCAGACGTTAAGTCAAACGTGCTGAGGTACCGTGCAGCCCCTAGCCGATCTATGAGCTCATCAGCTCGGGGGATGGGGTGCGCGTCAGTCCTGGTGACTGAATTGAGTCCTCGGTAGTCCACACAGAACCGGAGTTCTGGTGTGGCACCCGGTGCGGCAGCCTTTGGGACCAAGACCACTGGGCTGGCCCAAGGACTGTTAGAGGACTCAATCACCCCTAACGCAAGCATTTTGGAGACCTCCTCCTTGATGCAAGCTCTCACCCTGTCAGTCACCCTGTAAGATTTGTGCTTCACAGGTGTACTGTCCCCAGTGTCCACATCATGGATGCACCAATCTGTGACACCGGGAACCAGGGAGAACAGATCAGAAAACTGTCCCAGCAACTGGCGGCAGTCATTCTGTTGCTCAGGGGTCAGGGTGGAAGAGAGGTTGACACCATCCACTGACCCATCTTGCTCTGTTGCTGACAGGAGGTCAGGAAGAGGCTCGGTCTCCTCCTCCATCCCAGCATCTGTCGCTAAGAGCATGCCCACTTGGGACCTCTCCAAGTGGGGCTTCAGGCGGTTGACATGCAGGACCCTCAAGGGGTTCCTGGGAGACCGCAAGTCCACCAAGTAGGTAACCGGACTTTTGCGCTCTACAACCTCAAAGGGTCCGGTCCACTTATCCTGGAGCGCGCAGGGCTCCACTGGGGCCATGACCCACACTTTCTGACCAGGCTGAAGCTCTACCAGAGTGGCATTCTGGTCGTACCACCGCTTCATCTCCTCCTGGCTGGCTTCCAGATTCGCCTCAGCGAGTTGCCTGAAACGCCTAGTTTGGTTCCTAAAGGCCAGCATGTAACTGTATACATCCTGGGGAGGTTTCCTGGGAGATTGCTCCCAGCCTTCTTTGACCAAACTTAGAGGTCCTCTTACTGGGTGTCCATAGAGAAGCTCAAAGGGACTGAACCCTAGAGATTTCTGTGGCACCTCACGGTAAGCAAAGAGCAGGCATGGTAAGAGGACGTCCCACTTACGCCTCATAAGTTCCTCAAGACCCATAATCATGTCTTTGAGGGTTCGGTTGAACCTTTCAACCAATCCATTTCCTTGGGGGTGGTAAGGAGTGGTAAACTTGTAGGTTACCCCACACTCCTGCCACAGGGACTTCATATACTTGGAAATGAAGTTGGTCCCCCGGTCAGACACTACCTCGCTAGGGAATCCCACTCGGGAGAAAATTCCCATCAGTGCTCGTCCCACCACGGGGGCCGTCACTGTCCTCAGAGGTATGGCTTCCGGGTACCGGGTGGCATGGTCCACCAAGACCAGGATGAACCTGTTGCCCATGGCTGTCTTGGGGTCCAGTGGCCCCACAATGTCAATACCCACCCGTTCAAAGGGGGTGCTGACTACAGGGAATGGCTGGAGAGGAGCCTTGCACTTCCTCCCACTCTTTCCACTTGCCTGGCAAGTCTGACATGTCCTGCAGTGAGTGTCTGAACTCCTGCGCATTTGGGGCCAATAAAAGTGGGTGACAAGCCTCTCAAAGGTCTTGTCCTGCCCCAAATGTCCTGCCAATGGAACATCATGAGCCAGCCCCAGTAGGAAGGCTCTGAGGCACTGGGGTACCACCAGCACACGGGCTGACCCAGGCTCAGCAACCTTAGGCTCAGTATACAGGAGATCATTCTCCCAATAGACCCAATGTGACCCAGACTGATCACCTGTTGCCTGGTCTGCAGCCTGTTGCCGCAGACCCACCAGAGAAGGGCATTCTTTCTGCTCCTTGCAGAATTCTTCCCTGGAGGGTCCTCCTTCTTGCTGCCAATGGGTCAGCTCAGGCAGGTCCCCCAGTTCAGCTACCTGTTCCCCTGTAGGCTCCAGGGCATCCCCCTCAAGGTCTGCCTCCTCCTGGACCGTGGGAACTTCGGGGGCCGGTTTCCCGCGCCCCCTGCCTCTTCTCGTGACGGCAGGTACCTGGGCCTCCCTCTCAGGCTCCAGGTCCTCTTGAGCACCTTTACTTGCTGCCATGGACCGGGTGGTCACACACGCCCAGTCAGGCAAACCCAACATCTCTAAATGAGCACTTCGCTCCACCTTCGCCCAAGGTGAGCTCTCCAAGTCGTTCCCTAACAAACAGTCAACAGGCATGGCGGGCCTCACAGCTACCTGAAGAGTACCAGAGACCCCCCCACTCAAAGGGAACCTGAGCCACTTTGCAGTGACTCTCTGTGTTGTCAGCGGCAACAACTGGATAGAATGCATGGGGGACAACCTGCTCTTGAGACACCAGGTGACACTTGACAGCTGTCACACTGGCTCCTGTATCTCTAAGAGCCTCCACCCTATGGCCATTGATGGTCACCCACTGCCTGTATTTCTTAGTGTTATCAGGCAGCTGGGTCTTGGGGACCATCTCACAGTCTCCTAATGAGACAAGGGACATCTGTGCGGGACCCCACCCCTCTGGGGCATCCATCTCCTCCCCCAGGGCTACACTAGCCATCTGCCGGGGGGCTGCACCAGGGGGTGCGGTCTTTCCAAACTGGCGGCACCTGGGATCACTCGCTATATGACCCAGGTCCCCACATTTGTAGCATCTCAGGGGTCCCCTTTGAACAGGTGGACCTGTCGGGGCCCCTGAGGGTTTCTGGGGGGGAGGCTGGGAACCTTTCCCTTGGTTCCCTGGGGGACTACTTTGGGGCCTTCTTTGGAACTCCCTCTGTTTACCCTTGTCCCCCCACTCTTCTGCTGGGGACCCTGCCCACCCTTGGCTGAGTCTCCCACGTGACCCTTGTGGAACCTGGTACTGACCCAGCGGTCCGCCTCCTCAGCAAGCTTCCTAGGGATAGTCAGCTTGCTATCTATCAGGTGCTGGCGTAGCTCTGGAAAACAGTTACTTGACAAGTGCTCCCATGCAATCAAATCAAGGAGCCCCTGAAAATCATCAACTTTGCTACCCTTCACCCAACCATCCAATGCTCTGCAGAAAAAAGTGACATATTCAACCCAGGTACTGTTCTCTATCTTCTTGCAACCCCTGAACCTCTGCCTATACAATTCAGGAGTTAAACCATACCTAGACATTAAAGCATCCTTCATGTGGCGATATGAATTATGGACATCAGAAGGCAAATCTAGCAGTGTGTCCCGCCCCTCACTAAGGAACCGTCCCCACAACCCCGCTCCCCAATCCTTCTCAGGGACCCGGTGGGAAGACATGGCTACCTCATAGGCCTTGAACCACTGCCCAATGTCATCATTTTTAAAAAACTCTCTGACCACATCTTTAGGAATATACACTCTAGATTCCACAGGCATTGACGGTGTGCTGCCACCAGAGGGAGTAATTTCTAAGCTCCTAGCTTTCAAATCCAACTCCCTCAAACTTCTATCATGCTCAAGCTGCATCTTCTTTTCTTCCAGGGTCATTTTCCTAATCTCCAATTGCCCACTCATTTTGGCCAGCTCCAACTCATGCATCCTATTTCTCTCCCTATCCTCCAGCTCTTCTGGGGACAGGCCTTTGGCAGAAACACTGCTACCTACTAGGGAAGGTGCTTTCCTTTCCCCTGGACCCAATGGCCCTTCCAGCTGCACATCTGCATTATTATCCCCTTCCTCAATCTCAGGGGTTTTCCTTGCTTCTACCCAGGCCCTCAGCGCCTTGTAGAACTCATCCCTCTTGGTGAGCCCGGTAATTACAACATTAAATTTTTTGCAGAAGTGCTTCAGCTGCTTCACTTTGTAGCTTTCCAGTTTCTCCTCCTCCCACTCAAAATCAACAGATGCTATGGATGCTGTGTCTTCCATGATGGTTAAACTTGGCAGAAAATGGAAAGTCCCAGAAAAAAAATCTACCAACAGTATGTGGTCGCGTTTTGGTCTGCACTCACTAGTAGTGTTCACCAATCACTGTACATGAGTCACAAATGCAAGTCCAGAATCCTCACCGCTGACCACCAATGTTAGAATTGGGGGTCTCTAGTTGGCACAGGTAGGTACTTATGACAAATAGGGACCCTCGCCTCTAGTCAGGGTAAAGGGGTACACTCCTAAAATAACCCCTGCTCACCCCCTTGGTAGCTTGGCACGAGCAGACAGGCTTATCTCAGAGGCAGTGTGTAAAGCATTTGTGAACACATACAGTAATCTAGTGACAACACTACAGATGGACACCACACAAGGTTCATATCAAAAATAAGTATTCTTTATATAGTTTTAACACAAGACCATAAACGACAAAAATCCACAATACTGTACTTAAAATGGTAGTTTTAGCTTAGTTCAGTTCAGTTCTTAAGATGCGACACGTTAAGTCAATGTACCTTACGATGCGGGACGCTTCCACAACAAGCAATGTTGCAGCGATGGAAATGCGACAAAGTTCTGGTGCAAAGAAATAAAGACGTCAAGTTCTTCCTGATGCGGCACGCTTCTCCGATGTTGCGAGAAGTCTCGATTCGATGCGTCAACTGCAGCGGCGACACCCTTGTTCAGCGATGCGACGGCAACAGCTTCGGCTGCGACACTCTTCTCCAACGTTGCGAGACGCTTCCGCTCGATGCGACAACTGCAGCGGCAACACCCTTGTTTCGTGATGCGACGGCAGCAGCTCCGACGGCGGCACGCTTCTCCGTGGATGCGAGGCGCTTCTCTCGATGCGGTGCAATGCGTCAGCTACAGCGGCGACATCTATGATGCGACGGCAGCGGCTGCGACGGCGACACGCTTCTTCCTCGATGCGAGACTCTTCTCTTGATGCGGTGCAATGCGACAGCTACAGCGGCGACATCTACGATGCGACGGCAGCGGCTGCGACGGCGACACGCTTCTTCGGGGTTGCGGGACGTTTCTCGAGATGCGGTGCAATGCGACAGCTACAGCGGCGTCATCTCCGTGATGCGACGGCGGCGGCTGCGACGGCGACACGCTTCTCCCTCTTGAGTCGCGCTTCCAGCTCCTTGCGACACGCAGTCCCTTCAGAAGGCCCAAAACAGCAGCAGGCACTTCCAAAGGATTCTTGGGGAGCTGGTGGTTGAAGTCTGTTGTCCCTGAGACTTCAGCAGGAGGCAAGCTCTTTTCTCAAGCCCTTGGAGATCCTTCACAAGTTGAATAAAAGTGCACACAAAGTCCTTTCTCCTTCCTTTGGCAGTCAGGCAACCACTGCAGGCAGATCCCTCTAGCTTAGGGATAGTCCTCTCCTCAGTTTCTTCTGGTTCCTCTCCTCAGCAAAGGTTTCTTCTTGTTTTCCCAAAGTGATCTAATTTCCTAGGGGTCTGGGTCCCCTTTTTATACACAGTTTTCCTTTGTTCTCTGAAGGCAGAGAGGCCTCTGCCTAGTCCAAAACCAGTTCTGGTCAGTCCTGGAGCACTTTGTTTTTCTGACTCCTTCTTTCCTTTCAGAATGTGGGGCAGGGTGCTCAGCCGCCCGGCAGGAGGTGGAGCCAGCATTGTGGAAGGCAGGCACAGCCCTATTCAGACCCAGGTGCAACTCCTCCCTCCACTCTGGATGCAGATCTTTCTATTCAGCCCTGTGCTGACTCACCCTGTCTCCTGTAGCCACCCCCAGCCCCTGTCACTCAATCTCCAGACAAGGAATACACAACCTAGCAGAGGCAGGCTTGGAAGTTTAGGCAAGAAAATACCCACTTTCTAAAAGTGGTATTTTCAAACACAGAATGTTAAAACCAACTTCACTAAAAGATGTATTTTATCATTCTGAGTTCAGGCATACTAAATTCGTTTTTCTACCATGTTCCCTGGGCCAGTTCTGACTATAAGGTGTAATAGTCAGTCTGCCCATTCTGGCCTATGGAGAGCAGGTAGCCTTGCAATAGTGAAAAACGAAAATGGCTGTAATTCACTATTAGGACATGCCACACACACCAGGGCATGTCCTACCTTGTACTTACAATGCACCCTGCCCTAGGGCCTACTTTAGGGGTGACCAACATGCAGTAAAGGGAAGGTTTAGGGACTGGTAAGTGGGTGTACTCACCAAGTCGACGTGGCAGCCCTGGGCTGCACACAGGCTCTGCAATGGCAGGCCTGAGGCACATTTTACAAGCCGCTTCTGTGGGTGGCACAACCAGTGCTGCAAGCCCACCAGCGGCATTGGATTTACAAGCCCTGGGCACACTCAGTGCACTGTACTAGGGACTGACAAGTAAACCAATCATCCAATCATGGAGTCACTAATACATAACACAATTTATCATAGGGAGCACTTGCACTGTGGCACTGAATAGCAGTGGCACAGTGCCCAAAGCATCTAACGCCAGCAAAAACAGATCAGTAACATAGGAGGCATCATAAAAAAATAGAAGGGAGACCCACGCCAAGGATGCCAGGTCTAACACCATTATAATACAGTGAAGTTTCCCCCACAAATTAAGGGAGCCACTATGGGAAGGCAAACTTTATTGGAAGTAATATCGGCGGATTCAGTGTTCCATTCAAATTCCGCAAGGGGAAACAGTGACACTCTCAACCTCCACCTATTTGGGTAAATGTAGGCATGGCACAGTGCAGGTGGGCAACCTTATTTAAATGCTGCTGGCTATTTTCCAGGATCCTATATTTGTGTGTTTTACTTATCTGCCTTCTAGGTGTTTGGACCTGGAACTCCATGCACTACTTTCTCATTGCCTAAGTTTCATTTTCTCATCCAGGACATGAAGTATTTGATGTTTTCCAGTGAACTTTCATGATCCCCACTTCCTCACCTTTATGCTGCTGCTGTTCCTCGCACAACCGCCTTCTGTTACCCTTCAGTTAACATTCTCATAGTGAATGCTGATTCTCATGGGCATTGGCATGCAATGGACAATGGGCCGGGGCCTCCCCCAGGACTTTTGACCATGGCAGAGCTTGGGGGTGTGTGGATTGCAGAACATAATGTGTAAGAAATTTACCATTTATGTCATTATATTTGTTGGCCCAGTTTGGCTTTGTGCCCTGGGAAACTGCTCAACAGTTCACACTGCATGACCTGAGACCCCGGCACATGGTGAAAGATTGGCAAACCCCAGTTAGTGTATTTAATTTTGAAGTAAAGCCACAGTAATGGGAAACAGCGTTCACAACACAGACAGAACTATGCAGTGCCATTACAACGCAGGCACTACAACGAATGCATCATTACCACGCTAGTCGTTACAACAACTTGCTTTAGGGAACGCATTGTTGGATTTTAAATCCAACACCTTCTGTACTGTTGCACAGACTGGAGTTGGAATAGTAAAATATACTATTCCAAAGTCCAGCGCTTCCCTAAGTCAAGTCGTAGTAACAACTTGAGTTGTAATGGATCGCGTGGTAATGACACGTTTGTTGTATTGCCAGCGTTGTAAAGGCATGCGTTGTAAAAGCATGCATGAATACGTCATACATCCCACAGTAATATGGTGCAGCAATTGTACCAGTGTCATAAAATTATTGTACCAAGTAAATGTGAATGGTATGCAGTGGAGATTTACACCACCCATGGCAGTCACTTTGGAAACATAATCTCTGGCCTGCCCTTGTAGCTCTGAAAAGCTACTTCAGCATTTTCACAGAGGCCGAGGACCTGTCCAATGTCCTAGAGGGATGCACAAAAAGTACTCTCGTAGTAGACAGAGGATTAGTGTCCCTTTCTTGGGTGTTGCACATCAAGCAGTGGTGGCAGCATACTGTGTTTTGTGAATGAATCCTTAGTATGACCATACCTATCTTTCTATCTGTGTCAATGAGAATGTAGTTGACTGACCCCTCTGGTGTAAAGTTCCACTTTTATGTGTACCCCACCACCTTGTGCTGGCATCATGTTCGTTTATCAAGTTTGTGTGCATGTATAGTATGCATGCAGTACATGTGTGGTAGTAAGGCTCTGTGTGTATGCGTGTTGAAATCAGTGGGACCCATTTTGCATGTCCATGGTTTATCATGGCATTAGGTGAAGGATGAGATGAGGACAGCTTCCCCAGACATTGGAAGTGTAGTGTCTGCATGACTGAGGAAGGAGTGTGGAGATCCAGACACTGAAGTGAGAAGGATGAAGACAAGGCTACTCTTAGAAGTACCTTGAAGACTTTGCTAGCAAGGGGCTGCTGATTTGTTCTTCATGAGCACTGCCATTTCGTGTGGTGGGCTAGAGTGGAGTGTTGAGCTGCAGTTTCTCTTTTTTGTTGTTTCTAGGCTGCCCTTTTGTTGCCTATGATTACTGCATTAGAAATGGTGATAATAACCAGGTGCTGAGGACTCGCGCTTCATTGTGTCCATGTGGTGGGTGCTGCTGCATGGAGACAGCCCCAGTGCTACCTGCTGTGAGAAGCAGCACTTTACACAAAGCCTATGTCTGGAGAGCAGCTTGGCAGCTTGTGACCAACATTTGAAATCAGAAACAACCCAAACCGGTTCTAACGTTTAATAGAGTGGATCCACATCCCCTGGTTAGAAAATGTGTATAAAAGTGGCATTCAAACTACCCCACTTTGTTCCACTCCCATATTCTTCTTTAGCTCAGCAGAGTACTCAAAGAGATGCTGTGTAACCAGGACAGCCAGTCTCTCCGAAGTGAAGTCTGCTTTTTCGATTGGATGAGCTGAGGGCCTGCCTGCTTGTCTTCTGAGATGGGGAAGGAGTGTGCCTGGCCCTGCAGGAGGAGAGATTGTCAAGAGGGAGAAGCCCAGCATGTTCCCAGTGTGTGGAGCACTCAGAGATGCACTCTGTGGTGTAGTTCTTGACCATCTGCGCTGCCTTTACCCAATGACGGTGGTACCAAAGAGAGGCTACCGCAAAGACAAAACAGACGGGCTGTGAAGCCTCACCATGTTACCTGCGACAAACAGTGTGCAGGCCTTGTGAGGGTTCACTGTGAGTGAGTAAGAACAAGTTACCGAGTTGTGCTCTAAGCATCCTGAGGGTAGAAATGATAATCTGCTCCGGTGACTAATAACTGCCTTTGCCACCAGATATGAGGGACTGTAGTCCCTGGTCTTCCCCAGGAGGTGGGAGAATATTAGAGCGGCTGAGGTGTTGCGCTTCTGTAGAATGCAATCAGGGACAACCCCGAATTTGCTTACTGTATACTGAGTTATATAATATTTATTTCTGTTGTGTACTTGCTTTGCCTAAAAGACAAACACTTTGGTAGACATTAAGGGGCTTTTTTTTAAACCATTTTTTTATTGGCATTTAGTATTTACTGTCGCAATATATACGTTAGGATATATTTCAGTAAAATTACATTTCTCTCTCTTGACATCAAAATACAGGGGTATTGCTAGTAATCATACAAGGCCCTAAATAATATGAAGGTCCAGTGTTGAGAGAATGTCAATTTGAACTGGGGAACAGAACTGGGGAAGTGTTCATGGAGTTCTGGGTACGAACGTTAAGTGAGATATTAGGGCGACGTTTAATTCACTATTCAGAGTGCCGCTAGTGCTGCCGGGAGAGAGGAGGAAAGATGCCGTCAGCTCTACGCCGACTGCTAGCTGTTTGGTGGGATGTAGAATGTCATGCTAGAGGTGGACCACGTCATGTGTGGACTGCGGATGGGGAACCGATATGCTCAGTTGGGACTTAAGTCGTCAATTGTTGGGTCGCTGGCGCGTGTGATTCGTCGGCTACCTTTTCCCGGGGCATTGCTTGTTTATAGTGGTGCAAGAGAAGGGCCCATTCCATGGAGATGGGATGTTTACGCATTCCTTTCACCTCTTCCTCGCGTAAAATTTCCTCTTCCGCTGCTGCCCATTTGGATACTGCCCCCACCCATGCCGCGAGCGGAGGGCCCGTGGGGGATCGCCAGTGCATGGCTATGCTCCGTTTTGCCAGGAGGAGAGCCAGTGAGGTGAATTTGATGGGCACTTTGTGGTGTTTGTGTTTCCGAAAGATACCCAGGGCACAGGTTTCCCAGGTGTCCAGGTATGTGAGCCCTGTGAGGTCTCTGAGGGATTTGTGAATTGTCTGCTAGTATGATTGTATAGTCGGACAGCTCCAGAACATGTGGTGAAAGTCCGCGTCTGGGGAGCGGCAACGAGGGCAAAGGAATTGTGTGGCAGGGTAAAATCTTTGGAGGCGCGCTGGGGAAAGATACGCCCTATGTAGGATGTAAAATTGTATATTTTTGAAGCGTGCATTTTGGGACACTTTCTTGGGATACTCGAAAGCCCTTTCCCATTCTGTCTCATGCAGGGGGCGCCCAAATTCTTCTTCCCAGGTAGCTCGGAGGGTCATCAGGGGCCTGTTGACGAGTTCTCGGATGGCTTTATAGAGCCATGTGGTCAAGTGTCTCCCCGCCCCCATATGTAGGATTGAGTGGACAACTGGGTGTGTCATAGGCTCGCCAGTTGTGAGGTCGTGGTGCGGGCAGTAACCCTCGAGGAGTTGGCGGTGAAGTAAAAATTGGCCAGGGGGGAGGTCGTAGTAGTCTACTAGACTCTGGAAGGATCGAAGCTGTCCGTCCTCGAATAATGACTCCGCTTCGGTAATACCGCAAACAGTCCATGCGCGAAGCATGGGGGGCCCGAAATAGTGGTCGCGTTTGGGCCACCCGGCCAGCGGCAATAGGGGAGAATATGGGGGTTGTCCCGGCGACATACGGTGTATCCTGCGCATACAGTTACGCGCCACTGTTACTTGTAGGGGATATGTGCGTCTCGGCTTGGCGCCCAGCAGCAACAGGCGGCAGAGCTCTGGAATAGAGACCTGACCAGTGGTGGTGTGTGTCTCCCCCATGTTTCTACCCGCCGACCAGTAGGATAACCACTGCAGCTGTGCTGCAAGAAAGTATGATTCGAAAGACGGAGCGCCCAGTCCTCCTTGTGTGGTGGGTAATTGTAGTTTTTTTAATGCTATTCTATGCCTGCCTGTACCCTAGATGAGCGAGCTGAGAAGGGAGTCCAGGTCGCGGAAAAAGGTATTGGGTGGAATTACCGGCAAATTCGTGAAGTGGTATAGCAATCGGGGAACCATTATCATTTTAGCCAGAGCTACTCGACCGATCGGAGCCAAGGGAAGGCACTTCCAGAATCCCACCGCCGATCTGATGCCGGCCAGGGCTCTGCGATGATTGCCCTCAAAAACGTCGGCCGGGGAGTGGTAGAGGCGAACTCCGAGATAGCGGGGAGCCTCCGCGCTGCAAGTCACCGTCTGATCGCCGAGCTGTACGTCGCAGGGGGGAAGGTTCGGGTGTAGTGGGTACACTGTGGATTTATCCCAATTTACTTTTAGTCCAGATGTTTTGGCGAATTCTGTTAGCGTGGACCAGATGGGTGACAGATCCGTGGCGATATCCCTTACGTACAGGAGGAGGTCGTCGGCGTACATAGAGACGCTGTGAACGGTGCCTGCTATGGGGATGCCCCAACGTTCCCCCTCCCGGCGCAGTCGTATCGCTAGGGGTTCTACCGCCAGGGCAAAAAGTAGAGGCGATAATGGACAGCCTTGTCTCGTGCCCCGTTGTATCGTGAATTCAGATGAGATATGTCGTCCTATACGAACCCAGGAGGTGGGATTTGTGTATAAGAGCCGTGTGTACGCCAATAGGTTAGGACCGAGCCCTATCCTGTGTAAGACCGAGAAGAGATACCGCCACTGGAGGGTGTCAAAAGCTTTCTCTAGGTCCAGGATGAGGCATGCCGCCCGAGGAAATGTGTCGCCTACCTGGTCCTGGACATGAAAAAGACGGCGTATGTTCTGGGATGTGTTTCTGCCTGGGACGAAGCCACATTGGTCAGGATGGACTAGAGGCCGTATAAGTTGTGAGTATATGTCGGCTAGGATCTTTCCCAGGAGCTTGCAGTCGGTGGACAGCAATGTAATGGGACGGTAAGAGGCCAACCGTTGAGAGTCGCGACCCGGCTTCAGGAAGGTCACAATAACCGATTCCCGGAGGGATCTTGGTAACTCCCTCCGTTCCAATGCGGACGCAAGCATCGCTGTGAGACGGGGGACCAGTAGAGTGGAAAAGGTGGTATAATATTCTAAGGCATGGGTACTCACAAACTTTCTCTCGGGGGCCAAATTTACAGTGTGGTTTGTGGCCGAGGGCCGCACTGGTGGGGGTGGGGTCAGTGGGGGAGAGGGGTGGGGCTAGAGCAAAAAAAAAAAAACTATGACCATGAGGTTGAACACAGGCCCCTGCAGCGGACGCCTTCGTCCACTGAGCCACCAGACCCGGCATACACACATCTCTCTCTCTCTCTCTTTCTATCTCTCTCTCTCGCTCTGTCTCCCTCCCTCTCTCTATCTCTCCCTCCCTCTCTCTCTGTCTCCCTCCCTCTCGCTCTCTCTCTGTCTCCCTCCCTCTGTCTCTGTCTGTCTGTCTCCCTCCCTCTGTCTCCCTCCCTCTGTCTCCCTCCCTCTGTCTCCCTCCCTCTGTCTCCCTCCATCTGTCTCCCTCCCTCTGTCTCCCTCCCTCTGTCTGTCTCCCTCCCTCTGTCCCTCTGTCTGTCTCCCTCTGTCTGTCTCCGTCTGTCTCTCTCCGTCTGTCTCCCTCCCTCTGTCTCCCTACCTCTGTCTCCCTCTCCCTCCCTCTGTCTCCCTCCCTCTCGGTCTCCCTCTGTCTCGGTCTCCCTCTATCTGCCTCCCTCCCTCCCTCTGTCTCCCTCCCTCTCAGTCTCCCTCCCTCTCGGTCTCCCTCTGTCTCGGTCTCCCTCTGTCTGCCTCCCTCCCTCTGTCTCCCTCCCTCTGTCTCCCCCCCGACTCCCTCCCGCTGTCTCCCTCTCTCTCTGTCTCCCTCTCTCTCTGTCTCCCTCTGTCTCTCCCTCCCTCTGTCTCTCCCTCCCTCTGTCTCTCCCTCCCTCTCTCTCCCCCTCTCTGTCTCCCCCTCTCTGTCTCCCCCTCTCTGTCTCCCTCCCTCTGTCTCCCTCCCTCTGTCTCCCTCCTTCTGTCTCCCTTTTTCTCTGTCTCCCTCTCTCTCTGTCTCCCTCTGTCTATGTCTCCCTCTGTCTCCCTCCATCTGACTCCCTGTCTCCCTCTGCCTCCCTCTGTCTCCCTCCCTCTGTCTCCCCCCCGACTCCCTCCCTCTGTCTCCCTCTCTCTCTGTCTCCCTCTCTCTCTGTCTCCCTCTGTCTCTCTCTGTCTCCCTGTCTCTCCCTCCCTCTGTCTCTGTCTCCCTCTGTCTCTCCCTCCCTCTGTCTCTCCCTCCCTCTGTCTCCCCCTCTCTGTCTCCCCCTCTCTGTCTCCCTCCCTCTGTCTCCCTCCCTCTGTCTACCTCCTTCTGTCTCCCTTTTTCTCTGTCTCCCTCTCTCTCTGTCTGTCTCTGTCTCCCTCTGTCTCCCTCTGTCTCTGTCTCCCTCCCTCTATCTCCCTCCCTCTGTCTCCCCCCCCCCTACTCCCTCCCTCTGCCTCCCTCTGCCTCCCTCTGTCTCCCTCTCCCTCTCTTGGTCACCCTCTCTCTGTCACCTTCTCTCACCTCACCCTCTCTCACCTCACCCTCTCTCACCTCACCCCGCGTGTGTGTCAGCCCGGGCTGAGACAGCTTCCCAGGAACACACACAGCCGCACCCGAGTACTTCACAGGTCTTTAAAAGACCATTCACTTGTTAATGAGGCTTTGTTGTATTTCACCTCTTCTTAGCGCCCCTGCAACTCCACTCAGTCAGAGTGGAGATGCAGGGGCGTTAAGAAGAGGTGAAATACAACAAAGCCTCATTAACAAGTGAATGGTCATTTAAAGAATCGCCCGGCCCCCATAGAGCGCTGCTGCAACCGGCGGTGTTTGCTGACACTTTAAAAAAACAAACAAACACAGGTACGATGTCTGCAAGGTCCGCGGGCCGCCAAGGAAGGCTTTCCGGGCCGCTGGCGGCCCGCTGGCCGTACTATGAGTACCCGTGTTCTAAGGGAAACCCATCCAGACCCGGTGCTTTGTTGCGAGCCAGGGAGCGGAGGGCTTGAGTAATGTCAGTGGCTTGTATCTTTGTGTCTAAAGCTTTCCTGTCTGTGTCCATAATTTTGGGGATCGTCAGGGGATCGAGGAAGTGGTCAGGGGTGTCCTGCGCAGTCGATACTGGGCTACTGTAGACCTCCGAGTAGTGGTGGTAGAATGCTATGAGAATCTCATCTTGGGAGCGCACTAAGTTACCATCTAGGTCTATCACTTCCGTGATGGGCTGGATATTAGAGTCCTGTTTAGCTAACCATGCGAGTAGTGTACCTGTTTTGTCCCGCTCTTTATGCATCCGGGTAGCATAGGTCCTGAAATTATAGCGCCGGAGATCTACGCATGCCGCTTGATAGGTGGTTTTGGCTGCAGCCTCTTGCACCACTGTTTCCGCGGATGTGTCGGTCTGTTTGGTGACGGTGGTGAGCCGTCTTTCGGCTTCGACAAGGGCCTGCTCTAGCGTTCGCTTCACCCCGACAAATTTCTTAATACACTCCCCGCGGCCCACCACCTTAAAGGCATCCCACTCCATTAAGAGTGAGGATGCTGTCCTTGTGTTGACGGCGAAGTAGGCCTGGATGCTCTGCTCCTGTGCATGCTTAAACACCGGATCCGAGAGGCAGTCGTGCGGTAGGCGCCAGGTGGGGACGGGAGGGGGTGGGGGTCTCCAGTGTAGTTGCAGGATATGGGCATCGTGGTCCGAGAGAACCCTACCTAAATAATCGGTATGCCGAATCTTGGGCAATACTGCCGCCGAGCACAGGAATCTATCCAAACGGACCCGCAGGTCATGTGGGATGGAGTGGAACGAATACAGTCGTGTCTGTGGGTGGTGTAGTCGCCAGGCATCTGTGAGTGCCCATTGTGTGACCCAGGATCTGAATCGCTCGGCTTGTTTGTGAGCAGGAGAATGTGGGGGCGGGGGGTGGGAGCGGTCCAAGGTGGTGTCCAATGTACAGTTGTAGTCGCCGCCCAAGATCCATGGCATGGAGGCAAATTGGGCTAGGACCCCTGTAAGGCGGTCCCAGAATTTGTCCTGGTCTATGTTCGGGGCGTAGATACTGCCCAAAAGCACCGATTGCCCATCGAGGAGCCCCTCCAGCAGGGCGTATCTACCCTCTCCGTCCACCACCCGTCTGGTTTCCTGAAAGGGAGTCCCTGGGCGGACCCATATGAGTGCCCCGCGCGCGTATGCGGAGTATGACGTGGCGCATATGGTTCCCCGCCATTTAAGTAATAGTTTACGGGTTTCAGTGGTGGTAAGATGCGTCTCTTGTAGAAACGCGATCCGGGCATTTTGGCGTTTTATATAAGAGTATATAGCATAGCGCTTACTGGGTGTGTGCAGACCTCTAGCGTTGAGTGTGAGGAGGCTGATGTCAGAGGTCCGTGTGGTTATAGCCGTGTGGGGGTATAAGCGAACATCCGTGTGGCCAGCAGCCGTCGGGGCATCGTGCTCACTGACTCCTTGTGGGGGAAGCACCTGTGCGTGCTCATGTGTCGCCTATGCACGTGGTTCGGGTACCCTGAGATGTGAAGTTCCATGTGGGGATGGGACATTTCGGAACACGGGGTAAGAAACTGCAGAACTGGGGTCGGGAAACAGTCGTAATACTGAGGACCCATCGTCGGAAACGATGCGTCCAAACCGGCTCTCACGGGTGGAGAGAATACACTAAGATGAGTTGGGGGTGGTAGCTGTGTGTATGCGAGGCTTTTCGCAGGTCGGGCCTTTGGAGGATCATGAGGTGTCGCTCGGAACAAGTTAGATCTAAGGCACGGTGTGTATGTACGAGGAGAGCGCCTAGGTGTAAGATAATCTGCCTGGGTTCTATGTGTCGCTATCTCAGGATGAAAGAGTGTTCGTTTGGCCATCTAACATGATTTCTGCCGTCTGAGGGGTGACCAGGGGAGGTGCAGATGAGTCCGTGCCAGACAGAGTCTCTTCCGTGTCATCCTCGCCCTCTGATGAGAAGAGGTGGGGGGGCCGGTCTATGTCTCCCGCGAGGGGGGATGCCTGCAGGTCAATTACCGCTTGCAGGGCTTCTCGGCGTTCTTTCATGATCTGTTCAAGGTCTGTGGAGTCTTGGATACGTTCTTCGAGTCCTTTATTTGTTCCGTTGCGCTTCTGTTTCCGGCTGCGTCTCTGGGAGCGTGGTGCTTTGGAGGGTGCAAATCGGGCCGTCTCCGCTCCGGAGGATCGTGGGCAGTGACAGTCCGCCCAGTCGCTGGCTTCGTTGGTATCGGTGAAAAAGACTGCGGAGCCGTTATAGAGAATCTTGAGGCGGGCAGGGAAGAGCAACGAGTACTGAAAGTATTGTGCGCGTAGTCGGCGTTTTACCTCAAGGAATAATGACCTCTGTTGTTGCACCGCACGTGCATAGTCCGGGAAGATCATTATCTGTTTGTTCTCCACGTGTAGGGGGCCAGCCCGTCTGGCAGCTCGTAGAACCGCGTCTCGGTCGCGGAAGTGGAGGAATTTCGCCAGCATTGGTCTGGGTGCCGCCCCTGGTAGAGGCTTGCAGGCAGGGACCCTGTGGGCGCGTTCGATAGAAAAGAACGCCGTCCGTTCGGTCGTGGGGGTAAAAGATTTCACCCAGGTTTCCAGGTAGTCTAGCGGGTCCGAGCCTTCGATGCCCTCCGGGAGGCCCAGCACTCGGATGTTGCAGCGTCGTGAACGTCCTTCCAAGTCGGTCACCCGCTCCTCCACTGTATGTAGACTGCTTAGGACATCTTGCAGTGTCCGCTGGTGCGTTTTGACGGTGGGCTGTAGGTCAGCCAGGGTCTCCTCCCCCTCCTTCACTTTGTCAGCCAGTTTGCGGTGGTCATCTCGGAGGAGATTGACGTCCGTCGCGAGGGTGCCAAGGCGCTCCTCCAGGGAGACCCTTGAGAGTTCGATGGCCGCCAGCACCTGGTCCAGCTTGTCTGAGATGGACCGATCAGAGTGCGATACCATAGTGGTGGCCCCTATCCGGGAGTGCGGCATGTTTTCGGGGGCCGTCTCTGGCACCGTATTTTGTGGTGTCCCCTTTGGTTTCCCCATTGTAGTAAGTGCGGAGGTCCTGCACTCCTCGGGTGCCGCCAGCAATGATCCTGCGTGGGGAGCTCGTCAGGACTGTATCTCTGCTCCGGAACCAGTGAGCTCGTGGGGTGCTGGGTACGCGACTGGCAGGGGGCGGCAGCCAGAGGTAGCGCGGTGGATGTCCGGGCCTTCGTTCCAACCTTCGCTAGGTCTTGCCTGCAATTCCGTGGGTGTAAAGGTGTTGCGGGTTCCGCCCGGGGTGGTGTGATCCGAAAGGAGGGAAGCTCCTATGAGGAGAGCTGCAGGGGAACCAGCCGCCTGAACGCGATGCCCTGGTCTCCAAGCGTCTGAGTGGCAGTGGGAATTTTCAGCGTGATCTAGCCGCCATTGGGGGGCCAGGCAACCAGTCCTTCCCGCAAATCGGGGGCCCCACAGGCCCGGAGGGGGGAGCTCCTTCGCTGGGCCTCATTTATATATACGAGCGCCGCCGCTCACCTTGAGGTATGCCTGTATTGCCGGTCCTTCCGGGCCTCCTGCCGATGTGGGAGACACCACCCTGCCCCGGGCGCCATCTTGAGGTCAGGCGAGCTCAGCCGGGAGCCGGTTGGCGGTGTTCTGCGGAGTGGGGAGGCGGCAGTCAGTCCCCCTGACGTCCGGTGTGCCGTGGGTAGCCGTTGGTGCCTAAGACCCTGCCTGGTGTAGGCACAGGTCACTGTCCCTCAATGGGCAGACGGCGGCGTGGTATCGGGCCGCACCACCCAAAATGGCGGACCGTCTCCCTCCTTCCCCGATATCAGGCTCAGTCTCGTGGATCCCCCGGGGTGTATGGCCAGGCGCGGTCGCCGTGGGGCGTCTCCTCACCTCTGGAGGGGTCGCGACTGCCGCGTCAGGTCCGCGCTCAGCACACGATGTGCAGGACGGGCTCCAGCTCTCGTCGCGTCCGGTCAGGGACAGGCGGCCGCCATCTTGCCATCCGGTGCTTCCAGCACCATATGGTGATTATGGCCCCAAGGAGGCATGGGCCGCCGCCACCCTCCACACCATGAGTGGCAGCAGGAGTTCCGACACCTGGTGGGTGGTTCCGCAGGGCCGGGCGACACCTGGAAGCGGGCGAGATGCGGGCCCGATCGCGGAGGCTCAGCAGGACACAGCCACCATCGTAGCCTGCTTGGCCACACCCCCGACATTAAGGGGCTTATTCTCAAACTGCACTTTGTAGGACATTTAATAGTACTACTCATAGAATATAAAAACGCTATTCTCTAGCCTACGTGCTAAGGTCTACGCCTCCGCCGCTCCTATCTTTTCTCTGCCCCGACTGTGGAGATCTCTGCACATGTATGCCTACATTTTAGTGGTAAATGTGAGAGGGACGGGAGAGTGGCTGGAAAAAGGGGAATGCTTACTACTAAATAGGAGGGGCTTAGGGAGGAGTAAGGAGGGGTTAGGGCAGGATTACGGAGGGGTTTAGGAAGGGACAAACAGCCACACACAAAAGAGTAAGTCTATTTCTATTCACAAACAGCACTTCTATAGTTACTTCAGTCAACAAAGACCCCAAACAGTTGTAAATGTAATCTATCTCAACCTTTGAGAAAGTCCAGCACCACCCATGGCCAATCACAGGTACTGCAACATCCTCCTATAGAAAATGATGGAGGGAGGTACTCAAAATAAAACCCCATAGCAAATATGTTAAAACAAATTATTTTATTTTGACTTTTCAAAAATACATATGCAGTTAATTTAATGGTAAAAAGTATATAGAATGAAACACAATTATTATTTCATTATGAAATATTGTAATAACCTTTTTTTAAATGTAAATATACATGGACGTTTATTTATTAAAATAATGTAATAATTTAAATAATTCCATACACAACTTTTAGTAATTAAAATACAAAAATATAAAAAAATTAAAGAAATATATTACTTTAATATAAATAATTAGATTAAATATTTTATTCAATATTAAATTAATAGGGCTGTAACATTTTCTTTTATTTTGTTCTACATTTAAAATAGAGAAAATTAATTTACGTTAATACTTAACATAAAAATATGTTTACTGTTTAATAAGCTTTTTGAAATGTCCTTATACTTATGCCCCAGTGGTAGAGACCTCTGGGTACATGTGAAAAGTTACTAGTAGCAACTTTAGACTCAGAAATTAAATTTTGCTCCACCTGCGTCATGCAGGTTTACCCTTTGTGGTTAATGTACACTCGTAACTGGTGAATAACCAACAATGGTAAATTTACAAAAACGTGTAAGAGTAAATTTGAATGTTAGTTTTACTCGTGTGTACATTTACCTTAGTGAGTAGACCACTAAGCTTTGAGCTCCTGCTATCCTCCCCCTACACGACCTCCCTGAGAAGCCTGGGACTGCTCCCCTTGACAGTCCTGAGTGTCAAGTTCAGAATGGGTTGTTCGAGGCCACATTCGCAGAGCCCTAGTAGGAAAGACTACAGCCCACCAATGGTAAACAACCTTAACTTCCGTGGTTGGGACCCAGTAATCCCTGTCCACACCGTGCCCCCCAAAATGGAGTCTGACACCAGGGCTGTGAGAAGCGGGATGCAGGGGCACCAGGGAATGCCAGACTAGTTTATGTGGCAAGCAGTAACATGTGCAAGGCTCAGCAGTGGCCATTCCAATTTCCCTGGCTTTCTGATAATGAGTCTCAATGAAGGTGCGTACATTAAAACTCCTTTCTCACTTTTTGACATTTTATGGTAGTGACCCATTGGATGGCTTTGTCATTCCCATTTTCTTGCTTTCTATTGGATGGCTTTCCTTATTTCAGACTGTCCATCTTGTGTTCATCCCTCCGCTGGAATATAGCCTATTTACTATCTCTTTGGGTGGCTTTTGTGCTTTCTCAGCTTGATTTTAGGGAACTACTTTTGCTCTTTTGCTTCCTCTCATCCGTGTGCTTTTATCAGGTGTTCCACTTGGCTCCTTTTTTCATCTGTCTTTTATCCCTCGTATTGCTTCTCTCAAACCACCATCTTGCTTTCCTCATACCCTCACCGTGCCCATTCCCCGTTGCTTCCGACCCCACCTGCTCCTATGTTGCCCCCTATTCCACACAATCCTATTTTTTTTTAATTGTACCTTTATTTTGGGGGATTGAAAGGCAGCATATTGCTGCCGGCCCTCCGCTTCATAAATAAATTAGTTTCATGCTACTTATTTTGTATATATATTTTTAATGACCCAATCCATCTCTGATTGCTAAATGAAAAATAATGGTACCTACTTCACGCACATACATCATGAGGCATGCACATGCCCCTACAAAATGACATAATTGTCATTTTTTTGTTCATTCTGTACATCATCTGCATTTTTGCCAATGCTGTACAGCATGAACAAAAGCATGAACAAAAAGCACTGCTGAGCCACTAGGCCTCAAGGGCGAAGCTGTGCTTGTGACCTATTGACTTTGCTAGTGCTTAAACTTAATTTAGATGCCGAGGCACTGGCCACAGTCGTCCCCGTGGATGTGCTCGTAGCTAGGATGTGGGTTTGGAAGAAAAGCCGGATGTGTAGGGATGGACTGTCGGCACCAGGAGCTTACACAATGGAGTGATAGCGCAGAATTTTATAAACAGTTTAACCATTTAATTTATTACAGAGATCTCCAACTACATGCCAACTCCGTCTCTCGGTCGACAGATCTTTGCTACCATGTTAGAATGGAGCACAAATGAAAGTTTATCAATGTAATTCAGTTTTAGAGTTCAGTCAATGATGAGAGGTTTGGTAAAGTTTTACAAGGTTTTATTTCTCATTAAGAGATAATTTTGTCTTTTATTCAGATTAATCAGATGGATCCAGTCACAGAAATATTGAGAAAAATTTGGTTAGAGCCAGCATAAAAAAATAACAGCGTGTTCCATAATGGAAATAGTCCCTGTCTTAATCTAGAGGACCTAACCTAACATGAAACCCACAAAGAGTTCCTTGTGGAAAACAGCAAGGATTCTGAGCATCAGGTGCAGTTCTGGACTCAGCCGAGTTCCCCGACAGTTGCAGTAGCAGCCGTCAATCCGAGTTAGAAAGAAATTATTCACAGCAGTAGCTATGATTTCGAATAAAGAAAGGAAGTCTCCTCCTGAAAGGTAAGGAAAACAAGAAAATCACCATTAGCTGTAGCTTACAGTATTTCGGGCTAGCACAACAAAGTGCTAAGGGGCATGGCAGGGTAGGTGTGCATCAAATGCTGTAACTCTCTAACTAAGAACATGTATTATATAGAAAGCACAAACATATGTTGCAAAAACAGGTGCTTAAGTCATTTCGAGCCAATGAAGAAGGATCTTTTGATGGTCCGTCTCCTCTCCTCTCGGTTCCCACTGTAAACTTTCATGTTGACATGATGTTATTTGAACGCTGCTACAGTGTATTATGAAAAGATACATTTAGGAAGGTTTTCATGAGAACCTTTGCAAACCTACTCTGTAATCTTGTTCAGTGTCCCATTGTGTAACAATGGACTGCTCTATGTAATGAAACATTAATATCTAGCATATCCTGGTTAGATCATGAGAAACATTTTCTTCAACTATCCTTAATTCTACTAAACATTGTATTTATTATAACACATAGCAGGTGACTTGATCTAATACGATGAAATCATATGTGTGAGGAAAGAAAGAAATACATTTTCTTGAAACAGCACTTTTCCTGACAATGACAAGTATTACAGCTAAATATTGGAATAAATCAGCAGTTCTAAAAGGCATTATTTCATTAAAGGGAAAGAGAAAGGAGAAACAGAAAAAAATGAGGCCTAGTCATGCAAGCACGATGAAAATGGGAGCTTTCTGCTGACTAATAAGCTGCACATTTTTTTTTTACATGTTTAAAAAATGCACATTTTTCCTACGGTTTTGTTTTGTTAAGTATTCTCTATGTTATTGTCAAGACATAATTTAGCATCCGTGTAAGGTTAATATTGTCTAAATTTTCTGCTCTATCGGGTGCAATTGTGCATTTTCCACGAAATACTGGTTTATCGAATCAAGAGAAGGTGTAAGACATTGCAATTTTGTTTTCTTTTAAAATCTAATATAACCATGTGCACCGAGCAATGTTAGGGTTCCGCTGATGATATAGAAATGTTTTTAGTGCCTTAAGTTTAGGCTTAACTGTTCCCCAAAGTTCGCACACGGAAAAAGGCTTAAATTAAATAAAAAGCGCAATGCAATTCGGTTAGTGGTATCATGCAGATATCTGGATACTTGTGCTTGGGATGTGCGTATGAGAGTATAGGGGCCATCGCAATCATTGATGCAGCAAGTGCAGTGGCACAGGAGCCTGGGTATGAGGGTTCCACGCCACCTCATTTATGAGACTTTTACTATCGAAAGAGGACCTAGGGTCCATTTTACTTGATTCTATAAGGACCAAGTTCATCATTGCTATGACATTGGAGTGCACATATGAACCCTTTTCGTGGGTTGTGAGAATGAAGGGAGTGCTGCAGTACAGTGTCTCTACGTCCACTTTCGGTGCTGGCTTCATTGCCCTATTGGTAGTTGTGGCTGGTCACATTTTCTGTACAGTTGTTCTTTGGAATACACGCAAAAGGCATTGTCAGAGCCAATAGGTCTCAAAGGCTAAACTCCCAGCTTTGCCAATGCTTGTTTCTTTTATTGCTTTGTATAACACTTAAGTGGTGTCTTGATGCTATGCATGTCCCTGTGGCAAGAAAAAATAGTACGGTAAAAAAGCATGACGTTATGCAGTGGCGGCAAAGTGTGGGGAAGTGAAAGTGGGGAGCTATAGACATAGGTCAGCCAGTTGGCTCTTCGACAATCTGTGTGAACTGTAGTTACAAGTCTGAATCCCAACCTGGCCACCTCAGCCATTTATCGCCTTCCCCCTTGAGGTCAATAAAACTGAGTAGCTTCAATTTTGGTGCGCTATTTTGTTACTAGTAATGCCTATTATTTAAAATGCTTTGAATCGGCAAACTAATAAAAATATTTAGTTTTTATATTGCACTACATACCCCACTTCTGTCACCTCGTAGCTCTGTAAATAACACTTTACTTTTAGCCAATATAAGGTACTCACTTTAATGACCTTGGAATGATGGAAAGCTCAGCCTGCTTTTTTGGTGTTAAAACTTGTGGCCCTTAATACGAGAGGCCCAGTAATAGGTGTGATATTTATCACACCTTATAAAATCCGACTCCATGGAGTCGAAATTTATTGGGTGCAATAAACACTACCCACTTACGAGGTTTTGGGTAATAACATGCAGATTGTGATGCTTATCATACCAAAATCCACGTATTCCACTAAATATCAGGCATTTTCCCCCAATAAATTACCGGCAGGTTTGATGTGCTTGTATTTATCACAAAATTCATAATTACCATATGTGCTGTAACACTAGTTACCTCATACATCACAATTAACATAGACGCCTGTAATGAAGACCACGGGCTTCCAGGGGCGGCTCCTCCGTTATGGTGGAGGAGCGTCGCCCCACTGCTGCAACCAGCAGACACGTGTCAAATAAAATGATAATAAAGCAGTTAATAAACCTGCTTTATTTTCATTTTATTTTACTCCAGAGCAGCCACCGAGTCTTGAGGGCGGGCCATCAGTAACAGGAGGAGTGGTGGGTTTGAGGGCACTGCATCTTAGGGCCGCAAAACTGACATGCGGACTTGGATATCTCAAGGCTATTGCTTGGAGATATCGGCAGGCCTCAGGAGCACATGCTCCCAGTCCCTGCTGGAGAGTGGAACCAACCCGCTCCGCCCAAGTCCTACGCTTCTCTCATGCTGGGTAATACCAGCATGAGAGTAGCATCTGGATTGGTGCTGGGGACTCTGGGAGCCTGTGTGAGCATCGTATGAAGAGGCGGCAAGGCGGCAGACGTCCGGCTGCAGGTACGTTTTTATTTTTTTTATTCTCCCCCTTCCCCTTGCTACCCCACCGATTTCTCCAGATAGTGGCCGCCACAAAAGCCTTCAAATCATCTCATTGGTCAGTGGCAATTCTGTGGAAAGTCAGCTTAATGAAATTTAATTTTAACATTTGTCACTTGTAAGGGATTGCAAACAACTGAAATACTAACAATCCTTCCATCGGAATTTCCACACGGGGCCATAGAGTCAAGAACATTAAACTAACAGTAGAATCATTATCAACACTATAGACTTGGAGATGTCCCCTGATGGTTCTGGTTTACTTGAGGATATTGAGACCAAAACATATTATGTTCCCCAAATTGACTATAAATGTTATACTAAGTAGCTAAGGAGGGTTTTGTTTTAGATTCAGCTCTGTATTGTATGCCCTACTTTTTCTACTGTTAATCAGATATGTCCGTGTTGCATCGTCGCGGGTGGTGTTGCAGATCAGTGATATGATTGATAATCTATTTAAGCCTCAAAAGGGATCTTCCAGGCTTCTCCTGCAGTGCTCTGCATGAGAGATTACTGTGTCCATAATGTATTCATAAAGTAGAACTGTACTCAAGTGCGGAGGGATAAGCATGAGAATACTTGCTTCTCCCACTTCCTGGACTACAGCAGATGTGACACCACCAAACGGGTATCCAAAACGAGCAAATAACGAGGATACAAAGATATCTTGCATTGTCAGTTTGTAGTTCTTAGAAATCATCATAAAGCAACAAGTACAAAGCTGCTGACATTGGTTTGTGATTGCTCTGGTATATTCACCAGTAGGTTCCTTACTTAAACTCTGTACTTGATCTCACATAAGGGTGCAACCCATTCTCTCCCATGTGGCAGAACCCCAGATGAAGAATGCAAAACATTTGCTGACTTCTCTTTGGTCAACAATTAATTACTGTGAGTAAATTTAGATGATGCCTAGTTAGATTTAGTGCCTGGTGCTAAAATGTGCACCACAAAAACACCGTAACCCCCTGGTGTAACTTTTTACATCATTGGCAAGCACACACAAACAAATACATTAGGGTCACCTCAGAACAAGAGAATACACATACAAATGGTCTGCCCCTCAATGTAGAAAGTCCAAGAGTCTACTAGATCTTAACAGCAGTTAATTCTCTTCTTGCATTACATTTATTGACAGTTCATTGTCTTTATAACTCAGATTAACCAATTTTTCATTATTTTATTTAACCAATACTACAGCTGATGTGATTTGCAGGATGAACTTGCTTTCTCAAGGCTGTAAAACAAACATAATCGCCAATTGGAATATGTTATTAGTGATCTGATATGCGAGGTCATAAAAAGGATATAGCGGGGGCTCAAGTTATAGTAAGCTCAGTAAACTATGACTGGTGAATGTCAGTGTTTTTTGCATCTAAAACGTGACATTATGATGGATATTTTGGCTATTTCCAGTGAATACTCTATCTCTAATTTAGAGCAGATAAAAAGGAGGGAAGAATTGCCATTATTCACCGGTCTAAGTTCCTCTGCGCTAGCCAGTTCCTAGACTTAGCACAAAGTGCAGAGGTTCTTTCTTACTTTCAAAATTTCAGACACCTTCTCTTTCTCGGGTTTCCTCATCAATCGTCCCCCTCACCCAGACACTAAGTTTGCTGATCTTCTATTCGCGGCAATCATGCCTCTTTGTCTTCAACATGATGGTTTCATGATTTTGGGTGACTGCAAACTACACGTTGATGACAATAAATGTAAAGCTGCATAACATCTTACAGAAGCCTTGTCTGACCTTTACCTCATCCAGAAAGTCAAGGGTCCCACTCACAAGGGGGGCATATACTCGATGTCATCTTGTCAAATACCCCTTCTCTTGAGGTTGGCTCTTCGATCCCTCTAGCTTGGACTGATCACTTTCTAGTCCCCTTCAGTCTAGTGCTACCCACTTCTCAGGTCCCTAAACCACTGAAGTCATTGTGTTATCATCCATGGAATTCTATTCACCTTAAACACTGTATTGTCTCACATAGTGGTTAACCATCACACTGACATTGAGTTGGCAGTATCGCACTTCAACTCGAATTTCAAGGCTATTCTTGATGACATACTACCTCTGAGAATGAGCTTAAACCGAAGGGCCTCTTCCCCAGAGCCCTGGTTTTCTGGTGCCCTCAAAGCTGAAAAACAAAGGTGTAAAGCCCTTGAGAGGAAATGGCAATGCAACTTCTTGGAGGAAGACAGACTTAGGTATAAAAACACCCTTAAACATTTTAGGAAAAATATAAAAAAAAGCCAAAGCTTCACTGTTCACCAAACAAATCAATGAGCAGAAAACGCACATCGCACAATTTTTTAAATTGTCAATTCCTTAATAAAACAACAGTTTCAAAATCAATCTGTACCTGCCTCCCAGGAGTTCCTTCACAACTTTTCAGGTTCTTTTGACAGGGTGTTTAATATCTATTCGGAAATTTCTGACATTGGGCTGGGTACCCCTGGACCAAACCCCCACATGCCTTACAACCCAATGTCCTCTTTTGAAAAACTCCCCTTAGAGGACTCATAAAGACTAATCCTAAAAGCTCATTCTGGCTCACCCCTTGACTTGTGCCCGCCTCACATTCTCATTCATTGAATTCACAGAATAATGCTTTCTTCAGCTTCTCCCTTGAATCTGGCTCAGTGCCTACGTGTTGAAAGGAGGCGCTCTTCCTTCCATTCTTAAATAATTTAATATGCACCCTTCTGGTGCTGCAAGCTACAGACCAATCTAATTTCTTCCTGTTTATGGGAAGATGATGGAAAATGCAGTTAATCACCAGATTAAGAAATTTATTGAGGCAAATAATGTGCTACATCCTTCACAATCCGGGTTCAGGTTTGGATTTAGCACAGAGACAGCACTTCTGAGGCAACTGAGTTTACCAAAACCTGCCTTGACTTGGGTACCAATGCCACTGTAATTTTGTTAGACTTATTGGTGGCCTTCAGCACTGTGTCACAATCCATACTCCTGCAAAGACTAGAAAAAGCAGGAATTGTTGGCACCTTGTGGAAATGGATGAAATCCTTCCTCTCTAACCGCAAGCAAGCAGTCTTTCTCCCCCATTTTACATCAGGCTTTCATGAGGTCATCTGTGGTGTCCCACAGGGCTCGGCCCGAAGCCTGTGCCTTTTTAACATCTATCTAGTTCCTCTTGCTACTATTGTTCTTGAGTGGGGTTTTAACGTGGTGTCCTACGCCAATGATACCCAGTTAGTGTTCGCGTTTAAACACCTTGATGCCTCGGTCTCAGCCAACTTTCAGGGCTGCCTATCGGCAGTTGCTGGCTTGATGCATGAAAGCTGTCTCTGCCTAAATTCCGATAAATCGGAAATTCAGATTTTTTGATCCACTTCCATGCCGGATCTGACCCGCTTGAGGCATTCTGAAATGGGACTCCACCCGGCTCCATCCACTACTGCAAACAACGTGGGGGCTCAGGCTTGTCAATGCCCTCACTTTCAAGCCTTTATTAATGTTACTGCAGGAGTCTGTTTTTCCTTTCTGAAAACCTTAAGGAAGACCCTCAAATTTTTGCCAGAGCTCCATAGAAAGATCATCGTTCATGCATTAATAACATTAATAACATTGAGAATTGATTACGCCAATGTGTTGCTCCTGGGTTCTCCTTAGGCACTGCTAAACGGACTTCAACGAGTCCAGAATGCAGCAGTCAGACTTGTGCTGAATATCCCCAAAAGGCAATCAAATTCAGAATGGCTAAAAAAGACTACCCACTGGCTCCCCATCAAGCAAAGAATAGAATTCAAAGCTTTGACATTAACATTTTGGGCCACTCAACTGAAAGGCCTTGTATATATCTGTGATAAAATCAAAAGATATATTCCTTGCAGAGCCTTACGTTCAGCCAATCACAACCTACTTTGCATCCCTAAGATTAAAAAGGCTAGAGCTCCTTCTTGGCCCCAAAGCTCTGGAACCTCTTGCCGGATCATATTAGAGGTGCTACTACAGAGAATTTATTTAGGAGTCTTTTAACGACCCACCTCTTTAGAGAGACCTAATGACGGTAGGTCTCTCTTATGTCTACTCTTCTACAGCGTCTTACTTTTCACCTTGAGCTCGGACGCTTCTTCTTGGAGCAGCTGTTTTACACTTTACAAATCATTTCATTTATTCTTTCATATTTTCACTTAACTATAGCGTCAATTTAACATTTGTTTTTTTCAATTAATTTCTAGGTTTTTTTAATGGACAGTTAGATATTATTACCATACCTATCTATAAAGTCACTTTAACCTTTGTTTTTGCGTTGAATTTCTATCTTTTGTAATGTAAAGTAGCATCTTATCACCATACCTAAATATAACGTCACTTTAACCTTTGTATTTTTCAGTGAATTTTTTATTTTTATTTTTTTTATCATTAAGTGAGATCTTATCGCCATCACTGAAATTTCCTGCTTCTCATCCATCACCAGAACATATATAGAAATAAAGAAATGGCCTTCAAAAACTTCGACTTTTAGATTTAATTCCTAACATCAAGCTGCCCATGTGTAAAGCATTCAAAAGGATCACAAAGGAGGCCTGCTATTTTGGTTATTCCTTTCATTAGAATATAAAAATAGCAAAAGCTTGATCTATGTGTATTTGCTTGGAAGAAATATTTAGCTTTTTGTTTTCTTTACCTCTAACGAAATAGGTGTTAGCTTGATGGATAAAGCCATTTTTCGGTTGTAAAGTCTGTAATTCACCAAATTACAGCCTTCGCAACCACAAAATTATAAGTCACAATGTGCAAAGGACACACTGTGAGTTGGAAATCTATTTCTGACTTGCAAAATGCCTTTTGCAACCGATTTAATAGGAGGAAGAGGTGTGAAAGGGATATCCCCCTTCACCTAGCAAATAGTGCTAGAATGTATCAGTGTTTGCTACCACTTTTATGGTCTCAAGCCATGGATCTGATACCGTTTCCCTAAAGGGGATGGTATTCAATTCACAAAGTGGAAGCTGTCCACTTGAGACAGTCTCTACCCTGTCAATGTTTGTGTATAGCGTTGGTGGGCGCAAACAGTGGTCCAGGTCATTCTCTAAATGCCAGTTTTTCGTTTTAAGTTGACTTCTTTTTATTGGCAAAACAACAACAGTCACAACAATCACATAAATAATAAGAACAACATGGCTAATCACAATCCGCATAACCCGGACCAATGAAACTCAAAAAGACTATTTCAGTTTGGATACCATCTCAATCAAGTCACTCTGAAGACTAGTGAAATTCTGGGAGAAAGGATGACAGCGGCAGAGGTGGGCGGCAGGTCCCATCTCTTTTGCGCTCTGCCATCACAGCTGACAGCAACTGAGTAACTGTCAGATTGCCCAAGACTATTTGATATACAGGGCCCACAGAAGGGGTCAGGTGCTCCGGCCCTCCTTGGCAGGCCTTGACTGCGCCCTCAGTTTGGCTGAGGATCTGGGTGTTGAAAGGAGGGAATGCCTGATTTAGTACTTTAGTACTTCCTTTATTTCTTTTTCTTCTCCCCCTTTTGTGTACCCTTGTGTGGGGGTATTTTTTGTAGGGTGAGCCAGCTTGTGGGAGAGCTTATCAGCTGGTCTCTACCCTCATAGTTATTTGCCCCTTCTCTCTTTGGGAGCCCGAGAAGGTGGTGACGTGAGCGGGAAGAAAAGGTCATCCCCAGGCCTCATCTAGTGGAGGTGTATTGAGGCTCTGACCCCCAGGAGTTTGGTGGCCTGGTGTGGCTTTTGGGCTAGTTTGCTTTTCTTTCTCAGTAAATGGTCTACTGTGGAGTCCTTGAAGGAGAGGATTTTGGAGTAAAGTCTGGTCTTTGCTGGAGTCGTGCTGCACCGTTTGTGTTGAGCGGAGTCTATTGTGTAGAACAGAGTCCAATTGCTTGAGGCCCCTGGAGATCATAGAGTCGCTAAGTCTGCCGGTTGGTGGGCCAGTGCTGGTTGTACATTTCGATTTGAAACATTCATGGATATAAGACTTCTTAGTTTAAATTCGTATAAGGAGATCTTGGGGGAATAATCAATGTAGATGCTACAAGAATCATGGCTGCTGGAGAGCTCTTTATTCGAGGGCTTTCCTGTTTGCACTAAAAGCGCTAATCTAGTAAAATTAGGTTGCCCTTCAGGAGGTCAATTGACGTTAGTTTCAGTTCTCTGTGGGAAAACAATTTTGATGCTAAACAGTTACCTTTGTCTAAATGTTTATATACCACCTAAAGTGCCAATGTTTGAAGACAAATTGCAGAAATTAGATTCTGATTTGACCAATTTGCGCTGTTATTTCAAGACTGCACTATTTATTTGGGCTGACGATTTCAACTTTAAATTGTTTATGTCCGATTTTGATGACGTTTTGAAGTTCCAAGGGCCAGATGTACTAACGTTTTTTGCGGGCGCAAATGGGTTTTAGACCCGTTTGCGACCGCAAAAAACGTGTGGCCCATGTACTAATCCTATTTTGCGAGTCGCAAATCAATTTGCGACTCGCAAAATAGGATTAGCGACTCGCTATTAGGAAGGGGCGTTCCAAGGGCGTCCCTTCCTAATAGCGACTCCTGAAGCTATGTATGACTGTTTTGCGACCGCAATTGCGGTTGCAAAACAGTCGTAGTTTACCACCCTTTACAGAATGGTGGTAAACCACTCGCAAACAGGAAAAGGTCCCCAGGGGACCCCTTCCCCCTTTGAGAGTGGCTCTAAAAATATTTTAGACCGTAATAAATGAAACTGAAAAGTTTCATTTTTATTTTTTAAATGCATCCCATTTTCCTTTAAGGAAAACGGGCTGCATTTTAAAAAAGAAAACACACTACTTTATTTTAAAGCAGTCCCAGAAATGATGGTCTGCTGACCCCAGCAGGCCACCATCCCTGGGAGTGCCAGCCATTCCCAATGGGGCCGCAAATTGCGACAGCCTCATGAATATGCATGAGGCATGCAATTTGCAACCCCATTGGGAATCGCAAACAGTGTCTCAGACACTGTTGTGCATCCCAATTTGCGAGTGGCAAATGCGACGCAATTTGCGACTCGCAAATTGGTGGGACGTACATCTGGCCCCAAATGTTTTATTTAGAAATACAATGTGTGGTTTCCTTGGTAAGAAAAAGCTCTGGCATAATGAAACGGGTGTTAACAACTTTATTGAAGCATAATTTGATCACCTTTAGCAGTTGTTTCTTGAAAGATAATCCTGCTGCACCGACATTCATATATGGAAATCGCCAAATTCCTATTATTCATTGATCTCATTAGAACAGTTCAAAGAAATTGGTGATTTTAAGTTGGTCGATTTGGGGGTAAATGATTATTTAGCCATGAAGATAAAACATTACGTACCAACATGAGGGAACCCACTCGTATTTAAATTTGATGGATAGCCACAGAATTAGGTTCTCGATTGCAGAAGAGAATCTCAGAGAATTATTTAGGATAAAAATTGATATGTCCATGGTAGATGTTTTTGGTATTAGTTATTTTGAGTAAAACAACAAGCTAGTAAAAAGATTTTTGATTTTCTTAAAAGCAATCTTTAGTTCCCATCATGCTCTTGGAATCTATACAATTGGTCTGCGTTGTGGATGGTTTGACCAAGAGTGCCAAGAGCTACAAAGTGTCCTAAGCAGGTTGCGTCATAAAGTGAGTAGTAGTGGGAATGAAAATATTAGATGTGACTTGAGACCTTTGAGAAATGAATATTACACCGTTATTGCAAAAAATAGACCCTCAGTAAACTTAATTGATATAAAATGCAGGAACCATTGCTCGGTGTTACCCTAAGGCCTTTTGGTGATTGGCTAATTCTGAAGTCACAGTTTCTCACAGTAATATGGAAGGAGGCTCAGCTATGCTAAACCAAATGGGTTGACTTTATTATGGAATTATACAAGAGCCCCTCCCTGACAGTATCATCCTGGTGTAATGATAAATACCAGGTGAGTGAGAATCTAATGGCTCCATAGGAAGAACAAGAGGAAGTTGGGATTATTGTGGAAATAATTGGTAGTTTGAAATCTTCTTGGGCTGGGGGCCCAGATAGTCTCCCAGCAGTATTATTAAAGGCGCATACCCTCTGGTGGTTTGACACTCAGCCCATTTTTTTTTAAATGGGTCCCAACTACAGGAATAATACTGGATTCCGAGCAGGCTCAATAATTTAGCAGATACATGAGACAGGTAGTAAGGGTAACCTGCTAATTATAGACTACTTTCCCTGCCTGATACAATGTCTAATATTTATGCCCAAACATTGTTAGAGCATCTTGAGAACTAGGCATTTGGTGCAGGTATTATCCCAAGAAAACAGGGTTTGTTTACGTCAGATTATTCCACATGGACCACGGTATGGTCCTCTAGACAGTGGCAAAGAAAGCGATTGCAATGGTTGGCAAGCTATGTCACTGTTTCATAGATGTCTGTGCCACTTTTGACCTGGTTGACCATGACGTCTTGTGAAATAAGTTAGAAAATTCTGACCTACTGCAGGATTTGCTTTTTGTGATTCAAAAATTACAGTGTAAAAACTAGGTTTAGGTGGATCTCAATGGGTTCAGAATAATGTCAATACAAATCCCAGTTGAGAACGGACTAAGGGAGAAGTGTGTGTTAGTGCCCCTACAATTTACCTTTTTTATTTCTAATTTACCTTTTGTTCTTTCAAATACAATTTTTTTCTCTCCAAAAACAGTGGATGTTCACATTCCATGTTTCATGTACACGGACGATTTATTCCTAATGGACTATTCTCTAGTTTCTTGCAATAAAAACTCCTTGCACTTACTTCCTATTGTGAATCTAATGGACTTACTGTTAACGTGGAAAAGACCAAGACTCTGATCTTCTTGAAAGTGGTCAAAGAAGTTTAAGTTGTTTCTTAACAATGTATCTGTAGAACAGGTCAGGGTTTATAAATACTTATGGCTTTCTTTTTCAAGTAACCTTAAATGGGACAGTCATACAGCGGCATTAAGAACTTAAGTACTCTGTACTGTTAATGCTCTCAAAAATGTGATACTCATTTTTGAGGCTATTCGGTTGAACCTTAAAGAAAGCAACCCAAGGTAAATTAATACCTCAAGCCCTTAATGGGCCAAACTGCTTTCTTTGGATCAGCGAGTCAATTTGGAGCACTTAGAAAGTTTGTGCTTAAAAAATATTTTGTGTATCCCCTTAAATTCTATGATTCAGACAGTAAGATTAGAGTTGGGAACGCATTCATGTGCGCTGTTAGCGCGATCATGCCCATTAGGATTTCTTTTTTCCTTAAGACATAGGTTGACGACAAATTTTCTGTAAGAACAATTAGTGACATTGTGTCTCAGACAGATGAATTTTCATGCCTTCTATCTAATTTTGTCACCAACTCTGAATGAGTTGATATTTTTAAGTTAGAAGTTTCGCTGCCGTTGTCAAAGTTAATTAGCCTCCTGCGTGACAAGGTGAGGGATAGTTCTCAAAATGGAGAAAGACTCTATCTTATGACAAAGAAGTCTGAGGGTCCTTCCACTGGTAGTTTGGGAGATGCAGAGTCTTTTCCTGATCTATCTCAGTGTCCGGAGAAACGAGTTTGAAATGTGATTTTCCAGCTTCATATTGGGATCAATCCAGCATGGAGAACTTTTGTCTTAAAGGGTGAATCTTCAAAAATAATGGCTGCTGCATTTGTGACCTTAAAGTGAAACATCACCTACTCCATCTCCTCTTAGATTGTCGTCTATTGTTCTAAATGACAGGACAGTAATTATCTATCCCTTCTTTAAGAAATATGGTGTCAGAACTAGAAGTGATGCACAAGTCACTTTGTTTTCGATGAGATCTCTTAATACTGTGATAGTTATTGCTAATTATATTAAGAGACTACAGAAAATAACGTTTTAGTTCTGGTAATGTTTCAAGGGTTGATCTCATATACCCTATGATGATTGTTTTGAACATTGAATGTTTATATGTAATTGGATACATTTTGAAATCACTTATCATATTAATTATAATGTATGATTTGGGAAAGTGTGTATTATCTCAAAGGCAAAAACTTAATGAGCATTTAATTTGTCTAACTAATTGTGTTATTTGTACTATTTTTCATCGTTTTAATCTTATGATGATTTTTATCATGTGTGAGCATGGAAATTGTGCATTTTTCATTGGTTTTATATTTCTATGAGATATTTTTTTGCAAACAAGAAGTTGAAACCAAAAAAAAAAACTAATCAACTGCTGTTCACATCATACTCCTCAAGTCACTCTGATTGCCCTTTACAACCTTCTCTCGATTTTTTTAATTCCATAGCCGAATTTGGTTGTGGTTTGCTGACCACAACTTCACATTATCAGCACTTGCAGTCTCTGGGGTGCAGAGAGGTTCCTCCAAACATTGGTCTTGGTCTTTCCATGGTCTGTGGCTCCTGCCTGTACCACAGGTTTGCAAGGCTTACCTCTGGAAATGCATGGATTTTGTACAATGCACCACTATATTACTTTTCTTGCCATGTCCTTGAGACACGTTCAGAGTCTGCGAACTCTATGAATACCATGTCAATTCCTTTTTTTTTGCCCATTCAGACCTCAGGTTGGCAATCTGAAACCCTTAACACAAACACAGCACCCACACTCTCAGCGTCAGAGAGAACATCCCCGACAAACTGCTGGGCTACCAGCTTCAAATCAATGCCTTTTTATTGTTTAGAAATGTGAGGTTGTGAATCTTGTTGGATCTGGCATCATTCTCCAGAAAAAGCATTTTAGAGTCCCGGTTCAAGATGTAGTCAAATGCACAACCCTCAAACTTATGGTACATCTGGATTACATCTGTATGCTAATTCACCATCTTATGAGGCATTCAGTGCGTAGATGTGGTGGGTTGTTTCATGGAGATACCTTTAATGCTACCAATGCTATGTCTTTCCTTGAATTAGAGTAACTTCTGAGTCTCCAGCAACAATCTGAATTTCTGGGTGCAAAAAAATCCTTTTTATTTTTAACTACCCCATTTTTGTTCTTTTTTTGGGATTATGCCGTACCGAGGACAATACCTCTGCAATTTGCACCCAGTGTTCTCAGATGCCAGTCATCACACCAAGAAGGGAGATCCACACGCCCTTTCTCGGGCATACCCTCTACTGTTCTTACTCAGCTGCTTTTCCTCTCCACTGCAGTGTTGAATCGAGGCCTTTCTTCTCAACAATTCCCGCACCTGATTTCTAGGGTGTGAGATCCCTAAAGTCCTCTCTCGGGTGTCCCCTCAGCATTTTGCCTCAGGGTTTTCAGCAGGGACCCAGCGACTCCCAGCCTTGAGCTCCCTGGATGCTCTAATCCCATAGCGGTTATGTAGAGCCTACCTCTCACTCGGAGTTAGACCCACAAAGGAGGCTCTAAAGGTCAGGGCATCTTAAAGTCTGCCAGGCTCTGTCCCATTCGCTACTTCTAGGTTTTTTCATAAAGCCACTGTTCCTTTAGTAGCCCCTGTCCCTTCAATGAATGCGAATGCAGGGATGTAGGTCTGCTGCCCCTCACAGTCCTCTATCTTTGCATTTGCAAAGTCACAAAATGACTCCTGCCTCATGCATATTAATGATGCTGGAGTTTTTCTGCCTCCCTGCAAATTGGTATTTTGTGAGTTGACTGACTTGTGCATCACTCACATTGCAAAATGGAGGTAGGTTCCAAAGGCAGTGGGTGTGCAAAAAATAGCAATTGGTTTGCAAGCCCACCTTAGTACCTCAGGTCCTATGTGCTACTCTCTGTGATTGTGTGACTGAAATAAGCCATCATTTAAAGGCTGCTTGTGCGACCTCTATATATTGTTAACATTGTTTGGACAACTAAACTTCCAGCCCTGCCACAGTGTTTTCCTTATGATTCTTTCTTCCTGTGACTGAGGGATGGATAGTAGTAGTAGTTTGATTCATCCTGACACCCACTAATAGAGATTATCAAACCTCAGCTGTGTTGTGTACTATTACTTGTGAAATTAGATTTCATAATAACTCAAATGTTTTCTCTCACTGCAATGAATGTGCTAAAACTTTCCTGTTATCTTATGTATATTTCTTTGTTTCATTCACAGGGGAGTAATAGGGAAACAGGGATATCAATGCCAAGGTAAGAAGAATACTTTGATGTTGTTTTCTTGACAAGCTAATTCGTCTGAAGTCTTGTTTGTGCTGCATGATGATGAGCTGTGACGCGTGGAGTGGCCTTGTAATGTCAGGAACTTGCTAACAAGACAATGCCGCAGGGATCTGCAGCATGCTCTAGAGCCAACTTTATTTACTGGGGCGCTTTTGCAAGATGCTTAAAGCAGTTAGGAGATGAGAACTCAAAGGACCCCAAACCGCGCCATACATGTGTGCGTTTGTCTAAGGATGGGCCTCCAACAAACACACCCATATTGTCCACAACGCATGACTGCTGAAATGCTGCCACATTAGTTCATCTCCCATCTTGTTGACACTATATACAAGCCTGATCCATGTTTTTATATTATCCAATTTGAACATGTTGCGACTAAGCCCTGACTGGTTCATTTATGCATGAGTGAGTAATGTGGATTGTTGAGATTATAAAATGTACTATTATATAAATGCAAATATATAGTTATTGTTTTAATATAACTTTTCAAAATGGTGGTTAGCCTTTCCCATTGTGTCCTTGTTGACCGATAAAGAGATGAGGCAGAGACAGGTAAACTAATTTGCTCAGGATTACGAAGCTGAACAAAGGGGATGTCAGGACAAGAGCTAGAACTTCGAAGATAATTAGGTAATAGGCTAAACATTCCATGCAAACGTGGCAGATAACTGATCTTTGACAAAGGCTCTTTAAGAAGCATTCTTTCCAGCTATTATGACTTTGATGAGCAAAACCCTTTTAATTAAATTCAGTGTGGTTTTAGAGATCTTTTGCTGCTCATAGGCTCATAACAGACTTCTAAAACCATAGGTGTACAGTTTTCTAACTCTGATGTCGCCCAGGACATTAGTGACCAGCTATTCCTTCTTTTTGAGTCTTTGGAGACTCGTGTAATGGGTAAAGGTATTATTGGGGTGAGTAGAGCTCACAATTTCCTAAGATGCCACCATCTCAGAGTGCGCTAATTGAATTAAGTTCAGATAAATCTTAACTGAGTAGATTAGGAGTGAATGAGCACGTACTTAAAACTAAATCTTCAACATCTTTTTTGTGGTACCACCTGAATAGTTAGCGGGACATTGGAGGAACATTGAGGTGAAACTGAAAAGTGCATAAGAACAGCCTCCTTTGTTCTAAAAAAAACACCACACAAACACATTTAACTTTGCCAGAGTAAGACTATACAAATTATGGGTAATTATCTTTCAGCAGGTTAGAAGGCTTGCATATGAATTTATTTTACTTATGTAAAACAATGGATCTCTAATTTTTAAAACAGGGAAGCGATGGGTTCCCTTCATATTTCACTTGGCAAAGGTTTTACCTTTCCACAAACTTAGGGGCCGATTCCGATCTCGGTCGGAGGCGCACCCAATACTATTCGGTCGGGAAAAAAGCCATGCGAAAGCCAGTTTCCCGACCGATCCGTACAGCACACCGAACGAGCAAGTACGATGCGCACAACAGCAAAAATTCCGGCCGAGCCGTACTCACCCAAACCAGGTCCTGTTCTCCGACCGAGGCGAATCCGGAAACGCCGAATCGAGTCGCACGGAAGGGAAAATGCAGCCCCGTCCGGCCGGACAAGTACGATGCGCTTTCCGTACGCGCCGAACCCGTCGCTACGCACGGCACGTCAAAGCATCCGGGAGAGGCGCACATAAGCTCCGAATCGCGCCACAACACGATCCACGGCTACGAGACGAACACAGCACAGACGAGGACGACGCGAAGCGACGAGGACGAAGCGAAGCGACGAGGACGAAGCCAAGCGACGAGGACGACGCGAAGCAACGAGAAGGACGAACGACACGAACCAACCATGAATCCCTTCGTCCCGATCATACCAATATTCTACATCTACTACCGGAACAGGCACGGACGCGTACGGCGCAGAAGGTAAGTCAGACACCAACCACAAAACACATACAACACGTACACGACACATCACACACATACACGGGGAATCTGAATATACTTGCAACAGCAGCACCATAGGGGCGGGATGCCCATCACCAATGCCACATATGCACACAGGGGCCTGAATGCGCGCCACCACCCCAACCCAGGGGGGCTGGATGCCAACCACCACAACCACCCTTAGCCAGGGGGTGCCAAATGCCCACCACCACTACCACCCTTAGCCAGGGGGCAGGATGCCCACCACTACTACCACCCTCACCCAGGGGGCAGGATGCCCACCACTACTACCACCCTTAGCCAGGGGGCTGGATGCCTACCACTACTACCACCCTTAGCCAGGGGGCAGGATGCCTACCACTACTACCACCCTCACCCAGGGGGGCAGGATGCCCACCACTACTACCACCCTCACCCAGGGGGGCAGGATGCCCACCACTACTACCACCCTTAGCCAGGGGGCAGGATGCCCACCACTACTACCACCCTCACCCAGGGGGGCAGGATGCCCACCACTACTACCACCCTCACCCAGGGGGGCAGGATGCCCACCACTACTACCACCCTTAGCCAGGGGGCAGGATGCCCACCACTACTACCACCCTCACCCAGGGGGGCAGGATGCCCACCACTACTACCACCCTCACCCAGGGGGGCAGGATGCCCACCACTACTACCACCCTTAGCCAGGGGGCAGGATGCCCACCACTACTACCACCCTCACCCAGGGGGGCAGGATGCCCACCACTACTACCACCCTCACCCAGGGGGGCAGGATGCCCACCACTACTACCACCCTTAGCCAGGGGGCAGGATGCCCACCACTACTACCACCCTCACCCAGGGGGGCAGGATGCCCACCACTACTACCACCCTTAGCCAGGGGGGCTGGATGCCTACCACTACTACCACCCTTAGCCAGGGGGCAGGATGCCCACCACTACTACCACCCTCACCCAGGGGGGCAGGATGCCCACCACTACTACCACCCTTAGCCAGGGGGCAGGATGCCCACCACTACTACCACCCTCACCCAGGGGGGCAGGATGCCCACCACTACTACCACCCTCACCCAGGGGGGCAGGATGCCCACCACTACTACCACCCTTAGCCAGGGGGCAGGATGCCCACCACTACTACCACCCTCACCCAGGGGGGCAGGATGCCCACCACTACTACCACCCTCACCCAGGGGGCAGGATGCCCACCACTACTACCACCCTTAGCCAGGGGGCAGGATGCCCACCACTACTACCACCCTCACCCAGGGGGGCAGGATGCCCACCACTACTACCACCCTTAGCCAGGGGGCTGGATGCCTACCACTACTACCACCCTTAGCCAGGGGGCAGGATGCCCACCACTACTACCACCCTCACCCAGGGGGGCAGGATGCCCACCACTACTACCACCCTTAGCCAGGGGGCAGGATGCCCACCACTACTACCACCCTTAGCCAGGGGGGCTGGATGCCTACCACTACTACCACCCTTAGCCAGGGGGCAGGATGCCTACCACTACTACCACCCTCACCCAGGGGGGCAGGATGCCCACCACTACTACCACCCTTAGCCAGGGGGCAGGAAGCCTACCACTACTACCACCCTTAGCCAGGGGGCTGGATGCCTACCACTACTACCACCCTTAGCCAGGGGGCAGGATGCCCACCACTACTACCACCCTCACCCAGGGGGGCAGGATGCCCACCACTACTACCACCCTTAGCCAGGGGGCAGGATGCCCACCACTACTACCACCCTCACCCAGGGGGGCAGGATGCCCACCACTACTACCACCCTCACCCAGGGGGGCAGGATGCCCACCACTACTACCACCCTTAGCCAGGGGGCAGGATGCCCACCACTACTACCACCCTCACCCAGGGGGGCAGGATGCCCACCACTACTACCACCCTCACCCAGGGGGGCAGGATGCCCACCACTACTACCACCCTTAGCCAGGGGGCAGGATGCCCACCACTACTACCACCCTCACCCAGGGGGGCAGGATGCCCACCACTACTACCACCCTTAGCCAGGGGGCAGGAAGCCTACCACTACTACCACCCTTAGCCAGGGGGCTGGATGCCTACCACTACTACCACCCCCACTCATAGGATGGACAATGCATGACACAACAAGCACACCACAACCTAGGGAATGCAAGATTAAGACATCCCCCACCACCATGACAAGCGTGTGAGCAGGCTGTGTCAAATGCCTACAACACCGAACATGACATTGAACATACAATGTGACCCCCTAGCACATGTGCCACACATATATGTGTGTGGCACCCACAATGCAAGCAGCCCATGACCATTGTGGCAATGGGGCCTAAACCCCCATCATCACAGTGACCAAAAGGCAAGTGTGGGGTCCATAGCTGAAGCACATTTTGACCATTGTGGCAATGGGGTCTAAACCCCCATCATCACAGTGACCAAAAGGCAAGTGTGGGGTCCATAGCTGAAGCACATTTTGACCATTGTGGCAATGGGGTCAAAACCCCCATCATCACAGTGACCAAAAGGCAAGTGTGGGGTCCATAGCTGAAGCACATTTTGACCATTGTGGCAATGGGGTCTAAACCCCCATCATCACAGTGACCAAAAGGTAAGTGTGGGGTCCATAGCTGAAGCACATTTTGACCATTGTGGCAATGGGGTCCAAACCCCCATCATCACAGTGACCAAAAGGTAAGTGTGGGGTCCATAGCTGAAGCACATTTTGACCATTGTGGCAATGGGGTCTACACCCTCATCATCACAGTGACCAAAAGGTAATTGTTAACAAAGAAAGAGCTGCAACTGCCAAACTGCATGGATCATTCCTGGTCACAGAACCAAAAACTCATCTGTGGCAAAGTAGTGTATGTGTCCCATTGCAACATAAATTGGGGGAGCCAAATACTGCAGTGCAAATGAAACATTCCTTTGGCCATGTGCAGACAAACAACACCCATGGGGGCTGAGACCGTCAACAGTCATCAATGACACAATGACAGAAGTGACCATCAGAATGCAGAACCACATATCTGCACCAATGGGCACACAAATGCAGATACCCTGTGGAGACAGCAGATGTGAGGTGAACAGATACCATACCATGGCAGCAATGGGACACACAAACCATGATCACTGTGCTGACCGATGACCTAGGAGTCCCAGGGACAGCAGGGGAAACACACCAAACAACATACAGCCAATGGCACACCCAAGATATGCCAATGCAGTGGTGCAGATGCACAAACACAAACAGGCAGACCAACACTGTCATCATACACAGCAGGTGAGGGGTGGGGGTGCCAGTGTCCCCAGGCAACAACACAACACATGAGGAGAGCTGAATACCAATCATACAGATGTGCATACACTGCCACACTAAGCTAACTCATGGATCCAAATCCCCTATGTGGGCAAGCAGGCATTGACAGGTGAGAGGGAGCACAAAACACACATGTCACACAGGCACGTAGGAACAACAACTGACACAGCAAGTCACAGACACACCACAGCACCACCCCCAGGGCCCCCACAATGTGGTGACCCTGGGCTGAAGAAAAATACCACTGTGATGACAAAGCTAAATGTCGTTCACACTGTGAACCACAGTCAGGTGTCCTGAGCAACTAACTACCATCACACCTACACAAGCACAAATCAATCAGCATGGCCAGTAAGCCAAGGCCAACATGGAGGCAGGGGACTAGCCGGGCAACAACTCTCATCTGCACACACTCAACACCACACCCCTCGACCTCCAACAATGTGCAGCAGTGAAGTACACATGCACTGGTGACATTGCACATGCACCCATGACTATTCCAGGGTGGTGGGTGGGAACCAAGGTGTAGAAACACATCACACATGGACACTCAACAAGACTCCTGAATGTCTGACACACTGCACACTACTCTGTACATGGACATGACGGCAATACCACACCGACCAATGGGATCCCAGCCACAGTCACACACCAATGAAGAAGCCAAGGTCACCCACAAAGAACACACATAGACAACAACCAACATTGCAGCCCGGACCCTAAGGAGTGCCAGCAGTCACACACACAACGTGTCACAATCACTGAAAGATAACACAAACTGGAAATCACATGACAGGGGCAAACAACAAGTGCCAAAGGGAAACCTGACTGTGACCCATCTGCGTCAGCACACAAACTCTGCCCTGACAGCAAACACACCTATGGGTGACACCCTGATGACCAGTAATGTGCCATGCACCCACATCACAGAGAACACAGGGAGAAGACTTTGGGGGAACATAGCTCAAGTCAGCAAGCATCACAAACAGGTACAACACTAGGGATCACAGCATGCGCAGATGAATGGAAGTGAACACACAGACATGCACATACAACACACACCTTGGGCGCAGGCAATGTCACACGTGTACACACTGCCATGAGGGGACTCCACTCCTGTGTGAGGAAAGCTGTGCCATATGTTGCCTCAGTAGGGCCCCATCATGTCAGCTGAGCACTTGGTCACACAATCAACAATTAGCACCAAATGAGGGCTCCCATCACATCAGCCTGGTCATGGATGTGCCAACGGAATCATCAGCACAGATCCAACACACTTGTATAGCAATGTTGCACTGACTACACGGATGAGTCCCTCCCCATTGATGCCCAAACCTGCATGTCCACTGGAGATGGCAACACGGTCAGGGAAGTAGACAAATGCAACGATGGCAGGCACAACAGATGTGCAGGGGTGGAAGCCACAGATATGAAATTGCCAATGTAAGTAGGAAACCCATTGCCAAATACTGAACACATGACACCCTCAGATGCTGCTATTGATGACATGGATACACCACATGATAGGACACATTCCCCCTGGACCACATGGGTTCCTGCACAGTAACACTTCATAATCATGAGACCAGATATCACCATCACTGCAGCAAGGGCATGGTTAGCTGCACCAACAACATGTACATCTGAAGCATGAGCACTAGAGAAAAGAAAGTTGCTTTATTCAGCATATGTGTTGAGGCCAAACGAAGTCCTGAAAAAAGAGCAAAGGCCAATGGCCAGTCCATTGTCAAAGTTCAAACAGGGTGACACTGGCAGATGTCACCCTACGCATGCCTGCACAATACCAGGGACAATCCACTAGGAGGGGCAACCGGGGGGCAGGCCAGGCACCGCAGGGACAGGATCAGGGCTCACCAGGGGGAGTCAGGGAAGGGGTGGTGGGTGCAGGAGAGCCACTGACAACTGCAGTGGAGGTGTCTGACATGGTGTGTGCCGGCACAACTGGGGGGCATGACACAGATGTCGTGGGTGCCGGCACAACTGCAGTGGACCCTGCAGATGGGGTGGACAGGTCCGCCACTGCAGTGCCCAAGTCAGACAGGGCGGTAGTGGACTCCACTGCAGTGCCTACCTCCAGGGGAGGAGAATGGGGAACAGGCAAGGTGGGTTGGACAGAGGGGGGGACACCCTCACCACATCAGTGGCACAGACAAGCGCAGCGGGGGGTGTGGTGCTGGGAGAGCAAGTGGCAGGGGGAGAAGGCCGGAGCATCTTGGGGATGGTATATCTGTGGGTGGGGGAACCTGGGGCAGGGTGTGGTGGGGGCACCTGTGCAGTGGGGGCCTGAGGGATGGAGGACGGAGACCTTGTGCCTGAGCTGCAGGGTGGTGGCGGGGTCTTGCTCTTAGCACTCCGGGGGGACTTGCGGGTGGGGGCCTCAGTCCGTCTGCGCCTGGGGGAGGGTGTCCGGGGGCGAGGGGCACTCTGCTCCGTGTGGGTGGGCTTCCTCTTCCCCCGGGATGCTGGAGCAGCTTCATCGGTGGGGAAGAGGCCGAGGTCACAGAGGAAGAGCTGCTGTGACTTTGGGGTTGCAGGTGAGGCAAGGGAGGGTGCTTTGGAGGGAGAGGGAACTGAGGACTGCGCAGTGCATGTGGATGCGTGTGTGTGTTCCAGGGCCCCATCCCCTGTGAGTCTGGCTTCAGTCCCCTGAATGTGCGTGCGTGTGCGTTTTGTCATTGGCGTGTGTGTCAGTGTGCTGGATGTGTGTGTGCTGGTGTGTGCCTGTGCCAGTGTGTGTGTGCCTGGGATGGGTAAGGTGCTGGGGAGTGTGGATGGAGCAGAGGCAGGAGGGGTGAGGGACCGTTTGAGGAGGGACACTGCTGCCGTCAGGGAGGAGTCCATGGACCTATTGCCCCTCTGTAGGTCAGACATGCCCGATGAGATGCCCTCCATGAACGACACCAGCTGAGTCAACAGCGCGGTGTGCGCATGGAGGACACTCAGCATGGCTGTCTGCCCTACATGGAGCTGGCGAAGGAGGTACACAGACTCCTCACTCAGGGCAGCAGGGGACACAGGGGCAGGGGGTGCGGTGCCTGGCCCAAAGGAGACACGCTCCCGGACATGGGAGCCTCCACGGACCTGGGGAATGGGAGCCGATGGGAGGGCGGTGGTGGTGCTGGTGGTGGCGGGGACAGCAACACTAGCTGGGGTGTGGTGGCTGCTGACACCCGCCTCCACAAGGGAGTCATCCTCCGAGTTGCTCTGGTCCTCAGCTGAGGTGGATGCTGCTGAGGACTCCTCGGTGTGGCTCCCCTCGCCCTCCGTGCCACTGGGTCCCTCCGACCACTCCTCGGCTGCTGACCCAGTCTGGCTCTCCGGCTCCTCCTGGTCCGTGGAGCTGTCCCCTTCCGTGGCCGTGGATGTATCTGCAAACAATGGGGAAACAGACAGACATCAGTCACCTGCACCAAACGCACACACCACTGTGAGCACAGCACATTACAGAGCAAGCCCTGGCATCATTAGTTGTACATTGCTAAAAGTGCCCTAATTGAACAGGAGAAGTCAATTGTCAGTCTGATGCCAAGCATGGCACTCACATCCCACATGGCCTTGCACCCATCTGTCTGGTGTCTGTTGGATTGCAACACCCCAGTGTTGACACATGCACCAAGTACACAGTAGTTGGACAGTGCAGAGGACACGGTGTGGACACATCACAGCTCTTGCCACTGAGTCAGTACAGGTTTACGGATGTAAGGGATGCCCAGAGTCAAATAGGAAATGCATGTGATGCATACCAGCGACAGACACCATGATGCACCCATGTCCTGATAGCCAGCGCCACTATGGTGTGCATGTAGCACATGTCACTCCCCTGCAGGATCACCAATCAGTAGACACATGCCATGGCGGAGGCATGACTGCAAAGTCATACATCACTGTCTCAGTGATGTATGACTTTGCAGCCAGACAACAACACTCTGCACTGTGTCACAATAGTAGGTCATGGGGAATGCAAGTCCTGGAGCTGCACAAGTGCACATGTACATCCCCCCACAACACATCCTCTTAACCCTCATCTGTCCAGGTCATACCTATTGGACATATGGGAGACCTGTGACACTACCCTCTGAACCTGAGCCCCTCACACTCTGCTGTGCATGGGGAACAGCTGCCTGAACTTCACATTTACATGCCCCAGTCTGCATGGGCAGCTGATCAGACACCTATGTGTCACACAAGTATCGTCTCCTATGGTCACATCTCCAGTGGCATGCTGAGCCCCTACCAAGAAACTCCACAGCAGTCCTGGCGACTAATCCACAGCACACTGACACAGAGGCAGACACCTGAGGGGTCAAATCACTGTGCACAATGTGTCCTCTGATACACGGGAGTGGGAGTACAGAGTGTATTGTATGGCCTGGAGTAGGCATGACTGTCCAGCCCCACATGAATGAGGGATGAGCCCTGGACTGTAGGCAGCTGGCTAAGTATGTGTGACACACGTCATATACATACTCCTGGGGCCCAAACATTGTTCCCACCCGCAGCATGGGTGTGTGCCAGGTACCCCAGCCACATGTGGTGGATCAGCTCAGCAATTGGACCACAGATCAAAGTAACACGCTGAATACATGTCAGAATACAGGCATTGTGTAAGCAATGGACCCACCCATGATGCCCACCACAGAGTCAGGGAAACAGATGCTGTCTCCCACCTTGAGTCAAGCAAACTGCAAGGACACAGTCCTAAGTGACAGAATTCCCTGCATGTAAGGGCCACACCTGGGTATCAGATGAGGAGTGGGCAGTGCACAATAGAGGGACATGGCTCCTGGACAACATGACTGCTGTACTGTGGCAGTTCAACCTGGCCCGAGGAGGGCACATAACATGTTAGACAGAGTACACAGTGCAGTCTTTGACTCACCCCCTCCTTGCTGCTCTCTGGCCTTCAGCTGCCCATCCAGGTCTGGAAAGACCACCGCCAGGATCCTGAGCATGTGGGGGGTCAGGGTCCGTGTTCCGCCCCTCCTGCGAGGAGGCGACAGCTTCAGCTGGACCCGTGCAATCCTCCGGGTCCAGCCCCGAAGGTCCTGCCACCTCTTTTGGCAGTTGCGGATCCGGCGCTTGTAGACCCCCACGGACCGGACAGCCCGGACGATGTCCTTCCAGATCTCATGCTTCCGATGGGCAGAAGCCTGTCAGGATGACAAAGTGATAAGGCCATTACTACACATGCAACATATCCGTGCATGACACAGTTGCATATACATGTCGCAATCACAGGGGCACATGGTGTACCCAGGCAGTGCACGGCTGCCCATGGACAGTTTTCCAGAAGTCACTACATGGTATCATAGCATGGGGAGTAAAACCCTGTTCAGAAGCACTGTCACTGCACCATACCTGTCCAGTGCAAGTCACTACACACTATGGGGGGTGACAACTACTCAGTGAGCCTGCTAGCCAGTGGTGTGCTGACTCTCAGCCTTGCTAGTCAGACAAAATGCACATTCAGAAAGGCAGTGCACAGAACACTCACCTGCTCCCCTGGTGTCCCATACAGCTTGCTGTACTGTGGAAGTAGGCTGTCCAGCAGGGCCTGGTTCTCTTCAAGGCTGAAGGCTGGGGCTCTCTCCACAGTACGTGCCATTGCAGGGTCCAGAGGGGCAGAGACAGCAGCAGTGCAGTGGCAGATGTCGTCCTGGAGCATGTAGTGCAGGCAAGTGGGCTCTCAGGGGAACATGCAGCAATATATATGTGCTGGAGAGGCAGATACTGTCCCTTGTGTCCAAAGTGATAGGTCCAAGTCGTTTGCATCTTCTGAATCTGGCCAATCCATGGAATAGCAGCACCAAAACACGCCCACAGCATCCTTCAAAATTTCAACTTCATGACATACATGATTTTGCAACATTGTTGTGGGTGACCAACTGATTTTCCAGCAACCGACTCGTTCGAATATTCGAAAACGCGTCCGTTGCCAGGCAAGCCCATTGTCAATGGGTGCGCACCGATCGGTCCATTGAGGTACAACGCGCACAGGGGTACAACGCGTACCCGCACACATTGAATGCAATGGGCCGGCCGGAGGCACCGATCGGTCCATTGCAGTACAACGCGCACACGGGTACAACGCGTACCCGCACACATTGAATGCAATGGGCCGGCCGGAGGCACCGATCGGTCCATTGCAGTACAACGCGCACAGGGGTACAACGCGTACCCGCACACATTGAATGCAATGGGCCGGCCGGAGGCACCGATCGGTCCATTGCTGTTCAACGCGCACAGGGGTACAACGCGTACCCGCACACATTGAATGCAATGGGCCGGCCGGAGGCACCGATCGGTCCATTGCAGTACAACGCGCACAGGGGTACAACGCGTACCCGCACACATTGAATGCAATGGGCCGGCCGGAGGCACCGATCGGTCCATTGCAGTACAACGCGCACAGGGGTACAACGCGTACCCGCACACATTGAATGCAATGGGCCGGCCGGAGGCACCGATCGGTCCATTGCAGTACAACGCGCACAGGGGTACAACGCGTACCCGCACACATTGAATGCAATGGGCCGGCCGGAGGCACCGATCGGTCCATTGCTGTTCAACGCGCACAGGGGTACAACGCGTACCCGCACACATTGAATGCAATGGGCCGGCCGGAGGCACCGATCGGTCCATTGCTGTTCAACGCATCACTGTACATGTGACTGGCATATGTCAGCATGCCTGTCTCAGATGGACATATGCCAGCCACAGATAGCTCCCAGGGAGTGAGGGGCACACCTACATCACGACAGCCTGTCCAAACCTTATCATAAGGCATGTAAGGCTGCATTTCCTATTGTGTGTATGTTGGTGTACATATTGTCCTGTGGGTGTCACCTGTGGGCAGCCACCCCCAGGCTGTGCACGTGTTAATGGGGACAGGATCCTGGGTGTTACGTGTACGTGACCACTGTGATGTGCAACTGTTCATATCTGTGCATGTGCCATGGTCACATTTCACAGTGGTGTTTGTGTATGTCATGTCACATACCCCGTGAGTCCCATGTGGGACGGTATGTTTGAGCCAGGGTGTCCCAGTGGCACAATAGTGATGGCCCTCCACAGTCTTTGTGCATGTAGTGTTTACAATGTCTCTGATTTCATGTGCACAATGGGAGACAGTCTCCACATCCACGTTGTGTGTGCATGGACTCTGATGTTGTGCGTGTGTGTCACAGACGTCCATGGCTCTCCTGCCATGGCAAGTGTGGCCACTACCTGTGGGGGTCATGTTTGTTTTGTTGTGGTGTACACATGATACTCCAGGTGATGCCAGTGTCCATGTGGCATTACAGGGTCCCTGGGAATGTGCCTGTCGTTGAGCTGTGGTGCCTGGGGCACATCTGTCCTCACATGTCACTGGGGGTGACTGTGACACAGCATCATGATATCCAATGGGCCAACCTGGGACAAATTGATGCCACCTGTAGGACCGTGTTGACAGATGTTGGCCATGTATGTACCATACATGTCGTTCCGGTACTGCACACTTCATGTAGTTGTGCCTCATGATGATGTATGTTGGGATCTTGAGTGTGTTCAATGCCGCATATGTGGGGTGACTGACGATCTTGCTTACTTCTCCTCTGCACTGCAGGGCTCCTGCTGTCCATCGGCCATTCCCAGACCTGGCAACGATGGTGGAACGGGACAGCATCCGACGGTACCGCTTCACCAGGCAGCTGATTGAGGATTTGGCAGTGCAGTTGTCCCCACATTTGCAGCCTGGCCGGCCGTATCCTACAGCGCTGACCCCCAAGGTGAAGGTGATGGCAGCCCTACACTTCTTTGCCACCGGTACCTTCCAACATACTGTGGCGTCTGCTGGTGGGATGTCACAGACCATGTTCAGCCGTGTGCTCCGCGATTTCTTGGCGGCAATGTTGCTCTTCCTGAACCGGTACATCTATTTCCCTAGACTGCGACGACTCACTGACGTGAAGAGTGACTTTTATGCCCTGGGGAGGATGCCGCATGTCATTGGCTCCATTGATGGGACACATGTGGCTTTGGTACCACCACAGGCCCAGGAGCAGGCCTACAGGAACCGCAAGCACTACCACTCGGTCAATGCACTGGTGGTGTGTCTTGCAGACATGACCATCACACACGTGTGTGCCCGTTTCCCTGGTTCAGCACACGATGCCTTTGTGATGAGGAGTAGTCGCATCCCCAGGTTGATGGCACAGATGCAGAACCAGCGTGCCTGGCTTGTCGGTGTGTACTGACTTTGTGCCATTGTGTGTGATCTGATCTGTAGTATTCCGCCCACTTTTCCAAGTCAGCTGATGTGCACTTGTCTGTCCGTAGGTGACTCGGGATACCCCAACATGCCGTGGTTGCTGACACCCCTCAGGAACCCTGTGACACCTGCCCAGATGCGCTACAATGAGGCACATGGTCGGACCAGGAGAGTGATTGAGCGGACCTTTGGTCTCCTGAAGAGCCGCTTCCGCTGCCTGGACAAGACCGGAGGGTCCCTCCCATATGCCCCTGCGAAAGTGTGCAAGATTATCATCGTCTGCTGCATGCTCCACAACCTGGCAGTGCGGAAGGAGTTGCCTCTCATCCAGGATGACGATGACCAACATCCGCCACCTGTGGAGGATCCTGGCCTGGAACACGATGCCAGTGACGATGATGATGATGATGGTGATGGTGATGTCCGCACACAGCTCATCACCAACTTCTTTAGCTGAATGTGAGTATCCTGAGGTGTCATGTCAATGATGTGAGTTGGCATGATGTGTGGGTGGTGCTCTGGTGCTGTTGGAGTGTGTCCATGGGCTACTTGACTGGATGTGTGTTGCGATGTGTGCTTACAGGTGGGCTGTACTCCCCAACAGTGTTCACATGCTAACTTGGTTCTGGGTGGGTATCTTGTAACATGTATTGTGCATGAGTTTTGCTGTTCTGTCCTGTACTCCATTGCTTTTGACTGTGTGTCATTTCTGTCCTTCACAGGGTACTTTCAGATTCGTTTGGTCAACTGTGTCCACCGACAACGTGATTGCACATCCAGGCTGGTAGCTGTTGTGTCCCTACAGGTGATGTGCGCCACACCCATGGACTTCCTTCTGTCTACAGTTGTTGACTGTGTGCCCGCTACCAGGTGGGGTTACCTTGCATCTGTAGTGGTTACGGCATGTTGCTACTGTGTAATAAACCTGTGCTTCACTTAGTGATGTGCGTTGTCTGTGGTCACACATTTGACTGCCATTTGCTTACTGCACCTGTGGGCTACTTGACTACAACTGGGAATGGGTGTGGTGTCTGTGCATTGCACCGTCTTCCCTGGCAACATCAGTGTAGGCAATGAGTCAGATGGCCTAGGTGTGTATGTGTTGTGTAGCCCTGGTGGTGTGTCTCCCTCATATGTGTCACGTTGCCTGTACTCACATGCCTGTGTTGTCCTTGCTGTTGCAGTTCGCATACACAGTGTAATTTTGTTGTTCATCATCCCCATAACAGCACCCACGTTGGAATCACGACAGAGGCAAGTATGGTGTATTATTGTGTTTATTGTGATACATCTGTGATAATAGTGCATAGGATGGATTGTGCTGTACATGAATCTTGCAATCCCAAGTTCCTAGATGAATAGAAAGTCCAGGTAGACAGGATCCCCAGTATCGGGGCCACAGTTGTCTGACACATTGTTCCAACTTGTACTCCCCATGCAATGTGTGGGAGTAGTGTTGCCATCAACAGGGTGAACAGTCTGTGCACAAAGGCGAAAATCCAGAACAGGTTCAGGCTTCCTGGGAGTTGCGCTTGGCCATCAGCCTCTCACTTTCCCCTCCTCGGACGACCCCTCTTCTTGGGGGGGGCCCTCAAGTGCAGGCTGCTGCGGTGCAGGGGACTCTCCGCCAGAGTCCTCCTCCCTCCCTGTGGCAGTTGCAGTTTGTTCGGTACCAGATGTTGTTGGCACACAGGGAGGTGTGGACTGGTTGCTGTTCATCTGGCGGAGGCATTGTAAAATGTCCCTGTGCACCGCCGTCATCTCATGTAGTACATCCCACTTGGACTCCACGCGGGTCATGTGGGAGTCCACACGTGACATGTGGGAGTCCACACGTGACATGTGTGACTCCACATGGGACATGTGGGAGTCCAAGCGGGCATGATGGGCAGCCTGCTGCTGTTTGATGTCTCTGAGGAGCCCCACTACCTGGCTGAGCTCTCCGGTGCTGGACTGGTACGCATCAGCTATGCGTACCAGTTGTGGGTCTTCATGCACACCAGCAACGTCTGCAAGCAGCGACCTCTGTCTCCCACCCCTCCCACCACCCCTGCTGACATGTGCAGTGTGTGCAGTTGCACGCACAGATAACCCTGGTCCACCTCGGGGGTTGGTGGTGGTGGTGGTGTCCATGGCCCCAGGTTGGTCCAGGGTCACTGCGCTGGTGTTGTTCCTTATTCTGTCCATGTCGGCAGGGATGGTATTCGTGGTGACAGTCGTTGGAGGGGTGGGTGCAGGGGGTGCAGCTGGTGGACCAGCTGGTGCTGCAGCTGGTGGTCCTGCTGGTGCAGCATGTTGACTTGCACCGGATGTGCCAGGTTGTTCTTCATTGTCCGAGGAGGACAGAGGCTGTACGACGCCAGTGAGCTCGGCATCCTCTTGAGCCTGGGACTGGGACTCCTCAGCGTCTGCTGCTGTGTCCCTATCATCACCTGTTTTTGGGAGACACAAACAATGTATGTCATGTTTCTGCAGGCATCAGTGGTTGACACACCTGACAGTTGTGACTGTGCCTCGGGGTGCGGGCCTGTACATTGTATTGTCCTAAGTCGTCACAGTCAGGGGTTGATATTGGTGTGGCACATTGTCCTGCATTATTTGGGCATTTCTATGTATTCTCTGGGGTGTGAACATGGTCTGCATTGATTGTGTTTGGTTGACAGCCAGACCTCCTTCCCACCCACCCACCCACCCAGTCAGTTATCCCACCATGGAACGTGCTTGCATTGCAGGGAGTGTAAGTTGTCTCTCAGGATGTCAGTCAGAGGTGTCCTGCTGTTTGTTGGTGCACAGTTGGCAGCAGGGCCTTGTGCTCCCCACAGCAGTAGCCAGTGTCAGCCATCTTGTGAGTCCTTCTCCACTCCCTGTGATGTGAGCATGGTTCAGGGTGGTGTTGATGGGACAGTTGTGAGGCTGAGCAATGTCTGTGACTACCACTCCCATCATGCTATTGCCTCCACCCCCTTCCCAGCATGCCCATGCTTCCTTCCTTTTGACTCTGCTTCCCTGTGGGGTGGGCTGGCTGTGCTGACAGGATGGCTGGGAGTGTTGTCCTGGCAGTTGTTTGGCTAAGAGTCCCAAGAGTGTCCCTGTGCTTCACACAACATAACCCAGGGTGGTGGTGCTTTGTGGGATCTTGTGTTAGGATGGAGGGCATTGCATTCTACCAGGTGGGTACTGTGGAGTTTGTGTTGGGGGGGGGTGTGAGGGGAGGTGCTGGTGACTATGGTCAGTGCTGCAAGTCCCCCTTCCCACCCAGCCAGCCGGATATCCCACCATGGAACGTGCTTGCATTGCAGGGAGTGTAAGTTGTCTCTCAGGATGTCAGTCAGTGGTGTCCTGCTGTTTGTTGGTGCACAGTTGGCAGCAGGGCCTTGTGCTCCCCACAGCAGTAGCCAGTGTCAGCCATCTTGTGAGTCCTTCTCCACTCCCTGTGATGTGAGCATGGTTCAGGGTGGTGTTGATGGGCCAGTTGTGAGGCTGAGCAATGTCTGTGACTACGACTCCCATCATGCTATTGCCTCCACCCCCTTCCCAGCATGCCCATGCTTCCTTCCTTTTGACTCTGCTTCCCTGTGGGGTGGGCTGGCTGTGCTGACAGGATGGCTGGGAGTGTTGTCCTGGCAGTTGTTTGGCTAAGAGTCCCAAGAGTGTCCCTGTGCTTCACACAACATAACCCAGGGTGGTGGTGCTTTGTGGGATCTTGTGTTAGGATGGAGGGCATTGCATTCTACCAGGTGGGTACTGTGGAGTTTGTGTTGGGGGGGTGTGAGGGGAGGTGCTGGTGACTATGGTCAGTGCTGCAAGTCCCCCTTCCCACCCAGCCAGCCAGCCAGATATCCCACCATGGAACGTGCTTGCATTGCAGGGAGTGTAAGTTGTCTCTCAGGATGTCAGTCAGTGGTGTCCTGCTGTTTGTTGGTGCACAGTTGGCAGCAGGGCCTTGTGCTCCCCACAGCAGTAGCCAGTGTCAGCCATCTTGTGAGTCCTTCTCCACTCCCTGTGATGTGAGCATGGTTCAGGGTGGTGTTGATGGGACAGTTGTGGGGGGGCAATATGTGTGACTGCGACTCCCATGATGCTATTGGCTACACTGACTTGGCCAGCATACACAGAATTCCTTCCTTTGAGTGGTCTTCACTGTGTGTTGGTGTTGTTGTGGTGGCTACATGTGTGGATGTGTGTGTTAGTTCTATTTGTGCCACTGCCTAGCTGTAGTTGTGGTTGTGTTTGTACATGTGTTGGCACAGTTGGATGTGACTTTTTTGATGGCATGTGTTGTGTTTATCTGACTGACATACACATTTTGGGATGATTCTGTTCTAGTTGCTGTGTAATTGCTATGAGTGCATGGTTTGACTCTCCCCTTGACAGTGATGTGTGTGTTTTGTGGCAGTTTATTGTGTACATTTGTTGTGTACTCACCAGGCTCTGGGATGTCCTCTAGTCCATATACGCTCACTGGCGGAAGGATGGCCCGCACCTTCTCCTCCCAGGGCCTGAGGTATACTGGCTTGGCAGGAGGGCCACTGCCGGTGTATTGGCTCAGGTGGTAGTCTTTCTTGAGCAGCTCCCGGACCCTCCTGCGCACGTCATACCACCTGTTCTGGATGTCCGTCTTTGTGCGCCGACATGGTGATTGGGCGTTCACCCTGTTGATGATCCTCTCCCACATCTTGGTTTTCTGCGACATGGGGGTCTGTTGGACCAGAGTGCCAAACAGCTGTGGCTCCACCCTGAGGATCTCGTCTACCATGACTTCCAATTCACTATCTAGGAACTTGGGATTCTTCTTGGGGGGCATGGTGATGGGTGGTGATGGTGGGTGATGTGTGTGTTGGTGTGCAGGTGAGGGTGTGTGGGTGTGTGTTGTGCTGGGTGTATGTGAGGTAGGTATTTGTTGGTGTGCTGATGGTGTGTGGCTTGTGTGAGGGATGAGCTGTGGGTGTGTGGTTGCTTTCTCTTGGGTGCTGGCAGTGGAATGGCATTTGCAAAGGCTCATGGTAGTGATTTGTGTCCTTTATATAGGTGGAGTTGTGGGTGTGTCTTTGTTCTCTGTCCCCACCCCCCCCAGTATTTATTGGCTTGGTAATTGCTTGTTTGGCCTTTTTTTGGTTGATTTTTCCTTTGTGCTGTTTGTGTATGTTGGAAACGTTCTTGTGACCGAGTCGGACCCTGCATTGGTCTCGTACGGTGTTTTCCGTTTCGTTCACGCTGTGTTTGTGCAGTTTTGTATGCTGCGTACGCGTCGGTCGCGGTGTATTGTGTTGCTTCGGCTCGGTTTTGTATGCGTGTCGGTCGTACGGCTTGTCCTCCGTCCGACTCGGTCGTGTTTTTCGCGCCTTGCATCGTACTTTGCAGGTTGGAGTTGGCGGGTACGATTCGGTCGGATTTGTTCCGGGTGCGTGTCGGTCGGTTGGATTCGCGTGTTTTTCCGGCCGGATTGCTATTTTCCGAGCGGCTCGGTCGGTCGGCTTGGTTTCCTGACGTGTCGGTCGGATTTATCGCGGCTTGCATCGTACTTGGCGTGTCGGGCGCCACTGGTACGTGTCGGTCGGTAATTTTTCCGGCTCCGAGTCGGTCGGTGCTTTTTCCG